>OY720398.1:11391108-12641108 GCA_963082905.1 Oligia fasciuncula
TTATCTGTTCTGAAAAACAATACACATTTTTCTATTGAGTTTTTCACCGAAACCTGTTAAAAGCTTTAACCATTTTAACGGATTTCGCATATAATACAAAAACAGTTCCACATTATTTAAATGAAGCAAAACAAAAACTAGTCACATTGAATTTTATTGGCCGGAGTACGTTAGCAATAAGTCACGCAAGCTCGCAATAAAATATATTTTTTTTATGAAAAAATGAAATGAATGTATTTCTGCGTCGCTGCAAAATTTTGTACAGCGCCGTAGCTAACCAGCCAGGCTATCGTTATGATTTGCCGTTTGGCCAATACTAAAATATGTAGTAACTAGCTTCTGCCCTCGACTTCGTCCGCATGAAATTTCACCCTCCCCCCATTCACCGTATTAGGGGTGAAATTTCGAAAAACCCTTTCTTAGTAGATACCTAATCTTTACAAAGAATACACCCTCCAAATTTCATGTCTCTAGGACCAGCGGTTTAGGCTTTGCGTTAACATATAGTCAGTCAGGACTTTGAATTTTATATATATAGATTCTCACGGAGTGTGCCTGGTCCCTAAGGGGCCACTCCTGTCAATCAGTCGACAGTCAGACAATAAATCCAATAAAATATTTACAAACCTAATCCTGTGTGGCCGCGAATCCATTATAAATGGCCTTTTATAAAAGTTCGCCCTATCATATTGCCATGGGGTGGCGTTTAATCCTTGGCACTTTTACCTCGTAATCGTTACTTATTGATGTTCCTATGTCTAGACGCGTTCGGTTTTCCTTCTAGTTTTCCAGTATTTGCTGTCACGAACCTATGAATTATTAGTCGTTACTGCAATTTCACGTACGTGTATCGAGGACGGAGATTGTTTTAATGACAGTTATTAGTTCCCCTATTGACGGACACGGAGCATTCAAACAACAGAAATTATCACGAAGTTTTCGTATTAGAGGTTCGACTGTAAATTTTTCCTGTTAAATATTAAGTGATGGAACAGATTTTTGTGTTCTCGTCCATTTCATCGTTGATCATTGTCAAAAAGTAAATTGATGTTTGACAAAGTGAAGTCACCGTTAAAGTTAAGCCGGGGAAGCTTTTAAGGATGTGCACTGAATTTTGAGCTTTGAAAGATTTGTCACTGATAATAATCGGAAATAATATTTTACACAAACGCTTTCAGTTTCATTCTAATGTTCCGAAAGTTATATTAATGATGTATGTTACATATTATAGTCAATTAAAGTGGATATTCACAGTAAGTAAGTAAAGTTTATAAATAAACAAAATTTTCTACGAATGGTTTATTTTCCAAGAACAAAGGTGGACCTCAATAATTAATTTATTTCTTTACATGATACTGAAACCGATATCTTCGTATATTATTTTTAGTACAATGTAAGTACCTAGACTACTGACTCAAATCCTTATTTCATAATTCATAATTCATAAAGTTTATTTGTGAAACATAGGTATACAATAGGTCATACACATATAAAATAGTACGCTATGTTTTGTCTTAAGACATACAAATATGGTAACATGCAATTCAAATATGCTAAAAAAATGTCATTAACAAAAATACACATTCTATTATTCACAAAAAAAATAAAATAAAATTACAGATGTCAAAATTAAATTGAATTTAAAAATTAAATTAAATACAGCATTAATAATTTTATTATAACTCTTTATCGTTTAAAAACTCGTCTATTGTATAGTAGCATTTGTCAAGAAGAAGTTTCTGCAGTACGATTTTAAATTTTGCCAATGGCAGTATCTTTATGGAATTAGGAATGTTATTATAAATTCTAGGAGCAATTCCGAAAAAGCTTTTGTACATCAAAGCAGTCTTACATTTTATGTTACATAATTGATTTTTGTACTGAGCACGCAATTCAGTTTTCTTGACTGCTGATAATTTAATAAATAAATTCGGGTTTCTTTTTACAAAAAGTGCAGTTTCTAATATGTATAGTGCCGGAAATGTTAAGAGTTTTAATGATTTGAAGTAAGGCATACAGCTGTCTGTGGTTTGTAGACCGCACATAGACCTAATGCAACGCTTTTGCATCCTGAATACGGTCTCTCTATCAGTTGATTGTCCCCAAAAAATAACACCGTATCGGAGAATTGAACCTACTAAACCGTGATACGCTGTCAATAATGTTTCAATATTTACTTTTTTTGATAATTGGAACAGTGCGTATGCGGATTTACTAATGCGCTTACATATATCTTCTACATGGAGTTTCCAAGTGAGTTTATTGTCGATAGTTATACCTAGAAACTTACTATTATTGACCTCTTCTATCAAACAGTTGTTGTAAGTAACGGAAATTGTTGGGTTTGCACGACGTTGATAGAAATGCATTATTTTAGTTTTACTTAAATTTATTCTTAAATTATTTTTATCAAGCCACTTTATAATTTCACCTACAGAGCCATTGATTTCATTTTGGTAGTTAGTAGGATTAGTACACTCGATAATTGCTGTGCTATCATCAGCAAAGAGAACCTTACAAAATTCAATTATTGTTTTTCTTTCTACAAATACTTTTTTATTTTCTTCAAAGTATGATGTTTTAAAACTGTAATATTGGAACATTTCAAAGAGGTTTCTAAGTTGACGTATTTAAAGATCTTAGCAATCTTGCACAGCAATTAAGGTATAATAAAAGTCTTAATAAAACTCTGTAAGAAACTTTTCTCGTTTCTTGCTGTCAAGATGACATTTATGTTATTATTTTACTTTGATAAATATTATGTTTCAAATCTGTTTTTAGAATAAATTTCCAAGAGTTGACGAAACACTCAATTTCAGTTCTTTGAAACAATTTTACTGTAGTGTTCTTAACTTATTTTATTTATCTTATTTACTTAGTTGATTTAACTTAGCGGATTCCTAAGATCTTATGAATCTTGCCACTACATCAAATAAGGGTTTCAGCATTTTAATAATGTTGCTATTACACTATCAAGATCAAACCTCCAACCATAGGGAAAAAGACTGCTTACTTTAAAGGTCTATTTTCAATTTTCGTATAAGCCCGCGAAAATCCCTTTCGCAGCTCGAAAATCCGTCACCCCTAATCTTAAACTTCGGTCTTTTCGAGCAAATGTCGTGCTATCAGCTCTCCTCAGAGTAAATAACGAGTTGAAAAATGACAGTAATAACTATCGGGGATAATGAGTGGGGCGGAATGCCCTCAGGAATACATGGGGTGCACCAAATGTTGCAGCGAGCAGGCATCCTACTGCCGCAAGGTAAACAAACCATTGCTCGCGGTTTTTCCGTTGTTTCAATATAAAATACGTGCTCCTGACGTTTTTGGTCATACTTCATTTTATTTTGATTTCACGAAACTACGAGTACATTCGAAATGTAGACTTCGCTTTTGCTTTGAGAAAATTTATTTTAGGTTTTAATAATACATAGATAATGACTTCTAATAACTAACTAACCTCTTGTGCTTCATAAAATATACATATAAAAAAAACCAGTGACGACTGACCTCTCAACTGTGCTGGTTTTATGGCTATCGTTACGGTAATCGTTCGTGTGTGTATGTTATTCACTCATATTCTATTGTATTCAGAAGAGTTGTCACAGTCAAAAATCACGTCATGTCAGCTCCACGGTCCACAAAGCGTTCTTATCAGAACGGCTCATTTCCACTCAATCCTGTTTCACGTGCCATCATACACGACACCGGAGATCCAAGCTTTTTAAACTCTCGACGCGAGGGGAAAAACGAGCGCGAATTTATCAAAACTCCCGTGTTCTTTCCATTAGCAACATCTCAGATTGTCGGCGTTGTGAACGAGTGCGTGTTGCGCGAATAATGATGTAATATACGCGAGACGGTGTAATGACGCCTTTTGATGGTGCCTCCTCGTACCGTCATTACAAAAGTCACCATGACTACACGTACTTATGTGGAATAAGATATTATACCCGTGATGCGTTTACTTTTTCATGGAACTTGATAATGAACCATTTACAAAATGTCCCGGATAAAAGACGTAATTACGTGTAAAGAAATCTCAGGCAGATTACATTTTCACAATGTAACAGGCGCCAGTTTCGAAGCTAAATTGGTCGTGGATGGCAAAATGGAATATAATATTAAAATACATTTAGTTAAATTTAAATTTTTGCGGACAAAGCAAGTTTTCAGAGGTACAAAAACCCAATTAAAATTGTTTGCGAATGGCTGAGTAAATCCGAGCAAAAATTGCTGCTTCGCAAATAAGGACTAGGTAAGCTTCTCCTCAATTTAGGTTCATAATAAGATATTCATAAAGATGTTTCGGCGAAACGACAAAAGATGGCGAGGAGACAAGCCTGCTTCCCAACTAAAATGTTAAATTACAAGAAGCCAAGAGACTTATCCGCGGAGGGAACAATGAAACCCACTTCGTTGCAATTGTTCTATACGAATAAATAAGTAATATAAAATTGAACAAACCTAACGAAACTGAAGTCCTACGGATATCAACAGCAAGTGTAATTAATTTCGAATTTGCTTTCAAAGACTTTTAAAAACGATTAGGTATGTTTGATACTTCAACATTTTAATAAAAGTAACTTCGGATGTGTGACAGTTAAACTCACCGATTTAACTTAATACAGTCACAGCTTTTTCAAGTCTATGATTAAAAAACTACCAAATTAATCTAATTTTTTGTAGACTGATTTGAAGTGTTAAAAGATTTTCAGACAGCTTTTTACTTTCTTTTAACTCTTGGTGACATTACATTATATTATTACATTATGTCTATTACAAAATAATATTTTATACACGGTGATTAATTACCAAACACAAAATGAGCCTATAATATTCCCATTGCTGGGACACAGGCCTTGCTGTCTGTGAGAGGGGGTGGGTTGTAATCTTCGCGCGCCCAGTGCTGGTTAGTAGATGTCTCATGTCTTAGAATTTTTGGTTCTAGGACATGCCAGTTTCCTCACTATGTTTTCCTTCGCCGTTTGACTTATTCTACGCACATTCTCCACATTTACCTATTAATAAATCTACGACTATGGTTTGTTACTTTATTATTTAAGTTTCTTATTCTGATTTATAATGTCAAACGCATATGAAATTAAGGCTTCTATTTAACCAGTTTGCAAGTTCTATCATATTAATGTATGATACCCACTACCGATAGTCGATCCAGAATGAATCCGATGCAATTTAATACCGAAGACGTTTAATCGTCTTTCGACCCCTAGACATGAAAATCTACTCATTTGTCAGGGTCTCCCCTGTATTGCCCGTCAGATGAACATATCAAATATCAGTCGAAATTAATCAGGCCACCTTGCCATCCCTAGACGTCATGGGGTGTCTTCGAACTGTTTTGCTTGTCATTCTATGTATGTCATTGTATTGTGAGTAAACAAAGGGACTTTGATTTTATTGTTGCCTTAATTATTCTGTGTTTTTTGATTCTTTGATGTTATGCGTTATTAGGTTGTCTTTTTTCCTATGTTCATTACGAAATCGATGATTTTTCATTCACAAGACTAAATTGTCTTCTCATCATCTTCAATATAAAATTTTAAATCAAAGTCCAACTTTATTTTACCTGACCAAAGTTACCTGAGACCGTCCGAATTTCCTTCATCATATTTTGCTTCATTTAATAATTATGTTCTTAGTTTCAAATTTCAGAGCAAGTATCAACCTTCCGGATCTCCACTTAGACGGCTTACATCCCAGACCCTGATCATTTTGATCCTTCCCCTACTCGTATTTATATAATCTCAAGAAAGCTTAACTTTATACTCCCCCGTCGACAAAAGACAGCAAATGTATTGCAGTTATAAGTCAGACGAATTAATCCCTATCACTTGACAATAAAATGAAAGTAACATCACAAGAAGTTAATAGAAATTTATTATTGTCTCCGGGAGATTTTGGGATTAATATTTTGAACTGCTTCAGTGACGTCATAATATTGTAGACCCTTCGTAATTATGGTTAGGTGTTTATTGTTTCGATTAGATACCTTTGATGTGGATCCTCGTCACTCGAGGGGACTTGCTGATTTCCATCCAATGCAAAAGTTTTTGTTTTACTGTTGTTTATTCAGATTTTTTTCTTAAACTTCTGGTTTTAAATTACATATGTCCATGTTCATCATCATCACCTCGTGGTGATGGCAGTAGTAAGTATTAGGTACAAGTGTAATTTTTGGAGAGCTTTTTGTTGAGTTAAGTACCCCATCAAATTGCTCTCCGAAAATTAGAACTCGATTCTCTATATTTCATCAGGTCGGTACCTAATACAAACTATTATCCTATGGGGCTATAATAAAATATTTAATATCAAATTTATGTTTTCCTATCCCCATCCACAATCGCCTAATTCAGTTGAAATCTCATCAAGGGTTAGTTCAGTGAAATAATTTTCCGCTATTCCGCCTCCTTATTGCCCAGTGCACCGCGGACCACATTTCAAACAAATTGAAAATCAATTTAACGAAGGGTCCCTATGAAATAGGCGGGCGACGTCTCAAAGAGGAACAGATCGGGAATCTACTCCAGAGAACGATATTATTGCTATATTAAATCGGATAATATCGGAGGAATTTTGAATTACCAAGATTATTATTTAGTATTAGTATTTTATAGTATAATAATTAATTAGTATTAAATTAATATTATATTTGAAGTTATAATGCGTTGTATAGGTTTAAGTAAATTTGAATTAACTGGTGACACAGACGTGATTTTTTTTGTTTTTTATCATGATTTTATGATATCGATATGTGTGAGTTTTGTTTTTTTTTTTTTTTTACACGTGATAATACCCCGTCGCGTTGCCTCACCCTTAACTCGATGGAATCGCACCTTGTTGTCACGTGGGACCTACCACCTATCAAGAGAGGGGAAGAAATAGGAAAATACATCACCTTAAAGCGAGTAGGGAAGATTCATATCGGGCAGGAAATTCGACTCGCGTCTCGCCTTCGAGCAGTCAATTTTTTGAACGAATCACCTTCGCTTTCACATATGGACTCCTGATTCATGAGTTTTATCTACCATGAAATGTGTGCCTAAGAATTGAATATTACCGGGTTGTCTCCGCGACAGAATTAATGGTAACGAATATCGATTTTACCTTTCTGGGAGAAATATATTGTGGTGCTAAATTCATGGACATATTCCATTATTTCGTAGAACGGAGTGAGTGCAAAAGATGGAAGATAATAGTCGGGCTCCATTTAAACACTTCTTTTGCATGTAAATGACTCCAAAAACGAGCTTCTAAATCAAATCCACGCCATTATTCCGTACATAAAAACAAATGCACCCACGTCTACTTTGTATTCAATATTTCAAATTGAAGATAGTGTCAATAAAAAATGCAAAAAAACTTAGGGATGGAGGTGAATAATAGGGCCGAGATGTAACTCAATTTTCCGCATAAAAATTGGCATTCTTTTGTATGTGCAGTTAGTTGATTCGCGCGCCCCATCACGACGATACAGCGATTATTATTACGTTCGAAAACCCATCAAAAGTTACAATTGAAAAGTTAAAGTATTCCGGGTGGGAGGGTAAGCCTCCCCGTCTATCTACAAATGAGTTTGGAGTAGGAATATTCTTTTGTGTACACACCATGCCGTGCAGTCACAGTTGTACGCTTAATTATGTTTGCTATTTTTACTATTCCGTTTGAAATAAGAAAGCAATTTTCATTTTAATATGCCGCTAGCATGTGAAGTCTTTAGAGTGTGCTTTATTTGGCTTTTCCAGTATATTATTGGGAAGCCTCTATTTCTCTTTGCTTAGTTCAGATTCTCGGATATCCTATGATACACAACTGTTTGGCTCTGAATCCAAAACAAACATAAACCAGTAAGTTGAAGTGCGTATTTATTTTCCGTATTCAGCTAACTTTATAAACCCTACAATCGATAGAACATCTACTAGGCGGAACTTATCTCGTTCCGCGCTGCATTCCAAAACAATTTTATTAAACTTTTCTCCCGCCTCGGCTATTGTTGGAGCGGCGGGGCTCGGTGCAAGTTCCCTAAAATTCTTTTCTGTACAGTTTTTTTTTTCTAAAAACAAATTACCTTACCCTCCTTGCAAGCGCACCTTAAAACACGAAAGCACCGCTCTGAATAATTAATACAATGGTAGGTTAAATTCGTCCAAGTGTCAACTTTCCCCTAACTTTTTAAAATACGACACCATCAAAAGTGTGGTCTAAGTCGGCGTCTAGACCTTTTATCTCGCCGGGGGCTGTTTATTTAATTTTGCTTATTTTATTGGAACTGACAATGATTTAGGAAACTTTTTCCGTTGGGGATGCAGACTTTTGAAGATACACCGTAGGTATTGTAAGGGGTTCGTTTGATCCTGATTGACGAATTTATCCTGTCCATGTAAATAACGTTTGATGGAAAGTTTTTTTGCGAACGTCTTAAGCTGCCAAAACAAATTTTGACATCTTGGGGTGAATCGAATTATTGATAAACTTAATGCATGTAGCACAGGGTGAAATATGTTTAAACAAGGGGTACTAAAAAAGTAAACATGTATATTTCGGTACGTAAGACGTGATGTTTTCCGAGCTACACTTTTTTTAAAAGCCAAATAAGTTTTCCCCTGTCTCGTCAGAAAATATTCATCTGCCCTTTTCCCAACTATGTTAGGGTTGGCTTCCAGTCTAACCGGTAATACGATACCTACCCCTTGGTAAGACTGGTTGTCAGACTTTCGGGATTCTGACAGCCCGTATCGACTATCAAAGATCCACGAATGACAGGCGGGAACAATGGCTTAACGTGCTTTCCGAGGCACAGAGGGGTCTTGGTATGTGAAGATGATCACCCATCTACGGACCAACCGCGGCAAGCGTAGCTTAACCTGTTCGATCGACCCGTGCGGCTGTTATTACTTAGCCACAAGCCCCTCAGGTATGTGAAGAAAATATCACGTATTTTAAATTCACGTTTACACGTGGTTCACATTGTTGTTCTCACCTACGTGGTTTCCTTTGCAAGTAGGTTAAAAATAATTGGTCACTTTGGTGAACGAATGGGCTCGTAGTACCCACTGTTATGATGTTATTATCGAACATTAAGTATTTCCTGCTCACCTAAAATTTTGAGCTTTATGAAGGCCGTAATATAGAAAAAATCCTTTGTCATGTTATAAGTAGGTACCTACATAATCAAGCATGGAAGCCTACTTATCTTCTCTTCTTAACACGTGAACTGTATTGCGCTAATAGAGCTGTCAATAATATACGTCGATCTTCGATATTGGTCACGTGACCGATACAGATAAAACTTATTGCAACAAAGACTTTCTATTATAAGTACACCGTTTTTTTGTACTTTCACGTAAGCAATGCCCTTTAAATCCCGACAATAATTTCCCTGGGGGCTGCAGGCTGGCCTTTGACAGGGGTGGTCGTGGACACCGAGGGTGACCGGGCCAAGAACTTAGTAAGGGTACTCGGATAGGGTCACTCCTTAGTCGTTTATTGTTCCTCGACGTTTATGGTCAGCTAAAGGGCAAAACGAAAGGTCAAAACTCGGGCCTGGACCCCCAGGTAATTTCTCAACAATTAATATTGAATAAAAGCCTTTTGAAGTACAGAACTTAATACTTATCTAAAAGGTATGAAATTAGTCCGCCAAGATTTATTCGAAAATTTGGGAACAAAGCTTGTTTATAGTTCAAAATGTATTTATGTCGGCCTATATCGAGAGTTTGGAATGCTTTATTGTTGAAATATGGACATTCTGTGAAATTATTTCACTGATTTATTGTTCCTTGGTTCACAGCTAAGTATAATTATATGTAGGCAGTTTAGTTGGGTATAAAGTTCGGTACTTACTTGGTTAGAGCGATTAAAACAGCTTTTTTTATTGCTTTTAATTCAGTTTGAGATTGATCTTTATGAGACGTACCTAAAAAAAATTAAAGTAAAAAAAAATCGAAATATAAGTTCTTCAGAACGTGTTTTACTTTAGGTATTTCTATCCATCATCAAAAACTTCGATTCAATTTCGAATAACCTACCAACAAATTCCAAATCGATCTTCTTACGTTATTCACAATTAGATATTTCCAATTTACATCTGCAAGTTTGATATGAGCAGGTATCTAGTTAATAGGCGTATGCAGCCCTGCGGCGGTGTATCCCCGGCGGATCTACCACAAGTCTTTGTGGTGGTCCACAAGCACGAAGCCAATATTTCCTGGCTTGTATGAAATGCAAATACAATTTAAAAGTTTACATATTTTCTCAGTGAGACAGAACTCGCGCCTACGGCCCGGTCCGCATTATACACTACTTATGTAAACTAAACACATAGCGTAGCTTTTATTGGTAAAAGGAAATTTTACATATTTAATACGCAAAAAATGCTGCTTGCTTTTAGAATTTGGCGAATTTAAAAGAGTTTGTTTTTAGTAGGGTTGGTATCAGAAACTTAACGTTCAAAAAAGTACCACCTCTTTGAAGGAATCCATAATAACATTATTAATACTTTGATGATTTATTATTTCTTGCACCAACAAAATAAGAATCTCTCGGGTCGCCTTAGCGCCTGACAAATTATATTACCCAGGGTAAAACAGAAAACTTATTCAACAAACTCTTTAGAAAGTTGAAAGTCAAAGCCTCTTTCAAAGTAATAATCCTTCGGTGACTCTTCGCTAAGTTTTATTCTAACGAAATTGTCATTCGACTGGCATTCGTTTTTGAGACGAAACTGTAAATTAATTGACAACCAGGCTCTGTAATTAAATGAAATGTTTTATTTTATTGCATTGTAAACATCACAATCTTATGGTATTATCAGAACTTCACTTTTCTTTGTAGTGGAATGAAAAAGCTAATTATTTTCTTGCTTTGACCGGCGCATAATTAAATTGCCGACGTCATTATTAGTATTCGTTTTACGACAGTGAATGGGCTTGGTCCGATGTAAAACAAACCTAGTGAGAGGACGAAGCATAAAATAAGGAATCATAATTCAAATCGAAAAAAGTTTTCCCGTGCCGGGTAATTTTTCCCATCTTACGGGAAGTTTCTCTAGAGGGGTCGTGGCTCTCGCCTCAAGGAAATCTAAGAGAGGGTTTACATTTTTAGCCTTTCGTCGTGTCTTCCTCTTCACTTTATATCGTCTTTTGATTACTCTTTCAACAAGTTATGCATATTGTAAAAGTCGGCGTCGCGGTTAGAAGAATTTTCGGCGTCTCCTTCACGTCATTCGTCGTTGATGTCTCGTTTTTCATACCTTTTATGTTTTTTGCTTTAGTATGAATGAATCTACCTTTTATGATGATTATGATTTGTTTTTCGCGTTTTTTCCGACTTGGTTTTTATAATGAATGGAATCTCATGTGTTATGCATATCTAATTTAAGTGGCGACTCAATATGAAGCTTAGCTTTCACTAAATTGCTGTACCAATGTGAGTAAAATACTGCAAAGTACGCGGTGGAGTATTCTTTAAAGCAGTGCTAACGCGCTATGCGCTGTTAATTCCCCTTAAGATCCCAGATCCACCCTAATTGTTATCGGCCCGCCCGACCCTTAATGGTGTTTCTAATGCGACTAATGTATTTCGGGACATTTTGCAGCTTGCCTGGGGACATTTTTCTGTTTGTATGAACACTGTGACTCCCCGAGTCCCGTCCCTCTAGTCACGGTAACTGTATTATCTGCAAATATGTTCACAATTTCTATTGTCCATCTGAGTGGTGCGAATGCAATGAAATAAATAAGAGATACACGTTCAGTATGTTGAGCGTGTTTGGCTTGTCTCTATACATCTTACTTTATTCAGTTTCTTGACAGAGGGTAGCTTAAGTATTCATAAATTTTCAGGGACTCTTCTTTTAGCCTCAGATTTGATGTTAATTTTTTTTTTTGAAAATTTACGTTTCTTATTTTAAATTTACAGTTCTGTTCCATACTATTAAGTATTCATACATATTGGAAAGTCAAGCACCAAAACGAGGATAAGTTTTATTCCTCAGCACTTTATAGCCTTAATCGTATTAGGGGGAAACAAATAAAAACTCAAAGTATTGAAAATAAACAATACACTCTAGTCAGCGGCACTCGTAAAACGGTTCGTATAAACGTAGCAAGGCGGTAAATTAGATTTTATTTTATTTCTTAAACAATTTGTGGCCGGACACAGACAAAGGGCACATAGGTTCGATGCCGTGGTCAGCAATTCAAAGGTTTATGCGGGTACGTTTATTACTTACCTACATCCGCACTAGTGCTGTGTGGCTACGTTTTTTTTTTTTGGGAATGTCGATGTTTTGTTTAGTTTTATTTTGTGCTTATCGGCATTTTGTTAAATAAGCCTATTTTTTTTTTATGAAATCCAATAGTTTTCTAAGAAAATGTTACATCTATTTTGTAGCTGGTATACTTAAGTAGCTCTGAAATGAATGTGCGAGAACTTGCATTAATCAATCATTTTCATATTTGAAGACAAAATCTGCGTTTAGTCTTTCGCATATTAGACATGAACGTATTACATATTACCCAGTAACTGGGTTGTGGAGGTCAGGTAGGCAGTCGCTCCATGTAAAATACTGGTATTCAGCTGCATCCGGTAAGACTGGAAGCCGACCCCAACATAGTTGGGAAAAGGCTAGGCAGATAATGATGATATTAGACATGAACGCTCCAAAAATCAATGTAACCTTTTTAGAAAATATTTTACAAAAAAATCGGCATGATCCCATCTCTATAGGCCCAACGCGACGATTTCGCAGTGACCACCGCTCTGCCCCAATCGGCGGCCATTGTCCGGCCATGTTCTTGTTCACATTAAAACGCAGTTAACCATTCTTTATTGTTTTATCCTCGACCATTCGCCGATAAATGTCCTCGACTCATGGGAAATGTTATGGCGCAGCGCAGTACAATTTCGATTTCGCCACACCGTAATTAAAGTCACCTTTTATTAGAAATTTGCTGCACTCATTTTAGCTAATTTGACCGAAAATCGTGTTATTATAGCATTTAGCAGGGATCGTAAAGTTTAAATGTGTGGCCCTTGGTATTAATAGAATTAGATTTATGTTCACATTATCAATTTAATGATATTTTATGTACCTAATATTAATCCATAATAATTAATTGTTATTGCCTTTGTAAGCCAAATAATATTTAAAATAGGTCCATTAAAGATTTAAACTTTGAAATGTAATCTAAACACGAAGCTACACAAGATCCTTTATCGTCATCATTTCAGCCGAAAGACGTCCACTGCTGGACATAGGCCTCCCCCAAGCACCGCCACTTCAACCGCTACTGTGCTTCTCGCATCCAGCGGATTCCTACGGCCTTCACCAGGTCATTGGTCCACCTTGTGGGAAAACCTTCATACAAAAATTACTATATATTGTTATATTTTTAAAATGTAAATATACTATTTTCTATGTTTAAAAAGTAGTTGTGTGTGTGGAAGATAGTAAATATACTATCTTCCACAATGTTGCACCATCACAGATTAGCAGAGCTCCCCAACACAAAATTTTAATTCCATCCAAAGCTGTTAAACTCGAAACTTCGAAAGTATTTAAACACTAACTCCTAAAGTTAGTGCAAGCGCATCAGACTTTTCATTTGGTTCACCGTAACGTGGTGGTTCTGAAACCTTCGAAGTTAAACTTTCCTGTCGATAATTGCTGAAGTGTGAACGGTTGCCAATCTCGTGAGCCGCTGTAGGCTAGAGAGCTCAATTTAACAATTATTTGGTTGTAATATTCCCAAACGAGAATTGATAAAGATCAGGACGTCATATCGTTGGCCGTTTTTTAATTCACAGTATAAAAGAAAAATAAAAAAAGGCTTTTATTTCTTGCCAATGATTTAGAATAATAAATAGAAAAAATAAACATTGAATAGTAGTAACAAAAATAACATTGAAATGTATTTTTTTTATTGAAATAAAATAAAATAAAATTAAAATGATATTGAAATAAAATTTGAAAAATATTATAGATAAAATTAATTCAGAATGAATTATCCAATTAATAATGAATTAGCATAGTTCAATTATAAATTATTCATTATACTACCTATGTGATAAAGGCACCTACACACTTTCAGCACTAGCAGCAATGTAATGTGCTTTATGGTCTGTTCCATAACTAGTCAATATAATAATAATCTTTTATTACTCCCAGAAATGCACTAACATTACATTGAATAGGAAACAAATAAAAAATGGCTTAAGCTAAGTGATTCAAAGTAATAAAGACCCTGACCTCTAAACTAGGTAAAATGGGAATCGTGTCCCTAAGCAAGATATATTTCTTGCTTTATTTAGGAACCCGTTGTTATTTATTTATGTATAAGTATGTTATTAAAATTATTATACACCAGAAAAATACGTTGCGAAAAATAAATTAAACACTACAAAACAAACAATGGGTGGTCTATCGCTTTCTGTGTTCCAGTAAACCTTGGAATGGATAGAGATTGCCTAAACATAAATGTGAAAAAAAAAAATTTAATGTGAATGTGAAATGTGTAAATATGAAAAAAGTATCTCAAAAAACTAAGTTTTCTAAACTACCTAACTTTTACCTACCATCTCTACAGTCGTTAAAGTAATAACCGATTATCCTTAACAGAGCCGTTGCTAATAAGGATAAAGTTAAAAACGGGATGTTCGCGTAATCGCAGACGATTGGCGACACTACACTGAAGCACGTCTGTCCTGACTCTTGACAGTAATTGCGAGAATTATACCGTAGTGGCCTAATACCAATTAGAATGGAAGACAATAGTAATTTATAGCTATTGTACCGTTATTTAACTATCCCCGTTTAGTTATGAAGGGCACTTGTGTGGGATAATAGTTTAAGGTGTTGATTTAAGTAGGTACATATTGAGACAAGCTCATTAACAGATTGGTAGCCAATGACAAAGATATTGTGTTTACATAGCCAATAAATACTTTGGTCAATAATGCCGCTGACCGCACAATTAGTTCGATTACCTATTAGAAATTATGCCACATGTCTAAATGAACTAAGAAATTAAACAGGTTAATCCCTGAATTAAACAGTAATTTTACTGTACACCCTGTTAGCTGATTACAGTATTACGCTCCCATCTGATACGGCGAGCTTATCACCATTTACCGAATACGATCCTTATCTTGAACAATAACAAAAAAAAAGCTAAAGGAAAAACTCAGTTACGACTGTGGTCTGACCTTTCTACCGAACCGCTAATGCTCGCGGTGTAAAGTAAATCCACCTCAAATAGTGACAAGACAAGAAATAGCTATTTGAACATTCATCGGTCACGTTTCCAACTGAACCAAAAGGGGAACTAGTTAAGAGGAACATTGAAAGACACCAAAACATCAAATGAAAGATTCAGTTCTCTCTTTTATTTCCGACCTCAGTGAAGCGACGTCTAAACAATAGTAGGCAGTTTCGATTCAACAAGAATAGATTGCCATAAGTTAGTTCTACGGGGGGAAAGTATTCCCGCACGTCGGCCGCGATCCCGGGAACTCTCTGAATTATAGATGCGAGATCCGCCACGTAAGTCTGTCACTCGTGTGATTTTGAGACAATCTGATTTTGTGTTTTCCCCGTTTTGGCCGTTGAATTGTTTATTAGATCACTCCCGTACACTCACGTGTAATGTTCCGCGGGCATATTGTCTTGGCTTTGTTTACTCACGTATCGTTAACGTTATCGAACACTTATTCCTGATTAACGTCTGTTACACGTTTACCCTGTTTTCGTAACCACTTCCCAAACATATAAATATTGCATGATTTGCTTTCACGTCGTGATAAGGGTAAGGATGTACCTACCGTATCAAAGTCACTTATGTTAAATATGGTTGCTTCAAACCTTACGATGCTAGGTAAAGGGCAGCACAGACGATCGACGAGAGTGTTTTGTTGTGCTAACGGTGCATCAGTCGTTTGTATGCTAATTGTTGCTTTAGTTGAGTCGATAGTCTAAGCAGTTAAAGGTTCTGAAACCAATTTATATTCAAACATGGACCATGGATGGAGGTTGTTGGACGTCGGTCTTTATGCGCTTGCTTCCAACGATTTACAATTAACTTGTATAATCAATTGGCTTGTTCTGAATCTCCAATCGCTAGTTGCAGGAATAAATTTTCCCGCCCGACAGGAGCTTGTGTCAAACATGTCGTTATCACGTTGTTTTTCGCCCACAGGCGCGGCAAAACCTGCGATTAATGTCTTCAGCCATCCCCCATACGAACGCCAAAGTTTTCCTAATTAATTGTAAGATTTTAATCATGGTACTGGCGTAACGAAATTATTATGGACCGTTTAATTTCCTTGCCCTACGCCCTTCGGCGTCTTACTGCGCTAATGCGTTATTGCAAAATTTTAATCAAGGGTGTGAGCGAGTAATTAAATTATGCAGGCTGTCGTATGCACTCCACGATTATAAATCTTCAATGTTTACTTAGGTAATGCTAAGAGTCATATTTATCGTAGTAATATTACAGTGGCCCCTCAATGTCAACATCTGCTACATTGCCAGATATTATATTAGACGATTTGCATTTTCGAGATGATTAAATTTAATGTGTGTAAGATTATGTACATACCTGCATAGCTAAATCTACTGTCTGAATCTTCATAAAAACTTTTTGCAAATAGGGAGGAAGAGTGCTGTAAAGAATATAATATAATAAGACGTATTAAAACAATATGAAAAACGTCTCACTCCATAAACTATGCAGAGCAGTCATATTCAATTATTAAGACGCAGCGCGATATAAGCGCTGCATAATAAAATAGTTTATTACTTCAACACGAAACCGCACTTTAGTCAATTTTCTGAACCGCCCTCGGAGTCAAAAATAAAGGCAGAGAGACAGCAATAAACTTGTGTTTATGTAGTTTGCCAACGAATAAAGCCGAATAATGCTCCAGACCTCAGCTCCACTAAAATCTTCACAACGCAAAAATGAAATTAAAGTCTGCGATTCCAGCGAATGAATCGCGACCAATTGGCCTCGTGTTGGGCCAAGATCAAATAATTTTATGAAAATGAACCCCCAGCCCATTTAATTAACCCGACCTCCCCCTATTAAACTGTACAAGAATTCCCTGGTTAAACATTAACATTCGTCAGGAATTTAATTCGAGGGCAGCTCTAAATAATATACCTTACACTTTTTTGTCTTTATATTCATCTCACACATCACAATGTTAACGATAGCGTAGATAATTAATTTTTATTGGATTTTCTTTTCGCTAGAGAAGTTTTAATTACTGCAGGGCGTGTAACCGTGTTTTATAAGCCGGTGTGCGCTCGCCTCGCTCGGACGCTAATTGTTTGTTGCGGTAGTAATATCGCTCATATTAACTCGCAGCCCTGTAAATTTTCCGATTTCGGCTACATAATTCATTAGCAAGCATTGCTATAGCAAACACGTTCCCTAATACCTCGATGATTTTCCAAATATCGAATAGTTCGCACAGCTATACATACCATTCATTAGGCATATCGATTAATCAAACGGATTTTAATTCACTTATCTCGTGTGGAAAACAAAAAACCGCAGGACGTGATCGAACTTCGATCTTATACGGAGAGATGCGTATAGAAATTAAGGAGGTCGAATCTGAGCTCATCAAACATTAAGCCCTGACGTGTAGGTACCTGGGGCCCTCGCTAAATAAATAACCGGAGCAAATGAAAAACATCCACGCTCCGCTCGTATTGAAACGAAACAGTGCGAATTCGTCGGAGGCAATAATAAATATGCATAGCGCGTCTATGCCACATCCTCTGTGATTAGTCGTGTGGAGGCAAGGAGCCCCCCCTAGCCACTGATACGGATAGGTGAGTGATAGCGAGGGGGCCTTAGAACTAAGCAACCCCTAGCTAATAATGCTAGTATCTCTCTGTAGTATTGGCGAAATTTCTTGGATATTGCCAATATGGGGTGTTCACGTGCGCACAGTTTTGTTTCTGTCAAAGCGCGCTTCACGGCTGGGTAACGTTCGACGAGGGAATCCGTATTCAAAAGGTAACATTAATATTATGTGCGGGATAAAAATAGAATCGCATGTACCTCTACCCTACCCTTACGTTAATGTGGTGCAATGAAATTTATTTTATTTTAATAAACTTAGCTATGTTGACTCTAAAAATGCTTACAACGTAGACAGAGTAAACTATAGACTGCTGCATATCTTATTTTTCATTCGCACAAGAAAAAGAGAACGTCACTAGCAAAGAAAAGAGATAAAGTAAGAATATTTCTGTTCTTTACTGCGTGTCGGCTAAGAACATCAATGTGCACAACGAGTTTAACGTTTACGAATGAAATAATAAAAACTACACCGCGATTAAACGGAAAATAAGATCTTTTTCGTGCATAATTCAATAATAGTACATTGCGCAACTGTGAAAATGGTAAGGTGTAGTGTAATAAGCTCTAAAAATGATAGTATGATGAAGATTGCCGGAATTTTTTGTCCCTTTCGGTGACACGGATACCATGAGTCTATAGATTACTCTGTCTACGGCTTACAATCATTTTGCTCTACAAAAAAACTACTAATATAATACTTGCCAAAAGCAATGTTTCTCCCCTTCAAAACCAATATAAACTTCCATCTATTACCTAAACTTCAGGACACTGTTGGCAATTTTAAGTTCACACTAGCCTCGAATGTTTAATACTAGCGAGAGCCTGGCTTATGGCACCTAATGCCTCTTATATTAGTACCAGCATATAAATTTACAACCCGGTACACTGAAGCATGCACTTTATGGCCCGGGTTGGGATGCATTATATTCGGTAGAGTTATGTGCTCTTTGGGCTGTCTTAGTAGAAGAATGACTCCCAAGGCATAGGGCTGTGGTGTGAAGGAGGATAGAGCCTTCAATTTATTCGAGGACGTATTTTTGTTTATTTCGGTTGAGGTGTGTTGGATTGCCTCTTCTTATGTAGAAGTCCTTTGACGTGGCATTTTGTTTAAAAGGTTACGAGGTTTGAAAGGGAGTTAAAAAAAATTCTTTCGGTTATTTTTTTGCAAAATTACTGAGTTGTTTCAATTAACATAAAATCTGTGCAAATAGAAAATTCGTTACATCTCCTGGAAAATTCTCATGCACTTCATTAGTATGTTTTGAAAGGCAACATTTATGTTCGCGTAGGTATATTTGTGAACTTCATCAGGTGTGCAAGAAACAAGTGAGCCAGAAATAATTCATGCGGCGGTTTCTTCACACTCGAGCAGTGCTCTTTACAAAATTAATTCCCCTACGTGACACCCGCGCCAATTGAATGTAGACACAAAATCGCAACAAGGCACTGAACGTGGGATTGAACGCACAGATTCACCTCTTGCGGTTATATTTATTGTTATTGCTCTCCGATTGCGCGAGAACCGTCGCCTAAATCAAATTACGAGTCCAGCACAGTCCTAAACAAATTTAAATTTTCAATTACGTCCATGTAGGAGTGGTAACCTCCCTAGAGGTGCCCCTAACTTATTGCACAGATCGAAGTGATGCTTCAATAATGTATTCAGAATAATTATTTATACTATGCGGCGGAGCCTGATTCGATTGAACTCGCAGGAGACACTATAACTCATGATTTATATCAGGGCCCAGTACAGACTGATCACGCGACCAGACGTGAGTATGATTTTATGAGTTTTATTACATGAAACGGTCCTCGAAAACAGTTGCCGCGTCACGCTTCTTATTGATTTCGTGTGGCAATAAAAGAATCGACGCCGACCTTAGCCTCCCCATATACTTTTTCCAGTTCAATGAGCATAAATTGCAATAGGATTCCATGCGGTGGATGGCCCCGAATATTTCTTGTGAACCACGCGTATCTTCTGCGTAGAAAAGGTGCAAAGATTTACCCGAAACCCTTACAGGGGCTATCGGTTAACATTATAATATTTATTTTTCAATAAATCTCTTTGTGTAAGGGTAAATTCGTCGCTGAGGTTTGGCAGCTGGGTATTGTTCTCACAGACGAACGAGTAAAATCGCGATAAGTCGTGAGTACATTTGCATCCAGATTATTTTGGGAGTTACAACTTTTAGTCAAGAGCCAGTAAAACAGGTCTTGTCGACGATGAAAATGTGAAATCCTATGATTGAAGTTTACCCAATTCACTGCGTTTGCTTAAGATTTTATGTAAATTATTTTTCGACGGCGTCGAATTCTCAGAAAACATTTTCTCTGTATATAAAACAGGTGCCTAACAAATTACAAGCAAACAACTTTAGGAATAAATAAAATGTGATAACTAAGGGAATTGCTTCACAAACCGTTTTGCTGTAAAAGGTTTTGAAATTGCATATTTTCTCTTACCTAATTCGCCCGGTACCTATGTTCCGGTGACACAAATCAGTGGTGTATGAGAACGAACCGATTCAAGCTGACATATTGAAAGGGAACCCCTGTTCGTTCAAACGACAATAAAACCAATAGTTGTATCCGAGCGCGTCCCGTTCCAATGAATTCTTACGGAAAGGAGCAATAAGAAAAAAGTACTCACAACAAAGCTGCGGTGATAGTCAATATAGCAGATGCAAGACAAACAGGTAGCAATATCGAGACATCCATATAGTACACCGGTGATATCAATAAGCGGCGTGATGCCGCGACGAACTGCCGAGATAAAGTAGGGGCGGTGCGCGTGCTTCGCCGAGATTGGCGACGATTACCGACCCGATACTATCAACTGGGCCCGCTCTCTGCACAAGCTTTACAACATTATGAACTTACTCACAACATCATTAATCTTCCCAAATTAAACTGTATATCCGGGCAATCTGCAATTTGAAATCGGATTGTAGACAATATTAAAGTAGCTCGCGGAAAAGCAAATACTTTCGTGCCAATTTGTTTAAACTGGCCGCTTTCATGGAGTGCAATGAAAATAAACATCTCATTTGACTGCATAATGCAATAACTTTTTTTCAGTTCAGCGTACAAAGCAGAACAATATTAAAAATGAATCCGACGTTTCACGAGCTCAATAATCAATAAGCAGTTTAAATAACAATAAAACTCAAGCTTTGGATATAGTGTTTCAAATGTTCCATTTCTCCGACACGGGCCATTAGTGGAGCAAAGTAAATCTGCAATCTCAGGAGATTGAAAATCAAACAATACGAACGTTCGTAACATAATACCATTCGTTATTAAGACACAAATGTGGCATTAGAGGGAAGTAAGGCGAAGACGAAAGCAACGCCGCGCTCGTCGCGAGGGGGGACGCGACACAAAATGTTTATAGAGAGAACAGGGTAAGGGGTAATGTTAGTAATAAAATTTTATACACCTTAATATTTCGCCGAACGATGAGTCGAGGACTCGAGGCGTGTGTGAAATTATGTACCTACAGCGTGGTGGCAGACTTTACTACTCTCCCTGCAAAGGTGCAGACGTATTTTCTTCATTGCATAATGAGCTAAATATTTCCTGTGTTTTATTGTGGGATGCTGCTGCTCGCCATTTTTTATTAGCGTCAATTAAATTCACTCTAACCGAAGCTGCTCTCATTTAATTCTTAAAAGCCTCAAGTAAATTAATCCCAATGGGCGATCCCGACGTGTTGCGTAAATAAGCATTCCTAGAAGGTGGTTTGCGCCCGCTTCGAATAGACGCCGCCGCTTTGCCGTGTGATAATTTATGTAAATGAAAAACACATTACCCTGTTTCCTATTCGAAGCGCTGACATGTTTTCAGAACATGTTTATTGCCGTGTTTTGTCTTTATTATCTCGTCTCTCGTGTCACTACTTTCATCCTATGTGTCGTCGCGCCGCCGTATTTCATAATTTTTGCCGCTCTCGACTGCGAATTTATTTTTATCACACTCTAAAAGCTATCTGATATATGTATGCGCACGCTAAAACCCAGCTAACGTTAAAATGCATTTTTAAATAACCGTTTCTGAGTGTGAGCACGTTTTCTTTTGAAATAAAAAGCTTATATTAAATTCGTGTAGATTGAAGAAAACTCCACGAAGCTATACAGAAACTAGACATCCGTTTTATAGCCGGTTTAGGAAAAAGTGCCAGTAACACCGCAGAGCGTTTTCTAAATTACCAGCGCGAACCTAATAAAGGCTGAGAAGTTTTAGGTGCGCGTTTGGTAAAAATACGGTGTCGCAAAAGTTTTCTTTATTAGTTTCCCCCTTTAATCCGGCCAGGCGTGTCCCAATGTCTTTATGGCGAATTTTCAATCTGAGTCTGGGTGGAAGCCAATAAGAAATCAACTATTTTTCCCTGATTCTCGTGCATCGGCTTGAGGGGAGACTCGCTTCTTTACGACTTCTTTTACGATTGGAGGTGCATTCGAAATTAGTCCGCACCATCGGGAGAGCCTTTTCGTGTCTACGACGAAAGGTAAAAGGATTACAATGACAGAATTTTTCTTCCCTCTAAAAATTTTAAAGCCTTTATTTTATTGAACAATGTGGACTCGTAGTTTTTCGATATAAAATCGATGTGACGACAGCACACAACTTTGATAGTTGAAGCGAAAAGCGTATAATGCTCACTTTTAAACTACTGAAGTTTTCCCTAACATAGCGGGTGAATGTTTACGATATTGTTAGCTTTTTTAGAAAACAATTTTGCGTCGTTTTCCTGTTTCGAAAGTTCCGAACCTTTTTCAACAAAAAGATTTCAGTAGGAAAGGATTTTGTAGATGGCATCTCGCATGTTACGTGTTTACTGTTAATCAACAGAGTGGAGTTATTAAGCAGAAAGTACTGGACGAGGTAATCCGACAGTAGATCTGACTTTGTGAAACCTTTTTATTTTCTTTGAGATGGCAGCTATTTAATTTTGTGAGATGTTTTCTAAACATTAGGTTTTTTATCATCACCATCCACAACCCGACTTGAGCCAATGCTGGGGTTTTCATCATCACCATCCACAATCCGACTTGACCCAATGCTGGTCATAGGACTCTCTTTTCTTGTGCCAATCCCCACGCTCCTGTGCCAGCTTCATCCAGATTTTTCCCGCGATGGCAACAATGTCGTCCCATCCTGGTGCCGGACGACTACATCTCGTTTTCCAGTCCATGGACGACCGCCACCGACCACCACTCTGTCACAGCCTTACTCTACCTGTCATCGCTGCGCCTTGCTAGGTGTCCAACCCAACTCCAATTGAGTTCCATAATCCGCTGTCCGATATCGAAGATCTTCGTACGTCTTCGTATCTCGACGTTTGGAACTCGGTCTATTAGCCTGATGCCATGAATTTTAACTGATCTCAGAATGCCAGAATACGGAACTGCTCTAGACACTCGATTGTTATGACACTCGACCTCATTATCATTTCATGTCTCTTATCAACCCGACAAAGAAATCACGGCAAAAAATAACATAAAACCCTGATATACACACATCAAAAGTGTCTAGGGATCAACATATATTTTTGCAATAACTTTTCTCCTGATTGATATTAATTAAAATTTTCTTTAAGGATTCATCAAATAAAGTGTTTCCGTTTGTCACAGTAACGATAAACCAAGTCACCTTTGCATTAATAAAGAAATTTGCAATTTTCCTAATAAAGGGATTTTTGACATTTGAACCACTAACACAAAAGTTCGAAAAAAAGACTGAAATAACAGTTTTCTTTAAAATTTTATTGGGTAACTTAAACAATTAATAACACAGGAAAACAGCATGTCTGTTGCATGAATTTTTTTTTCATGAATCTGAATAGTTTTTACACGCTGATTTCATATACGTATGCCGTTTTTACGTAGCAGCTCTAGTTTAGCGGCTATGAAGTGACGGGGGTTTTCACTAATAATGCACACAGTTTAAGGTATAAAAATTTATTAAATATGTTTATTCTGAATGAAATTTTCTTTTATATGACTTTCTCGCGTGAGGTGTGTTAGGATTACTATTTTGAATGCTCCAACAATAAAATCAGCCATCGTATTTTCGTTCCAGTAACCCTAATATCTCTCCTCCATGGTACGAATATCCTGGTGAAAACGCTCCCCTTGCTCCTCGCTTAGGTCACCAAGATTTTCAGGAAAATATTCTAGATGGCTGTGAAGGTAATGAAGCTTAACACTCATGTTGCATCCTAGCCGTTGAAAGTGTATTAGTAACTGTTCAACGTGCTGAATGTAGCCATCAGACTTTCTATTCCCCAAAAAATTTCTCACTACCCAAACAAATTCTTCCCATGCACATTTCTCGATATCTGTCATATGGTTGATGAAATTTTTATCATCTATCAACTTCCTGATTTGTGGGCCATCGAAAATGCCAGCTTTGATTTTCTCACTACTCAATTTTGGGAATACTTTTTCAATGTATTTGAAACATTGGCCGTTTTTGTCAAGAGCTTTTACGAACTGTTTAATTAACCCCAGTTTTATATGCAAAGGAGGCAATATAATTCGGTCTCTGGAAACTAGCGGATCATTAATCACATTTTGCTTTCCGGGAATCAGTGCGTTTCTAGAAGGCCAGTTTCTTTTTTTCCAGTGGTCGGCTTTTGCTCGGCTGTCCCATAAGCATAGGAAACAGGGATACTTTGTGTAGCCACTTTTAATCGGGAAGCAAGAATTTCTGATGCAGTCTTAGACAGTCCAAGGTCTCTGATCAAGTCATTTAAATCATCTTGATTTAGTAGTCGGGGATAACCGAAGCAATCAAAATCAATGTCGCTACTACAGTCGTCATTATTGGTTTGTTGGCTGCACAAATCTGGATGTTCTGAAGATGTACATGGCTGCTGTGGTACTGGTGTGTCACTAGTATTCAAGACTGGTCTTATAGCAGATTTTAAGTTGGGATACACCCATTTCGAACAATTTTTATGGTTTATTCCTATGATTTTCGTAACACAGAAATAACAGTTATAGTGATGATTGGATGGTTCACGCCAGATCATAGGAGCTTTGTACTTAAAAGAGGGTCTTTTTTTGTTTGCCCATAATCTCAAAGACTCAACACAAGTTTTACATACCAAACTAGGTATCCAGGGCTTGGCGTTAGTCGGCAAAGGAAACCCAAAGTAGTCAAAGTATGTATTTTTCACGAAGTCCGACACGTTCAAACGGAATTTTTTGAACATATATTCTCCACAAATAACACAAAAACAGTCAGGGCTGTTTAAACACGTCCTTCTTGAGGAAGACATAATAAAATTTATACAGAAACTAGTTTAGTTACACTGCTATTGATAGAAATTATCGACTGCTCAAGTAAATTCAAGACGGTACCTGTATCTCACTAACTAGAGCTGCTACAAAAAATCTGAGGGTAGATTCGAAATCAGCGCACCCAAATTAGTAAACAACAGTAGAAAAATTGCATGCAACAAAAAAAAAGTTCGATTTTGTTTTTCTGTGTAATCCGTGTTTCTACCGCGAACACTAACAACACAAGAACATCGGTTTGGCATACTCAAAATGAGTTCATCCAAATCACGCTGTGGAATGGCCGCCCATGTTCGTTGCAACAACAAAAAAAGGTCTTCTTGCGACTGGATACCCTCCATATTCGGCAGAGCTCTTCTCTGTAGCATATCCCATGCATGCTCAATCGGGTTCAAGTCTGGCGACTGAGCAGGCCAGGGCAGGACATTGATGTTAGCTGCGGCGAGAGTCTGTCTTACAACTCTTGCGGTGTGCGGTCGTGCATTATCATGCATTAACTGAAATAAGGGACCGATTTGCACTTGTAGAGGAACGATGACGTCTGATACAATCGTCTCAGCATAAATTTGAGCGTTGAGGTTGCCTCTGATCCAAATCAACTCAGTTCTTCCGCCGATCCAAATACCCGCCCATACCATGATGGTTCCACCACTATAAGGATGGACTTCCTGGCAGGATTTTAATCGCTGTTGGCGTCCAGGGGTTCTCCAGTGTCGTATACGTCTTGTATCCGGTCTCATACCAAAACGAGACTCATCAGAAAAGCAGAAAGAAAAGAAAGAAAGAAAGAAAATTGTTCTTCTGCCCAATTTCTGTGTTCAAGAGCCCATTGATATCGAATCCTACGATTGTGCATTGCTATAGGTGGTACCCGTAGCGGTCTTCGGGAATGAAGGTTCACTTCATGCAAGCGGTTTCTGACTGTTTGGTCGCTAATTAAGTTCCCTGAAGAGTGATGAAGCCTCACGGCTAACATCATGGCGGTTATTGTTGGAGCTCTTTGAGTTAAGATTTGAATGTATCGGTCTTGTCTCCGTGTGGTGCAGCGATACCGTCCTCCATGGCGCTCAGCCACGGTACCAGTGCTTCGGTAACGTGTCCAAAGTCGACTGATAACACTCTGACTTGTATTCAGAGCTAAAGCCACAGTACGTTGCCGGGAACCAGCTTCTATCATTCCCACGGCTCTGAGCATTTCTTCCCTGCTTAAATGACGTCGCCGCTCCATAATAACGTTGGTTTTAATCAGTAGTAGGGAAACAGTAGCACTAATAATGTCTTCAATGCGTTGTATGTTTTTATAGGGAAAATATTGACAGCTGATTTTCATCTTTTACTCGAATTTGATTCACAGTTCCTGATTCAAATTATGAAATGCACCAAAAAGGATCCATATAAATTTATAAAATCATAAATTTATTACAAAGCCACATCTCAATCTCAAGAAATCCGCATAAAAATGCTTGATCCCTAGACACTTTTGATGTGTGTATAACTAAATTTATTACTTTTTAATCTTGGATTTAATCGCGAACTATCGCCATTTTCCAACATAAAACGGCTAAGTACCTATATACACCAGGACCAGCTTGCAATATAAAAAGGTACCAACAATCTAATTAAAAGATTTCATTCCACAAAAATAAGTTTGTAACGACGGATGAGACGAGATGAAGTTCCGTTAATACTTTATTACGACTCTTGCTAGGTAACTGGACGACTTTATGGCACTCTTTTAATGACCTCTGAGTCCGGCCCTGGCGAGTGGCGACCTCTACCGTTGGTTTAAGTACTATTATTAATATTTTAAATACATTTTCAACTTTAATAACACAGTAAAAATGTAAAGGGATAGACTAGGGTATTAAGATTGCTTAGTTTATAATTTTGCTATATGTAGACTAACTTTTGCTGTTGGATTAAATATTTATTTTATCTTGGTTGAATGAAATGTCTACGATGTTATTATAAAGTAATACATAATAGTCCTGCAGACCGAATTTTGACCATGGCGACCAATCTCAGCGGAGACCAGCCTTCGACGCGGGAGATAGTAGGTATAGTGCACAAGTGTGTCCGCAGACACAGGCGCACTCTCTTCCCTCACTTTCATAGTCGGACGGGACGGCAATCCGACACGACCGGAGAGAGATCAGGCGCTGGGCCAAAGGCTTATCGTGCTTTCCGGGGAACGGGGGGTATCACACCGCCATCATCCAAACTGCGGGCTATTACCAAGAAATTCCTCATGGAAAACCCAATAACAATTTCCCCGACCCGGGAATTGAATCCAGGACCTCACGGTCAGCAGTCACGCTTGCGACCATGAGACCAACGGAGCAGTCAAATTAAAGTAAAGTAATAATAACATAGTAAGTGAAAATAAAGTGACAGCAAACCACTGCTAGGTAATCATGGGCTTTCCCCGTCAAGTTCTGCGCGTACCCTATGTAGTACGATACAATAGAAAATAAAAAATCAATTTTGTCTCATTACCGGAGCTTGAGAGTTCATACTTATCTACCTAAATTATTATTTATTTTTAAACACTTTTTTACTTACATAATTTTCTCAAGAATGATTAAAATTATTAAGGTATTTAGATAACATTTAAATTTGTATATTGCTACTACAATTTATATGTACCTACCTAATCTTAATAGCCCATTTTAATTTCTAAAGCTAATTTTATAACTTTTATCAAACTAATAACGATTAGTCTTAATTGAACCTTTTTTCAAATTACACCACTGCAATTAAGTTAATCTAACAAAAACTAAAAAGGTTTTTTAAGTTTAATTTATTATTGTTTCTTTGGCTCTTTTTGTAAATAAAAGAAAATCTCATAAAATACTGCATAATCAGTCTTTAATGTTTGCACTGCTGGGACACAGGATAAAGGCCTCCTCTCGGTGAGAGGGAGTGGGCCGTAATCCACCACGCGAGCCAAGTGCGGGTTGGTAGATGACACATGTTTTAGAATTTTTGGTTCTAGGACATGCCCGTTTCCTCACGATGCTTTCCTCCACCGTTTTGAGAGCAGTGGCGGTGAAATAATTTACACCAAGTAAAGCGCCTGTTGCCTGTCACCCGTTGGATGCGAGAAGCACAGAACCGGTCGAAGTGGAGGTGCTTGGGGAAGGCCTATGTCTAGCAGTGGACGTCTTTCGGCTGAAATGATGAAAGCGCCTGTCCCCAGACAGGAACCCCAAAAATATCCTAAAGTACTGAGGCTAGCCCTATTGACTAATTTAACATTGTGGATTTAGTAGATATGTCTGTATTTCTATTATAAACTATTAGGTAATTATTCCAACCTTGACCCAATTGCTAATACGCATGCTAAAGCGATAATCGAGCTACTAAACACAGAATTTATGTTCCATGTTTACATATACACCTTTCTCCCTCTCTCTTTCATATACATCGTGTATTCATTCGGTACAATTATCTAAACACGTGTCGCGATTAACTCTGTTAACTCACTTCGACTTGCCGACGCCAGTAACTGAGTATTCACTAAGGTCGTGACTGAAATATCATATCATAAGCGAGTTAATTTAGTTCTCCTCCTGTAGATGGGGCTTAGCGGCATTTGTAGTTGCTACTGCTGAAGAATCTACGTAAAACTTGTATGTAACTATAGATAGTGGATATGGTTCTGTGTCGTTTCTTTTTGAAACCACTATTTCAAAATTTCAATTGACTAGGTGAAAAAAATTGAGGAAACTGGCGCGTTCTAGAACCAAAAATTCGAAGATATAATGTGACATCTGTACTGAACCCGCGTCGTGGATTAGGCCCCCTCCCTCTCACTGAGAGGAGGCCTATGTCCTAGCAGTGGGACATTATAGGCTAATTATATACCTATACTAATTGACTAGGTAGGCACAGGAACTGTAGTCTGAATGAAGCAGTCTGCCTGTAAACCTCCAATATAAAGTGTCTACAACAATGAAATAATTGTCGTTTAATTGAACATGTCAAATTTCTACTTTCCCATGTTATTGTTAAAGACAGAACCGATAACGACACGAAACAAACACCCGCGGGGCGCGTTCCGAATTAATCCAATCCACGGAATAGGTACCTACCGATAACTGAAAGCTAATGGGCCAAAGTTTCCATGTAAGCCAATTGTGTGCCGTTAATCTAATCGGTGCCGTGTATAACGGTATTTTGATATCAGACCGTACAATTGCCAAATGAAAAATACGCGGATTTCCTGTCGACCGTAATCGCCTTGTAATCCATCAAATGAAACGATGGCGAACGCTTTGCTTACGGTACGAAAGTCTGCCCTATTACGTATTGTCACGATTTAATACTACTGATGTATGAGTTATTTACAATGTATTTGTTTTGATTGATTGTGAATGGAATGGGAGTATTTTTTTATAGAAAACAACCAATTTACAAACGAAATATTGAATTCAGTTATGTTTGTGGGACTGTTATCTGCGCTATTGTCCCGAATGTAGGAAACCTGTTCATGGGTTTGTATAAAATACATTAAACTGTATCAGTAACCTAAATACAATGCAAACGAGGGTGTTTTCCCTTACAAATTACAGTATCCATAAAATACAAAGCATGTTGTTTGCTCAAACTACCCTTGACCAAAATAATGCCGTGTGATAGGATCTTTGAAACGTGCGCGGGTTTATTATAACTTTCTTCCTAAAAGTTCCAGCTGTGAGGGACCATGTCGCCCTCCCTGCTTACCCCCCACCCCGTTGTATCCCCTCACCTGACCAATGTAACGGTGCTCATGCGATAAAACAATTACCACAATGAAGTTGCGGTCGGACTACGAAACTTCAGAAACCCTGTATCGTGAAACTTTCTTAATAATTTGAGAAATAAAATTACTTAAGTACAAAGTCAGGTTTATGATATTTGTTTAATCCAAAATGTAATGAGTAATAAAAGCTGTATTTATTGTGATGACGAAAAGCTAATAAAATAACTTTTTAATGAGAACGTAATTTTGAATTTTTAAAGTTTAGAGGGTAATTAAAGCTAACCCTTACACGACTGATTCCATTTTTATTTATTTACTAGGTAAGTACAGTTAACGAGGTGATTGGACGCTCAGTTTAACCCTCCCTCGGTTTAACCCTTGTAACGGAAAGAAAAGAAAAAAAGCAAATAACCCACCTACTTCAAGAAACGACCATAAATATAAACAACCTGCTTATTTAACTTCCACTTCGATAAGCTCATAACTAGAGATTGCGGAATGTAGTTACTATTTACCATATCGTATTATTAAATAAACCTCTAATTAAAAGGAAAAATAATCTAGTAGCAACAAAAGGCAGGTTCTCATTATCAGATCTCGGTTCGTTGTCGTGTTACCGTTAAACAACTCGCGTGCTGGTTTGAGCCTACAGAGATCTTGATACGGTAGGCCCGCACTAATTATAGTTTTGCTTATTACTCGCGACCTCGACTAGTTATTGTAGTTGCGCTAATAATTTTTAGATCCAATGCTGACCTCAATATTGATATTTCCGATAAAAAGGTTGAGTAAATCCATACATTCTGTACTGATTGAGCAGTCAAATCAATAGTTGGTGTAATTAATTTCATCACCACTGCTCTCAAAAAGGTGAAGGAAAACATCGTGAGGAAACCGGCCTTTCATAGAACCAAAAATTCGAAGACATGTGACATCTACTAACCTGCACTGGACCCGCGTGGTGTTTTACGGCTCACTTCCTCCGAAAGGAGGCCTGTGTCCTAAACAGTCAAAAGTTGTCTGAGAAATAACAACGTTTCAGAAAAAAAAAACACAATTTTAACACTGTCTTTGAGCTTCAGCAGTAGCTATTACGCTTATTGCAAATATCGAATCCCGTACAGTCACGAGCACCAATATGTCAACAATTGGCAACTTTAAATTGCGTTTTTTTCACGAAATAACGAATGCAACGTTGAAATACGACACTTTACATATATACCTATGGGTTCGAAAATACTGTGTTCCTACTAATATAAAATTTCATTCAAAAATAAAGGAGAAAATCGCCTTTGAATAAAGCCGAGTGTATACATACTTTTGCTCGTGACTGTACTCCTTACGACGAACTAAAACCAGAACATAAAGTCTTCAACAAACATGATACATTGTACAAACTAGCACAGACTTTGTAAGTCTAGTGTGTAGATCATCTATGCGCTGAAAGTCGGGATCAACGTGAATATTCTCGCCGCCGAAGGTTCGACACTAAACTCTACATATTTCATCGCGACGCGGCGGTTGTCATCCTATCTTTCATTGCGTCTCCTGTAAGAATCACATATTCAAAGTCAGTGCATTTTTCATCAGTCAATCCTATGTAGGATCACAATAAAGTTTTAGTGGGTGTTCCTCAGGGTAACATTTTAGACCTTTCAAAGACTGCTATGACATTCTTTGTAATGTGTATTATTTACTATTATATAATGTATGTCATATGACGTGGCTGAGCATATATGTATGTAGCATAAGCATTGTAAGCGACGCAACTGCCGCAGTACTTTCGTTAAAGACTTTTTGACCGTCGAATAAAATTGACGTGTACTGTTGTTTTGTGGTGTTCTGTCATCGTCGTTAAAAAAGCTAGTATATTGTTCTCTGCTATTTCGTTTATTAAAGTTATTTTTATTAATCTTCCTCTTATAATCGTCACTTCGAGCCTAAGACCATTACAAGCATAATCAGCCTATAATGCCCCACTGCTGGGACACAGGCTTTCTCTCTTCGAGAAGAAGCAGGCTGTGATCTACCACGCGCGCCCAGTGCGGGTTGGTAGATATCACATGTCTTCGAATTTTTGGTTCTAGGACATGTACTCGTACTGACTCGTAAGTCGAACCTTTACCACTGAGCCAGTACTGTTCAAAGTAAGGAGCACTGCTTAAGCTAAAATCAATAGTTTTACAGAAAGAATTAAACGGTGTTAACAATGACAACAACTAAATGAAACCGTTTCTACTTTGCAACAAACAGCGAAAATGAAAAACAATTCAACAGCTACATGAATCCATACAATGAAAAGTAGTTAACTGAAGCACTGACACGCTCTTATGAAAAATGTATAACGGCATAAAGTTAAAACCAACAGCAACTGTAACTACATTTAATGGGTGATGACATTCTTGAAACGTCTGGTATTACGTGGCTATAAAAACGAATTCTTTTGTACGATGTTCAGTCTGCCTTCATAATAATTTCTCTACGTGCATTCTGTTCATAGTCTCTAAAACCGTATTTATTGTTCGTGTTTCTGACTTCTAAGATTTCTTTGTGTATTATTATACTACGTGGTACAGCTTAGATGAATTGTTTATTTTTAACTATACTCTTGTTTTGCTTTTGTCAATATTTCTGAAAAGAAGAATAATGTTAGAATGTCGTGGGTTTTGTTGTCGTTATCTGTTGGAATAAGCTTTATGCCTCGAGATTTGGGCTGCATAATCCTCTTACATACTAAGCGCAATAGTTCACTAACAATGATCTGATGAAGATTTCACAATTAGTCGAGTAATAGCTATTAAAGGCAATACAAAATGTATACAGATTGCATTATCAAACCATCTGTATCCAGTGTCTACAGTCTCCTAAATAACAATAACTGTCAGACGGCCAACTTACATCTCGAACCATATGCAAATTGCTGTAACAACAGGCTCCAAATGGTGTCCCAGCGGCGTCTCGTCTGCAAGCAATACTGATTCCTGAATTCTCTAGCACCTGCCGATTCCCTACGATGTCGCCTTTCCAATTCAAACTAAATTTCGACAGATCTACGTAATGTCAAGCCTTTATGGCTCCACTTACATTATACTGTAGACATCGGTTTTTGTCTCTGTATAGTACTAAAATGTTTGAGTATTGGGTTTCTTAGAAGGAATGCTAGCTACATTATTGTCAATCGCAATATTTTTTGCTTCGAATTTTATAAAAATATCTCACCTAAATTGTCGAAGATAAATAATAACTCAGTTTTGTATTCTTGTAATATATTTTGTAAAATTGGGTTTATATTCTTATAAGAAAGCTTGCACCTATGTATATTTAAAAAATCACATAAACAGCAAACAAGTTCCATCGACGATGTTCGGTCGAAGGATCAAAACTCGCGGAGCCAGGCAAACATGAGGGCTGGCTTCGTGAAAAATATATTCCATGAAGTAATAGACGCAGGAACAGCTCCCGGCGAAAATACTTGAACATTCCCAAGTTTTGCGCCAAACGATTTTTGACCCATATTTCAGGTTTTATAAAGATGCTTCACATTATTCAGTTTTTTTTGCATTGGCCGTTTTGCTGTAGGAGAAGCTTCTCCTTCTTTATTTCTGAAGGAATTATAGTGTTTTTTCTTACTGTAAATTAACGAAGATGACGGGACGATCTTGACTCCTACCGTAGGGACTGGCAAAGACAAAGGGCAGAATTGTGTGGAAAAGGGATCCGAGGCTTTTGCCCTGCAGTGGGACAATACAGGCTAGTTATTAGATAGAAATGTAAATAGAAGTTAATTTTTAACAGTACGTCAAGACGAACTAAAGATTAATACTAAATGAACCACAAGTCACAATCACAAATAATTAATTTTAATAAATTATATTATGTAGCTTATTTATTAAAGAGGATAAAGAAACAAATACTAGATAAACTTCTGATACTAATTATAAATTAAGTACCTACTATTAATTAAATAACAAACCTTTTTTCCAAACCAGAAATTTTCGCCATGTTTTAGTTTTTTTTTATGTTTATGAGTTTCTATGAAAACTTAAACGATATAATTATTAACCAATCAAAATATAATATCCTAATATTACATTTTTATTTTAATAAATTATGTTGCTTACATGTCTCATAAATCGCATTATAAAATATACCAACTTCTGCCCGCGACTTCGTCTGTGTAAAATTTCTTGTTCTCCCGACCCACCCCGATGCATTGCATCACCAGCTAATTGCTAATTATTGCTTCGTTTTGCTTAGCATTCTTTTTTACTGTTTTATCTTTTTGCTCGGCCCCTAAGGATCCTAGCGTGATGATAACCTATAACCTTCCTCGAGAATTGGGCTATCAAATGCAAAAAGAATTTCTCAAATCCGACTGGTGGTTCCAGAGATTAGCGAGCTGAAACAAACTCTTCAGCTTTATTATAGTATAGAAATAGATAGTAGGTATTGATATTAACTGAAACCAGTTCAAAGTCCCGTCAACAATGCACCTTTGATGTATCTCAAATAGCTGAGACGTATTTATAAATATGCGACCTCTTTTCAATAGCTTTTTGATCTTCTTTGTGTTTAAAAATATTACCTCGTATTTTTATTATTAAAAAATGTAACTAATATGAAAAGGCATTTGGTATTTGCACTCGATTTTTCTTGCTCAGTGGCTTTATTCAATTTGCTTATAATGAATACCTAAATAAATCATGAAATATTTTTGCTTACGTCTCCGAGAAATAACATTGCTTAGATTGTAACATCGTAATTTTTGTCAAGGTAGAAACATCGGTATCTACGGTTTATGTACTTTTATTAAACCGTTTTGTTTGTTCCAAAACGTTCCATACATCGTTATCATCGATGCAGAGTAGGAAACTGGGTAGGCCTAGCGAGTTTACTGACCTCAACTAGTTTCAAAATATAATTATGTATATCTTTTGACGTCTAAATCCATTACCATTTTACAGAAATAAATAGTTTATCATTTACCTAGGTTCCTACTCTGTACTATGTATTCTGTAAACCCTGCATCAAGCATGGTGAAATTCACTAATACCGAATTTCCTGTTACCCTGTTTTCCTATTACGATATTATTTATTAATGTTTACTTTCTACTTTCAATAGATCTTAGACCTAATCCGATAGTGTGGCTATCAACTATTATTAATAGCAGATATATTTCCCTAGAATTCGACAGACTCCCTCTGTGTAATTTACTGTACAAAAATAAACTGATTTATGATACAAAGTCTTCTGTTTTTCTGCTATTTATGATTAACGTTCATGTGTTCATGTTAATTTCTATCTTTCCAGATCATGTTCGTGAATTCTCATGTGGCACGCTGTACTACCGAACCTTCTTTGTGGACTCAAAACGGGACGCCCTTTACGTGGGCGCTATGTGAGTATATTAGTACTATATAATATAATATAATACTATTAGTATAACACGTTTCAGTTTAAAACATTCCATATAATAACTGACATGGCAATGTATCTATACATATTTGTCTGTATAGAACGGCCAATGAAAAATAGAATTTGATAAAACTGAGTAATATTTAAATTACTATTTTCACTCTTAAATTTACCGACGTGACTCATTATATTTCAAAATAGTGCCTTTCGTGGTATAGTTTTTAAGGATCTAGTAACTCTATCTCATGATAGAGTTTGCAGTAGGTTTTTTTTGTAGATGATGTTTTTTGTTCATAAAAAACATCTTGACATTCAGGGCTTAGATACAATTTATTTAAATCATCTCAGTCTACAGTCCACTGGTCATTTGCAAAACCACAGTCACAATACCAATATCGAAATAATATCAGCTCCCTAATTGCGTAAGACACCATCAATCACAATCTGAATAATTTTGAAGGATATTGCTAATGCATTGCTTCATACTTATACCTATTCGAAAAATTTGTCTGCTCAAATAATATTATTGAACTGTCAAAATGAAAGCGATTCCTACTGTTAATGTATTACGCAGTTACCCCGCTGGTCTACACACCTCATCTAAGAAAATAGATTTAATATACCTACATAGATTACATACATACCTACTTATTGTTCAATACAGCAAAATCAAATACGATTTCGATCTTCAATTCAAATCCGTATCCATCATTTTCTCGACACAAAACAAAAACCAATCGGTCCAATACAATCAAATAGCTATTTTTACGAGTGTGCCACCGTATAAGTTCTACCTTCGGTTGACTACGGTTAACCATCAACCATTCCCACTTGACCCGTGGCAATTCATAGTTTTGCCCAACCAATGCCCAAAACACAACGTTTCTGAGGAGTCAGGAGGGTCAACTTACATCGGTGATTCAATAAAAAGAGGTGATATAGGTCAATCGTGTGTGTCACGAAGGCAACTAATTTCAGTCGGGGAATAATACAGCCGCATTTTGAGCTATAAAACGATTCTTCTATAAACGTTATGGTAACTTTTACGCAACTTTGTAACGTATCCCCTCTAGTCCGCAGTAAATTGACTCAACTTTTCCATTCAAATAGCCCAAGTTAAAAGAGTTTTACAACATTCCTTTTATGTTTTTCTTATGGTCCTTTTTTTCAGGGATCGGCTGTATCGGCTGAATATGAATAACATCAGCGCATCACACTGCGAAGTAAGTTATAAAATAAACATTTAAGTATTAAACAAGCTTTAGGGTGCAATTCAAAAAAATATGACTGCAAATTATTAGCATCATAAAAGCATTAAATTGACCTACTGAATTTTCAAAATAATGTTCAACGAATTCATATTAAACTGAATTTTTTTGTTTGCAGAGAGATTCCATAAATTTGGAGCCCAGCAACGTGGCACAATGCGTATCTAAAGGAAAATCAGAGGTGAGTTCATTAACTGCTAAGTATCCTACACAAATGAGATTAAAACTTCCACAATTCTTGCAAAATTACTCACAAGTAGCACTATTTCCATCAAGGGTTAATCCCATTTTTAACTGTTAGCGGCGGGCGGCGAGCATATTTCATAGCGGGGGGGCTTACAGCCATGCTCTGCCCCGCTATATTAAGGCCGTTAATTTTGATTTACAATCCCAACGTAAAAGCAATATTTGTTTTATTTCTCGGCGGTCGGAGGCTGTCTCGAAGATCGGGGCTCGGCGATTATTGCGACAAGCCTCGGTGCGTCATCCACTAATTCGATAATACCCACTCTACACGAACCGTTACACTTGAGTGGCTTCCTATATTTTTGCCCTCTAGCCATATTACAATTTTTCGATTTTCGCTACAACCACAGTTTTATATAGACGTCCTTGCTATAAAAGTAGCGCCGACTCAGCGTATGGTGTCGTATATATTTATAACTCTTTGTTGGCTCACTCAGACACGTTTATATCTAATAAGAGAGTCATAAAGCCCGCAACCAGAAATGGACTGTCTCATGCGAAATGTATAACATCTTACCGTGAACAGTAAACATCTTACCGTGAACAGTAAACCCCTCTTTGTGGCTCTAAAAGTTATACCGAAGCGGCGAGAGACACAAAAACTGCCGAAAGCAAATTCACAAGTTTACTACAACAAAATATCGCGGTAACATAGCCCACACAAATAAAAGGTCAAACTTCCGCAATAGCGTGAGAAGAAAAGCAATAGACCACATGCTACCCACTCCAACTCTTCCGATGGCGAAAAAAGTAAATTTGTTTTATTAGTATCAAAGAGGGCTATAAAAAAGAAATATTCTCGATCGCGAATGGAACGGCCACTCGTGAAGGCTATAATCAAAGTTTCTGGCTGTCGGCGAGTTTTCTTTTCTCTAAACACGATGTCGTAACACGAAAAAGGCTGGAAAAATGCCGTCGGCGAATTCCTTGAGGCGGCCATCGGGCCGGCGGTCTCCTTGTTGTTTTAACTTCACCGCTCTTTGTGACGCTATTAAGGAAAATTCACTGGCTTAGGTAAATCAGAGACTCGAGGTTTTAGAAAATGAGAGATATAATATCTCTAGTAAATAAAAAATCCAAACTGCTTTGTCCTTTCCCTTTGGCAAACTCTCTTTGCCATTTTGTTTTATTCATTCACTTAAAACACAACTCAGACAGAAAGTCCGTATTTCATACCATGGTTTTATATAAATTATTATGCGATAAAAACATTTTGACCAAGCACGAAAAGTCTAAAAAGAAAAACGACATAAATAATGCCAAACCGCCTCCCAGACGTACGTCCACAAAACCCACTTACAATACATTTTCTTTTAATTTCCCAGTGCTTATTACGACCTTTGTGTACGAGTATCGTGGCAAAAGCAATAAAATGTTCCGCATTGGTAATGCAAATCAGCGCTCTTAAATTCCTAATAAAAACCATTACAGAAAAACAAGAAGAGAACCTTTTGGGTGGAAAAATGCGAGAAAAGCCCGCCGTAAATCTACTTACGTACAAAGTGGCGAATAATTAACGAAATGGTCCAATCGAAGGCATTAGTTCCGAGTGGAGTTATGCGAGCGCTGCCGACTAAGTGCCGTTAAAAGAAACTTAGACACGAGCTTGATTGTTCTCTTGCTTAATTCTGATTGTTTCTGAGTGCAAAACAGTTCTGTGTTCACGTCAGTACGACGGCTGAGCGCTCACAGTATATTAATCCGATAATTACTTTAGAACAATCTCCTGGAAAGTTACCTCGCCCAGCCGAACCAAAGAAACCAGGCGAAACTTTTTATTAACAAACAAAGCACTCGGTTAATTGCTACACGTGCCTATTCCAAATCGAGTTTTATTATGTTTACTGATTTTGTGTGTAGAAAGTAATATACATATACTCTTAATTATGGTTCGTTATCAAGTCTACTCAATCAAACAAAGAGCTACGATATATTGTGTTAGGTGGCTCAGTGTTTACCGATAAACTTTTTCTTCCACTGTTCTTTTGGGAAGGTTTTATTTTTTACCTAAATGTGATAAAAATACTATCCTGAATTTACGCAATTTACCTAGATACCTAAATCTTACCAAGGGATATCGTATTACCCAGTAACAGCGTTGTGGAGCTGAGATAGATAGTCGCGCCATGTAAAATACTGGTATGCGGCCGCATCCGATTAGACTTGAAGCCGACCCCAACATAGTTTGGAAAAGGCTAGGCCGATGATGATGGCCTAGGTACCTAAATCATTGTATAAAGCAATGAGGGCAATCGTCACACAAGGATAATTCAGTGAATTTCGAATTGGAATAGGTATTATATTAAAAGTAAATTATAACACTGCAGTTAATACCAGTTTATATTATTTAAAAATAGTAATTTTTGCCAATTTTTGGCCAAAAAATCAGCGTTGCCATAAAACGTGGCAATGCTGCCAGTCTTTTGGGCACGTTTCCTGTTGACAGCGATGCGGATGAATTTTTTGATGACCTTTGATTATTTCCTTTCCTTTTTATATACTTGTACATATTCTTATTATTATTTTAATACTGTACAAATTTATATGCTCATTTGAATGTACATAAATTTATACATCATTTGAAAAAAAAAATAGTAATAAAGTATTCTAGGTGTCAAACTCATAGACCGCATTAAGAACTCTATACTTCGTCCCGAAACACAAATAGCGGACGCTGGCCGCACAGCTGCTGGACTAAAGTGGAACTGGGCTGGCCATATCTGTCGCACGTCGGAGCAACAATATGCAAATGCCACCACTCAGTGGATCCCCAATGGCAGGAAACGACTGCGCGGCAGGCCCAGAAAGAGATGGCGGGATGAGCTGGACTCGTTCTTAAAGGATTGGCCCACAATCGCAGTAGACCGGGAAAAGTGGAAAGAAGGAAGGGAGGCCTTTGCCCTGCAGTAGGACAACACCAGTTTATAATAAAAAAAAAAATAATTAAAATAATAAACGCAGTGATGAGAGCAGTGGTAGCCAAGTGGTAAAGCGTTTTACGATCGTAGGTTCGAACCCAGGCAGGCGCTTCACATTGTGTAAATTATTTCATCACCACTGCTCTCAAAGCGGTGAAGGGTAACATCGTGAGGAAACCGGCATATCCTAGAACCAAAAATTCGGAGATATCTACCAACCCGCACTAGGCCCGTGTGCTGGATGACGGCCTGTGTCCCAGCTGTGGGAACATTAAGTATAGGCTGTTTGTGCTAAAGTAATAAAAGTATAATTTTGATTAGTAAATCAGTGTTATTGCTATCCGTTGAATCTCATTCTAGATTAATTTGCGATATCTTAAAACAACATTTGACGATGAGCCTGAATGAGCACTTTAAATAACTTAAAAGGTTTGTACCGAAAAAGCAAGAAAAAAAATTAAAAAATTAACCTTGTCCCAGTTTTCTTTGTAAGGTCGTTTCAAAGCAGTACATAATGTCAAATTAATTAAAACTACCTCGTCCCTAATAATTATAACAACACAAAAGATGTTTCGAAACTTTTTAATTTTTTCTTCCACTCTAAAAGTCTAGCTTACCTAGTCTTTGATAAAATTTAATACAAAACATCTTCGTTCTTAAAACTACAGTAAAGAAGATGTCAGACGCCGTTAATATTATTTCAAAATAAATTTTAAAGGTCATTGTTTTGATCCGATATATCCGAGTATCCGTATCCGCTCATGTGCAGATTTCAGTCTGACGTAGAGAAAATTAGTTTCAAGCTGGACGAGTGACCGCGAAGACCACATACCAATCTGCCGTAAAATAAACACTTTGATATATTCATTCGCTCTATGATAGTTCGGTTTGTTGTTATTTTGTACAATTTTAATTAAATATTCTTATTCTATGTAGGGAAATCATGAAAGCATAGTAAACAGAATTTTAATTGAAAGCAGTATTTCTGAATTTGTTGTTACCAATGAGATTTTTAGGCACATCAGCTTTTAGCATAAATTGTGAAACAATTTATTAAAGTGCGATAGTTCATGTAACAAAATTTTGAATCAAATCAAAGTAAAGAACTGAACTAATCAAACTTTGTGATTACTAAAACAGAAATCATGCAACGTCAAATCCGAACAATGGGTTCGGATTTGACGTTATACATATGATTTCTGTTACATAACATACAAAAAAAATATATTGAAAAAATATTGAACTTTAATGAACCGTAATGAACTGAAATGGACCAATATAGCAGTGTTTTAACCGGTAAAGCGAGCAATGCATTTCTGTCGTCCGGAATATTAATGCCCCGTTTAATATTTATGTCGAAGGCAAATTTGCATAATCACAGGCTGTGAATACTCATACACACCCACGTACTTGCGAATTACTATTATTCCAACGAATTTTGCCCGAGGTAGGGTAGGTATGCGCATCCCTCGCCCGTTGATGTGTTTCGATTGTTTGTATTACAGTTTATTTTTGTTACGTGTTGACAATGGGTTTGATATTTCGTTGGCGTGTCATTAAATCGGTTCATTTAAGTAGTCAGCTAAATTGGTTGGAAATATGTTAGTTAAGCTTTATTAACACTACTCTCAATAGCTGCTTTTTGATTGGTAATAAGTTCAAACTATAAAAATCAAAGCAAAAGTGAACAACCTAAATAATGTTAAAAGGGAAGCGCGCTAAATGCAAATGTGGTTATTTTATCTTAGAGGGTTGTATTTATGATTTTAATGATTATAATTCTGTAAATACACACTTGTTACGGTCGCGAATCATATTATGTTCAATATACAAGTTGACAAATTGCAAAAACCGTGAGAAAATTGTTCTATCGCGGGCTACCCTGGCGCTTCCTCCGTAACTAAATCGCCTTCTTTATCTATTCCAAAAAAAAATACGTTTTTGGTAGACTTGGGGGCACTACCGTGCGTATCTGTTACGCACTTTTGGCCTTTTACACTGCAAAGAATTTTCTGAATTCATCTCTATTTACGTAGTCAAAAGGATCACTGTACATTGTACTAAATTGTATTATTTTCTTTCAGCATTTCGACTGTCGGAATCACGTGCGCGTAATCCAGCCAATGGGCGATGGCGCCCGCCTCTACGTCTGCGGGACCAACGCGCACAGCCCAAAGGATTGGGTCTTATATGTAAGTATTACTCATATTATAATAACAAAACCACCTCGACTAATCTGCATTCGCAATTTATTTACCAAAAATGTAAACAAATATGAGTTTATGGAAAAATAACTTTAAATCCACTTCAAACATTTTTATAACTTTTTCAATAGAGCTACTCGCTCTGAAATCAACTTAATTACCATTAAAATAAAGTTTATATTTATTCAACTTGAAATAATATTAATTTGAAACATAAGTTTCAATAGACTTTACTTAGCCTATCTCGTTGATCTAATAGTGGTCGCAAGTGATACAGCTGATCATGAGCTCCGGTCCTGAGATAATATGATTCCCGGGTGGTGTTATTGAGTTTTTCATCGAAAAAGAAATCCGCATTTATTTATTAAACTATCAGCTGTCAAGAAAACTGAATTGCCTGCTCAGTACAAAAATCAATTATTACACTAATACAAGTTTAAAAAGTCGTTCTGGACCGCTTCAGGGGTCATTGTACTCATCATTATGAACAACTTTTACTATGGGACCAAACCTGAAATCGCGAAAAAAAACCAGCTGTTCCCTACATTTATGTTCGCATATCTCGTCAAAATGTAGGGAGCAGCTGATTTTATTTTCGCGATTTCAGGTTTGGTCCCATAGTAAAAGTTGTTCATAATGATGAGTAGGTACCAATAACAATGACCCCTGAAGCGGTCCAGAACGACTTAAATTTAAACGTGTATTATAAAGGCGAAAGTTTGTGAGTGTGTGGGGGTGTGTTTATATGTTTGTTACTTCTTCACGCTCAAACGGCTGGACCAATTTTGATAAAATTTTGTATGGAGGTAGCTAACACCCTGGTGTAACATATACTTTTATCCCGATATTCTCACAGGATCGACACTTATGCGGATGAAACCGCGGGGCGCAGCTAGTGTAACATAAAATGTGAGACTGCTTTGATGTACAAAAGCTTTTTCGAAATTGCTCCATTTTATTTTACCAAATTTTATCATGGGGTATCGTATTACCCAGGGACTGGATAGTGGGGGTCAGATAGACAGTGGTGGCCAAGTGGTAACGGCCGCGACTTACGAGTTGTAGGTCGTAGGTTCGAACCCAGACAGGCGCTTTACTTTGTGTAAATTATTTCATCACCACTGCTCTCAAAACGGTGAAGGAAAACATCGTGAGGAAACCGGCATGTCCTAGAACCAAAAAATTCGAAGACATGTGACATCTACCAACCCGCACTGGGCCCGCGTGGTGGATTACGGCCCACTCCCTCTCACCGAGAGGAGGCCTGTGTCCCAGCAGTGGGAACATTATAGGCTGATTATGGTTATGGTTATAGTATTAACCTACCAGCTTTGTGTAAATTGTGGGAATAAAGTTATTCCGTTCTATTATTTTGTGGCGAAACCTAGTTTCGTAAATAGGTCATTCGTGTGTTTTTCTAACCAACAAAATTATAACTGGAAAGTTGAAACAGTGCTCATCTTTTTCATCATCGATTAAACAGCTATTGAAGGCTGTATGTCTAGACGTCATGAACTCCTGGTATTTAACATCCCACATAATAATACTTTGTGGTTGGGCGTTAAATATGATACGATTTTTTAGATAAAGTTACAACTAGGTATTATTGGTAAACAGTAGGTGTATAAAAGCATACTTTTGCTTAAGGTGCCAATAGTCGATATATTTTCCATGCAAATTTCGGGAGAGTTAACTCCACTGTTTGACATTGTGCATCTAAAGTTAAACGTGATAATTATTGTTTTTTTCTTACTATTAATTTTGTCTGTACGAAAACAGAATACTTAGTAAAATAAAAAGCTGTTAAAAAGTTATGAGCACACAAAGATTCGTTTTTCTTGCTATTTTTAACGTAACTTTGGGTGTAAATAAGTAATAAAAGGACTGTAAAATCTTCAAAACAAAGTCGGCACCGCGGCAGCTCAGTTATCGAAGAGTTCAATAAACATTATTTGTAATTAATTTATGCAGTGATTTTTTTCATAAAACTGGATTTTCCAAAGCATTTTCCGAATTTTTTAGGCGCCTTTCAGTTCGGAACGGTGTTTCTGTGCATGAGAACTACGTTATGCGTCTATACTAGCGTCTAACTGCTCATCACTGACACTATCTGTGTCGGACACGAAGCCAGGTAAGACAGCGTGCTTTTTGACCACCAGTGAGTTCGAGCTCGCGACTAGTTCCACCTTAAGCTTTCTGGGAGCAAACGTGGGTGTACAAAAAAACATGATACTTATCCTTATCCTTCCGAGAATTAACGGTATAATATTACAGTATACTTCTCAGGTTGAATGTAGGTGGACACATTTTGTCATGTCATGTCCAGGAACCAACGTGGGTTATTAAAAATACATATTTACCTGACTTGCGTGTATTTTTTCTTTCAATAATTGTTTACAAACATACACATATCTTAAAGGCTAAAATTTATTGTTACAAATTAATTAGACATCTGTAGCCGAACTAGGCGAAAGCCTGTATTTCGGCTATCAGCGCCAAAGCCCTCACATATCTAATAAACACTTGAAAATTGTCATTAAGTAAAGATGTTAACGTCTTGTAGATTTAAAAAAAAGTGATGATAAATAACTCAATAATTCGATATAATCTATACTAAATAAAGCTGAAGACCTTGTTTTTTTGTTGGAACGCGCTAATCTCTGGAACTACCAGTCAGATTTGAAAATTTATTTTTGCATTTGATAGCCCAATTCTTGAAGAAGGCTCTACAGGCTCTTTGGAGCCGAGCAGAAAGAAAAAAAGTCCGAATAAACGCTAAGTGAAAACGAAGTAATACCGCGGGCAGTCGATGCGTTGCGACGAGATGGGATGGGGGAACAAGAAGTTTCACGTGGACAAAGTCGCGGGCAGAAGCTAGTAAAATAATAAAATCACTAAAGGCAATACATATAATTTACATGTGTAACATTCTCTCAAAGCGTCTAAAGTCAAATATAACTTTAAAAAGCACAAGAACAAAAAAAAAACATTAATTAAAGATATGGTTTTAATGTCGCTGCCCGACGCTTATCAGCAAACATCTAGAGAGCAAAATCTCTATTCCAACGCAGACAAGTGTAAAATAAACAACGAGACGAGACTATTTTATGCGGCGATTTCCATTACATTGCCAACACGGGTATCTCTGCGAACACTCCCGAGCACATGCAACGAAATGCGAGCTATTATCTAAAGACCCACCCCACTCGAACTGATCCCGACATGAGCCTTGGACAGCAGCCAGCGACGCAACAGATCTCCAACAGGTCCCTAACATATTTGTGTTACAGATAAATGCGACAGAATTGAATGTTTTCAGTGATAAATTATGCTGGCACAAAAGGACCAGAAATTTTCAGTACGACTTTGTTTTCTTTGGTACAAAATCCAAGCATGGAAGTTCTTGTAGCTTGGAAATATGTTTCGGAACAAAATTGTTTTAAATTAAGAAAAACTACTCCAGAGTGATTCTACTTCGCCTGAAGCTACCTCCTTTACATTCCCCAAGACTCGCAATTTTCCTAACATTGTACACTGATGTTCTTTAAATTTCCATTTCGCCGGTTTATACCGACGACATACTCAACGAGACGGTATTAAGCGTCCATTCTACATGCAGTTGGATGCATCCAGTACATAACGCACTTCCATGCTAGCAGGAACCGCGACAAATTTCACGGGGAGCGACTCCAAATGACGCCGTAACGTGAACGAAGATTTTCACGACGTCGACAAATTTCTAACCGAACGCCTTCAGATTCCATGCACTGACGAGTTTTAACTTCAAAGAATTTTCGTTGATAGAAATTTAAAATAAAATTCACCACGACTTTATGCGACCACTTTAGATTTATTATTTATTAGGCACTTACATTCTGACCGCCGCCGTAACATCCAAATGGACGCTATCTGAGGCCCCGCGATGCGACGATAAGTGGAGTTATTTTCATGAAAATTATTTTTTAAACTCATAAAAACCAACTTTTCACAATAGGTATCGAAAGCAGACCGCAATAAATTTTCAGTGTGGCCTGTTCACCTCTCACTTTCCCTGCTCTTGACTTTCATATAATTTTATGATGTATTGGCGGTCGTTTTGACCCTTCACACGTTTTATAGCAGTCCTGACACTGTAGAGTTTTGGGTTTAATAGCAGCATAGAAAAATATGAAAATGGAATTATAATGAGATTCAGTTTGCGGGAGACTCCATTTTTAAACTGCTTCGTAACGTGCATGGAAACTGTAAATTCTCCTCCCTTCTCTAAAAATTAACTGTGGTTTTGTTGTTGGTATTTATGTCAATATTTTTGTATAAATTCCATCGAAAGCCAGTATAACTTTCCGAAAAACAAGTCTATAAAATTCATTACCAAAACCGTAGATTAACAAAACTACAAATACAGTAAATAAGTAGGTTGCATTGACAACAAAACACTTACCGAACATTTATCTGTTTCACGTCCCTCAATAAAAATAAATCACACAAGTCGAAAATTCGCACTAATAGGAAGCCAAAAATTGAAAATATATCATCTATACATATGTAGGGAGGGGACACGGGACCGCGTTGATCCCGTTCGTCGGGACTCGGGACTCTTTTGTACAGAGCACTGTCAAAACAGAGATAGTTTCGCATTTAAATATGACTGGATATTAATTCCCTTTGGAAATTGATTTAATTAACTGCCGGATTGGTTAGGAGCTTATTGGAATTTATTCGTTGGATAACATTTTTCTGCTTTTGAAAATTGTACGAATTATAAGCTTTTATAGTTTAAAAAAACAATAATATATTAAAAAGAAATTACAGGCAAAATAAATGATGCCAATTTCAATTATTCACAGACTGCGATTTCACTTTATAATAAACGATTTCACTTTATAATAAAAGGTTTAACATTTTAAAGTTCCAATCTTTTACAACAGATTAAAAATAAACTCTTCAGAGTAATTTAAAAGCAAAAAACAACTGAAACCAGCAACACTACAACACAATGCTTTCACAGGGCAATAAATAAAATAAATACAAAGTGCAAAGTCGCGCGTTATCTGCACTATGAGTAATGTCTCCCTCCTCTTAGGGCGCGTCAGTTTCAAAAATTGAGTGAAATCACATGTACGCGATTGATGGAGAATGCGACTTGAACGAAATCGACCGACCGATTCATATTTGCTGCAACCACCAATTTATATCTATTCTGTTACAAATAGCTATAGCGGATTGGACGGGTATTGGAAACAAATGACGCGGTAGTTTGTTTGTAGTCGGATTTGTGCTTTTTTTTTCAATATTGTGGCTAAAGGCTGTGGTGCAAAATGGTGATCGGAAGTATGGCATCATTTCAAGTTAATTCTATGGTTCTATTAAATATTTTTTAAACTTTAATTATTTGTTACTTCAAAATAGGCAAAAGTTATACTCTCTACTTAAAAAAAACTCAAGCAAAGATTTAAATAGTCTGAAATATTTTATAACGCGCTCTAAAAATAAATTTTGCTTGAAAATTACGAACAGTAAACTTACTTTCAGCAAATAAAATAACACCTACAAAAGCTTGTAACCAAACAAAATCTTATTTTGTGTAACAAAAATAATTTCCAAATTACTTTTTAATGTTTTATCTATATCCAATACTCGATATAAGAAGCTTTATGGTGATTACGCTTCATTTTTCCACCTCATTTGGTAACTGTGACGAAAAAACAGATCCACGTTTTCATTTTAAATGGGTACAATCAATAAGGTGGGGCTTATCGCATTTTTTACGAGATGAATTCGATGTGCTTTAAATCTCCTATTAGGTAGGTACAAATGGTTGTATTGTACGAAACAGGTAACAAACGGCTCGTGCTTTTATTTTATTTTTTAGTCTGATCACACTTGTTCTTTTAGCCCCGGTGTTGCCAACGGGCGCGCTAAATTGTCTTTGTGTCGCATTCTTTGTGCTCATAACGTTCTACCGTTATTGTTGTTAGATTTATTGGGTTTTATAATTACTTGGTTTATTCTCCCTTCTGTAACAATGTTTAATATTCGAGGATGTAATTTTAAGACCCGGCAAGTCTATTCTGTAAAAATTTCACCGTGAAAACTTAAGCGAAGTGAGCTGTCATTCCACCTGATGACATTTCACACACACACACACACACATTTTATTTTTTTCGCACATTTTATTTTGATGGATGAACAGCTCACTTCAAGCTCATTTCACCTAAGTTTTCACGGTAAGATTTTTAGAGAACACATCGGCAGTAATTTAATACAAAGAAAAATTTATTTTTAGCCATTTGAAAGAGATAGGTATACATATAACTTAGTTCGCTCTCTCACGTCTAAAATGTTTGTGTAGTAGCCACTTTGGCTGCAGTTATGGGTCAAACTAGCGTAGCAGCAGAGTGACCATATTTTGTGCTAAGGGTTACATATTCTATTTCCGCAAGGGGACAAACATTATTCTATATCCAGTTGCGACCGTGATTTATGGATCCGAAAGTACGAACGATACTGGAATCTAAGTACCTACTCCAAGCTGAAGGGTACCTAAACATTGTATTAAGATCTAGCTTTCACTATTAATATCACAAAGTACTTACATAGTTCCCCTTTTAACTCGGTCTCCTTCCAATTTCATAAAGATTACGCATCGATCGTTTGGCACTAGCTTAAACTTTTTAACTTTTTTTCTTATGTTATTATTACCATGCCACCCTGTACAATTTACTTGATTTACTAGCTTCTACTCGTAACTTAGTCCACGTGAAATTCGACCCACCCCGTCGCATCGCATCGCATGCCCGCGCTATTACCTAGTTCATTTTCGCTTAGCGTTCTTTCTGACTTTTTTTTTCTTTTTGTCCGGCGCTGAAGGGTCCTAGAGTCATGCTAAATAGCCTTCCTCAAGAATAGGGCTATCAAATGCAATAAGATTTTTTTTTAATCTGACTAGTAGTTTTAGAGGTTAGCGCGTTCAAACAAACTCTTCCGCTTTATTATTAGTAGGTATTACCGCCTTACTAATAAACGTATTACATCAGATGAATAGTTACACACCGATTTCTCTCTTTCCTTCGTCAGTAATTTGACTTTCGAAAGAAGAAAACAAAGCGTTGTGTAACTATACAGACGCTATACAACGTTTATTGGTAAGGGGTTAGTATAAAGATTTCTACTCTGAAGCTTCATTCCTTAGAACTTAATTAACTCCCAGATATTATCAGCAGAGTAAACTGTTGTAGAGTTTGTGTTTCACCTATTGTGGTATAGTAATTTTATTTTAGGTGCATCGTCTTCACATATTATTATTATATAATGAATGTATGCAAAATATTGTAAAACTTTTTAAAAGAGCAACGGTGGAGTTTCTTGCCCGTTCTTCTCCATACGAAAACTACCCTTTGGAATATGCGACTAGAATCAATTCTATTTTATCGTAATTTTTGACGTTCAAAAGTGCCTTTTATGTGCCTATTTGAAATAAATGCTTTGACTTTGACTTTGATCTATGGTTTTTATATGTCATCTTGACTTGTGAAATAAACGTCAGTGTGCTATCCGTCAGTTAATTTCTCCCACAGACTCACTAGATTTCTCTTTTCTAAGTACTAGGCCTTCGCCCTCCGCAATATCCGCATACGTATCATAAACATTTAAATCAGTAGTCCCCGCGTCACATTTTTCCGGCGATACCCCACAAAAGCTGAAACTAGTAAAACTTGTGTCCTAAAATAAGTTGAGCAAGTTTCCAGCGCTGTTTACTCGAAACTTTACCGCGAACACAAACTAGGGGAGGTTTTCATACGGACCTTTACAACTTTGGTACACATCCCTATAGTTATCATAAGGGTTTCGTGTTGATCTAAAAAGTTTTGCCTCCGATTCCACTCGATTAGGTTTTTTTTTCCTTTTTTCTTTTATTTTTGGGCAATCTTTGAGTTACACACCTTTGAGGTGTTGGCTAAATGGTGTGTAAAACAGGGCTATGATCGGTGCAATTTGCTAAGAAACGCTAGCGTGACGATTTGGACTCGTTCCTGACCGATTGACCGGAGAAGGCACAACATAAATAATAATATATAATAATAATATAATATTTCGTGACATTAAATCACATAATTACAGGCGAAGGATTTCAATCCAGTGTTCAACGGGGTTGATAGCCGTTAGTAGCAAAGTCAAATAACATAGTTAATTCAAACCAAATAACTCACAAGCTAAATCTAGTATCCTTACCTACGTTAATAAACGTAAACACCGCGAAGCCAATTTACATCGTGTCTCGGTCTAAAATTGTCTAAATGCTGAAGTTTTACTCTACATTTCAGTTCAGTATGATGTATAAACATAAACACCGAAATAATCGTCTCACTTCACGAGGAAAATCGATACAAACTTTGTATCGAAAAGACCAGCTGTGTAGCCTGTAAGTACCATACAATAAACATCATAAACACAAAGTAATAACATTAGGTTCAAACTGGATGGAAACTATCGCGAAACAACCCACATATTGAATAATAGATTCTAAAAGTGTGTAATAAATGGTCTAGAATGCTTGATAAGTGGCGGGCCCGCGTTAGGCATACACCGTCGAGCGTCGGCGCGAACCAACCTGATATTATACTTAAATTATCTATCTTTACACTGCATGGGAATTACAGAGAACAACGTATGTGTTCAACATTTCATTACCACGAATTGCATTACACAAAGAGCCTCAAATAATTGTGAAAATTGCGATTCTCGCCCGACGCACAAAACACAATCAAAATTTCAGAGTCGATTCCTTCTTTGTAATATAATTATTCATGCCGATAGAACAAACAAGCTTTTGTGTCATCATACAATAATGTTTATAGCGTAATAATGGTGCAAATTCAACTCCCGCGCCGCATCGCTGAGTGCACTTCGGAAAATCACTTTATAATCTATGCAACGCCGCATTCGGCTGAACACCGACGCCGCATAACCATTTTTGTGCATTACATGAATGCAGCTGCCCGTAAAATTTTATACAAACAACTTTGAAACTAAGTGTACTTATTTTGTATGTGGAAATTGACTTAGTTTTAAAGTGTATATTTGTGTTAGTGTACGATGAACGGTTACTGTGTTTCTTTTGAGTTTTATTTTTTTAATTTTCCCACATATCGTGATATCACATCTTTAATTCCCACTAAGGCACGTACGATATTTTCGTGCAGACATGATTTAAGTAAACGAGAGCATTGATCTTAAGATATCAAGAGATGCTTGAACAACTGATTTAAACCTAAAATAATATGAAGTAAAGTGTAGGTTTCGATTAAATGGAGGACATAATATAAAACAATGGCTTGCGTGGGGTTTGAATAATCCTTTACATTCTACGCAAAGAACAGATGAAACTGAGCTGCTATTTATGTTCTGGATAAGTGACTTATTATTTGTATTACCTTCTGAAGTAATTGGTTAGGTCCCCTTAAACCAATTACATCAATTCAAAATGTACCTATTTCACCGCAGAAGAAAATTGTATGCTTTTCTTGGTAAAACCTCTTCCTGCCCTGCATGTCAAAATCAATTCAATATTTACGCTAAGAAACAACTGCTAGCGAACGTTCGCTTCTTGACAAATTGATTTCCACGGAACTGGTCCTTCGAGCCTAAATTTTTAATCGCAACTCGTGTTACCAGAGTCTATAATTTGTGACGTCAACCCACCGACTGTGTGTTCACTCAATTAAATGTTCGTAACTATTGTCTTCCCTTCCTAGTGACATGACAGGCTAATTTATTTGAAACCTGTCATATTCCCCCGCTTGACTGGCATATTTGTATCCTCATGACAGTTACGCCAACTGCTTATTATTTACTCAGAATGTTACCAGGTACTTCAGTTCTTGTCTATAACTAACATTACCCCATATTAAATGAAGTCTGAATATTTAATTTAATTTAGTCACAAGGAGGATTTTTCTTTATGTTTGTAATCACGAGGACTTCATTTGTGACTTGGTAATGAAACACCTAGTTCTTGGAATTCTTATTTCATTACCTGTGTTTATACATGTTTAAATGTTTTAGTGAAAATTTTTATTTGAAATCCGTGCAAAATACACACAAAAAATTAAATTGAAGTGTCTGTTTGTAATGTCAAAATAACAGGTTTTTACTAAATGCTTATGAAAATAAATAATATGTACAGTACTTATAACAAAAAACCTATTTCTGGATTTTTAAATCAGACAGACAGACATGTCTGTTCCGCCTAATCTCCGAAATGGCTGGACCGATTTTGTCGGGACTTTCACTGACAGATACCTGATATTATAAGGAGCAGGGTTAAAAATTAAAATACATGAAATCCAATTTTTTATCCGACATGCACGCGAATGAAGTCGCGAGCACAGCTAAGCTAGTGTCAAATAAAATGGAATACTCGAACTACTTTGTCATTCAAAAGCATTTTGTGTCGTATGACGTGAAATGAATACGTTTTTTATTGATCTAAATCCCATAGTCGTATTTCACATGGCACTAGTCGGTGCACAGGTGCAATAGCTATCTCATTCGGAATTAGTATCCAATATCTCGTGTACTTTACGATTGCCTACGTCTGACGCTTATAAAGTTCTACGTGCCTTGCTACTTTGTCATTTATTTACGTTTTGATCCTTTTAATCTACACAAGAACAAATCGATTTAATAAAAATAAAATTGAAATCGATCCACAGTAGCCGAAGATCGCGTAACATATATACAAACAAATTACAATCGAATTGAGAACGTTCCCCTTTTTGAAGTCGGTTAAAAATTAATTAATAATAAAGAGAAATAATTTTTAATACTTATCTTCAGCGATTTAAAAAAATGTCACTTTAAAATTTCAATTTAATGTTTAGCAATTTCGTTGAAACAATCGCACCTAAAGATACCTACAATTTTAATAAAAAAACTTAGAATTTTGATAGATTGTTTCAATTCTCTAAAATTAAAAAAGCTCCAGATTCTTAATTACATTTATTAAGAAATTTCATTACTTATGTACCTATGTTTGCAAGTAAATAAATAATATTCCCATACTGCTATCATCCTTAAGCAAGCCAGGTCCAACTTTTCCTGCATTCACGTAAACTCTGCTTATTTCTATTTCAAGCTTGCAAAATGTGTTCAGTCTCTGTGAGTGATACGCGGCTAGCGAACTTCAAGTGTAACTTGGATATTTTGACTTTGCACATTGCCTAGGTTTTGTCTTCGGGTAATGTTTGGAAGACTTGGTTGTGGAATATTTAGGGAAATGGTGTTTACTTTTGTGAATGGAGATAGCAGAGCATAATGAGCCTATAATAATGTTTTCACTGCTGGGTCACAGGCCTCCTGGGCCGTAATCCACCAAGCGAGCCCAGTGCGGGTTGGTAGATGTGAATGGAAATATTATTTCGTAAATAAGGACCATTTTCTTGCATTTTTACCATATAATTTTTTTGTAGAAAGATGAAGATCAAAGTTTTTTAGGTTTTATTTTGTACACTGCTGAAATTAATGGCGTTTGTCACTTCAAAGATTGCTTATAATTTCTTTAGCTCTACCTACTCGATTATTTTCATATTGAATTAGTTTATAAAAAAAACTCAAATCATTTATTTCAATTAAACCATTTACAGGCACTTTTGAATTGTCAAGAAGTCGGTCAGTCAGAAAATATGAAGCTAGTTGCCCATTCCAAAGCGTAGGTACCTATGGAGAAGAACGGGCAAGAAACTCCATAGAGACTCTTTTAAATTATATTTTTACAAAAATATTAGTTACATTATTAATGTTGAATTTACAGTTATAGGTATGTGAGAAAAGACGTACGCGTTAAAAGCGTCCAGAGTACAGCAAATAGCAAGAAAACAACAATCCAAAAATAAAATATTTTAAAATAAAAATAAGCCAAGGCAGCTAACACCCAGTTGCACAAAGACAAACATTAATGCCCCATTACATAATGTATCATTAACGCTAATGATATCATTAATTTAATGATGTTGCACAAAGCAACTTTAGCTTATGTTAATGTTCCATTACCTAAAGTCGTCTTTAAATAATGTTGCTAGTAGCATTGACTGAAAAGAATGAACATGAGTGAAGGTTTCCATTTATTTTTTTATAATCTAGGATTTCTCGATGAAAAAAATAACATGTTTGACAATTTTGCACTGATCCCGGCCAGCGTGCGATGATGTCCCTAATTTTTAACTTCGCATCACACACCACCTGGACATTTATTGAAAAATATCCCTTTTTGCATCGGAACATTTCTGCAAGGAAGCCGCCTCTACTTATAATTTTGACGTGTGTGCAATCTAGGGCTCCAACTACACGTGGAAATCCTGCAATTTCATAGAAATCTTCAGCAACCTTTCTGAATTTTTCCCTATCTGGCATTCGAATAAACACAGGTGCTAAACTAGCTAGCTTCAGAGTCACCTTCTGTACTATTCGACAAATCGTCGATTTGTGAACATTGGTCAAATCAGCTAATACCTGCTGAAAAGAACCTGTGGCAAAAAATCTCAGGCAAATCAGTACTTGGGTTTTTCCATCGATGGCCTTATTTCTATTGGTAACAGGCTCCAAATTAAGCTGGTCACTTATTTGAATAACTGTTTTTTTTTTTATTCTGTAACGGAGACGAAAATCTTCTCCATCGTATTTTGAGAATATATCGTCTCTGTTTGGGATATAACGGCGACTATGGGGAACATATTCTTCTGCTTCAGATAATGATGACAGGCTCGACAAAGACATGTTGTATAATCTAGGAATGGCTACTACTGGTTTTTAAATAAAAACTGAAAATTCGCACACGAGACTACACAAAACTGCAATTTTAATGTTGGGCTAATGGACGTTTGTTGACACATTAAAATTTGACGCCCGAAATGTCAATTTAAAGGTCCTTTAGGCGCTAATGGTGCTTTGTGCAACAAAAAAGGTGACATGTTACCTCATTTGACACTTCCATTAAATAAAACTAAAGAACCATTAAAATGGACTATAATGTTGCTTTCTGCAACAAGTTAATGGAAGATTAGTACTTAATGACAGCTTTAAAAGATAAAGTTCGTTTCTGCAACTGGGTGTCAGTGTTGTGTATTCTAAATCTACATAACATTAATTAAATATTTGTTATTTCATATTTCATGTATAAATAACACAAGCTCCATCTACATTTCCTAAAGGACCAATTTTGCATAACTCCTCACAATTTAGATTAAACTCACAATAAATTAATATTTGTACAAGTGCTATACATTTGTTTTATCATGAGCAATATGTCATTATAAATTCAGATCATCCCCACTGGTTATTAACTGATAGTGACGTGGTTGTCAAAACTTTGCCTCCCCACAATCTCTACAATCCTTAGATCCCTTATGCGTTTGAAAGTTACTCCTTCCAATACACGCACTGACAAAGACAACTTTCGTAATGTATGTCGCAACTTGTAACTTACTCACAACTTCTATAATTATTGTTTAAGCACGTAACTAGTTGGTATCAGGAGTTGTAGTGCTTCACAGAAATCCTCTGCATTCATTTTCTATTGTTTCATCTTCGTTAGTGACTTGTGGTTTGATGATAGGTACCTATAATAGACAAGATAAAATAACTTGAGTGGCGTTTAGATCTGGCATTCTCAGTTTATTTGCTGTTCAGTTTATTAACACAACACAATAAACAAAGGCAATATATACAAAATCTTGATTTAAACTCAAATTCATAAGCTAGCAAAATTTTTCGCAGTCTGAAAGAACGAATTATTACGCAATCACACTAACATTATGAAGGCGTAAGTTTGTGAGAGTGTGTGTGTGTTGATATGTTTGTTACTTCTTCACGCTCAAATGGCTGGACCAATTTTGATAAAATTTGGTATGGAGGTAGCTGACATCCTGGATTAAGGCTACTTTTTATCCCGATATTTCCACGGGATCGTAGCTTATGCAGGTGAAACCGCGGGGCGCAGCTAGTAATTACATAAAGACAAAAGAAATTCGAAAAAAAACATAGCATTTTATAATATCTGTGGCGAGTACGAACGCTAATTACAACAGAAGAAATTAAACCTTTTTTTTTTTGCGTTCCTCCATTAAAGTCCATGAGTTTATTTTATTTCACATAAACTTACGAGTACGTGATCACATATGAAATGTCAGAAGCTGTGGTGTTCTCCAAGGACACTATTTGACATTTAACTACAAGCTTTTTAATTCCACAAAGAATGTGTATTTGATTAACAGATATAATTCGAGTAATTACATTATCAAATTACCCCTGTCGTGCTCCATGGTTATGTAAGATCCGATATGTGTAGTTAATCACCCAATCAACTAAATTTGTGCTATTAGAACCTCTATGAGAACATAAGTCACGTCAGAATCAGGTCAGATTGAAATATCGCCATCAAACAGCCAGTTGGGATACAGGGGTTGTAAGAACGAATGGAACCTGGTGGAAAAATTGTCTACAAAAAAAGGTAGCGATTTTAACTGAAAAAAAACTTTCTTTTATTTACAACAATAAACAACACTGCATTTTTTTATCCATTCCCTTTTTTTCGATTCAAACTGGTACAATACACGTGTAAACAAATACCGACCTGTATTTTTATTACATGAACCAAAAAGATCAACTATAAAGAAAAATCCTTCGAATAAACTTTGAAAAATCCAAGTCGTTTGTTTTTCCATCCTGTATGACGTAGACGTCGTGAACGGCGACGTAAACATGCACTTTTACTCAGTACCAATTTAAAAAGTAAAGCGAAGTAACATCCACTTTCTTGTATAAATATTCACACATTACCTCTACAAACTCGTAGTGAATGTCTCGAAAGTTTCCCGTAGGATATTACGTACGTAACGTATGTATTCACAATGTATCGGGAAGCCATTGTCGTATATCATGCGACCGCGTATCTGCAGGTGCCAACTATTCTCTTGTCTAGATACCGTGTTTTACTTTGTAGTTACGTTGTAAACTTTTAAACGGCTGTGTCGTATCTCAGCGAAGTTTGTTTAACGTAAATTAGGAATATCTTCTGGAGTTATGATGTAAAATACAGAACATTAAAGACTCGACCAAAATTTGTTAGCTCATCGTGAAAAATTGATGAGAGAAAACAATAAAACTCCTTTTAGTGTTTGGTCGTACGTCAATTAAAATTGACGAACAGGCAACCTATTGAAAAGTTTTAATAGGTCTTTTTCGGTATATAATAGTAGTTATTTCAAGTATCGGTGAAGTTGCTGACAGGAAACAAAAAGTATTTTAAAAACCATGTTTTTTTAAACGTCAGTAATGTCTATTTAACTTTGTATTGCCCCCAATTTCCCAAATACAAATCTATTCCCTAGTGCCTAAAGTTTGATATCGTTACGAGCAGTATTGGAATAATAACTTTTGACAGTTCAAAACTTGCTTAAGTTAGATAAATTAAGAACACTGATTTAGACAATCTGAAGCAAACTCTATTATGCTCCAGCAAGATTTAGACAAAAACATTTATCAAAATGAGATCACATTTATGATTAAATATAATATAGAGTCTAGACACAAAGTAAACATCACAACCTACGTTAGATAAAACATAAATATCTTTAGGACGACATTAAATGTAATATATTTAACAAAAATAGCTCGCCATCATAAATTCAAAGACCAAAACTCGCCTCCGAAGTTTCAATTCGCATCATTAGACTGTCACCGTTTCATTCTGCGAATGAATAGCCTTCTAGGTGCTAATTTCGTGGGCAAACAAAAGCTAAGGCCTAATGAGGGACGCTTGCGGGTCCCTAGACAAACTTTCTTATTCAACCTTAGGGGGCCCGCGGGCCCTTCCGCCCGGACCATTTGCTTGTTTATCCTGGACTTAGGATCGCGCTTCGATGCTGAAAGGGAAAATAATATTGCAAAGAGCTTCACAGTTTGGTGTAAAGTTCGTGGTGTGTTCAACTCGTTAAGGTTTTGTGTGCCAATGGTTGGAAACACCTTAGACGGTGTTCTAACTTGCGCGCATAAGGACCAGTTTTTAAGCCTTGACTTACTCATAAAGTTATCATCATTACTTACTGTTTAACATACTTAACTACTTTATTATTTTGGGATTGCTGTCTTATAAATAACATCAATGTTACAATAGATCTCAAAGTCCTTCCAAAAAGTCAGCGAGCTTTTATCTCAAACGATATTTTCCTTCACCCTGAAGGAAAATATCGTGAAGAACTAGAACCAAACATTCGAAGACATGTGACATATCTACCAACTCGCACTGGGCCCGCGTGGTGGATTATGGTCCATTCCCTCTCACAGAGAGGAGGCCTGTGTCCCAGGAGTGGGAACATTATAGGCTGATTATGCCGAGCTTTTATCTACCTTTATTGTCAAAATTTTCATATTATTTATTGAAACAGCTCTGTCTATGTTATACTTGGGACATCCATGTTTCGCATAAGTAAATCAATAGGTAATAAAAGTGTCGGTACCAAAGCATTACATTGCCTATATGGCTTTAAGATCATAATCACGTGGGGACCTACCAACAATAACAAATGCGCTTAATGTCTTGGGGTGCCGCCGGCGGTTATAAGAACCTTGGGGTACCGTCAAAAAGTGCAGCGTTAAGAAACAATTAGATTTGGAAGATCCTGCATTTTCTATTGAACTTTTTTACCACAATGTTATGAGCAAGAAATAATTTTTATTTTTGGAATTTTAAAAATCCATGTCACTGTCTGTGGGCGTCTAATATCCTATGAGCACGTATCACTAAAAATATCAACCCTTCATCTATCAATTCGTTATTTTCGTGACGCTCTACTTAACATTTCGTAACCTTTCTGAGTATCCGTAGGTGTTTTATTATTAGTATGATCATGCAAAACATAATATCAGATAGGTATGTCGGGTATGTTTTTGATAGAATCTATGATTTTTATTGAGGAAAAAATCCAAAATTTCAATGACGTTTCGAAAAGATTGTTCCAAATTAATATGCATTGGCCATAACCTTATCTAATAAGTTTCTGCCCTAAATGAAGGTGATATATTGAAAAAAAAATTGTTTTTCCATTTCGCGTAACTTGTTAAGTAAGTATGTGGAATAGGGATTTAACATTTTGGTATATGTTTTTTGACTGTTTGGTCTAGTGTCATGTAAAAGGAATACATGATTCAATTATTTTTTCTCTATATACTTATATCTATTTGTCTACTTTTTTCGACATCACGGCGCGCGGCGTAACGCTTATGAGTTATTCAATGGAATTTACTTTAAAACAGAGAATTATATTATCAAAGTTTACTCAAAGTAGTTTTAAATTTAATACATTTATTTTGTTAAAAAAGGAGTAAATTCGTTTTGGCATACGTCGTTTTATTCCGAGCGCACGCACATTATAGCTATCTCTCTTCTTTTGCGTATGAAAAGTAATTGCATCACTTTCGCTCGCTTAATAGATCAGTCACTACGATTTATTTTCGAGGTAGCACCTTAAGTTATTTCCTTCGTACTTCCCATTTATGGAAGCGCGAAACCTTTTAGACAAAATGGACCAAATTATCAGGCATACATTAACTCTATTTTAAATGTGGCCATGGACGACCGAGCTTGGGAATAAGCTACTCTTCTCATTCGTACGGAGGGCCTCGGCGTCCGCAAAATTTCTAGTATTAGTTTACCGGCTTTCATATCCTCGGTCCACGGCACTGATAAATTAATCAGGAAAATCCTAGCCTCCACACTGATTAATTCTGATGTGCCGTGTTTCACATAGGCTATGGATGCCTGGAGACTCGCTTGCACGAATACAGATCCACCCGACAATCCATCTTCCCAGAGACGCAGACGGTGGGATGAGCCGTTCTGCACAGTAGTACAGAACAATTTACTTGACTCGTCTGCTACTACTGCGGAACGTGCGCGCCTGCTGGCTGTGGGTGGGTGGGAGTCGGGTCTTTACGGCTTCATGCACTATACCTTCATCGAACATAGACACTTTGTTCGACGACACTACTTTTCGCCTTGCTGCTTCCCTGCGAATAGGCACTCCTTGCTGTTCTCCTCATCGCGCCGTTTGTCCAAGTGCGGTTGAAATCAGTGAGTGCTCTGAGTGGAATACCTCATCGCTGTCACTGTGTCGAAGATGTCAACAGCCTTGGACGCCACGGCCTGTCTTGCAGCCGAAGTGCGGGTCGTATTGCGCGTCACGCAAAAATGAATGACGAGCTCTTGTCACCGTCGGTGTTCCAGCTGTATTAGAACGCAATGGCTTACCATAACCATACCATGGCTTAGCATTGCCATACAACGTGGTAATGCCGCCAGTCTCTTGGGTACATTACCAGTCGACAGCGATGCGGATGAATATTTCGACATCATATTTTATTTTCTTATAGTTTTACTTTTACTATTTAATTTTGTTATTTTTATTAATTAATTAGTTATTATTTGCTTAGGTACTTATTATTTTAATTTGCAACAAAAAAAATTATTATCATTCAGACCAAAAAAAAAAACGATCGTGTGTGTTAAATGTAGCTTGAGGCAGGTTTATTTATATTATCAATCAATTTACGCGTGTCCGGTTTAAATAACGTGTAAAGCTACAAATGGTTTTCCGATAAAAGTCAGAATACAAGGAGGAAAATCTTACCCCCGGGCGGTCGGCCGGCACGTCTTGGCATGCCTAATTTAATCCTCGGCTTATTGAAATAAAAACGACATAGGTTTTCGACAGGTGCCGCGGGCGCCCGCGGGGAGAGGGTCACAGGTGGCCCCGATGGTCGCAGCGTCGTTAAAATTTACATAAAGTCTCAATCCACGACGACGGGCGCCGCTGCCCACCCCACGTTTATGCTACATTTAGTAATTTTATGATAATTTCGAAAACCGTACCGCCACCCATCGCATTATACTAATAGAGGAATTCTCCCGAGCCCGGCGCAACGGCGAAAAAAATCGACCGCCTTCAAAATAATAAGTTTCGGTTAATAAATCGCGTTCAACGCGAAACAAACATAAATTTTTGGAAAAATTAATAGCAGATGTGTTGTTGAGTTGCACAGGGGACGAGCCGGGAGCGGTCCACTGGCCAGTGCGCTGTTACTGACTTTGAAACGCATAAATTCAGTCGTTACGTTTTGTTTTTTAGATATATTTTTGATTAATGGCGCATAAAATCGAAACGCTCACGCGTGGAAATTTTAATATTTTTGGAAACTTTTTATTCACCCTCTACCAACATCCCTACTTTGGTGTTTTGGAAATTGGGGGGTGTTTGGAAGCTTTAATTAACGTGTTTACCAAAACGCACACCCTTATGCACAAACAATTGTGGAGATAGGTACTTTATACGCAGTTTAAATCAGAGGGGTATTAGTAGCGAAATAATTACACTTTCAAAATGAAATTACGTAGGTAGGTAAGGTTAAGTAGAGTTATGATTTAATAACAGCATTGTGCTGAATGTTTAACTTGAGTTTATTGCATTACATTGGTACCAACTACGGCTCTAGTCTGGTAAGTTATTTACTGCATCACATACCAAAGCAAAAGCTTCCGTTCGTACCGCAATAAACTCTATTATTACTTTGATTGCAGACACATTTCATAAAACAGCACCTGTATACGCAATTTCAGAAAAAAATATACCTCCTAAAAGTGCCCATTGAAGACAATAATCTTCTTTTGTTACAGTCCAACTTGACGCACCTGCCTCGTCATGAATACGTGCCGGGCATAGGCATGGGTGTCGCCAAGTGCCCGTACGACCCTGCAGACAACTCCACAGCCCTATGGGTGGAAAAGGGCAATCCTGGCAGCTTACCTGCGCTGTACTCTGGCACTAATGCAGAGTTCACCAAGGCAGATACCGTCATCTTCAGAACGGATCTTCATAACTTGACGACGGGGCGACGCGAGTTTGCGTTCAAGAGGACCCTGAAATATGATTCGAAGTGGCTTGACAGTGAGTATTACTTTCTTTTCTACATAACATACTGTCCATAGAAAGTTCTCCCCAGTTTTCACTGTAAAATTCTGGCAGCCTGTTTTTTATTGTAGAAATTATTGTTGTTTCTTTGTCAGATAATTATTGTCAGCATTAAGTCCAAACTGGACTGTAGGTACAAAAATAGGTAAGCGCCTTAATAAAAAATTACATGAAATATTTTTGTTCTACAACAATGTGCTCGCATATCGCTTTTGGGCCTACATTTCTTTCCATAAAAAAGGTTATTATACCAGTCTAGTTAGCTAATGTAACATGACTAATGAGTTATACCGAACCCAACTCCTTTCTAAGTACCAGATCGATATTTTCTGTCTGACTGGCTCACACTGGGACAGTCAACCAAATCAATACCGATACCGAAATTATGAGCACGCACTGGAATACCAACTGTGGTTGCGCAACCAACAAAATTCACAGGGTGTAAGGGACATCTATGGGCAAGCTTAATATTACCATGAATACAGTATTGGTCAAGAACCACCTGCGTTTTTTTTTCGTTCAATCAATACACTATGACCGTGATTACACTGTTGTATGGAACAGTAGTTTTTAGAGTTCCATACCTCAAAAGGAATAATGGAACCCTTATAAGATCACTTCGTTGTCAGTCTGTCTGTCCGTCAGTCAAGACCCTTTTTCTCAAAATCAAACTTCTAAGTCAACGCAATCAAAAGATACGGGCGTATAAGTTCCGAAATCAAAACCTATAGGGTACTTCCCGTTGACCTAGAATCATGAAATTTGTCAAGAAGCAATGTCATGTAGCACATGTGAAGGAAAAAATCCGCAAACCGTAAATTTGTAGTAATTACAAAAAAAAAATTAAGACAATACCTACACATTTGTACGGAGCCCTTGGTGCGCGAGTCGTACTCGCACTTGTCCAGTTTTTTTTTTAATTACCGTCGTTTAATCTCTACAAATAGGGACTCTTTAATCCTGCGCTGTATTCTTAGTTACAGTTTTTCCCTTACACTGACACCATTGACATTCGATTAGTTGCGCGACAGACCATACATCAAGTCAAAAAAGTCTAAAAAAGAAAAGTCTAAGTCTAGTCTAGTAGTTAAGTCTTCTTCTTCTTCTGTCTGCCCTTGTCTCATGTAACTTGGGGTCGTCGCAACAGATTTATTTTCCATTCCCCCTGTCAGCGGTCACTCTATTATTTTCCTCTATTACATTCCTTTTTCTTTTTTCATAACATTCTTCACACTATCCAACCATCTTTTCTTTTGTCTTCCTCTCCCTCTTCATCTATCAACATTCATATCCATCACTCTTTCAGTTACATGCGTTTCATCCCTCCTCATCACATGCATCCTCACACATAGGTACTAAGACAAACGATTCCCTTTTAACTTTTGTGTAACTGTCAGTTTCGCATTTACTTCCTTTCTTTTCATTGTCCATTTTTTCTTTCTTCCTTCTTCCTTTATCCACCTCTTCTTCTACTTGATTCCTTGTTCCTTTATCTACCTCTTCTTCTTCTCTCTTCCTCTTTCTCTTCTCACTTCCTCTTCCAGTCTCCCAATATAGGTGGGTAATATTTCCCTCAATCAATTTGAATATCGAAATGAGCGTGATCACTGCTGCTGCCCAACAATGGCCGAGTATCCATTAGGCTGAAAGCGAACCGGTAATAATAAGGACAAATGTTACAATTATCGACGCTTACACGATTTACACGGAAATTGGCCTGTTTGCGATTAAACAAGCGAAATTAAACTGTGTTCAGTCTAACGAGCAACAATGTCTCTGTTCTATGGCACGGATATTCCTGTTTAAGCCAATTATTGTTTGCCTGTTCTGTATTGAAATTGATTTTAGACACGTTTAATTATTTTATTCTATTCGGAAAACTTACAGCTAACTACAGTGTTCTTAGAAAATATGAAATTAAAGGCCATTTTCAAGTTTCCGCTGATAAATACTGAAATAAAAACGTAAAATATCGCCACAAAATACACGTATAGGTAACATAAATTAAAAATAAATAATACGTGATCGATTAATACAAAACAGTAATCGTTTAACAGACAGTTTCTTTTCCACTTTTCCATGAAGAAGCTTTTCACTAACAAATCCTTAAGCCAAGAAACACTGTTAGGTATTTAATATATCCAAATCAGCTTCACTGGACAAATATATACAGCTCCAAATTATGTTCTTTAGTTTACACTATAAACTAAAGAACATAATTTGGAGCCTGTATATAAATTACTATAATGACTATAATTTCTGTATCAGGTTTTAGATAGACAACAAAGGTGATCTTATATTATACATAGTATTATATTATATATTATCATATAGAACAAGAGGGGCCCGTTGCTAAATAATAACAGCCACACAGGTCCATCGAACAGATTAAGCTACGCTTGCCGCGGTTGATCTGTGGATGGGTGACCATCTTTACATACCGTGACCCCTCCGTGCCTCGAAAAGCACGTTAAGCCGTTGGCCCCGCCTGTCATTCGTGGATATTTGACAGTCTTTACGGGTAGATAGTCAGAAGCCCGAAAATCTAACAACCAGTCTTACCAAGGGGTATCGTATTACCCAGTAACTGGGTTGTGGAGGTCAGATAGGCAGTCGCTCCATGTAAAATACTGGTATTCAGCTGCATCCGGTTAGACTGGAAGCCGACCCCAACATAGTTGGGAAAAGGCTAGGCAGATGATGATGATGATATAGAACAAAGATTTCTCTATTTTGAAAGTCACTGGGTTTGATAAACTTGTTTTAAGTGCTGATGTGCCTACACATAAATAACAAAACCTTGATTTGAAATATTTTCTTTCCTAAAGTTAAACAAATATTATCATCTCTGCCTACTATAAAAAATCTGATACTCATTTACATTTTACTAGCACAGTAGTTACATAGTTTCAACTATAAAACTGTCCCTCAAAATAATTGCATTTTGGGCAATAACTTGCAGACATTTTATTAAATCATTAAAGCTAAAATGTCTTCTGAATTCATAAAATATTAGATCTTCCACAAAACTGCACAATATTTAAATATGTTCTTAAATAAATGCGGTCGGTCGTCTGGCCGCATTTATTCAAGAAAATATTTAAATCCATTGAAATAAAAAATTGAAATAAAATTATCTAATTTAATTTAAAATTTGCAATAGAGAACTGATATTAAATGGAATTAATATTTCAGAAACATGCTTTTAAGTAAATGGCTTAATTGTTCTGATTTTAGTACGAAATGAATATTGAAACAATTGGGACCCAACCCTTTTGCCCGTTAATTTGTGTGGCACGGTAGCAGCGAAATAGAAATTACGCTTGTGTACCTACAAATTTGCCTAATTTTCGTTAATATTGCTCTGTTCATTACACTCGGCCCTTTATTACTAACGTTTCGAATGCCACTAACAGTTAATTATTTTCATTTAATTTTCATTTGTACTGTAAACCCTTTTTAGTATTTATCCTATTTCTAAGTAGGTATTGTTTTGAATAAATTCGTTCCTTTAGACCCAATTATGCCGTAGCGAAATAAACAGGGAAACTCTAAATGCTTTGTTTTTTTCTTAAAAAATAGATACCTGCTTTAGATTCAAGAATAAAACTATTTTTATTCTGTATTTTAATGTAGTCGTTATCTTTTACTCAATCATACAACAGGGAGTATTCCACTAATATCAATAATTATTAAATAAGCCTGAATACAATACTGCATGCTTTTTCAAAGCTATTGGCGTTTATATGAACAAGCTGCTGTCTGCGGCCTCGCCCGCGTGGATGTCGGTAAGAAACGTGCTACCGGGATCAAAACCTATGTTACTCCCTATTACACCAGCTATCTATCTAGTGAAAGTCCCGTCAAAATCAGTCCAGCTATTTCGGAGATTAACCGGAACAAACAGTCAGTTATAAGTACCGTATATACTTTCGTATGCATTTAGTAAAAAGCTGTGGTTTGACATTACTTACAAACCGGCACTTCAATTTTCTTTATTTGTATAGATATGCAATTATTGTGCATACTCACTTACATTGAAATTAGTTATCGATCCTCCAATAAATAATAATATAATAAAGACATTTTATGTGACATTATTACTAACGCCACGTACAACATATTCATCAAACGAGGGTTTATCACCACTATTCATTAAATGAAGCCAAATTTATAGGCGTAATAATTTTAAAAGTTCCGAAGCCTTATTACTTATTAAAGTTTCTGTCTAAAAGCTTATGTTACTGCTATTGTAGCGTATGCTATGGGTGATATTATTCAACAATGTGAATAGATATATTGGGTCTAAGGCGCGCGTCCGTATTTCGTAATCCGCGCCACGTGGCGTTTTCATTATAGGACCAACAAATAAGCACTTATTACTGCTGGCTATAAACGTCCCGTGTGACATAATTGTCACCCACGGCTTCATCTAATATTTATTGCATATCACATGGAATAACAGCAATTTGATACTGTGGAATTAACTCTGGTTGTGGGAACGCACGCTCCCCCGAATACCTATACCTACAAAATATATATTCGTAATTAACTAAATTATTACACCGCAACGTGATGTAATTTAACTTGACAACTTGCCATTAAATGGGAATTATAATGCTTATTATTTATTTAAAACTGATTCCGGAGTAAGTTTTAAACTAGAGTAATTTAAAGTACTTTACTTTCGACTATCCATTACGTTCAACTTTTAAATGTCGTAAAGTTTTTGAGCCATTGTCTCTAAGTTATATTCATGAAGCATGTTATTAACTTGGTATTATTTTGTTCTAGAACCGAACTTCGTTGGTTCATTCGATGTTGGGGACTACGTACTGTTCTTCTTCCGGGAGACTGCTGTGGAGTACATCAACTGTGGAAAGGCAGTCTACTCGAGGGTCGCAAGAGTTTGCAAGAGGGATACTGGTGGCAAGAACATTCTCAGTCAAAACTGGGCCACGTATCTGAAAGCAAGACTGAACTGCAGCATACCTGGAGAGTTCCCCTTCTATTTCAATGAAATACGTAAGTTTTAATTAGTGTTTTATTTTTAATTGTACATTAGATAAGTACCTATCTAAGTTATACAAATTAAAACTATCTGATTTAAACGCTGTTGACGTACAGTCATAAAGCTAATCAATTTTATGCGTATCAACTAAATTGCATAATGTTTATCATACTCAAAATTATTCTAAGAACATTATTGGCAAAGTACACTATGTAGATAGTGTACACATACATATTTCTCCACCATTTTGACTTGAGAACCTTGTCGAATTTCGACTTACCGTTCCTTACACACACAAATATTGAGTGTCAGTCCCGAGCAAACATTTTGAGTTCCAAATTCAAAAGTGCATAGTACGATTTTACGAGAGTCTAGTCGATTCTGCGCTGCACTTGGGAACGGGACCTCCCAGACTGTGTTCATATAATATTAACGGTCGGGGTTCGCGCTATGCCACGGTTTTTCACGCGGACCCACTCCCGTCACTGCATTACTCATGAGAATGTAATAGGTACTCAAGTGCTCAGTATTTACTGTAGGTGTGTTATTTACATGTCTGTTCGAGCAATTAGGTTCGCACCGAAGTTTGCGATCGTTTCTCTCTGAATAGGGTCCCATTCGAAGGTACAATAGGAAGAATTCGGGCTATAAAGATTCCTTCCGTGTTTATTTTCGTCAGACATAAAATGTTGTCCCGAAATTGCTTATCTACACAATGATTTTTCCTTATACGAAGCTGAATAGAATGGTTACTTACGTTCCAATAGCTGGAGGACAAATCGAGATGAACGAAAATATGTTCAGTCCGCCATTATAAAATAAATCGTCTTGCAATTACCATTGTTATACAATTTGCAGCGTAAACGCCAGTTATATTAATAAATGCATGAACTAGTCTAAAGTGCTGCAACTTTACGAGAGATATTAGGTTGAGAGCCCACAATTATAACAATTTGATAGTTAACTAAAGTTTCAACAACTGAGGTATAGATTAGACATCACGACGGCGCTTGATAACTTTTAACTTCAGTTGTCCAATAGTTAAAAGATTCAATTTAAATTACTTTTACAGTCTCTATGATATTTACACCTGGATAGGCATTAAGTTTTAGTGAAATTAAAACTCTTGGACCAAATTCTGTTTGTAAATTGAGTTTATCTTGTCTTCCTAACCAATCTACATTATAATGATTTATGTTTAATTAATTATTTATTCAATTCGAATTCATATATGCTTTGAAATGAAAATGAAACCGAAGTATGGACTTTATGCGTATAATATTTTAATTAGGTTTAATTACGTGTGAAATAAATTAAAAATACAAAATCAGACTTCAGCGCAATAGCGCATAGCCGACATGAACCGAAACAAATTCTACCGCAGCGCGTTTACATGAAACTTGTACAGTCAACAAAAGAGATAAGTATCCAGGATCGTCGGATATAGTTGAAGTTTAGTATGACACCGATGGATGTTATCGACTGAAATTTAATTTGATAAATGAGCTGTTTGTTTTCTGTTAATAAAATTAAATTTTACACGCAAATATTTCGGAAAACGTTGTATATATCGCACTATGTATAATTGTCATTTTGTGGAAAATATTCCTTTAATAATTTTTAACATTACAATTTTTTTATTATTAGAAATCATTACGATAAAAGTCCTGGAAGAACTACATAATATTTCCCCGAGCCAAATTCCCAGAAGGAAATACAATTCTATAAAACAATAACTAAATTTGACCTTTTCTATTCCACCAGAGAGCATCTACAAAGTACCCGGTGACGACAGCCGGTTCTACGGCGTCTTCACGACAGCCTCCACCGGCCTCATGGGTTCTGCTATCTGCACCTTCACCATCGGGGACATACAAAAGGCTTTCGAAGGGAAGTTCAAGGAACAGGCATCTTCAAGCTCGGCTTGGTTGCCCGTTATTAGCAGTAAGGTCCCTGAACCCAGGCCGGGGACCTGTGTGAATGATACCTCATCTTTGCCTGATACAGTGCTCAATTTTATAAGGTGAGTGATCTTAATGCTTTACGCCTGTTAGAAGCATGCTGTTGAAATAGACATTTAGTAAAAGGTTCGTACAGACGCCAGGACATCAAGCTACCCGAAACTGTCAAATTTTCCCAATCCACTTAGAACCTTATTCTTTAGCGATAAAGTTGAAAATCTATTAAAGAAAATTTACAGATTGTAGTATTTTGATGGCGTCTGTACATTGTTCAGCGACAGTATATCCATTCACATAAATATATATCAGGAAATTCTGACAGCTACTAATTAAGTAATTAAATTGAAAGTCGCCAACACATTGAAAACAAAATAAAATCCAATTCTCACACTTACAGATTATTGGAATTTGTAAAGCATTGTTCAATTTATTCATGAAAAAAAACGCCCCGTATGAAGCAGAGAATTACTTTATTTTCAAAACGGCCAAGCAGCCGGATACGCAAAAAGAACAAAAGGCGAGACTGTCGTTATTGTAACAAGCGCGCCGGACGTAAACAAAGTAGAAAATCGTCACTTAAAAACGCGAAACACGATCCTGTCGCCAACGAGGTCTCTAGCGATTCCAGAATTCCACGCTCATTGAAATCCACAGGCACTTTTATCTGGCGACACGTCCTGTTAATTATCCGACGCTCTCACCCCGAGAGTGTTCAATTATTTTTTTCCCGCTTTTCCATGATCCTCATGTGGAAACGTTGAGATTTTAACACTTCACCTGAACCAGTCTGCTGAAAATAGTATATCATTTTTTATTCATAACGAGTGGAGGTTTTAATTAAATGAATGGTATTTTGTTGTTGGCGTCGAAGCAAAGACTGAATTGTGCGACATTCGTGCCGGCGACATTATCGTCGCTCGCGATTGTCGCCGGCAACGTCGACGTCGCGACGCAACCTTATTGTTATCAACATGCTTGTAATGTTTCCGTCGTTACGCTCCGGTGACTTTTCCTTTATTAGATACCTTTACACGCTGCATTGTTTCCGAATGAATATATTTCGAAATATGTATTTAGTTTGATGAGTTTTAACGTTGTCACTGAATAAACTGAGTATTCAGAAAATAATGAATAACCTCCAAACATTTTGAAAGTCGTCTCCAAGTTTCACACAAAAGCTAAGTACGTTCTTTCTAAAATGGATCGACTATTATATTAATCTGTGACAAATTCAAATAATAGACAAAGGCACCTTCCAAATTACTACAATGGCACCATCAGCCCCACACAGTAACAATGATTCATATTGGCTTTTAGTCATGAATGGTGAAGTCTGCTGTCACAATGACTGCTACATTACCTTCGTGATCCAGACAGTAGCGGAATACTCACCCGCTTATTCAAAACGACTTTTAAAATTTCGAAGACTGACACTAAATAATTATAGTCTTGTTAGGCTCTCACTTTATTTGTTGTTACTGGTACGGTGCGGTGTCCCTGGAGGAGAACGTTAGGAGGAGGTTAGGAGTTAGGCTGATGCAGACAAAGAAAGAAATAAAAATGCGTTTATTGTCGTAAATACAAATAAAACACCTTTAACACGAGACCGTTGTCATCTATCAAACAAACGTTTCTGAGTCAGAAACTTAGCACTGCGCAAGAGCAGCCACGCAAGTAGAGAAACGATTACACAAGAACGACCAACGAAAATCTGTGTTTCAGGATTTCCTTAACATTTAGGGTGACGTCAAATTAAGAGCTATAGCTATTACATTAAAAGCAATAATAATTTAATAGCTAACAACTGGCTAGCTAATATGTTGTCAATTCACTCTAACCTCATATATCAAATTGCAGTTTGGCTTTTCTTTAAACTATTAAATAGCTACTAGTTAACAGCTCTCAATTTCTCCGTGCCCTTATTCTACTAGGGCCACAGAAACAGTATGGAAGTGTCGCAACTTTCTTAACGATATTTTTTCTTCTTCAGGTCTCACCCACTGATGGACAGTGCCGTCTCCCACGAGAACGAGAAGCCTATCTACTACAAACGAGACCTGTTCTTCACGAGGCTTGTGGTAGACAAAGTCAAGGTCGACATGATGGGACACCCGCTTGAGTACACCGTTTATTATGCGGGCACAAGTAAGTACAGCATACTTTCGGCTACGATAGCGTGTCGCGGAAGACGCGCGCGGTCAAGCTGCTGTGCGCGGCTTGGTAATCATCATCTGCCTAGCCTTTTTCCAACTATGTTGGGGTCGGCTTCCAGTCTAACCGGACAGTATTTTACATGGAGCGACTGCCTATCTGACCTCCACAACCCAATAACTGGATAATACGATACCCCTTGGTAAGACTGATTGTCAGACTTTCGGGATTCTGACTACCCGTAACGACTGTCAAAGATCCACGAATGACTGCCGGGACCAACGGATTAACGTTCTTTCCGAGGCACGGACGGGTCACGGTATGTAAAGATGGCGATGTGCGCGGCTTGGTAATGTAGACTTTAAATACTGTGTACACGATTTAATATCGCTTAAAGATTGTAAAATCCGTTCCTTCTGTTATCGTTTGGATCTTTTACTGAACAATTAACACAACATCCTTCTAGAGTAAATGCTACCGTCTTAAAAATTCCATATTCACTGGAATCCATCAAAATTGATATTTCTGTTTTCCTGTGTGTACACAGGAAAACAGAAATATCAATTTCATGCAATTGAAATGAAACCGAAAAAATTGAAGTGTTGTTGTCACTTGACACTTGTCTTTCTGACAGAATCAGATAGTGATGTCGGTCGATTTTATTTAACTCGTAACTCAAGTAAATAAAATAAAAGCTCGAGTCCATATTCCCTCGAGGTGCCACTCGATGTAGCCGGGATTAGATAAATATTACCAACACTGCCAGACTAGTTATAGTTAACTGTCATTCTTTATAATACGAATAAATAAGTAATAAACCAGAAAATAGGTATATTTCGTGTAATAAACCGTCAAAATACAAAGTCACAGAATTTTAATAAGAGTAAAAATACATATTCTGTGGGTAAGTGCCGTCAGTTGATTAAAATTGTCATTAACATCGCCATCGTGTCGTCATTGATTATCAAACAGTGGAATGTGAGTAGGAGAAGACGCTCTTTACAAAATCGAACAAGGCCGATCTTAGCCGAATGTCACTGGCTTAAACCTCTATGTACCAATATTTAATGGTGGCTGTATTTTGGATCTTGCTATGATTCTTTTCTGTAAGTTTTTTTTGTGTGCGTTTCAAACGTACGAAGCTGCTAAGAACTTAGTATTTGTATTATATAATCGAAACAATCTAGTGCATGAACGTTAATGACTAAGTAACAGCACTAGAGTCAAACTGACCAGCAACGTAAAACTACAATCCGTTTCAAATTGATTTTTAAACCACTTTACTCGAGAGTAAGCAAACTTAAAAATGGGATTAAACACAGGAGGACTTGCTGCAGCGTCAGTAGTACATTTTTTTTTTACTTACAAGACAGGTTCGGTTACAATCTCGAACTGAAATTAGGTATATATTTTCTTTTATTTTCTTGAAATCATTAAAAATGCACACACATACATGCATTTATGACATTGACGACCATATCTGGAATTAAATCAATTGAGTGCATTATTAATACATTTTCATTGATCATTTCATCATTGAAAAAATCGACCATTTTAAATGATCAATTGGTTACGTTTTTTTAAGTATAATTACAATACAGTGATCCCAAAAAACACTATCTCCTTTTCCCCGTCCTAATGGAAAAACCTGATACCTAAAAATACATGCGCGCTTATATCGCGGCATATTCCATTCCTTTGTTAACAAAGAGTAATGGCACTTTTATGGATCTGAAAAATAAAACATTAGACACGTAGACGACCAATGGTTGAAACAATTAGCGAATTCCGAAACGCAAAGGAACGCTCCGTACAATCAGTGCACGGATACGTCAGGACATAAAATTTCATAAAAGCTCACGAATTAAAAAATGCCTTCCACTGGGAAATTAAAAAGTGGTGCCGAGTGAAAGTGGCACAAAGGCCATAATTCGTCTCGTCCATGACGGCTGTATGTCCGTCTGGATGCCATCGCTGTTTCACCCTCCATACCATGAAACAGGGGATTTAGTTCAAAACATGAAAAACCGATTATACGTTCATTGTTTGTAGCAAAATGGCGTGCGAAACTCTATAGTTTAAGCGCTTTTGGTACTTCAATTTTATTGACTCCTAAAAAGCTCGCGCTAAAGTTTGTAAATCCCTGCGCTACAATCAGAATATCTATAGTAAAGGTGAACGGTTCGCTGGTTAAAAAAACAAACAATGAGGCACTAAAGCTAACATCATTACAAACAATCTAACATGTTTTGGAAGCCTTTCAAACTCTTATCTTTCGTTTTCCCAACAACAGGCAACAATTAAGATTGTAATAGGCATTACGCACATACGAAAATGTATCTCGACGTTTATTCCGACCGCATTTTCGTAGCGTGTGCTACGCCGTAGCGTCGTAGCTGACGGTATATGCGTGTGTGTGTGTTCGCTGTAGACCACAGAGAGTCAACGTCACATTTCCATTGCCGCATAAATTCGGCCCGCCACCGCCGTTCTCTAAACAACGCCTCCAAGTGGTAATTTTCGCCTATGTTGTTGCAATTTTCACCAATTTTCTCGAAAATCGTTCTCGACCGAACCGCCCTACCGAGTGGATTAAACTCACGTAGATATCTAACGAAGGGGGGTTCGTTTACGGAACAACTTTTACGAAAGGAGAAGCTACGTTTGAGTTGGCGTTTGAAATGCTTGTGTGTAGAATATTAAATTGTTTAAACGTTACCTTTGACGCACCCCATCCGTAGCATAGCCACGTACCACGATAATTACTCTAACTTAATCTACACAATATAACTTTGTTCCAGTGCTCTAAGACTAACTAAGACTGTTTTCCCGAGCACTATTAATAATGCTAACATTTTGGGAAACAAAGAGACTACAACGCAATAGTTTTATGCAACAGCGTGTTGCACAGTGCACAATATATGTCGGTGTATATTCAAAACCACAGAGGAAAGGGTAACGTCCGAAATCCGAAGCGCTCTTAGTTCACTATTATTTACACTCGAGCGCAAAATAAGTTGCACGAAATTCCGTCACAAAGAGCCCGAGGCGTCCGTGAAAAAGGACAGTTTACTCTTTCAATAAAGAGAGCGCTCGTGCGCTCGCGTCTACCGCGGCGATATTGCCTCGCCGCTTACTCCATTTTGAGTACTTACCGCGTTATAATATGCATTAAACTGCACTGGCAGAAAGTTGTAGCGGCGCTCGAGGTGCTAGCAGACAATGAGAAATGAGCGTATGATGCTCCCGCAATGCGGGCCCCACGTCTCGCCTCATTCCATTTGTTTTATCACGCCTAAATCACTGTTGCCAGACAACTTTTGAACGCCCCGCCGAGGTTGATAAAAGTTTGACAGCGACTGTCGTGTACACACCCAGGGATCGTGTTTGTCAATGAAAGGGAACGGAGGTATCAAAGACGTGAGTATTTAGAAGTTAACGAAGTTAATTAAATTCACCGAGTTAGACGTCGACGGCGCCACTCTTTAGTATCAAGGGCGCCTTTGTAAACAAACGAACATATTAATGTTAACGTATCGCATGAATACAGACTTAGTTAACAACCAACTCGAAACGTAATTACGGCGCGTTTGTTGTAAAAAATACAGAAAATTGTCTGTTTTTTTTCAGTTGGCTATCATGGAAAAGTTGCGTCGCATAGGAAAAACTGCTATATTCAGTTCAGAAATCAAATTGCAAAGTAAGGGTCAGCTTTGACAGCGGCTGCTGTGGTACGGGACTGCTATTAAAAACGATTTAAAATTCACAGAAGGCTTAACTGCCGAACCTCGCTGGAAACGTCACAGCAATTTGATGACGTAATTATGTAAGCTTAGAGTCACAAAACGCTAAACCTTTGATATTTTGCTATTTTGCTAGATACGTAGGTATGTAGTTTTGTTTGCAGAGCGTACATTCGAATTAGCAAAATCACTTTTCATGAAACTCTGAATTAACTAGATTTAAATATAGTCCCCGTTCATCATATTATGTTAGGATTTTAGCTGACAATATGTATATTATTCTGACTACTAGTAATGTATATTATTACAAATCGTCCAATTTCAGAATGAGAAAATAATTTTATGAATAGATCAATTTCCCGATCAAACTAATAAATTGCTCTGAACGGCTTTATTTACCCCAGTATAACGCCAGTAATAATTCTAAAATAACTTACCTTGCATAAAATGTAACGATACGAAGCGTATATCGCACTTATAAGTATCGGAAACCCATTTGCCTAAGTGCATGAAGTCCAAGTTTTGCCATAAACATGAAATGCGGTCCATGCAAAATGATATGTTAAGGTGTAGGTGAGGTATGGCGGACAAGCCGGGTTTATGTAGAGCAAGTTGCCGTACCGCCGGCAATCGTGAGGAGTTAGTGCGGAGTCTCCCCAACGTGGCATAGCTTCGTGCTTCATCGACGTGCATTGCCCACAGGACGAAAATGAACAATATTTATTGCCGAGTTGCGGTACGATATGCCGGAACGGAATTTCCGAAGTAATTTATAGTTCGCAACACCTTGCCTTCGCTGCTCCGTTCCGAACTCGTGCCATGGTTCAATTTTGATTTCACGTCGAGCATAGAGGAAAATTCTTTAAATTGTTCTAAATCGCTCGCTAGTGCTGAGCCGTTCACTATTTCTAGAATACGAATAAAAAACTTCTGAAACCTTCGTGTCGTGTCGCCTACGGGGCCGAAGGTCCAATCGAATTGAAAATACATGAATTATTCCAATGAATATATCACAGACAAGGGAAAATTCAATCTGGATTCGTCGCACCGCATTTGAGAACCATTTATAAAACGATTGCGCCTTCACACAAACACAAAGCAATTAGTTATACCTATAATTAGCATTCGAATCGCGTTCACCGGGAATAAACATTGATTTTTTATTCCCCCAAAATGGAGGGAGGCCGCGGTTCCGGATGAGATTGGGAATACTAATGTGTTCACTTTTGAACGGTTATTCGCGCCCCTCTAACGTCCAACGTTTTTTGCATAAAACATCTCATCAAAGGATTGCTTAGGTCCCGCAGTATATTGAATATCAAAAGGTGCACGAACGAGAAAGTTTCGGGAGGTGGAGCGGTCGCGGCATCCCTAATATCGGCCACCGTGAAAGCCTTCTTTAAAAATACACCTTTGGAACGTGTTTGGAATAATCGTTCGTTCAACTAAAGTATGTTTATCTAGTAAATCGCAAATGTATTTGAAGATAAAGTTTGAAACTTTTTGATTATCTACTACAAACTAAAGTTGTATAATTTACAGTATTTATGAGTAAAGTTTTATGTTTTATTAAACATGTTAAGCAGAGAATCAAAAGCGAATCATGATAATAAACATTTCGGTTCAAATTATTATCGATTGAACGCGTCCTTGTAAAGGGCTTTCAAACTACAGGGAAATAACAACTTTAGAATGGATGTTATTGAGAGTTTGACGTTCCTGTTATAACTACGTGAAGAGCGCGAGGACCCAATTATGCATAACGATTGAAAAAATAAATCGGTTTAGGAGATTCATGAACATAAATTTTCTTGGGATGAATCTCGTAAAAGTCAGCAGAGCGCTCGTAGGCAAACGTTAAAAACCCACGTTTCTCGATTTACGGCACCTATAAAATACATATTGCGATTCGTGATAAAAGTCCTTGCCGAATTCGTTCATACCGCCAATCGCTGAATTTATCTGGCCTGTCTATGAAATACATTTCAGCGGTCTCCATCGCTACCAATAGCCGCAGCTCTGAATACCGCTCATATCAATATTTCAGCGCTTCGAAATGTTCTTGAAATATTTATTAGCAGCTCCAACATTTAAAGCAAATATTAGTAGCAAAAAATGTCAAAGGTACTTATTAAATTTATAGGAAGTAAAACAGGAAAAAGATTACACAATAACAAAACTCTTAGCGGCACTCTCCCTCGGAATTTACAATACACTGCCACCCTGAAATATTATGGAGTAAATTTAGTTGCAGGTGCTGTAATGTATAAAATACAAAAGGTAAAAAACGTCACGGTGTAAACGTCGAGATGAGGGGGACCCGACCGATCTCTAACTGGTAAATCTATACGTTAAACGTGGACTTTTTTATGAAAAGCAATAAAGATGTTAGAGCTACTTTGTGTTTGGGAATTTATACCACTTGGAGGAATAAAACTTATATTGTTCGGGGATCGCAAAAAAGTTTTCACTTAGGCCTGTCGAAGCGAAATCTTTATTGGATTGCGGGATTATTTCTTTGAGACCGCTGTCGGGAGACGTCGTGATCGCTCGCAAGGAAAATAATATGAAAGATAATTAAAGAGTTGTCTTACCTTGGATTACTTTGGACTTGTTGAGATTGATGTCGATCAGTCAGTAAATTGATTATAACTCCTCACAAACAAATGGACCATAACAAAAATTGGTAAAGCCTGTGGTGCTGGATTTGGAAGCAGAAAGGCCTTTACCTCGCAGAAGGAAACAATGTAGGCTTGCAAAAAAAAAGCCTGTCGCCTTAATATCTAGCTAATTTGTATGTTTCACATGCCGCAAGCACTGCGGTGACTACGCTTCGGTAGTTTTCTTTGACATTTCAGACAAGATTTCCTTGTTTGGCATTTTCGGGCGTTTCCTTATGAAATTCGTTATTGTTTAGGCGAGGGGTGGTCTTCAGGGAGCGGATCCGTCCGTCCACGTCCAATGTGGGATTGTTTAATTATTTTGCTCGGCCCAACCGTGATCGGAATTAATCACTAGAAGTAAATTTATTTATAGACCACCAGCGGATTGGTGATCGTGCATACGTATACAGTTATGTATGTGTTTCAATTAAGTTCATTAACTTGAACGCCGTGGGGGAATAAATTATCTGTCTAATTTCAGTGTATTTTGTTTTTCCTTCTACTCTTACACATTGTCTACATCTCTTTTTATTTACTCTCCTATCGCAGGTATGCTGAAAGAGATTTCTTTAGAAATAAGCATCACCTTTGTACGTATTTTTTCGTTCCTTTCCTCTTGTTTGTTTATAAATATGTGTTCTATGTGTGTGTACGTTCCATTAGTACACACATATTCGTTAACCCTGCCAATCACATCAACAAGAACGAGCTTTCTTCCCTAATTACCCATTAAATACTAACACGAAAACTAGAAGGAAAATGTCTTAACCCACTTAGTCGTCCAATATCCCCCCCTCATTGCTGTTCCACATCAGATAGTGTGACAAGTAAAGCTTAAAACATGTTACAGTGTTTCTCGTAAACAGATTTGAGTTGGGTACCTTGTACCGCCTCCCCACATTTGCTTGCCGACAAGTTTGTTGAATGCTTTCTCATGTTCCAGCTATTATCGCATCAAGATACTTGTGCGTCAAAACGAGACACTGCTGTGTTGGGAATATTATCATTGTAAGATGAGTGTGTGTGTGTGTGTGATTGTATGTGACCCCTTCTCGTATGTCAAGTTTTACTTACTTCAGTTTTTATTCAATAAACGAATTGAAGGCGTGAAAATATCTTATTATTTTGTTCTTGAAGAACTACTCAAACAATTTCTATTATTATTATTGCGGATTTTCCTTTATTCATAAACGTTGCTTAAAGTTAAGTACCCAGTGATTAGCGACTGCATACAATGTTGACGGTTAAACGCATAGATATCCGAGAGATATGCCTTCACTCTATATTTTTTAGAGTTCATATATCACCACCTTTTTCCCACTCCTGAAACTCACACAAAAACAAAAGAAATAGATACGGCCTACATGATGCTTTTTTGGCACACACGCAAGAAAGTAGACGTAACACTTTTGTGCTATCTTATTGTACACATGCTCAAAAGGGGCGGGCACTAGAAAGTATAGATACACTCACTGAATGCACACATGCAACTCTGCACTGCGTAACACACTATCAATCTCAATCTGAATCATTTTTAAAGATATTGCTAATCCATTGCTTCATATGTTCGAAAAATGTGTCTACTTAACAACGTAAATAACGCAATGAATGTTGTTGTACTGACAAAACCCATTGCTACTGATTGTGTGTACGCAATTACATTTTTGGTCAGTTTGATCGGATGGAGGCGACATGAGTCACGCCTCCATGACATATCCCTCGATATCCGTGGTCAAACGTCTCTTAACTTTAATCATAGTTTATAAATGAATCCCCTTATCTCACTGAAATAGTTTTTATCACAAACAGAAGATTGACTGCGAAACGTCTTAAACACTTAGTAAGTATTCTTTATATTTCCATAATATTTAAGGATAGGCAAAAATCGGAAAACACAAACATTTCAGTCAGTTAGGGTCAGTTCACACCGAGACGCGACGCGTCGCGTCGTTCTCGGCGTGAACTGACCCTTACGTGACGTAAATGTGCCTGACGCAACTGCCGTATCCTAATTAGTCACCATGAACAAAAGCCTGGCACCACAGTAAGCCAATCCTATCGCTTAGAAATCACGCGTCGCCACGAATTCCAGAGACAACACGTTCCAATTACGGAGTTCCTTATACGATATTCAGGAAACATAATTACCGTGTGTTGGTTCCGTCACTCACTGGAACTGCGCACACGACGTTAATGGCGCTGGTGTCACGCTGATGTCTCACCTTGTTACTCTAATCTCGCTAATGTGAAGTAGGTACAGTCAACAGCAAAAGTAGATGATCAAAATCAGAAATTCAATAGGAGTCAAAACTGAACACGAATATAATGGCAGCTGTACTAGTAGTAAATGTTTGGTATAATTTACAATCACATACTTTTGAATCACTTCGACGCCACACAGTTCTGACGCGAACTCCGTTCATTAGTATTGAATTTCTGATTTTGATCATCTACTTTTGCTGTTGACTGTACCTCTGTCTTGAGCTTGGGAAGTTGCACTACTAATTAGTTATTTGAACTTTGATCTTATTGCAATATTTTTGGGCTCATATTTGCTCTCTATAGCTTTGCACGTCTTCAAAAAATAATCGGCTCTAAACAGGCATGAGTGAAGAAAACAAATCATGCTTCTGAAACTCAAACTGTAAGCATTTACTTTAAATAAACCAATTACAGGCACTTTTGAATTGTCAAGGGGTCAGTTGCCCATTCCGAAGCGTAGTAGGTACCTATGGAGAAGAACGGGCAATTAATAAACTCCATGGACACTCTTTTAAATTAAAATATGGTTACCAAAAAATTGGTTACATGTTATAATTGTGCATGCATTATGACGACGCAAAATGTGAAAAGCATTGTAATAAAAATAATTAAAAAAAAACAATTCAACTATTAAATTAAAATAAGCCGTTGCAGCTAATAGATGACCAGTTCCTTCTGACGGCGGCCGTTCACGAACATGACGCCTGGATTATTAGGTATACCTTCTCTCATAACATATCACAGCAGTTAACTTGGAATACACAATGCTGCATCTTGCTTGAAGGCTTATCCATTATATTTCAGACTTTCAGCGTTATCAGTTCACAGTATTAATAACACATTAATTGCAAAATAGTTCAAAGAAATTACCTACTATAAAAAAGATTCGTGATTTATTTTACCATCAAAACCTACCCTTTGAATTGAACATTACCATTAATATAAAACTAATGCGTATGCTGCACACTTACCCGACTTTATTATCCTTTCTTTAGTAGAATGGGGTGCCGGGAAGTATATTGTTAGTTCTTCAATTCCCACTGGAAATTTGGAATCCGCATCCCAAAAATAGGGGTCGTTGTCGATTTTGCAGTTTTAAAAGCTGAGTGTTGAATTTGGCCTGTTTTATATGTGCAGATTTGGTTTTTTATTGTGTTGATATTTAATACGAGTAGGTAGGGGGCCCGTGGCTAAATAATAACAGCCGCACAGGTCGATCGTTCAGGCGCGGTTGGTCGTTCAGGCGCGGTTGGTCGTTCAGGCGCGATTGGTCGTTCAGGCGCGGTTGGTCTGTGATTGGGAAAAGGCTATATATAGGCACCAGGCTTGATGATGATTTAATACGAGTAGGTAAGGGTATTTTTGTTTGGGAGTTAGCTTTGCAGAACTGAACAAATGAGGACGATTAATTGGAAATCAATTAGTATATTTCTATAGAAATCCTCTGCACCGTACAGTAGCTTCTAGGAAACTGAATAATTCATAATAACACAAGTGATGATACTGATACAAAATATCGTCTTGCAACTCCTAACATAATGATGTGCAAATACTTGTCTCCATTATGTGCTTAAAATCACAAAAACCCACACGCAAATTCGAATGAACCGCACCAAATTCCTCAACGCATTAGTGCCTTTGTCAAAGTGCTATCAAGGAATTACACGCCACTACATTCCACAACAACGATGCAGTGCTATATTTGGATACATTGATCGCTTAACATTACGATATCAAAGATTAACCCGTTTCAAACAGACAATGGATACTGAAATAGTGGAATAAAATATGAGTTTTGAATAGAATTGGAATGAAAATGGAGTGTGTCATGAAGAGCGGTTGTTTGCCGTGTCAAACCACTTGTAAGAGTCGGCGGAGGGTAGGTTATTATAATGTCGTTTATGTCGGCTGCAGTCTGTCTGTGTATCTGTTAGACTGTCTTATGTAGCTTTGTCTGGTCTTTAGCAGAGTTCCGTGTTGAATGTAATTATTTTTAAAGCTTTATATCGGGACGTCTGCTAGAGTGAAAGAAGTCGTGACTTCAAACCTTTGTTGTTATTGACGTAAATTGAAGCCTTACTACATGACAGTTTAGTTGGTGTCGTAAATATATTATTAATATTTAAGTGGAAGTTATGTAGATATAATAATATATTATTTTAATAATATTTTCCATTCGAATAGAGATATGAATAGGGTCTTATCCATTAATTTGCTCTTCAATTATTTCTTGATTTTTTTAAACATCAACAACAGAAACATAAATGAAACCACACAAATAAAGAAACTTAAACATTTACGGTCTTATTCATAATAAGTTATAGAATATCTAAAGGCTTGTTAATGTCTCGTTGTCAAAAATTGTTATTCATAAACGCATTTTAGCACTAAAACGTTCTATAAACCTACTATAAAGTTATGAAACCCAGATCCCTACTATAACATATTATTAATAAGACCGTAAGTATCTATGGCGCTTATAGCAACACTAAGGGTGAACCTGCATCCCCATAAATATTCGGACACAAATGAGCTTACCTATGGATTTTAAGAGTTTAGACTTGCTGATGAGGACATTTCAAATTCAGGTGCCGAGGGGTGACCAGCGTGGTAGACATAGAATTTTAAACGTAAATGATATGAGTCCCATAAATTGAAACAAATTATTTTGCACTTTGTGTAAGATGACCATTTACAAACGCAATATTACTGTAGCAATTTTTATATTGCTTAGGCAATGATTCTTTTATGTATTTGTGCTATTCTTTTACTTTTTTTGCGCCAATCAACAACACAAAATATGGCACACTAAACATCAAGTTGGAACATAACACGCAAGCTCATTCATACAATCAATGTAGCACATTCATTTGCGACAAGGGCCCCCAATATAATTACTGATTTATAGCTCAGTGGCTATAACTTAACGAACACAATAATACGGGGCTCGAACCATTCCGTCTTTGGCGACACACTGAGACACGTAGCTAGAGCATTGTACGTAACACGGTTAGGTAATTTCGCTATATGCCTCTAATCCAATTAGCTATTAAGATTCGTGGCCCGAATATTAATTCGCTCCTGATTCGGCCGCTTTGTAAGGAAGCTGGGACTCTGACCTTATGTACAATGGAGGCTTTCATAGGCCGCGGTCACGTGCCGATTGCGATTGTGCCCATCGATTGTGTTTACAGAGATTGGTCTGTATTTTCTGACCTTTGGAAAATAGGCCTGGTTTTTTCGCCGAATAGATGGATTGTGTGTATGATGTGTGATCCATTTTCTAGCTTTATTGGACCGATATCGTTTTATGTCAGGGAAGGTCAGATAGGTCGGCTCGTAAACGCAGAGTTTGGCTAATATTAGACACAAATAAATATAGGTAGGTATTCAGAATTGAATCAAGAATTTCGTTGTAATTTTAAATCTTTCTGAACAATAGAATATTAAAGTTACTTCAAGCCAAAAGACACCGTAGTTCTCAAGTTAGTTTTACGTTTTGGAATAGTAGGAATCTAGATAAACAAACAATGGGTTGGACGTTTCGTGACTATTGTAGGGAGGGGAATTAATTGAGGCCATCACTTTGAGTTGTCCCCACCATTTATCAGACAGTTTGAACAAGCTGTTAGAAACGTTCTGTTCGCTTGACATTTGTGAGTTCACACGTTCACAGACGATCACGAAACCGCTGGATTTCCACCTTTAATTGATACTGAGTCATTGTTTATTGAGAGCCATAATATAAATTGCGAGGCACTTAAGTAATATTATACTTTAAGGACTTAATCTTCGCGTTATTGGCCCAGTTGAAACATTGTTGAAGAACTATTATATTGGTTCTGAGAAACTACCACGATTTGATCGCCTTGTAAATTCCTAGAATCGGATCTAAGTTCGATAAATGTAGTCTTCTTGAACTATGTCAACCGTTCATAGTGACAACTCGCAGCGTAATGAATGAAATCATTTATTTAAGTAAGCTCTACGACTCCGAAGACTTCATCTGTGTCTGTCTGTGTGTATGTGTGTACTAAAAAATTCTGATTAAATTCAGACCCAAGAAAAATTCTCCATATTATCTAGATTAATTCAGTTAAGTTCATTAGCCCCATAAATCAAGCGTACCCATACATTAACTAATAATCAACGCTCAATTATAATATTAATCGTGATTAACGCAAACATTGCGGTCTAAGATGTTGCTAATAGAACCCGGAATCACATAACAGATGGCTACAGAAAGCCAGCTACATATAACGAGAGAAAACAGGGACACGAACACATAGACAGGCACGTGCGGCGATGTAAAACAAATGCCGGTCGCAAGTTCGCTTGCTTGCTGTAACGCGTATCTCATCTATGTGTGAGTGCGTTCTCGAACGTTGTATTTAACCGTCCTTCTGTATATCTATCTACTCTCTGCCGGAACACACGGCGGCGCCGGAATTCCTGATACGTGTCGCTTATGTACTGATACTGCTAATTAACTAAATACCTATGTGTATGTGCTTCGTAAATGACATTTAGGTAATTGAGCGTTTTCGACAAGCACTGTTGCGGAACTGATAATAGATGGATGTTGTATTATATGTTGATAATTATGTTTGTGTGTCTGAAGATAAACTAGTTATCATCATCATAATCAGCCTATAATGTTCCCACTGCTGGGACACAGGCCTCCCCTCGGTGAGAGGGAATGGGCCGTAATCCATCACGCGGGCCCAGTGCGGATTGGCAGATGTCACATGTCTTCGAATTTTTGGTTCTAGGATATGCCGGTTTCCTCACGATGTTTTCCTTCACCGTTTTGAGAGCAGTGGTGATGAAATAATTTACACAAAGTAAAGCGCCTGACTGGGTTCGAACCTACGACCTACAACTCGTAAGTCGCGGCCGTTACCACTTGGCCACAACTAGTTATACCGAAGTGGAATAAGTACTGCTAGGATTGTTGTTAAATCTTCAACCTAATTCTTTTGAGCCCAATGAGAAGAAAAATATCAAAACAGTTCAGCTCACCACCACCACACCACACCACCTTAACTGTGATTTTTAATTTGCTAGACTAAAATGAGTTTTAATTTACTAGTCTAGACTAAAATGTGACGATGATGAGCTGAACTTACCTAACGTGCTTCCAAAGGCTCCCTTTTCACTGAGATATTCATTAAAAAACTGGCCAAGTGCTAGTCGGACTAGCACATGAAGGGTTCCGTACCACAAGGCAAAAACGCCGAAAAAAACACGTTTTTTGTATGGGATCCCCATTTAATATAGACACACATCAACAGAAATACATCATCTGTGAAAATTTCAACAGTCTAGCTATCAGGGTTCATGAGATACAGCCTGGTGACAGACAGACAGACAGAAGGATAATGGAGTCTTATTAATAGGGTCCCGTTTTTACCCTTTGGGTACGGAACCGGAAAAATGACGTATCTCGTAAACATTTTCTAGCTCGTTACTTCATTGAAAATATCAACTCAAATTCGAAAAACGGAAACGTAAAATCAATTTTATCACTTTTTATTGCAGACGAAGGGAAAATTCACAAGATAGTGCAGTGGAACCGCAACGGTGACAGCCAATCAGCGCTGCTCGATATTTTTGACGTCACCCCCGGGGAACCCATACAGGTATGTCTTTGTCACAATCAACGGATAAAGGTGGACGTGTGTACTTTATCTTTTTCCGGAACACGTTTGCTTTAACATGCCTTTCAGAGATTTCAGAGAGTTTTTCATTGTTTTCAGATATTTTTTCTTGATTTCTTTTGAGATTTGCTTTTAGAGATTTGATATATTATTACTCTATCCAAATTAATCAAAATACGTCAATTTACGTAAGGCGCTGTCTAATTTCACAGGACTAAACTAATATTTATCTTCTGTCCTTTTCTCAATGAAATAGAAAGAAAAAGATATACTGAACCTAAAGAAGAATGGGCAAAAATATATGGAGCTTGGTCCAAATTTCCACCATCAATAAGAACTATGACATATGATGGAACACTGCGTTCTGAATCATTATAAGAAGACCGCAACCAAAAATATTTACTCAGTAAAAAGTTATGACCCCATGAAAACTTGCAATTTAAAAACCTTTTTACGCTTCATTATTTCACTATATCTTTTAAACTACTCGATTGATTTAGGTGTATGACATTTCGTTGTAATTCATACGTTATTCTGGTTGATATAAGCTATATGAGCCAAAATATAAACAATATGGCGGTCGCGGTAGGTACCTCGCTACGTCAAAAAACTCAAACCCTATCATGTGGGGTATCAAATCAAATGAAAGGACTTATAGCTATCTTTACAATGCTTATATTTATTTTAAAATATTTGTAATACTGCTTCCTAAGTGCGAAAGGGACAAAACTAATGCTATCTCCATCTACGAGTCGACGCTAGCAATCCCCGGGTTCCGAAATGCAAAAATATTAAAAAATACTTTTAGCACGATTGCGAACCGTTCCGATTACATTTTTATATGGGTAGGTGCGCTAAGGGTATCATTGTATACTTTGCAGACGATTTGAGCGCATTGCAGAACAGGGGGAATGCGTCATCATTGCTACCATGTTTTTACTGCTTGAAATGTGGCTATGTGCGAAAAAAATTAACGGTTAAATAACTAAAAATACGTATTTTTAAAACAGTCATAACTTTTTTCTGAGTGAATATATTTTTTTCACCTAATATTCAAAATTGTATGGTATTTAGTCGACTTTAAGCTTACATAGCCCTCAATAGTGGTGGAAATTTGGACCACTTCTGCTCATTGTCATTTAGTTTAGTTTGTGAACAAGGGAATCGGCGCCAATGCTGACCTTTTACAAAACATGTACACCTACCTCATTCTTCATTCCTACTATACTATATTCTATATTCTGTTTTTCTTTTCCTAGGCAATGGCAATATCCCGAATGCACGGTTCTCTCTACGCGGCATCTGACAGACGAGTACTTCAGCTCCGACTTGCGTTGTGCGCCCGACGCTACGACGCATGCGTGAGGTGCGCACGCGACCCCTACTGCGGCTGGGACAGGGACGCCGGCGTCTGTAGGGAGTACATGCCAGGGTAAGTTTAAATTAAGAATGTATGAGATTTACTGCGATTATAAATTCGAACTTAAAATTTTTGGTATAGTAAAAATTATTCGTAGCACACATGTCAGGGGCTTGCTAAGAGCAGTGCAATTTGTTTCTGTCTCAAAACATATTTTCGAAGAAATTTAAATAATCATGAAACTATAAATGTGCTTAGTGTTTACCTACTGTTAGTTCTAGTCATTAAACAGTCGCAATTTTATTAACATTTACTAACTCACTTCGTAGCAGTCTACGACGCGACGTAGCCAACTCTCTGCTACGGCGTAGTCTAGCACGGCCCACGGTCCTCTGGCATCAGTACTTTGTCTACTCATATGCTCAGTACTAACTACTAATTACTTATGTACATTACGTTGTTGATAACCAACGAGCCACCAAAATCATTTTTAAATAAACTATAGAACACATGACAATAATAAAATATTATAATACTTTTTTTTTATCTTCTTTCCAAAACAGCCTCATACAAGACGTAGCCAACGAGACTGCAGACATCTGTGACTCGTCCATCGCTCGTAAAAGCGTGTCAGCGACGTGGGGTCAGAGCCTTCACCTCGGCAGCTTCGTCAAGATGCCAGAGGTGCTGCAGCCGAGGGCAGTCACGTGGTACCACTATTCTAGGGAGAAGGGGCGTCATCCGATTACTTTCAAGTGAGTTACAATTATTATGACAGCATTTACGTATTTTTTTTAGACATTTGAAAATACTTTAACCAAATTAATCTTTCGAAATCACAAACTAGATATGCTAAGGTTATTTATGTTTAATAGACATTAGTACGATTTTGTTAAGCCAACCAGGGCCGCATAATTGCGCGTGCGGCAAAACCGCTTGATTATAAAAAAAAAACTTTTGAAATCAATTAGGGCTCCGACCTTAAAAGAGAAAACCAAACTTATTTGATATATCTTACAAAGTTAAAACCCTGTTTAAGATGTGTTGGTCAGAAGTTTATAGAGCAGTAAATAAACTAAGATTAATCGCTACACAACAAGGTAAAGTTCTAAAACCCACACCCAACATAAAATCGCTAAAAAGTTAAGTTACCCCAAACTTTCGAACAAACTTCAGTCCAAATTCACGAGCTCTCTTCAATTAACGCGTAAACCGTGAACCGAAACTCCGACTAGATCTAATATATTGGCCTGATAAACCACCATTTCTTGTTTAATGCATCCCTCGAGCCCAAAAACTTTAAACGTTCCACTTTAAGCCTCCAACAACTTAATTGCCTACACCTGCAAAGTAATTTTCACTCGTACAGTCGCGAAGATAAATACAATTTGGATAGCTTTTAAAGTTATACGGAAAATACTGTAAGTGAACACGCATGCAACAACATTAATTAAAGGGCTCCCAAATCTTCGGTTATCGCACTTCCGCCGACACAATTAAAATGCAAGGGGAAACTTCGGTATTAGCGTTTTATATACCATGTTTTATTCACCCACGGACTTGTTAAGCCACCCGATGGTGTAGGCGAAGTAAAACCTAATCCTTTTGTGTGGGACATTCAATTGAGAAAAAATACTTTTTTGGAGATAAAATTCACTTTAGACTTCTTTTGGCCCGACTGTTATTGGAAGCTTTAGTTATTTTTATTTAGTTACTTTTCTTAAATAAATTGTTATTAGGTATTATTTACAAGTCATCAATGTTAAAAGTTCACAAACAATAATATTGATCCCCTTTTTTGCAGTCCGACATTAATTTATTCCCAGACAGTCTCTTCGTAATGCAACCCCTTATTTTAGAATCGACGAACTCATAATGAACTGAGATTCATTTCAGATATAGATTAATCACAAAGTGAGTCTATCCTTCATAAATATTGAAAGCATTCCCCAACGCTGGACGTCTCATTAAAATTTTAAACAAAAACATCAAATCCACAAACCGCAATATTTAATACTTTGTAGTAGGAGTAAACAATCTTGATCCTAGATAAAAAGTAAAATGTTGTTTTTCTGTTTGTTTGCAGTAAACCGGAAAAGTACATTGAGACGTCGGAACATGGTTTGCTGATTATTTCAGTAAATGAAGCCGATGCTGGGAGATACGACTGTTGGTTGGGAGGATCTCTGTTATGTTCCTACAACATCACCGTTGATACTCACAGGTACAGAAAAAATCTAAGTTAAATATTAACATCACACGTTTAGTAATAAATAAAGTTCAGTTTCTAAATCAAATTTATTTGGTTTGCAGGTGCTCTCCTCCCGAAAAGAGTAATGAGTACCAGAAAATATATTCGAATTGGTGCCATGAATTCGAAAAGTACAAAACCGCTATGAAAACTTGGGAACGAAAACAAGAGGTAATCGTCTTATTTTAACTAATCATTTTTCAAATTGATCACACTGTGACAACTATTTCCACTGTGTATTGATTGACCTATGATATCTACTAATTCATTTTATCTTTTTTTCAGCAGTGCGCGAGACAAAACGACTCGAATCAGAACACACATCCAAACGAAATAGTGTGATAGCTTCTGAACATCGCCTATCTCATGTTTCAGTCTGTTAATTATTATGCTGGAGCTATACCGATACCTTACGTCTCGGCCGGCCTGAAGTACTTCAATATATTCTCGTGAGGAAATCCGTCAATATCATCCGCTCCATTACGATCTCATAGTGACTCCATAGTTGTGTACGTCGAGCTCAAGACTTAGTGCAGCCCGACCGAATGTGACTTCCTCTAGCTTTTCTAAAGACTTATTAAAAGTGTAGTGAAACTGACTAATAGTAATGCAATAGTGCATCGTTCCAAACTCTCGGCGGGAACATGAGTAGGTGATTATTGGACACTCGAAATTTTTACGAACACTTTTATTATTAAAAATTAAATGGAACGAATATAAAGAGCGTTGTGCGTTGCTTTGTTGGTAATTGGAATGTAAAATATTTAGTAATCGAAATTATAAGTACGCTTCGTTCGTTGGCTAAGTGATAGAACAATTGTTAGATTTATGGGATGGTATTATTTGAATGTTTGTAGAAGATTTTATTTTATTATACTTTGATCCTATTCTCGCATTATAAATTATATATTTTTAATCCTGTCTGTTTAGTTAAGTGTGTGCAGGTAATGTTTCTAGATCTTGACTTTTGCAAACAGATCAAGACACATTATTTGTTGTAAACTAACGATTCAAATACAAAGATACGTATTGCCGTGTGTTGGTACCGCGGTCGTAATTTGAAATCTCCGAGGGTTGTGGGAGGGTTCGCCTCATTATTTTTTCCCCTATTTGTGTAAATAGTTACCTAATTTCATTTGACTGTATCTATTATAAGTGTACGTATAGTAAGCACGTCCCTAATGATAATGAGTATAATTTAAGCCTGTGATATATAAGAAACTCGTTTAGGAAATATATTTTTAAGTATTGATCGTGGACTTATTAAGACTAAAATTATCACTCATTAATATAGCTGCAATATTTATTTTTTGTAAAATCACGAATAGTGCTATAGTATATAGTATACTGAATTTAATTTTAATTAGACAGTACCTATCTACAAAGTTGTGAAGCAATGTATTCTAAACACGTATTACTGCACAAGCTAATGTTTCATTTATGATCACAGAAATATAATATAAACTATTACATCGACTTCAAGGGCTCTCATAAAACTATCTACTTTTTTTAAACTATTATTTAAGCAAGTATTCTGAAGTATTGATTAAATATTGCTTATAAAACTTATTTTCTAACTAGAAAAACATTATCTAAATACTCAATACTTACTACAGTTTTATGAGAGTTTATTTATATGATATTATTTAAACTTATAGTTAAATATAGATTGTACACAAAGTAGAACACATAAGTCATTTTTAGAAAAGTATCTCTGAATATTTTTGTACAAAAGTCCTGTACCCATTTTAGCTCACTATTCAAGTATCAACTATCTAGTACATACTCAAGTTATTCGATTTCATATCATACAATTGTACCTAAGAGCTTGTACATAATATTCATTGTCACACCAATGTATTTACATTCGCAGCGGTCAAAATATAAAGAAGTATCTAAATTATATGAGTATTCTATATATTTTTTCTAAACATTTTTTCGAATAATGCCATTTAACATCCGCTGCCAGATTTTTGTAATGTACTTTTTTGTTCTAATAAAAAAAAATATATTTAGGCATTATAATCTGAATGAATAATACTTTTTATTTCACGCTGAGATTCCGCCAATACGAAATTTTATTATTGTATCGTGTAGAAATTACTTTTATAGTATTTTTTATTTTTTTCTTAAACCGTAGCATAAAATATCATAATTCTAAAGTAATTATGTGTTCATCCTCACTTAACATAAAATTGTACTTAAGAGTATTAATTTATTCAATTGCTCATTAAGGTACCTACCTAGTTACTAAAGCTAAATTGCATTTTGTTGTATTTATTGTAGAAAAAGTGATAAAAATTAATGTGACCGTTATTTACAATGAGCCCTTCGCTATAACTGCTAAAGTAGTACCTAATTAATATAGCCTACTAGGTGCTTATATAAGCTTTCGTTTTGCAAATATTATTATCTATGTACAAGTATTTTTCAGACTTCTCTCATATCATAATGTATATACATAAATCGAAATAGATTATAAATTCGTAAGAAATATCTGAGCTTCGTCGTTTATTGTATTAGTTAAGACTCAGTAAGTACTTAAGTATTCTAGGGAATAAAACTAAGGATTTCCCTCTCCTTGGGAATATCTTGCGCAATAATTATAAACTAATTACTATTACTTATCTATACTAATGTAATAGCTCTGTAAATTTCACATGTTACTATATTAAGTTAAAAAATTCAAAATGTAGCGTTAAGATTTTATATAATAAATCTATGAAATGTATCTTTCAGTTTGTTGCCTTTTCATTTCGTTGAACCCTGTCCGCGCTACTGTTTGTTGTTATAGAGCCGTCATAGAAACACGAGGAGAAAATGTTTAAAATAGTGTCGATTCATCAAGTCGCATACCGGGTTGACATTTTCGTCATAACAGACCGGCCCGGAGCCAGGGGCCCGGGGGCCGGCCCCTCGAGCATCGACCGAGGGACTATAAAAAGTGAGGGCGCGTAATTATATAGTGCCACTAAACTAATTTCACGATACATTGCCGACGAAATCTGTGCTTGGCACCGCCTCGCCTGACGACGAAATGTGATTTTTCTTTCATAACCAAACGCCTGATTACTATTGTTATGTGTTATTTCATATGAATTGCTAATGTTGGTGGCAACGTGTTTACGATGAAATTGGCCCCCGTATTAATAAGCTGATGAAGGGAGCCGAATTGTTTCGACCTTCGGCTTTTCAAGGTTTTCGTAGCGGCCTTATATTTGGGTGGTCGTTTTGATAATTACAGGGTTTTAACGTCATGCCAAACCGTGTTTAAGAGTGTGATATTGTAATCTATACCTACAGTAATTTACACTTGCTTATCGACAATGACATAGAAAATAGGTACATGGGATGTTGCGCCTTCAATTATTTTCTCATTAGCGCTCAGAAGCCTACCTACTAAACCTACCTACCTACCCCTACCTACCAAAATCCGTAATAAAAAAAGAAAAAGTCGTAATAGCCTTTAAGCTTCCAGTTACGTTCTTATTTTCAATTGATATTAAAAAGCAATTAGGTACCCTTTGTTACAACCTAACCTTTAAACTTCGTTGGGGTCAGCTTCCAGTCTAACCGGTTGCAGCTGAATACTAGTTAAGTACCCTTAGTTACAACTAATGATCAAGTAAATGCCATAATCAATATCTACCAGCACATGATATCACGACTGGCAACACAGACCAGACCCAGACTCCAAATGTTGCAATTTTTAATTACTCACTAGTAGGTATAACTGCAGACTGTCTAGCCAACCCTCTGTGTGTAAAGACTATTTACCGATTCGAAATCAGCAAATGCGCTCACCCTCATACCAATTAGCAAGCCCACTGTCGGTCGATAAAAACTGCTATGAATTAAACTGTATCATAAGCAAGGTACCGAAAACCGATTCATTCGTTCCACAAACCAGTGATTTGCACACTCGTGTTTGGAAAAGAAGTCTTCCATATTTTTTCCTACCAACCTTCTAAAGCGACTAGGGAAAATGTCAAAAGAATGGCCAGCAGTATCTCAATTTACGTACCGTACATACTGCAATCATCAATCCATTCACAGTGGGTATGAAGAAAATAATTTTCAAAATCAAAATCAAAATATTTTATTTCACATAAGCCTACATGGGCACTTATGAAACGTCAGAAGCTAGGTGCACGGTTCCAATTGGTCGTTTCCTATGGAGAAGAACCGGCAAGAAACTCCACGGTTACTCTTTTTAAAAATAATTGGCTTTTACAATATTTTCAAATTACAGTAGGTATGGGAGGATAGCGTAGGCCTGTCAACAAGTATCAGGTACTTGATAAAATAAAAAATGGTCTACAGATCTAAAGTCTACAAGGCCTACAAAGTCCTCACATTTACAAAATAAGAATCTATCAAAAGGATAAATAAAAAATAAAAACCTAATAAAACCTAGTGATATGATTACCATTACAACCACTAATAAAGAGATGGAAAAAATTTGAATTTTCTGTATATAATGTCAAGTAATAAAGAGATTATGTCAAAAAAGTAAATAAAGTAAAGTAAATAAAAAATGAACATCGTAATTTGAGAGCAGTTAATAGACATTTAAATAGTTAAGCCGTTAATGAGTAGCCAGGGAAGCCACATGTGCAGAAGGAATTATTGCCAAACTACCTTGTCTTCAACATAGTCTTTAATCTTATAATATGCTGAAGACAAGACAAGTGACGCATCTGTTTCAGTGTTTCAGTAGTTTAAAGACTTTTTTTTTCAGTAAGTTGGTAGGTATCTAACCTACCATTTTACTGAAAAAAAAGTTGTGCATAAAAATTTTCGTGCATAAACTTTTTTTAAAACAACTAAACTTTTTTTTCTTTTTTTTTTCTAAAACGTTGTTTTGTTTATGTTTTTTTGTAGATATCTACCTACACCGTGACTTTCTAATAGTTCTATTATTTATTAATTAATACTATAAGTAGAAAATGTGCAGGGGTGGACTTAATGCCATACCTACTTAGGCATTTTCTTCCAGTCAACATTTGCGTGATGTAGAGACAAACAGTGGTAGGTGCAATTATGAAGAATTGAGGAACAAATATTTATTATAATACAGCGTGAAATTTTAAGGGTTGTTTTCCCGAAGCGAAATGATTTTGTCTTGATAGGACAATCGATTTAAAAAAAAAAAAAAGTATAAAAAAATGGCAGATTTACAATTGTGAAAAACAAAACTCGAACGAGATCTCGAACCAATATCGTAGCTACAGCGCAAACGGGCGACTGCGCGTGGTCGTCCTGCTACCTGCAAAGATGGTAGGTTGCGGGCAGGGCACGTGAGTTACTATTGATTCTCACGCTTTCGAGTTGAGATCATATTTTTATAATTTGATAACAAAAATTTTACTCCATTAATCGGTAGCACTGCTGAGTGCAAATCGTTCTGCCGCGGGAAAACAACCATTAAAATTTCACGCTGTATAAAGATACACATAATATACATATTACAAACTATAAATATAATTATATACAAGGTGGCAGAGGACATAGACGCGCAAACTATAACCATGAATTCAATTCTAGACGGTTATGTAGGAAAACTTCGGTTTAAAAAAATATATCAGCTGTTTCATAAAAAAATGCAAGATATATGCGCGTCCGCGGTCTAAATGTATGGAACAGCTTTTTAAATAACCGACGTAAAAAATACGCCTCGTTGTACATACCTGCCACCTTGTATACCTAGACATATTAGTCTAAGACTTAAAACTAAGTTAGTTAAACGTTGCTTTTACAAAGTATCTATCTAAACAGTAATAATTATTACTTACATCTCTAAAGTTACCACGTTTCCGCACTAAACAGACTAAAAAGCCACCAAGTGAACACTAAATAAACTCCCAAACAAGGTACAGTAAACTGATTAGTTCTACAAACTAGTGATTAGGATGCTGGGCTAGCTTAGAACACGGGGGGTTTAAGTGAAGCACATGCATTGTAAGCGACTACCAAGTTGTGACAAGTTGGTGCTTCGTCTCAGGAAGTGTTCTGCAGATTAGATTGCAGATTGCACCATAAACCTACCCGAGAGCTAACAGATTTATCAAATGTTGGGTTATAACTGTTCTGTGGTAAGTTTTGGATTTAAGGGGATTACAGGACCTAAACGCAAAAAACGCAAGTTTTAGAAACAATAAAAGAAAGAAAGAAAAATGCGTTTATTGGCATTACATCAAAATAAGTACACCTTAAAACTATAAAAACAGAAAACAAAGATTATAATGCCAAAAGGGCCTCAGCTCAGCATAATGTCAGATGACAACACAAGGTGTACCACCTGACGCTGATTTTCAGCTGCAACCCACGAGTGCCATACGCTGGAATAACATGTTTGTTATTCCAGCGTATGGCACTCGTGGGTTGAGAGTTAAGCATATAAAAGTATATAATCGACTACAGTAAACAAAATCAGAAAAATATATGTTATTCTTCAGGATATATGCTAGGTAGATAGTGTGTTGAAAACATAATACAACTAATTTGATACGATAATAGAAAAATCATGAAGATACCTCTAAAAACTTTATTTTTACAATAAAAACCATACTAATATACATGTCAATCATTCTGATTTTTTGTCAGATTATTCTACAAGCAACATAAAACAGTAGTGTTCTATAATTTTTTAGTACAAACAATAGATTTTTTGTGATTAAATAATTGCTTCATATTTTGCAAAAAATTACCAGCGTTTTGTCACCGCGCTTCTCTTTCTTTTCTATGCAGTCCGACAGTGACCGAGCTTTAGGTCATGTAAGCCCCTTAAGAGAAATTATGTGTTCCAGTTTTTGGTATGAAGAACAACTGATTTGTGGTCTTTATGCGGGCTATGCAACATAATATGAAGTTTCGGTTATTCAGCACATAGGTAATTTGCTTTTTTTTTTAGTAGAAGATAATATAAAATATGAGTGTGTGTGTAGATTTCAATGTAATCACCACTTTTAAACAGTACCCACCTTTGTTTTGCGGTTCCCCCGATCAGTTGGGAAACTTTTTTTTATTTAACGACTGTCCCGTAAACAATTTAAGTAATAAATTACGCACATCAAAAACAAACAACGAAAGCTCAATTAAAACATCCGGAACAGGGCCCAAAAATTAATTATGACCGTAAAATAAAAACGCGTTAAAAATTAAAAAAAATATAAAGGGTGGGTTCCGAAGCATTGCTGCATAAAACCGTGTCTTCAATGGCATCATTGAAGCATGTAACGTTTCATTTCACGGTGCGGCCGCCGCGTGCTTGCGGAATTCGTCTCCATTAAATAATTACGCACAGCGTAAAACGGAGCGCAATTATTAATAGAGGGACGTTTAAGATGGATGGGTTTTGTAGCCCTTACAGAAAGTGGTTACCAGTTAGCGATGCTTAATAAAATCATGTTGGCGTGAGCAATACCGAAATATCAATGAAAATTATGTTAAAAATCTGTTCTGATATTTTTATCACGAGTAAAGATTGTATCACGAAAGAATAACTTTAGCTAAAGTGTAATTGTCTAAGGACTGATTTTTTCCATCGCCAGATAACTTTTATTCGAAGAATAAAATTGACGTTTGACAGTTTTTGCATGAAATAACTGTCAAAATTTCAAAATTATTCCTCGAATAAAGTTATCAGATGATTGAAAAATCAATCAGCGTTTTAGATGCTAATAAATTGGGTTAGGGGCCAGACACTCAGTGTTTCTATCATTAACATGCAACCAAGCATGTTTTGGAAGGAATCCCACAAGGTGGACCGACGACCTTGTGAAGGCCGCAGGAACCCGTTGGATGCGAGAAGCACAGAACCGGTCGAAATGGAAGTGCTTGGGGGAGGCCTATGTCCAGCAGTGGACGTCTTTCGGCTGAAATGATGAAGCATGTTTTGTTACACTGAAAGCTAATAATAAAACAAAAAATAAACTAGTCCTAAAATTATTTTAACAAAAGGAAACATAAGTCCAAATACGGAGGTTTTAAGTCCCTTTTGTGTGCGAAAAGTTTAAATAAAGATAATTTCTACATTTTAATTTGTGGACACTATGTCGAACCTTTCTCGTAGAGACCTTGGGAGTTTTAAACTATTTGAGATTTAAAATTCTCAAGGACTCCCCGAGACAGGCTCGTTCATGTTGACATGTTCAGATATCGGTAAAGGTAACTCGACACACTACAATATATTAAATTGTTTTTTAAAGTTTTATCTTTGCCAGAATTCTACCGACCTCTTCACAACTTAAACCCAATGTACTTCTTTCCCTTCATCCCTGAACAGAAGCTTCTAAACCGAACCCTTAGCAACTAGAGATGGTCTTACGAAGCGAGGTCAGGCGGCTAATCCGTTATTACATTGGCGCGGGATGGGCCGTGGTGTCCCACTCTCGTAAGCGCATTAGTCGAATTAACAATTAGTCATGCCTACGTCTGCCCAAGTTTGCACAAATTTACATAACAATAACGCCCTTCGTACACTCACGGTTTGTTACGGCGATTTTTAAATTAATTGGATCGGGAACCGTGGAGAATTTGTGGGATTTGCCCCCTACGCGGTCAGTACTGAGCAGAATGTATTGGGAAACTGGACAGTCTGATTTTTATCTCACAGATAGCGTGCTTGTGTAATTAAAAATGGATAGGGTTGCATGGGTTGCCAAATGCGCAGATGTGCATTGAAAAGTATGCTGTGCTTCGAGTACCTATTGATTAAATATGTAAGAGAGATGACTGAATGAAACGAGTATGACAGAGTTGCACTTATACCTATGTCATGATGTTTCGTGGCGTCAGCGAAGTTTCCTGTCCATACGCTCAAATCAGGACATAGGAATCCGTGCATAAAATAGTGTGAAGAAAACATCAGTTTCCTCATGAGGAAACCGGAATGTCCTAGAACCAAAAATCGGAACACATGTGACATCTACCAACCCGCACTGGGCCCGTGTTGTGGATTACGACCCGATTCCTCTGAACGGGAGGAGGCCCGTGGCCCAGCAGTGGAAACATAGGCTGATTATTCTAAGTGAATAAGTGGATTGAAGACTTCTAGGTATCTGTTGACTGAAACAAAGCTTTATTTTTCTACCGACCAGAATTTCCTGTTCCATTCATATCATTACTGAAACACGCAGTAAACAGCACGTTCATTACACATTATTTGCAACTGACGTCATTAAAACAATCAGTGCTATCGGAACGTAATCTCGTTATTAACTTATTGTGACAACGTTATGACGGCTGACGTTCAGTGGAGCGGCGACAGATACGCTCGCGTCCCACGAATCAAATGGGCAACGATAAAAGCACGAAACTAAATCGAGGCCGGAATAAGCAAGAACAATGGCGGCTTAAATTGTAGCATTGTGAACGAACAGTAGTCGACACGTCCGCGAAGAATAGAGTCATTTGCCTCTAACAACATTAATGCCAGCCTGACCCTCATACCATCAGTTTTTGTTTGTTAATCTACAGAAAAGGGCGTAACTCATTTTGTCAACTCGTAATTTAATTTCACTTGAACCCCAGCAACTCAACGGTAGGCGGCGCAGGACATGGGCAACAGCAATTTATGTTGTTAATTTATTGTCTGTTTATGTAACGGTTTTAGAACTACAACAAAACAAAGGTATTTAAGTTCAAGGCTCTACCTAAAATAACGGTGAACCGATGGAAATTGCCTCTGCCACAGCGACGTATTTTATAATAGGTACGCTATAAATTTCCAAAATTACAATACGCAATACGTGCAGTCCCATCGTTATCCTGAAAGTTTAATGTCCCTATACAAACCCACCGTAACCCCGGCCAAAGGTGACGGTCGCTTTTAGAAATGCTTAAAATGCAATTTTACGTGAGTACTTTTATTTATGGCCCCCAAAAATGTAAAATGCAAACGTTTTATTGCGGGGCTTTATAAAAATACGAAGAACAAACAATGTACTGGTATCCCGAGACGAGGGGACGTCGAGGCATATTTGTCCTTTCTGGAGATGCCGATGCAGCAAAACGTCTTAAGTAGGTGAACGAAGGTAAACGAGGGCTTTCCCTTAACTTTCTATATCGTTATTGAGCTCATAACAAAGATCCAACGAAAACACATTATGAGAGAATTTATTACCATAATTGCATCACGAGAATGTAAACAGTGATGTTTTAAAGTCTCCGAACAGACCCTCTGAAATGAATTGAAGATTCAAATGAGCGATAAATTTGATTACTCCACTCTACAAAGAGATTTAATTTTGATAAATCAACGCTTATTGTTAGCACAGATTTATTATATTTGCTTCTGTGATGTCAGCCTTTTCAATAGAATCGAAGTCGAACTAATCTAGTGGAAGATATGCTTCTTGACAACCTTTTAATCAAGTTAGCGCAAGATTTTGTAAGGGAGTAAAAAATATTGTGTGCTATTATAACAATATCTCAAGCCGTCCAATTAGCTTTTTATATAGGTAAGCCAGCAGCGCTATTCTCGAGTCTACTTTGTCTGACGTAATAGCGGCATTACCCTCTTTCGGGGCGTCGTCGCAAAGTGTGTTGAAAAATGTGAAATATTTAAGATGCAAAATTTTATAATAAGAATCGCCGAGATTACACCTTGTGCTCATCTATTTTTAATGCTGCGCCGGCAAGTGGGACATTTTTATTGCCCCCAAGCTCTAGATTAGTTTTGTTCTGTGAATTTGATGCATATAAAATGAGCTCGATTATTCAACGCCCTGTGCAACTTGCTTAGTATTGTGCCCACTGCAAATATGAATTCGAAATGAAGCCATATGACTTTTTTGTCATGTTATAATGGAGAGTAGTGTACTATGATTTTATTAAGAAACGTAATAGGTAAAATTCACCACGGTGCAAAACATTTAAAAAATATGAACATGAAATCAGAATTCTTTAGCTTTTTCTTTTTTACATCCTATGGCGATTCCAAAATATAGATTGCATTTGGTATACATTTGGGTAACATTTGGGCTGTATAAAATGTATTCACAAAATATCATTAACATTGACAATAAGTATCAATATTAGCTATGAAGGGTTGAAAGTTATGTGAAACGAACAAGAAATCTATTGCGAATTTCCCCGAATCCCAATCGAAATGACGACAGCGAAGTATGACATTCTGTGTCGAATAATAGTACAAAGGAGAGAATACGAACATGTGCAAAAAATATCTGGCGTATGCATTTGGGAATTTCGCGTGACAGAAAATTTAATACGAGGGGAGTCTAATATTAAACCTTGGGGACCCATCACTTTTAATATTTGGTCGGAGTCCTAGAGGGCTCCTAAATTATTTACCAAATGGAAAGGTAATGGTCGAGGAAGAGTGCGAATGAAGGTATGCAAATTTTATAAGCACGTATTGTTGGCCATAAAACGTGTTAGCTCCTCTTAAATCGGCGTAATGAAGAATTCGCGGCCGGCAAATGTGTTCACACAACGTTACCCGCCTAACACCAAAAGTGAATTTGGTTTTATGTCGTAATTGTAATTTATGGTATCGTAAAATGTGGGATTATAATTTCAGATCTTACACAAACACATACTTTTACCCTTTACGGAAAGAGTACCATTATGCTGCACACGAAAATACACGCTCTCAGTTCTTCTGTGTATTTTTCTGACGCGAAAATAGCATAATTTTTTTTCCATCTACTTAGGTATTTTTCCCAATTATTTACCGTATTATTTTCGACAGATTGTTTATTAAATTCGTATCACCCGGATGAATAACCCTCGAACTTAATAAACTGCGAACGAACCAAAGCGACCACAGCGCAGTCGCTAGAAAAATATCCGATTCATACGAGCGCTGAACAAAATTGAATTGTATAACAATTGGACCTTTTAGCTTCGTAGTCGGGAAAGATTTATTGGGAAAAAATCACCATTAATTCGCACACGTGTCCTCGATTAGGGCGAAGGGGTGAAACGGGAGTCACGGGCCATAAAGAGTCACGCATCGTGGACGCCTGCTAATGACGCCGGTAGCATGGACCTGCGAGCAATGTACCTTATTACGTAGGTAGGTAGAGGTACCGTACATTCACGGCGGTAAAACTTTGTGACGTTTAACTAGTTTTGGTAATTGCGAAAAAGTTAGATAGTAGGTACCTTCTTGCTTGGAGGAGAATTTATTAACCAGTGTTGTGTTGCCTTCTGTTAAAGTACCTGCCTACCTTACATTAAATACCTACTTAAAAATGCGATTAAGTACAACAATTATAAAGATTTGTCTGTGTAGATGCCACTGGCATTGAGTGTCTACAGATATTTGCATGTGCAAAGTAGGGACAAAAAATAATCCTAGTTGCCTAACTAGAATTATTTTTTAATTTTCTGTGCGGTAAGAATATATTCTAGTTTTAATCTTGTCAGAAGACCAGAAGGTAAAAACCAGAGCTTATAGCCAGAATTAGTTGCTTTAGCTACAAACTACGGAGCAATAACTCCATAATTTGTTAACCAAAAACGAAAACGAACAGTTTAGAATAATGTGCTGAAAATAGGCTGCCATTGTGGCGAGAAATCTGAGATAAAGCTTTAGTAAACAGCTGTAGTACCTATCAAATATCTTTCAAAATTGATGAAAGTTTTTGTAATAAGACGACTAGCATTACAGGCACGCGCCGAAAGATGTCTGAAAATGCCTGAAAATAAAGAGTGACGTCACAATAGGCGTATCAGTCTAAGCTGAAGGAAATAAACTTTTTTATCTTTTTATCACGAATTTTTGTGTCGAAACGAACTCGAAGATTCGAGGAACACGTTGCGTTTTCTTTTTATGTGCTATTCAAATGAGAATACCTTCCGTCTACGTCAAGTCATAAAAATAATCTTCACGAATTCGCGAAATAAAATAAATATCATCTACCTAAGGCTGATTTTACCAAAGTCAGATATATTTTATTCGTGGAATAAAATTGACGTCTGACAATTCTAGTATGAAAAACTGTCAAAAATCCCAAATTTATTCTCTGGATAAGACTTATTCTAGGTATAAAAGTTGGTGGAATTCACCCTTAGTAGCATAATATTGATGTAAATACAAACTACTTAACTAAGAAAGTGTATGTTCCACGTTCAAGTATAGAACTTAAAACGAAGTTCTATACTTAAACGTGGAACATACACGAAGAGACAATTATTAAATGTTTTAAAGTATTATTTTCGGCCGGAAGTCATCAAAAGATTTTTTTGTAAACAGCATCAGAAAATAATACGTGAGATGAATGACAACTTTAACGACTTGCATGCGAGTCTCATTCATAAATTGCTTTTCCGAACATGCACTAATCACATACACTGGGCCGCAAAAAAAGCGGGTCGGTTATAAAAAATGCGATAACTTTTAAAATATTTGAGCAATCCTTTTAAAATAAAAACTAAATTAAAGTTTATTTAATTACAAATATACCAAAGAAATAAAACCTTTTTATTTATTTTTGGCGATTAAAAACCATAAATAAAAAATAAAGACAATTTATTAAATTATAACAACTTTTGAAACAATTTGTTTTACTTTGGTTTCTGTTTATAAATATGGCATTATTGTGCAGAAATTCATTATTCTGGTCAAATTCAATTAAAAACATGCCACTAACCCCTGAAGAGTGTACCAGAATTCTGACAATGCTTGAATACTGGTTTAGTCAGTGTTGTACTACGAGAACTGTTGGTGTGTCACTATCAACCGTTCAAAGAGTGCTCCAGGGTTTGAAGATACTGAATCCATTATTCGCAGACCAGGAACAGGCCGAACAAGGTGCACGACAGCGCGGGAGGATCGATATATGGTGCCTACAATGTTGAGAAATCGATTTCATAAGGGACACGCATGGAGTTGCCAGCACGCAGCCCAGACTTGAACTCCATCGAGCATGCCTGGGACGAACTGGGACGTCCTGTACGCCCTGCGAAAATCCTCTCTAATCACACTTCGTCAACTGAAAGAAGCACTGTTATAGGAATGGGAGAATATTCCTCAGCATCGGCTCTGAAATTTGGTGCAAAACATGTCAAACCGTATAACAGCTTTACGTGGTGGCAATACAAAATACAAAAATGTGTAAAAATTGCATATTTGATACCGAAAAATGTGCTACATTTTTCGAAATCTAGTGAAAATTGTAATTTTTACTTAACTTACTTTTATATTTATTCCATATCAATTTCATATTCTTGAACTTTCATGACATTAATTTTATTGAATTAGGCACTATAAAATTGTCTATAATACGGTCTTTATTTCATAAAGCTAGCTCCAATATTTTGGATGTTATTGAGGTTTTTATTACCGACCCGCTTTCTTTACGGCCCAGCGGTAGCCTAGTGGTATCGGCCGCGACTTACGAGTTGTAGGTCGTAGGTTCGAACCCAGACAGGCGCTTTACTTTGTGTAAATTATTTTTCATCATCACTGCTCTCAAAAGCAAGGTGAAGGAAAACATCGTGGGGAAACCGGCATGTCCTAGAACCAAAAATTCGAAGACATGTGACATCTAGCAACCCGCACTGAGCCCGCGTGGTTTATTATGGCCCACTCCCTCTCACAGAGAGGAGGCTTGTGTCCCAGCAGTGGGAACATTATAGGCTGATTATGTTGTCCATTAAGGTAGGAATAGGTGCCAAAAATATGTTTAAGCTTAGCCTGCCTACCAAGCTATTCGGGTTGGTACATATCTATATCTACCGACTACCTACTTACTTTCCGGGGTGTTGGAGTCGGTTAATCAGTCTCCAGCGTAGGGGTTCATTTTGTTTATTTGAATGTTCGCCCAGATTTAGTAGAGACGAGCGCCCAACGACCGAATCCGAAAGGGCTGACTGCCAAAGATTTCGCCTAATAATTTTCTAAAAATATACCAGCTATATTTTTTAACTCATGTTATAAAAAATGTATAATGTAATGTAATGTAATGTATGTGTGTATTTTTATTGCACGAAGCGATGCGCGGTTTACATGTGGTACGGTCAGCAACAACAGTCGATTAACACTTTTAAAAACTGAAGTGTTAATATTTTGCTCAATAACTGAGATTAAAAAAAACTGAAGTGTTAATCGACTTTTGTTGCTGACTGTACAAACATGCTCTGAATGTGTATGTAAGCGTAGGAGCTCTCGGTACCGTCCGAGACGCTGGTAAAGTCGGAAGTATGTGTGTTAGTGTTTGTGTGTTACGCTGACGCTACTAAACTTCACGCTCACATACACAGAGTGTTTGTACACGCAGTTACCACAAGTAAAGCGAGAGTCGCTTCGAAAATTAAAAAAAAAACCGGTTCAGTGCGAGTCGAACTCGCGCCTCGGTGCGCGAGTCCGCGGTTCCGTATAAATTTCTAGGTATGTAAATAAAATTTCACGGGATTTTTTTTTGTAATATAACTACGAATTTACGGTTTTCGGATTTTTCCTTTACTTGTGCTACATAACATTGCTGCTTGCCAAATTTCATGATTCTAGGTCAAAGGGAAGTATCCTGTAGGTTTTGATTCCGGAACATAAACGCCCGTATCTTTTGATTGCGTTGACTTAGAAGTTTGATTTTGTCACTGCTTCAAGGGATTGCAGTTCTCAGTATTTGATATTAATTTCAACTTGATAACTCCACGTGTTCCTGAGAGAAATGATTTTGACAGACGGACAACGAAGTGATTATTTTTGAGGTATTTACATTGTGTTATAATCCGTAACTGTTATCATTCTTTAAGCAAATTATTACAAAGGTTATCAAGGTTCTCTATTATTATTAGGTTTTCATTTACCATGAATTTAAATGAAATGAAAATGAATGAAATGAAGCACTACCTATAGGAACATTTTCTAAAGTATAATTTTCCTTTAAGGGGCTTACATGACCTAAAGCGCGGTCACTATCGGACTGCATAGAAAAGAAAGAGAAGCGCGATTGACACAATACTGGTAATTTGTTGCAAAATAGGAAGCAATTATTTAATTACAAAAAATTTATTGTTTGGACTAAAAATTAAAACACTAGTATTTTAGTATGTTGCTTGTAGAATAATCTGACAAAAAATCAGAATGATTGTATGTATAGTAATATGGTTTTTATTGTGAAAAGATAGTTTTTAGAGGTATCTTCATGAGGTATTTTCTATCGTATCAAATTAGGTGTATTATGTTTTCAACACACTATCTACCTAGCATATATCCAGAAGAATATCATATATTTTTCTGATTTTGTTTACTGTAGTTTATCTTAGACGTTTATTGTTTCTAAAACTTGCGTTTTCTGCGTTTAGATCCTGTAAGCCCCTTAAATGTGCCGTAAACGAAACTACAAATCTACTTAATTAGCTTACCTAATTAACTTCAACGCTCCGGAGGAAAAAAGAAACATTTTATTTTACTCCGAATAACTTCTTACTGGCTGTTTTTTATTAGAACTAATGTTGTATGAAAGAAAAGTTAATTATACTTACGGGGTATTACTTGCAAATAACTACATCTACTGAAAGCATAATCAACCATAACGTTCCCACTGCTGGGATACATGCCTCCTCTATGTAAAAGGGAACGGGACTTCGGTTTTTTTGGTTCTAGGACATGCCGGTTTCCTCCCGATGTTTTCGTTCACCGTTTTGAGAGCAGTGGTGATGAAATAAATTACACAAAGTTAAATGTCACCCTGGGTTCGAACCCACGACCAACATCTGTAAGTCGGGGCTGTTACACTGGGTCTCAGTTCACCACTGCTCTCGGCTTTTGACTACTTGTGTGTATATTATTTTGTCTTCTTTTTTAATTTTTTTTTTATTTGCAATGTGCGTTTTGTTTGTGCAGACTAAACAATTTTTCTTACTTTCTTTTTTCTCTCATGTTTGTATACTTACCTATATAGGTAAGTATACAAAATTAACTTTTTTCAGTGAGCGTGGTGAAGAAGTGTTCGTATTTCTACCACAATAATAACATTATTATTGTGGTAGAAATACGAACACTGATTACATCTCCGAGTTTGTTTCGATGTTTCTTCTCAGAGTAATAGTTGGATAGGAAGCACAGACCTCATCTAGTTTTTAAAATATAATTGACGTGTAGGTATTGATGTGATTATGAGGAAATGCAGGTGGTCGTTTCTCCATAAACGCTCTCGCCGGTTTTCTTTCTGGTTCATGACCTTAAAGCAATGATTTTTTACGGAATAATAAATATTAACTACTGGTATGTCACTATGTTTTGCTTTTAGATAATACATTATTTTTATAAGCATAAAAAATGCTCCAAATTGCCGATTTAAACCGCTGTCAACAGAGGCCTAGTGTACAAAGACAACTCTTAATGACAACAATGAAACCTACCTTCCTAATAAGTTTATGAAATACCTAGCTTTTAAATTAGTCTAATATTGGAGGAAGAAATAGGCGAGAGCCAAACATCGAATTATGACTTTTTACTTAGGCTTTTTCAAAAGTCTCTCCGACCGCATTCCCTCGTGATTGCTGTGTTTGCACAAACCTACCCAAAGAAATAAATTAATTTATCATTTAGAAGACTCTAGGCTATTATGGTTTCTAATAGCAATGCTGCTAAACTCTGATTTTTAATTTGCTAGACCAAACTTACAGCTATTATGTACTAAATAACGTCATGTTGTCAAAAAAAGTTCGATCGCAGCTGTAACTTTAGTCTAGCAAATTAAAAATCAGAGTTTACATCATTCCTAGATAGACACTAAACCGGTTATATATTAATGTTATGTAACTATTCAGTAGTAGAGTCTTAAGCAAATATAGATGAAGAGCAAACTCTGAAATATTAATTATTGGTGTTTACATATCGAACAATAGGGATGCACTGCAATGGGCAATAGACATATGAATGTCTATACCATGGAGTGCTGTGGTGTAAGGAGTATGTACTAGTCAGTTAATAATGAAATAATCATGAATAGCCATAAGTAATCTGCATTCGCGATTTATTTGCCAAAAATGTAAACAGATAATTATGAGTTTATGGAAAAATAACTTTAAATCCTACACAATAAAACTTTGTGTAGGAAAAAATGTAAAAGTTAAAAAATAGTTTTAAAATTATTTGATGTTCAAACATTTTTATAACTTTTTCAATAGTCCTAGTCACTCTGAAATCAACTTACTTAATTACCATTAAAATAAAGTTGATATTTGTTTAACTTGAAATAATATTAATTTGAAACAGTTTGAATTAGGTACATAGCGGTATCGACATAAGTTTGGTCAATAATGCTAATGTCTTGATCATATATAGGATAAGAGAGTAACATGGCAGTTAGATGACGTCACATAGCAAAATCTTTAGGCTTTTCATAAAGATACTGATGAAGTTGACGACTTATGCGATGCCGCATCGCTTTGATGGGAAGGCAAGAGGAGCAGTGGTAGCCCAGATCTAACGGCCGCGACTTACGAGTTGTAGGTTGTTAGGTCGAACCCAGACAACTCTGTGTAAATTATTCATCATCACTGCTCTCAAAACGATAAAGGAAACCGTGACATGTCAGGACATGACAGGACATCGTGACGAAACCGGTTTCGTTTCTAGAGTTCTCAGAGTGTGAACGAGTGAGTTTGAGTGCGAGTGTGTGTGTGAGTGTGTGTGAGGGGGTAAGTGTGTGTTTGTTTTAAGTACTATCCGAGGACGTGCGTATGAATACACAAGGCACGACCGAGGACCTTTTCAAAGCGAGGACCTTTTCGAGGGTCCTCGGTTTGACTTGACCAAAGATTCGTATTCTGCAAGCGATTTTGAGTCTTTCTATATACTTAATACGAAAAAGTTGTCTGAACCTCGGTTTGATCAAGATTATTCATAATCTTACACAAACATTGTGTATCCACCAGATGGTGCCACTGTCGCCTCATACACAGACTCTTTACACTCATTTCACGTTTGTTGTATTATCCGAGGACCTATGTGTTAACTTTAACACAAAAGACCTCGGTTAGGTAGCTTTTCCAGACAATGTGTATTTAAGACCTCGGTTTGCTAGATTTTCCGAACAGTGTGTATTCTAGTCCTCGTTTCGACAGTTTTCCTCGTGTTTAGAAGACAAATTTTAAGCTATCATTTAAATGAAATTATGAAGGAGAAAATCGAAGGTAGACTGAATCCTTAAACAAATCGTTAGTAGCTACAGGTGCACGAGGAATAATCATGCTTCTTCTGCAGTATGTGCTAAGTACCTAGGCCCGCTTATATTATTCAACATTATGATTTGCACTATAAAATATTGTATTGTCTGGAGGTAGGAGCTGAATACGTGTGCTTTTCATAAAGAATCTAAAGTAAATGCCTTCCTAGGTGAAATGTCTGCAGCAAGATTTGAAGGAAATATAAAGTACCTACAAAGAAATACAGAACATGAACGTAGTAAAGAAAACCACGTCATAAACTTTACTGAAATAAAAGTAGGTTTATTTTAATATGAAACAAATTGTTTAACAAAGTTTTACCAACGATCTACTTATAGTAATAATCATCAAGTTGCAGGAACATCTTTGAGAAGAATGATTAGAAAACTTAGTTATTAGTTAATAGAAAACGACTCAAACAAAAAGACTTATAGAAACCATAATTAAAAGAAATCGACATAATTTGAGCTAAAAACTTAACATAAAATTACATAACACAATGCTTAGGCCCCTCGCCCACGGCGACTTTTTGTAGCGATGCAGTAGCGATGCTGTCGCGCGTTTGCATCGATACAGTCGCGATGCGGTCGGTAGCTGTTTGCCCTCGCCGACACCACGATTCTCAGTCGCGACGCAAACACGATACTGTCGCGCTTCTGTCGTGATCCAAACGCAATTCAGTAGTGCTCGATTCTCCACATCTCTACTCACGCGCCACCCTCCCTCCGTTCTCATCCCGATGTCGTCCGACACGGTCCGGCGTTTGCGTCGATACAGTCGCGATTCTGTAGCGCGTTAGTAGCGCGTTGCAAATGCGACTAACGCGCGTTAGTAGCGATGCTGTCGCGCGTTTACGAAACGTGTGACGGCATCGCTACAAAAAGTCGCCGTAGGCGAGGGGCCATAGTTAGAAAACCACAAAGAAATATTATCAAGTGAGATCAAAATAATTTGGGAAGCATGAAAACTTAATAACTTAATGGCGCCGATTCCCTTGTTCACAAACTAAACTAAATTTAAGTTCAGTGCATCTTTTTCTATATTTCATTAAAAAAGGACAAGATAAATATTAGTATAGTCCTGTCAAATTAAGATACTCCATAGCAAGTTTAGACGTGATTAAAAACATGGAGTATTCTATTCTATTCTATTCTACTAAAAATATTTTATCCCCATAGGGGTGTAGTTTTGAAAAATCGTCTGGGATGTTTCTATAGCTTGGCTTAAAGATTATTTATACCAATTATCCAATCAAGCCACGTAATAAAATACTTCCCTAAGAAATTGACTGTCCCTCTTCAACCCGATATGGGTAGATTTTCTTAAAACCCTGATATACTTTATTATTTATTTTGGTCTTACATACTGAGTTTCGAATTAATTGGACCGCGCGTTAAAATTCTTCCATACAAAATTTTACACCCCCAATCTCCCTTTAGTTTATTAACTAAATGAATAAGATTTTTCATATAAACTGTATTCCTGCTTTTCACCTCCACAGGGGTGGAATTTCGAAAAATCGTTTGGGATGTTGATTACTTGACTCGAAGATTTATTCATACCAATTTTCGGGTTATTCAAACTACCCCTTTTCACCCCGTTAGGGGTAGATTTTCGAAAAACCCTGATACACGTTATTCTTTATTTTCGAGTTAATCGGACTGCGAGTTAAAAATCTTCCATACAAATTTTGACACCCCACAATCCCCCTTTAGGGGTTAGTTTAGAAAACCAAAAAATGCCAAACTTCTTAATTTACTTAGATAAGTATTTGTGCCAAGTTTCAAGTTTATTAACTCAAGGAATAAGACTTTACATACAAACGAAATCCAACTTTTCACCCCCTTAAAGGTTGAATTTCAAAAAACCCCTTCTTTACTTAGTGCTCCCCTACATTATAAAAGGAAGCCGTGTGCAAAATTTCACAATCTCAAACTCAAAGCATTTATTTCAATTAAACCAATTACAGGCACTTTTGAATTGTCAAGGGATCGGTCAGTCAGAAAGATGAAGATACTCGTAGTTGCCCATTCCAAAGCATAGGTACCTATGGAGAAGAACGGGCAAGAAACTCCATGGACACTCTTTAAATCAAAATAATATGGTTACAAAGTCTTGTTTGCATCATTTATGTTAAAAATTATGCATGTGAGAACGATGCAGAAAGTTAAAAGCGTCCGTAATGTCTAAAATCACATTCCTAGCCCCAGTAGTTTCGGCTGTGCGTTGATATGTGATATGTTGATATGTATATAGATACCTACGGCCATTATTTTTAATACCTACTGTTTACGTTAAAAGCAACAATCACGAGTGTTTAACAAAATAAAGCCGTTACTTTCGGCTCTCTTTGATAAATAATCCTTTGAGAAGCGCTGACAAACGTAAAGATATTGACTCGTCCTCGCTTGGTACTTCATTTTAGAAAAAGTGTGTAAGAAATAAATCGGAACATTGATTATTATCTTACACGTAAAATGTTATAGGTAGGTAGGTAGGTATTTTCCAGGTCCTCGGTTTGTACAAGTTCTACGCGAAAAACTGTCCTCGGTTTAGTGATATAAAATCTAACACAACGTCCGCACTTTGTACAAGCTATAAGAAATATTGTTTAAAAATACGTCCTCGGAAGGACGTCGCAGGGCTTACGTAAGAGGTCCTCGGTTGGCTTACACAAAGTCCTCGTATGTGCATCGCTGGTCACATTTAGCTGTGTATTTCAGGTCCTCAGTATGATAGCCGAAATTCATACAGAAAAATGTTGAGATAGCATTATCCCAATAAGCTCATCACTATAGATTTACTCACCTGTCTCTTTCTATCTTATTCTAAAAGGCCGACGAGGTATTTAAACCAGTTTTTTGGAGGGTCCTCGGTTCGTTCTAGGACTAACAAGGTCCTCGTAAGGGTGTCTGTACAAACAGGGGTGCGTGTGTGTGAGTGTACATGTCCTAGAACTAAAAATTCGAAGACGTGTGACATCTCAACCCACACTGGACCCGTGTGGTAGATTACTGCCCACTCCCTCGCATTGAGAAAGGCCTGTGTCCCAGCAGTGGGAACATTATAGGCTGATTATGCATAGCTTTGATAAGTGTTGGTCGTATATATATTTAGGTAACTGTACCAATCTCCATTCGACATACAAGTAACTCACATAATACTAAGTCTCTATTGGAAATCCTTGTCACAGGTGAATTGAGCCCAACGTTCCATTCCACGCATTACTGTGGTACTGATTATGGTCAAGTTAAGACCGTAAACCACTGTATTAACTGTTATATTATGCTTGATATGTGCCCACAGATGTGGTTGTATTGACTATTTGGGCATGTGATCTGTTCGACAGGGGTAAACTACTGCATCCTGAATTACTTGGGAAATAAGATAAGGGAAGCAAGTTGTTTGTATCTTAAAAGTTCATTTTGCACCTTTCCGTACTCGCTCTAATCACTACATGACCTAAAGCGCGGTCACTGTCGGACTACATAGAAAAGAAAGAGAAGCGCGATGAGACAACGCTAATAAAATGCAAAATATGAAGCAATACTATTTACAAAAAATCTATTGTTTGGACTTAAAAATTAAAACACTATTGCTTTAGTATGTTGCTTGTAGCTTGTATCTGACAAAAAATCAGAACGATTGTTTAGGAACCATTATCATAGTACGGTGTTTATTGTGAAAAGAAAGTCTTTAGAGGTATCTTCATGTTTTTTTTCTATCGCATCAAATTAGTTGTGTTATGTTTTCAACACACTATCTAACTAGCTTATATCCTGAAGAATATCATATATTTTTTTGATTTTGTTTACTGTAGTCGATCGTGACCGTACACAAAAATAATTCGAAAACTAATTCAAATTTATTTGTGTACACATTAGGTGTAATGTAGTGGTGATATTCAGTGTCACCACTACATTACACCTCGCTGGACAAAGGCAAAGCTAGACATGAAGATAAAGAAAAAAAAATATTTTGTGTCACTATGTGCTGCCTTGTAAGGTGTACAAATATTGCTTTCACTGTAGGTATGGGTGTACAGGTAGGCCTATATATTATATAATTATAAAATTTAAATCTTCAGCAATAACATAAACAAACCCCCTTACTTATAAAAGTATTATATCAGATGAATAGTTACACAACGATCTCTCTCTTTCGGTCGTCAGTAATTTGACTTTCGAAAGAAAAAAAGACAAGCGTTGTGTAACTATACAGACCCTATACAACGTTTATTATTAAGAGGGAAGAAAATAGAACAAATAAACTTATTAACAAAACGAATTTCTTTTAAAAGAAAATCACCTCGACACCGTTCTAATTTTCAAGTTATGTTTAGCGAATATAATGCGGGTTGCAGACCAAGAGCTAAGCTAATTCAGTCTAGCTTAGCTCGCATAGCTGATGTAGTTTTTCATACTTGTGTATAGACCGCAAACTATGCCACAGTATAAAAAACTAGCTCAACTATGCGAGCTAAACTAAACTAACTTGGCTTAGCTCTTGGTCTGCAACCCGCATATAACGTGCAGCGTCCGTTCACACTTATTAAAACCAGTGAAGAAAACTCAGAGGTAAAGTTTGTTAAATTCACAGTGATATTTGTTGCCGTTGCAATAAGGTAGCTGATGGATTGCTGCCATTGACGAGTTTGTTAAATTCACAGTGATATTTGTTGCCGTTGCAATAAGGTAGCTGACGCATTGCTGCCATTGACAAGTTTGTCAAATTCAAAGTGATCTTTGTTGCCGTTGCAATAAGGTAGCTGATGGATTGCTGCCATTGACAAGTTTGTTAAATTCACAGTGATCTTTGTTGCCGTTGCAATAAGGTAACTGATGGATTGCTGCCATTGACAAGTTTGTCTAATTCACAGTGATCTTTCGTTGCAATAAGGTTGCTGATGGATTGCTGCCATTGACAAGTTTGTTAAATTCACAGTGATCTTTGTTGCCGTTTCAATAAGGTAGCTGATGGATTGCTGCCATTGACAAGTTTGTTAAATTCACAGTGATCTTTGTTGCCGTTGCAATAAAGTTGCTGATAGATTGCTGCCATCGAAAAGTTTTTCAAATTCACAGAGATCTTAACTATTGTTACAATAAGGTTGATTGGGTGGTTGCTGTCAGAACTAAAATAACTGTCCGCTCAATCCTGATTGATCCAAACTGTTTTGTGCAATTATTGTTTTTTTTTTTGTTTTGTTAAATATGACAGCTCCATCTTCGTTTGTTTATTGCGTAGGTGAAATTAATGTACCTACCTTAAATTAAACCTTTCTAATCTTAACCCTAAATAAGTCAGGAACGTCTATTTAAATTGAAATAATGAAAACTTTACAGTAAGTGGTTTGAACAGAAATACTGAAGTACTTTTAAGGCTTTGAGTTTATTATTTAAAAGCACCTGAGCGACGCCTGATAGGTCTCTAAATAGATAATTTAGGTACTTAGTGTTACTCTTCAGGCTACCATTAACCCCTTTCAAAACTTTTTGGAGAAAGGGTTATGACTCGACGAAAATTGTAGGCTTTTCTGTTCTAGTTGTTTTTTATGCATGTTAAATTCTTCTGCGAAATCGTTCCGTTTCGAATATCGTTGATAAAGAGCCGTGTCGTCTGATCAGGTTCTATTCGAGGGTTATTCACACCGAAGAAAAGATAATCACAGGTTATCTATTGGCTATCTAGCAGAAAGCCGTGATCACTATAAGTGAGTTTGATTTCCAATTAGGGAGAAGTTTAAATTAAATATTCATACTTTCACTACGTAGGTACCTACTCTACTGAAAGTCGTGTCTATAATACACGCGTGTGACTTGACTTAACTCAACCAATTTTTTGTAAATTATTATCATCATGTAAGTTGAGTAAGTATGCCAAGTTGAGTATACACAGGGTTATTTTTAAATTGGCTAGCTAAACTTCGTAGACGATGATAAGATGGGTATCGATAAAAAAACATAAAATCTTTTTACTACTTGATCGTATTTAGACATCGATACACATTGCGTTTGCGGAGTTTGGCTAGCCAATTTAAAATAACCCTGTATGTCTGAATCCTTTTGTGCCATGCTTTCCTAGTCTGATGCGTCTATATTATAATCATATTACAACAATCGGAAGAAAAACCCCAAAAATCCTAACCTAACGGCTAAACAGCCTCATTCAGGCATCTAAACCGCATGCTTGACACCAGCAATGCACACAAGACGTGCCAGACGGGTGTCCGGTTACATTTGCGGTTGCTGAGCGATGCATGTGCCGACCGCACCGTTCCGCGTGACACCGTGCCGCCGGCCCGCCGTGCCGGACCACTGCCGGACCACCGGTACGCACCCTGCATCACTGTCATTGCTGCATTCTCACCGCATTAGTCCAGGATTGGAATTGTCGCTTTGGTTTAGGGAATGTAAGTGTGAAGGGGCGGGACGTTTAGATATCTTATTTGTTTAGCGAGTTAATAATCTAAGACAAAGTGCTAAGGAAATTATGGTTGAAAGATGATTATTTACCTATGACCTGACTAGCGACATATCTCCAAGTCTTTATTTTTATTTTTTATTTTATTTATTTGGCTCACCAACAATTAAATACACTGACACAAAGATATGAGATACATCCAATAGACTTATAGACTAGTGTATCAATTTCTTACAGGTAAACACATCATGCATTACTTACTTATTTATCGATTGATATTGAGCGTCTATTTAAAATTAGATGAGTTCTTATACTCACCGAACATAATCAAATTCTAAATTAAAATCATAATTTAAATTAAAATCACATGCAATCAAATCAAAAATAAAAATACAATTAAAATCAAAACCGAAATAAAATCAATATTAAAATCAAAATCGGTCTTTAATCGGGTGAAGGACACTGAATGAGACACAATAAAAGTTTTATTTTTATTTCGTCTGGGGGCGTTTAGATTCCCGCAAAGTGTTAAAGAGAAGCAGTGGTAGCCCAGTGGTATCAGCCCCGACTTACGAGTTGTTAGGTCGTGAGTTCGAACCCAAGCAGGTACTTTACTTTGTGTATTAAATTTCATCAACACTTCTTCTTCTTCATTTCGCTGGTACGACTGTATTTTAAATCTTGTTTTCCCAAAACTTTGCCACTTCCACGGCGTTGTCGGTGGCAGCGCAGAGATCTTTCTCAAACCCACCCCAAACGGCTCTTTTAAGAGCCAATCCCCGAAACGTAACTACGAACACTGCTTTCAAAACGGTAAGGGAAAACTTTGTGGAGGAAACCGTGGAAACATGTCCAAGAACGAAAAAATTTGAGGACATGTGACATTTACACACCCGCACTGGGCCCGCGTGGTTGATTATGGCCCACTCGCTCTCATAGAAACTAGACCTGTGTCCCAACAGTGGGGAACATTATAGGCTGATTATAAGTATGGTAATGTTATAACGAAATAACTATGCAAAACTTTAAATTCACTGTGACATTTAGCGCAGAATACCTACGCAATCTTTTTAAACAAACTGGGGAAAATTACTTCTTGATTTAACCCACTTCCAAGATAATTCCAGCGAAATAGTTGCAAGAACGTAATTTTTTTCTAGAAATGCTTATATCCTTACAAGATTGCAGTATCCAACTTCAAGATGGCTACAAGACTAGAGTCTCAACTCGATATATTCTAGAATAGATATAGTGAAACAAATTACTTTGTATTATCCGTTCCCAAGCGTGCCAAGTAAAGGATTCCAAGTTCCTCTTCGAGCGAAGATAGATATCGTTTTGTTTTGTAACTTAGCTGTTTGCATACGAGATTACTTAGACATTCTATCATTCATGATTTCCAGAAGTATTAACTGAGATTTATTAAAAATTAAAATCTAATCACTGTGTGGCAGACGTACCTTCATTGTCTATGAATCCCTCACACAAAATAACCATGGAATAGTTGCCAAAAAGTTTTTTTTTTTAATTCTAAGTAGGCTTGCGACTTGACCTCGAGTTGACCTTATTCATATATACTTTATTGTACACCACAAAAATATATAACAAAAAATAAATCATACACTACAAAATATAAAATGGGCGGCTTTATCGCTTTTCGTGATCTCTACCAGGCAACCCTTAGGGTGGGTTGTTTCACGTCTACATGACGCACGCGTATACGTCAAAAATGGCGCAAACTATTCAAAAAATTATTGTTCCAAATTACAATAATTTTACAAAATTATGGCCTTGAAGTACGTATGTTACGCTAACCAACCGTTTGAAACAAGTGGCCCTTAGTCTGCTAACTGCAGGTAACTTATCTTTATACAGTACAGGACAGTACCTGGAAACCGTGCGTGCCAAAATTATAACAGCAGGAATCTTACTGTCAGTATAAATATTATTTATAAAAAATAAAGCATAGCGTTATTGTGGTTATATCCCTCAAGAATTATTATCAATTGCAGTTTTATTTTATTTATTCATCTATATCATTTTACGGCTAAAAGCTTCCATACATAATCTGCTAAGATATTCTGAGTGCGGTATTAAAAACCATTTCAAAATGTTTGCTAATTCCTCGCCAGAAAAGAACAATCGCGGCGCGTGAGTGCTGTGTGTTGTGCATTACCCTCAAGGCTGGTGTAGAATATAGAAGATAGCGATTTTCATGTGTAGGTGGATCGTTGCACCATTTCATCACACAGACATGGGTAAAAAGACCACCCTAGAAACGGAGAAAGCGATAGACAAAATTAAAGATTGTAGAAAAATTTCTCGCCGCAATGTCAAATTTTCCAAAAGAAATGTCACTTAGTCTTCGTAGAGTAAAATTTAGATAAGTGCTCATACACACGAGCGACACGCGTTGACGACATACGACAGCTACAGTTGCCTCTGTCGTCGACGCGTGTCGCTCGTGACGTATGCACACTAAGTGGTGCACACGTGCAAATAAAGCCAAAACAGGGTGACCAATGTTCGTTTACTTTCTCCCCTCTAAGGGTTAGCTTTCGCCTTGCAATTGGGTAAATTGGAGGCTGTTTATGATCAAACTAAAATCCTTAGACCTCCTTTTTATTTTCCTATTTCTTCAAATGGGAAATTAACAGTGATTATAACTGGTTAATTACGGCAAGCAAACGTTACAAGCATCAACCCTGCTAACGAAAATTCTCTTTTAAAAAAATCACAAAACGCTTATGACTTGTACCACACACAATTGAAACAGTAGAGATTAGAGGGTATAGACTAGTACACCAACATGAGCCGGGATTTTCACTACAGCTTTGTACATTAACTTCCTTTATACTCGTACATTTAAAGACAATGGATTGTTTTATTTATTCTCACTGAACGAATATTGTGGCGTACCGCGTACGCCAGAAGGCACTCCACATTAGGATGTTATGCTTTAAAATGTTTGATAAGTTCTGCAGGTAGCCAATGTGAGTAAGCTTTTAATTTCTTTTCTCTTCGAATAAAAAAAAGGTAATCTATTGTGAGTGATTTATACCTACTGCAGTATTAGTAGTTACTGCATATTATGTTTTCAACATTCCATCCTTCTTTAAGATTTTAGGCAACCCTTTTTGGTCATTTTTCTGATTTAAAAATCAAACTTTTGAATATTGAACTGATGCTGTCAAGTGAAATTTTCTCTTGAAGTTTGTGACTGATTGTTTGGTGTTCTCTGCTGACGGCTGCAGTTATTTATTTTTCTCTGCTTATAATCGTAAAATATGATGAATATATGTTAATAATCAACTAATTTGGATTCGAGAGATAAGAGTTATATAACTTCTTTTTGATCTTATCAGGTATGTGTATTTCTACTCGTTACCTATTTTTTGGTAAAAGTGGTTCAGCTTGTTACAGCATTCTTAATGTGCGTTTTTTTGATCTTATCAGGATACGCCTGAAGATATAAGACTTACAAGCCGAGTTTTCGGTCCTACTCCTACCCTACCCTATCCTACCGTACCCCTACCTATCACCTTCGTACTATTCTGTTCCCGGATTTTGGACTGAGTTGAGGAGTGAAGATTCGTTGGAACAGTTTCAAAATTACCGACCAGATGACTTAAGGAATACAAGAAACCTACCGAAATGATCTAGGACTTATCAGATATTATTTTCTTTTATTAATTCTTTTGACTTGTATTATTGTTTTATAATTGTTTCGTGTACCTACTAACTTTAATTGCAGAATACTACAGGTTTTACATCTTTCGTTCGTGATTAGTGCTACGCGATCGTAGGGAAATTTCAGTTGCAACTGCAGTTTAACTCGACGCGTAATCTATCTAATTTTAAAATTTTTATCTAAAGTACAAAAAAACCTTAAGTATTATTTCCGTTTTCTTTTAAAATTTTTGTTATATTTTTTTGTTACATTCGGATTTTTTATACAAAATTATACGTTTTTAAGTGGCGATGAAGTCGTTTTCTTTTTATATCGCTACAAAATGGCGCCCGAACAGGGACGAAAGATGTAAAACCTGTAGTATTCTGCAATTAAAGTTAGTAGGTACACGAAACAATTATAAAACAATAATACAAGTCAAAAGAATTAATAAAAGAAAATAATATCTGATAAGTCCTAGATCATTTCGGTAGGTTTCTTGTATTCCTTAAGTCATCTGGTCGGTAATTTTGAAACTGTTCCAACGAATCTTCACTCCTCAACTCAGTCCAAAATCCGGGAACAGAATAGTAGGAGGTGATAGGTAGGGGTACGGTAGGATAGGGTAGGGTAGGAGTAGGACCGAAAACTCGGCTTGTAAGTCTTATATCTTCAGGCGTATCCTGATAAGATCAAAAAAACGCACATTAAGAATGCTGTAACAAGCTGAACCACTTTTACCAAAAAATAGGTAACGAGTAGAAATACACATACCTGATAAGATCAAAAAGAAGTTATATAACTCTTATCTCTCGAATCCAAATTAGTTGATTATTAACATATATTCATCATATTTTACGATTATAAGCAGAGAAAAATAAATAACTGCAGCCGTCAGCAGAGAACACCAAACAATCAGTCACAAACTTCAAGAGAAAATTTCACTTGACAGCATCAGTTCAATATTCAAAAGTTTGATTTTTAAATCAGAAAAATGACCAAAAAGGGTTGCCTAAAATCTTAAAGAAGGATGGAATGTTGAAAACATAATATGCAGTAACTACTAATACTGCAGTACCCCCTTTCCAAAAAAAAAAAGGAGAAACCCTGTAAGAATTAATCTAACTTAACATAAGCAACAAGTAAATAAGAAAATCGAAATTAAACCTAAATAAACAAAATCGAAGTGCAGCAGAAACAGAATAAAAGATATAGATAAGAGTATGTCGACTATGTCTCGACCCTAAACTAAATTATCGATACGAGTTAATCGTCCGTTTCCCAACACTAAGAGCTGACATTGTCATTGAGGAAATGACAGTCGTAACGACATCTGTGGGCGAAAGCCAGAACTATAAGCATTGATAGTTAAGAAAAAGTTTTAAACAAATTGTTTCAAATAGGCACAACTAGATGTCGCAATTAATATTTTTACTATAGGAGCTAACTTCTCGGAAAAATAATCATCATCAGAAGATCTGGAAAAATTCTTTCTCCATACAATGTCACCAACATTCAACGTGACGGCTGAACGATGTGAATTATAAGCTCGCGAATTACAGAGGAAAGCCATAGAAAGATTATCAGCGACTTTCGCATAAACTTCTGCTAAGGATGATAAGTTCGATGCGTACTGAGTCCGACTTTCAGCTAAATTTACGCCTTGAGTCTGACTATTAGTACGAGTAGGAACCATGAGAACTTTATGCAATATTCTCATAAAACTTGAAAGGGGAGGAATGATTCTACGCGTGTTTGAGCCCGACTTTCAGCTAAATTGACGCTTAGAGTCTGACCATATGCACGGGTAGAACGCATAAGACCTTCCCTAACATACATAAAGAATAGAACTAGTGCAGGCAAAAAAAAACTTGATAAGGGAAGAATTATTCTACGCGTGTTTGAGCCCGACTTTCAGCTAAATTGACGCTTAGAGTCTGACCATATGCACGGGTAGAACGCATAAGGCCTTCCCTATCATGATATCATACATAGAGAATAGAACTACTGCAGGGAAAAACTGCTGAGTTCTCTATAGACCTGGATTTCAAGAAGAAAGAAGGAATTACACCATACTCTGATGACGATGATGAAGCTCACATTGACAGGTGGACTAGCTAGTTTAAGGAAATCGTAAATTAAAAAAAATAGAACCTCCTTCTTTGAAGTCGGTTAAAAAAGGGAACAGACTCAAAGTACGAACGATGTTATAAGTCTTTCGTATTAGAATCAGTTAGGAATAATTAAAGTAGAAAATTTGAAAATTTTAATGTATTAAGAAAAATGATGAAATAATTACGTAACTTGAAAAAGAGGTTTTTTGTTTAAAGGAATATTCACGTAATTATAGTGCCATATGAGAGGATTACGTTTAAAACCAATAATCCCGTTGGAATTAAGTCAATAAGTCCAAGGTTTTTAGAGTTAAAAAGAAATTAGTAAATTGAAAAAATGTCCGAAGACGAATTCTCTAAAATCAATATTTTGTCAAAAAAGTTTTTAATATAGAGATAGGAATAACCTTCGTCTGCTATGTTAGGATGCAAAAAGGACAAATCAAAGTTAAATAGGCAAATGTGATAATATGAATGTATATAGAAAGAGCTAGAAATGCAGTGATCAGTCTGATGGGAAACTGAATAGCAAAAATAAAAGCATCAGTCCCTAACAAACTAACACTAAACGAATCACAACGCTGAAAAAAAAAATCGAAAGCTAACTAAGGCAGACAGGAAACAACAAAAAAATAACCCTCAACTGCCATAGTCAAGACAAAACCAACAAATATACGGGGTTCCACGTAGCACGAAAGTGTTAGGTAACCAGCAATATATGGCTGGTAGAGGAATGGTACGACGACGTGACATCACAGGAACGGTTGGGCTAAGAATTCAAAGAGAAACAAATAGAAACTAGTAAACCATCTGCACCAAAAAACAAACAACGTACAGGTGGGCTAGAATCACAAAAAAAATCAAATAGAATCTAGCAGACAACCGTGCAAAATCAACGCTTACCTTAGCCACGAAGTCTAAATCATTCGCACACCAATCATACACTACAGGATGTTAACTACTTCTAACTAAGGAGTGGAATAAAACCCAGGATAAAGATGTATTTAAAGGGAAGAAATAAAAGCGTTTTATATGTTTTAAGGTTCTACAAAGTTATCATTTATATTGCATCATAACATAGCACATTATAATAACGAACACCATCAGCAATAGAAGGGTTAACAGAAGTTGTCAATCACAGCCACAGAGTACCTTTTCATAGATCACAGCATAACTCTGGTAACCATAGCAACGATCTTGTTTGACAGAATGAGAAATAAATTTCTGAATTCCTGAAACATAAAGAAATGGGTAATTCTTCAGGGACAAAATTTTCGATGTCTGTGGGTATATTTCTGTAACCAACTAAAAAAAAGGCATGTAATATTTTTTTTTGTACAGTTTAGCTTTATCCCTTACTGGGACAAATGATTTTTTTTTAATAATTGCTGTCTAGGTACAAAATAAAAATATTTGAAGGTCGTTCTTCTGATTCATATAGCGCGTCCGTTTGCCATTTTCCGGAACAAAATGGTCGATGTCGCATTTTCCCTTTGATACATCAATATAAATTATAATTATATCGAAAGGAAATGAATTGTCCTCTTACAAAAAAAATGTGTATTAGTTATAACTACGTTAGTCTGTTTATAAATAAGTAAAAAAGAAGTGTCCGGCGTATAATACTGATTAATGTGGCGTAAGCTGCGCTTGACCGTACTTGGTCGGGTAATAATAATGAGAGTCTGGCTTCCAGCGCGGGGGGACGCCAGTCGTGCAACGGACGACCTAGAAGGTGGACGTGCGGCTGGTTGGCTTAGATCCGGTGTTACGAAGGAAAATACCTGATTCATCTGTGTTTGGTTCAGGTGGCATCCTGATTACAATGCCTACTTTATAAAATTTATTTTATTGTTTTAAAACTTCAATCTGTGTTTCGTGTGATGCTTTTGGGTTATAGATTCGTGTAGAAAAATGAAAATAATGAAGTCTGTATGTACGATGAGTTATGCATGATTGTAGGCAAAATCCTGATTCATCTGTGCCTGATTCGTATGGTCAAAACCCCATATGAATAATAAAATAAATTAGTTTTCCCCTCTCCAGCACGATAGGAGCGCTTTTGTTGCGTAATTCTCCTTGTCCAATTTTTTACCGTGTACAAGTCAGTAGTTTTAATCTTATTTATTATTATTTACTTAGCTATAACCTTTTGAATAATAAAAAAAATGACAGGAGTATAATCTTGTTCTAAATATGATACTTTTGATATGTCTTAGTCCTATTTAATAATTAATAATTATTGTTTAAAATTTACATTCATAACTAACGGTGTATTTATTACTTTTTATTTCTGTTTCTGATTAATATGTAACACATTCTGATTCATCTGGGCACAAAATTAATATCTTGAAAACCACTTTATAAAAACGAGTCCCTCATTCAAATATATGTTATTTGGTATACCTATTTTCATATGAACATGTGTTACAGAGCTGAAAGTGAAATTAAATTTTGGCCATATGGATCAGTCAAAGAATCAAATTTCGAAGAACTACCCAAATAAAGCATTAAAATTTGCTCGGAATGAGCAACCATCCTCACAGAAACAAAAAAAAGGTTATTTCAGTAATCAGAATCAATAATGATTTGATTTTGATTTTTTTGATTTTATTTTTTTTTGTAAGTAGGTTTGTACAAACACTTTTACACGTCAGTCATGTTTTTTATAACTAGATGAAGTCGGCGTTTCCTATCTGACTACTCTGAGAAGAAAGGCCGAAACAAACTCAGAGGTCACAGTCTCTTTTAAAGTCCAGACATAATCTTGGTCAGGTTATATGAAGACCATGTAGATCGATGTCTGAGGTGGTCTTTTGAGGAAAGAACCACACAGATTGAGAGGACCTGTCCAGTCAGTGCACGCATTTGTCAAAAATCGTGCAGCTCAACTCAAGACTTAAGGAGCTCAACGATTCGACGAACAATACCAAAGAAAGGACATTTGGGTAGGCCACATAAATTACTCAAACTGCCAGACCATGATAAAAAAAAACAGAACAGAGAGAATAATAAAAAAAATATATATAAAATGACCCACATCGTCTTCACATTCACAATGAAAAAATAATATAATACTTTACAAAGGAAGCAAATGTCATTGTTTAAAAAAAAAAATATTCATCAATGTCAATGTGTATATAAAAAAGAAAAAAATCATTCAAAATGCAGAAATTGGAAGCAGCTCAATCCCAAGCCTTTTTGTCCTCAATATAATCTTTAACGGTATAAAAGGCTTTCTGGCACAACTTACGTTTAATGAAAGATTTGAATTTATTAAGGCTTAGATCTTGAACGTGGCTTGGTAGTTTATTGTAAAAGCGTATACATTGGCATCTGAACGAGCCACCTATTTTCTTGAGCCTGGTTGTAGGTACAACATATTTGTGTTTGTTTCTAGTATTTATATTATGGATATCACTGTATTTTTTAAACAATTTTATATTTTTATGGGCATATAAAAGATTTTCATAAATGTACTGAGAAGGCACAGTCATTACATTAATCTCTTTAAATTTGTCTCTGAGAGAGTGTCTCGGACTTAATTTATAAATTGATCGAACAGCTCGCTTCTGCAAAACAAAGATAGTCTGAATATCGGCGGCATTTCCCCACAATAGAATACCGTACGACATTACACTATGAAAATAGCTAAAGTACACTAAACGGGCAGTCTCTATATCAGTTAAATTTCGAATTTTTCTAACAGCGTATGCTGCAGAACTTAGCTTTTTTGACAATTTATCTATATGTGGACCCCACTGAAGCTTAGCATCCAAAGTTATGCCCAAGAATACTGTGTTGTCTTCAGGATTCAATTCCTCGCCCTTTATCAACACATTAGTTTTCACCTGCCTTACGTGGGGTAGCGTAAACTTAATGCATTTGGTTTTCTTCTCGTTTAGAAGCAAATTATTAACATTGAACCAGTGGACTACTTTCGAGATCGCGCTATTTACATCGTCAGTAACCAACTGCTGACGTTTAAGTTTAAACAAAAGAGAAGTGTCATCTGCAAACAACACTATATCATGATGATCCTTTATGAGGTACGGCAAGTCATTAATATAAATGAGAAACAAGAAAGGACCAAGAATTGAGCCCTGTGGGACTCCCATTGTTACTATAGATCCGGGTGATCTTTTTCCATTAACGTCAACGCTCTGAATCCTTTTACTCAAGTATGAAATAAGAAGATCCAGAGCAGTGTTTCGGATCCCGTAGTGGCGGAGTTTCCTGATTAACGTTTCGTGAAGAACGCAATCGAATGCCTTGGACAAATCACAAAAGATGCCCAAGGCATCGCATTTATCTTCCCATGCATTATAAATATGTCCTAATAGTTCAACGCCGGCATCAGTAGTTGAACGACCCCTTGTAAAACCAAACTGTTTGCTATGTAATAATTTATGTTTATTAAAAAATCTTTGCATTTGGTCTAAAATTAATTTCTCAAAAATTTTACTAAAGGTAGGTAGTACAGAAATAGGTCTATAATTTGTGGGGTCTGATGTACTACCTGATTTAAACAAAGGTATTATTTTACTATTTTTCATAAGGTCAGGAAACTCCCCATTGTCAATACAACTATTAAAGATAATAGCTAGAGTAGGCGCTACAATGTCAATAATAGACTTGGCTACTTCTACAGAATTACCCCACAGATCTGCAGTCTTTTTTACATTTAAAGTGTGAAAGGTTTTAATTATATCTCTACAGGTAATATATTCAAAATGAAATTCTGAATCGCAACCATTAACATTTTCTTTAAGCAAAGACTCAGCAACAGAAGGTGATGAGTTTAGTGATTTAGTAGTTGAAACGGGAATATCTGAAAAGAAATTTTCAAATGCCTCGGCGACTTGTGTGTCTGATTTTATTATGTTGTCATTAATAGACAGGCTGTAGTCAGTATTTCGGTTACTAGATCTTCCCGTTTCACTATTAATAATATTCCAAGTCGTTTTAATTACATTACTGCTGTTTTTAATCTTTGAACTCAAATAACGTGACTTGGCCATATAACAAACTTTTTTAAATAATTTTGAATAATTTCTAACATACAAATTAAATTCATCAGTGTTAATATAAGTCCTTTCATTGTACAGTTCATAAAGCCGTGTTCTACTTTTATGAATACCAATGGTAGCCCAATCACTGAACGATGCATTACTATTAACCGAAATAGTCTTGGGAATAAAGGTGGAATCAAATTGTTTACAGTATACATTAAAAAAATTATCATAAAGATGATTAGGATCAGCATGAATAGACAAAACTGGTAATTTATCAATGAGTTTAACTTTAAAAGCCTCCAAGCGACTTGCAGTTTTGGGGTTAACAGTGATATCCTTTTTAGCCACTTTTTTGTTTTGATTTTGAATAGTAATCCTTTGCCCGCAATGATCAGAATCTAGTAAAGTTATAATTTCTTTGTGGCTTGGTATAATATCTGTATATATATTATCTAGGCATGTGGCACTAGTAGGGGTTATTCTTGTGGGCTCCAAAAATAGGTTTAGAAGATTGTAGGACTGAAACAGACTTAAAATTTTACTACAAGAACCTGAGTTTTCTAATAAATTGACATTAAAATCACCGCAAATGATAACGGACTTGTTTGAGTTACAAATCCTGTGTAACACTTCATCCATTACCTTTTCAAAGCAGTCATACAATCCTGAAGGGGGTCTATACACACTTAATACAATAGAGTGCTCCAATTCTACACAGGCAATTTCAACCGTACGCTCAACTGATAGGCTCACAATATCTATACGATCTTTAAATTTGAGCTGGTTACTTACTAAAATTAATGAGCCACCATGTATAGCATTTGTTCTGCTAAACGAACTACCAACCTGGTGATTATTAAAATTGAACAAGAACTGGTGGCTTTTCAGCCAATGTTCTGTTATACAAAGTATGTCAATACTATTAAAATTCATAAATAATTCTACTTCTAATTCTTTGTTCATAAATCCTTGAATATTTTGATGCACTAGGTTGATACTATTGACTGATTTTAAGCTTTTTTTGCGTACATTATAGCTAGAGGTTGCCTCTATTGTCTTAATTTCTAATTTAAATTATTAGCAATGTCATTAATAGTGACCAAATTATTGGCAGAATTATTTATAATGTCATTGCATTGCTCAAAAGAAGCAAGTTGTTTAGCCAAATTTTTGGCTGTAATAGAAAAAAAATAAGATAGCGACACAGCTATCTGTCTTTTATAATAGTCAGAAAGATAGTACATAACAATGTTATATCTATCTTTTGTCAAATAGAAATTATTACTAACATAATTGTTAATATCAACTAAATGGAACATGTTATTATTAAATGTCAAGTTATGCAATGTCATATTCAATTCAAATCTTAAGCTATTTTCTTCCTGTGGCAAACTGTTACTATAAGGGAATGTAAACAATACAACTTTTCTTAAACTAAGGTTGCATAATGTTCTATGATACTGGAGCAGTTCTCCTTTGTTTACATTTCCCCTATTACCCATAAAAATTAATAAAGTTGTATCCTGGGTAAAGTTACATTTAATAATTTTTTTCATAATATGAAACAAAGAACAACCAGGCATACAGTAATTTATTATTGAGTGTCCCGGATATTCAGCTGTTAACAAGTGTCCTAAGTCCTTACCGATCTCATCACAAAATAACACAATATCATTATTTAAAGTTTGTTTACACTGTTTATACGAACTATTAGTAGAAGGAATTATCAAATCAACACAGGGCTGCACTAAGGTGGTATTGCAAGTTGTCAATGAATGGTCCGGTGTGACATTGGTTGGTGTTTGACAATGCTCACAGTTGTTTTTTTGTGAGTTTACCAGCTCATTCATTGCCAACACATATTCCCTCATTAGGTCTTCAGAGGTATTATATTTGTTGGTCATTGAACTAAGTTTCTCCTGTAGATGGTCAAGTTCAGATTGCAAGGTCTCTGTGTCAATGTTGTACTTCCTAGTACTCTGCTCCAAATTATAAGAATACATGTCTAATTGTTTAATTAAATTCAACCTTTCTCTATTCAATTTAACGTTTTTGATAAAGAACTTTTGTCTTTTTACCATTTTTTGTGTTTTAACAATGTATTTATTAATTTTAATGTATTTTTTAAGTTTATTTTTACTGCTTACTACCCTCACTGAATTATATGATTTCGATTCATCATCAGCTGTCAAATCCATAGTGTATGTGGGGTTTATGGTAGAAACCATTGACGGGGCAATAGGCATCAACTCATTGTACAGACTTTGGTTCAGCGAGGCGGTGATGTTAAGATTGGTCGTCTCAAGTTGTGTTATTTGACTTTGAGCCTCATGTAGCTGCTGTTGTAATATATGTTTTTGACTAAGAGCTTGTTCATACTCTGTGCTACACTGGCTGAACCCGTCCACAACAAGTTGAAGTCTATCCCGTTCTTCTATGGCATCAGTGTATTGATTATATATCTGAGCCATTTCAATTTTTAACTTCCTATTCTTTTCATGGGCATCAAAGAGCACCTTTTCATTGTCATCTATTTCCTTAATTAGTTGGTCACAGGACTCCTTTGACGCCTTTAAGGCGCTCAAAGCCTCATTGAGTTTGGACTCTCCGAGGCGAGCACGGGCGCTGCGAGTCATAATCATGATTAAAACTAGTAAGGAAGCGACAAGAAATTAGAAGAGAGATGGTAGTTGTGGCAGCAGTAGAGAAGATGATTAGTTTAAAAGGAAAAATGAAATTTAGATGTAATTCTAAGGAGTTCTGTCACCAAACCAATGCAAGGTTATGTTTACGTTCAAAGGTCATTGGCACCAATAAAGTCTTACTAAAAATGAACAAACTAAGTGCTGGTTAAATTGTAGTACGTAAACAAACTAATAGCAAGTAAAATATAGAGTATTGTACCTGATATCAAGATGACAATGCAAAATTCACTTACGCCGGTAACTGTCACCGATTTACATAGAAATATTTACACTTAATTTGCACTAGCTATTTGAATCTAACACAATATACACATTATTATCCTATTTACTTGAGGAGTAGTTGGAAATAGGCCTAAAAAACAACGAAATTAAATATTTAACATTAAAATTACAAGAACAAATTTTTAACAGCTGTTAGCTGTAGTGTTGCCAATAAAATTACTTACTTTTACTTCGGGCGCCATTTTGTAGCGATATAAAAAGAAAACGACTTCATCGCCACTTAAAAACGTATAATTTTGTATAAAAAATCCGAATGTAACAAAAAAATATAACAAAATTTTTAAAAGAAAACGGAAATAATACTTAAGGTTTTTTTGTACTTTAGATAAAAATTTTAAAATTAGATAGATTACGCGTCGAGTTAAACTGCAGTTGCAACTGAAATTTCCCTACGATCGCGTAGCACTAATCACGAACGAAAGATGTAAAACCTGTAGTATTCTGCAATTAAAGTTAGTAGGTACACGAAACAATTATAAAACAATAATACAAGTCAAAAGAATTAATAAAAGAAAATAATATCTGATAAGTCCTAGATCATTTCGGTAGGTTTCTTGTATTCCTTAAGTCATCTGGTCGGTAATTTTGAAACTGTTCCAACGAATCTTCACTCCTCAACTCAGTCCAAAATCCGGGAACAGAATAGTACGAAGGTGATAGGTAGGGGTACGGTAGGATAGGGTAGGGTAGGAGTAGGACCGAAAACTCGGCTTGTAAGTCTTATATCTTCAGGCGTATCCTGATAAGATCAAAAAAACGCACATTAAGAATGCTGTAACAAGCTGAACCACTTTTACCAAAAAATAGGTAACGAGTAGAAATACACATACCTGATAAGATCAAAAAGAAGTTATATAACTCTTATCTCTCGAATCCAAATTAGTTGATTATTAACATATATTCATCATATTTTACGATTATAAGCAGAGAAAAATAAATAACTGCAGCCGTCAGCAGAGAACACCAAACAATCAGTCACAAACTTCAAGAGAAAATTTCACTTGACAGCATCAGTTCAATATTCAAAAGTTTGATTTTTAAATCAGAAAAATGACCAAAAAGGGTTGCCTAAAATCTTAAAGAAGGATGGAATGTTGAAAACATAATATGCAGTAACTACTAATACTGCAGTACCCCCTTTCCAAGAAAAAAAAGGTTGCTCATTCCGAGCAAATTTTAATGCTTTATTTCTATATGTTTCAGGAATTCAGAAATTTATTTCTCATTCTGTCAAACAAGATCGTTGCTATGGTTACCAGAGTTATGCTGTGATCTATGAAAAGGTACTCTGTGGCTGTGATTGACAACTTCTGTTAACCCTTCTATTGCTGATGGTGTTCGTTATTATAATGTGCTATGTTATGATGCAATATAAATGATAACTTTGTAGAACCTTAAAACATATAAAACGCTTTTATTTCTTCCCTTTAAATACATCTTTATCCTGGGTTTTATTCCACTCCTTAGTTAGAAGTAGTTACCATCCTGTAGTGTATGATTGGTGTGCGAATGATTTAGACATCGTGGCTAAGGTAAGCGTTGATTTTGCACGGTTGTCTGCTAGATTCTTTTTTTTTTTTTTGTGATTCTAGCCCACCTGTACGTTGTTTGTTTTTTGGTGCAGATGGTTAACAGGGTTTCTCCTTTTTTTTCTTGGAAAGGGGGTACTGCAGTATTAGTAGTTACTGCATATTATGTTTTCAACATTCCATCCTTCTTTAAGATTTTAGGCAACCCTTTTTGGTCATTTTTCTGATTTTTTCTATTAATATAGGTAATTCAAATATATAATACACACATTATACACAGTACTAAATTATTCTTTTATTTTTCATTGAAAACTACAATGTAAAGAAAACATAAAAGATTCAAAATAAAATGTAGTCAATATGCTGAGCTACTGATCGCCAGATTAATTTGGGTAATAAATTTAACTTCTAATTCTAAACACCCGTGCCTTTTCTAATCTTTCCTCTTTTCCATCTTGATTTCAATCTTCTACAAATGACTTTAACCATCATCCCAATGTAACACCCTAACTATCTGACCGGCCATCGGCCATCTGACAAAGCGTCATCGGCTGATGTTTGCGAAACGAGATAAGCGTGACCGATCTCTGGACACCCTTGCAGGAAGTGACGAACAGAGTATCGTGGAGTATGTGAGATGTCAATAATATGGTGACCCAATATTATTATGACTATTTCATGAAATATCAATCATTAGGGTTCCAAGAACTTATAAAGTTGTATTGATGTTTTTAATCATTATAATTCTGTAAATACATAGGTACTTGTTACGGTCGCGAATCATATTTTGTTCAATATACAACATGACACTGACCCGCAAATCGTAAAAAAGGTAAAAAAACTGAATTTCGCGGGGTACCCTAGCTCTTCCCCCTTAATTTAGGACTTCCAACAAATTATACCACAGCATTTAAAATGAGTCTAAATAAATACAAATTAATCTTTGCAAACTGCAGAAGGTTGATAAAGAATCTGTACCTAAATTAGAGTTATTACTAAAAACGGCTATTTTCCTTACAGGATTCCATACAGCACATAGACTTTATTTTGTGCATGTTTTACCATAGTTACTGCTAATACATAATACTGATAATGCTTCGGAAAACTAAAATAATTTATCTGAATATCTAAATATAAATCTTAGAACCAATCATAACAAATGAACAGTATTAATAGCTATTGAATTCTGAATTTACAGATGTCAATTTGTCAATTAATAATCTTTATTTCAGTTAACCAACCATTGGATCATCTTAAGCAATATTAATTGTTACTTTATATTGTGTTATCGGCAACTCTACAGCACTTAAGTATCAACTTATAATTAAATTGTTCAAAGTACCGCGCTGCGGCCATTAAAGATATTTAATTCAATTTTAACGCTAGAATAACCTCGACTGTGTCACCATTTTGTTTTTAATCCAGTGCAATACAATGCTACGGTGTTTTTTACTTTAAATGCACACCATATTAATTATGCACACCATATTAATTATGTAATACTTCAATTTAAAAGCTAGCTAACATTTTGGCGACAATCCAATCTAGTACAACTACAACTTTAATATTTACGACCTCCATGTGACCCACAAACACGTGTTTTGACACTATAAAACAGTCAAACTTTTTGCGCATAGACTACGAAAAACAGTACGACAAAAGGTATCCAACCTTATCGGACTGCATTAGGAATCATAACTGTGCATAGTCGGCTCCATGCCATCGCTGTTCGTGACGGAAGCAGCTCCTCCGGGCAGTAATGCGTTGACCTAGGTCGGCCTCCTTGCGACCGCTGCAACCATTACTCATTGAAAATTATACGAGACTAAGTGGTGTTTCGGGTACATCCAGTCATGCGAGCCCGCGCCCTGTTTGCGAACATCGAATAACAACGCAGCTCGAATGAGGTTTGCTTGTATCGATTGTTCCTGTAACGATTTATTGCTTTGAATTTTTCGCTGATGCGTTTCCCGTTGTTAGAGTGGAGCCGAATCGATGGCATAGAGCAATGGTGTGGAATGTGAATTGGTTGGCTCGAGCGATGTATTTTGAATGTTAACTTTATTACAGGCACGTCGATGGTTGCAGGTGTACCTATGTGTTTTATAATCTTTTTTACCAGGTGTTATAAAGTTGTTTTAAGTTACAAACGAGACACGAACACTTTTTAAATTGTTCTAGTGTCAGCTACGATCTCTGATATTCGAATCGAAATGTTCTGAAATAGACTTTTGGCAACTACATCAACAATTCGAAAACTCCTCATCCCACTCCCAAGTAACAAATCCATTAGCCGTTACGTCCTACAACTTTTAACAACAGAGATAACAGTGAACACATCAAACTTGTACCAACCCTTGAACTTCACCCTTTCGCTAATCTGGCCACAAGAGACGACACGCGTGCTTGATCCATCAGGAGTGAACTAATGAATGATGATAAATAGCTTTGTCTGAGCAGAGAAGGGTTACTTTGCAGAATCATTGAGATTAGATATCAAAAGGATATTTTTTTGTCGTGTGGACCGATTCTTGCATTCAATGAACATGAATTATTGTTGGTGACATTACTAAAGTTGTCTTTATCGATCACTTATTTAGTGATCGATGCTTGTCTCCTTTGAATATATTCAAATCTTCCCTGATTTGAATTTTAAGGTTATCCATCTTTTTTGAAAGAATGGAATAGAAAAACATACTCAAAAAAAACGATAAGAAACAAAAGAAATGATTTTTAAAGATCCTGATGGATCTGTCCATCCTTTATGCTTTTGATAGAATTTATTTATTGGGTCTTCAAGTTACTCTTTACAATTTTAATTTGATTATATAAACATACATAAACTCACGCCTTCCTCTCATGGGTTAAGTATTATAATAACTACAGTTACTCTATTTTCGATATAACTACGGTCGATTCATATTATGTTCATAACACATATTGGTCGACTGAACTACTGGTTTACTTACTTAATTTTGATTAAACTAAAATTAATTGCACTAACAAACGATTCATCTAATGGTTTTGATAATGGATATTTCAAATATGTATGAAATACCTAATGGATGACTCGCCTACCGGTTATTAATACTGCGCGCTCTATTTCTGTCTGGGTTTAAAGGAACCTAACCAAACCGAACCTTGGGGTGCCCCTGACGTCGACCGTCTTCTTCTGGTTCAAAAGCACAAAAACAGACAATATCTGGTTTTTGTTCAAAAACCAATAGTAGGTGAATCGTCCGTTAGTTCGTCATAAGATTGACGAACTAACGGACGGTTTATTAATTGTAGTTGAATAAACCGTAGGTGAGTTAACCATAGGTGAATTCTCCTTTGTGTATTTAGTTCATTAGTTATTACAAAAATCGGTGAAACGATATTTAGGTATTTTAAACAGTAGGTCTTTTGACCGTAGTTATCTCGAAAATAGTTAAAATAACTTTAGTTATTATAATACGTAACCCTCTCATGGGGGTAGGCAGAAACTAAGGAACGCCACCTGCTACGATCCTTACATAATATTTTTTTTTTTTTTAAACGTTGCCCCACACTAGGAATTTCTCCTGTATTGTGGGTGCGTTTACAAACATTTAAACTCACATGCACAAACAGCCAGACCCGGAACAACTACTTGTAGGTCATACAAATATTTGTTCCGTGCGGGAATCGAACCCGCGACACGCAGCGCAGCAGTCAATCGCTTAACCACTGCGCCAACCGTGCCGTCTAAATTTCCAAAAAATATTATACTATCTTCCGATAAACATATCATGTATAGGCATATAAAAAAAATCAGCTGTTGCATAGATTTGTGTTCACTTAAATCGACAAAATGTATGGAACAGCAGATTTTTTTTTTCGCGATTTCATGGTTGGTCCCATAGAAAAAGTTGTTCAAAATGATGAGTACAATGACCCCTTTTCGGGTTTAGTATAAACAAAAACTAATGTTGTAGATATGAGCACCATGTGTGGACATTTTCCCAAGAGTGATTTATGTGGCAGGTCGGCTAACCTCGGGTTTAACTCTGCTAATGGTTCGGACAATGGGTTCGAACTATTATAGGCAAGACATAAGAGCTTAACCCTCCCGGGACTTTTGATCTGTCGAAAGAATAAGCCCGGGATTATGGAGCAACCTTTGACAGTGGTACTATGATAATTTGACAGTCAGAGTGGATAATACGAATGAATGGAGACGTGGCTAATAGTGTTAGTTCGCTTGATTGGCTTTGTCTGTGTCAACATGGTGTCTACTAATGCTCGGTTTCTATAAACAAAAACGAATCGTTTTGCTTACCAATGGTAGCATTTTTATATGCCAAACTGGGCATATAAATAGTTTTTTGAACTAATTTTACATGTGTACTTCCATGTGCAAAGCTATAAAGAGTCTTAAGTTTAACCAATAACGGTCCGTAAATTATACAAATCGGCCATAATTAGGACTTGAAGATTGAAAATAATAGAAATAGAATTTTCGAAAAGGGTTTGCTGTCAAAATTGAATTTCAAATATGTTCAAAGTAGGTACCCGCACCTACTGCATTATTTTCCTTATATTATGGCTAGTAACATAAACGATTCGTTTTAGAGTTATTTTCATTATTTATTACACTTACTGTTTTCCGCGACTTGGTCTGCATTTAGGTAGTAGTTTTTTTTTTTGTTTTATAAAGATCCTGGATGACAAATAGCTTACCTATTTTGTGCGGGACAAGTGAACAATAGTGTATATAGTAAGATAGTTTATAGTGTTTCGTTAATACCTTAGTTTGAAATCTTATTTTAATTTGTCATTTTGATAGTTTGATAGTTTTGTTTAACATGATGTTCTGATTGTTGCTTATCGATGTATGTTATGTTTAGTTTTCATGTTGAATTTATTTTTTATAGATAGAAATAAGATAGTAGAATAAGAAAATATATAATTTGTCATATGTTTTCATAGAAAAACTTAGCGAAAAACGCAAATATTGTCACGCGGCTCTCTTTACGGTAAAGTTCTGCCGTACTTAAGCAAACTGCGTCGAAACCGCCCTTTTTTTGATTGGTTAAAATTCGTGCGTTCTGATTGGTCGACCAATCAGAGACTTTAGATTTTCTTATGAAATTTTGTATAAATATCGGGTGGGTTTTCGCTTTCGACACAGTCGGCAGTCGGCAAGCAGCAGTACAAGAAGAAACACTAGAAGAAATAAACTTCAAGAAAACTTCTCAAGCGGTTTTATTCCTCACCAATCCAGCGGTAGCAAATGTGTCCTGCACATTTAATGGTCCTGTCGAGTCCGGATTTTGTGGGGAATACTGCATGAAGATCGAAGATAGTGCTACAGTGAAGATAACTTGAAGAACGTACTACGTGTTAGTGTTTGTGTGTCATCGACCTTGAAGATCAGCTGACATCATGCCCGTTACGCGCTCCGAGGGAAGGGGCCGTAAGCCGTCGAGTGAACAGAAGCCGTCATCGTCCGAGGCCACTCCAGGGACCTCTGCGACCGGTACCAGCACGGAGGCCACATCCGAATCGACACAGACGGGGACGACTGCCACGGAGAGTTCCGATCAGACCTATACCTCCGCGACGACCGACCCAACCACCGTGACCTCCGCCGCCACCGCCTCGACCGCCGCCTCCGCCTCAGCCGCCAGCGCGCCCCCCGCGCCGGCAGCCACCGCGCCCCCCCCCTCGGCCGCCAACGCGCCCTCCGCCTCGCACCCCGCCGGCGTCGTCGCACCTTCCGTTACCCCCTCCGCCGCGTCGACGCTCACCGCGGGTGCGAAATCGAAACAGCTGATGAAGCCGCCCGCCGCTGTCGCATCGAAAGAAAATCGCCGTGATACTGACGCCTCGACCGTGAAACAACGAGTTGTCAAGAACGCCGCCGCCGGTACGTCGAAACCAACCGGCCCACAGCTCCTCCGCCCCCATAGCAAGAAGGGGGGAGGGGGGGGATCGACGCGTAGCAAGACGAAGATACAGAAAATCGCCAAAGCAAAGGAAGATTTGCTCCGCCTCCAAGTTGAACTAGCTGCTGCACGCCTGGCCGCGCTAGAAACGGAGGACACCGACAGAGAAGATGAGGAAGAAGAAGATGAAGTCTCCCTCTACTCAGAAGTCAACGCCCGTGTGGACAACTGGTTGGATAACCAGGTGACTCGCCCCGTCCTAGCCATCGCCAACGAGCCTCACCGCCCTCCGTCCGAGCCATCGATCGTCCACGAAGAACCACCGAAGCAAGAAGAGGTTCATCGAACACCGGCGGGAGGTCAAGGGGACCTCGCCCTCCTAGCTGAAGCCATCACTCGGGCTGTCAGCGCCGCCCAGCGACCCAAATTTATCGAATTGCCTTTCTTCAGCGGGTCGCATCAGGAGTGGCTACCCTTCCGCGCCGCCTACTACGAGTCTGAACCAACGTTCAGCGCCGTCGAGAACATCAACAGATTACGAAGAAACTTGAAGGGGAAGGCCAGAGAAGCAGTTGAAGGATTGCTCATCACCAACGCGCACCCTTCAGAAGTGATGAAGACTTTGGAATCAAGATTCGGAAGACCAGAGTCAATCGCGATGATAGAAATGGAAACGCTTCGAGGTCTACCACGTCTCTCCGAGTCGCCGAGGGACATCTGCATATTCGCCACGAAGATCTCCAACGTCGTAGCAACACTGAAGACATTGGGTTGTTTCAACTACATGTACAACCCCGAACTTGCGAAGACATTGGTGGACAAGCTAACGCCGACGCTCCGGTACCGCTACTACGACTTCTCGTCAACGCAACCCAAAGAAGATCCCTGCCTCATCAAGCTGGAGAGATTCTTCAAGAGGGAGGCAGAACTGTGCGGACCCTACGCGCTACCTGAACAGGTGGCAGCACCATCGACAGCCGCACCTCCAAAGAAGACTCAGCGGGTCACCAACGTCACAGAGAAGAGCAACACACCGAAGTGCTTTGTGTGCGACGAGACAAGCCACACCAACGCGACGGAGTGCGACACATTTAAGAAGATGGAAGCCGATTCAAGATGGGATGCTGCGAAGTCCAAACGCCTCTGCTTCAGATGCCTACGTTATAGGAGCAAGACTCACAACTGTCGGACGAGGCCGTGTGGTATCAACGGGTGCAAGTACACGCACCACAAGCTACTTCATTATGAAAAGCAGATAGAACAGGCTGAAAAGACAGAGAAGACAGAAAACGACGAGAAAACTGAAGTCATCAATTCGACGTGGACAGTAAAAAAGCAATCCTATCTGAAGATCCTGCCGGTCCAGGTGAAGGGGCCAAAAGGAACAGTCAACACATTCGCATTGATGGACGACGGATCAACGGTCACACTAGTCGACGACGACGTCGCTGCGAGCATCGGAGCTACAGGACCCGTAGATCCACTGAAGATAGAAACCATCAACGAGTTGAAGACTGCGGAATCGGCATCAAGAAGAGTGACCATCGGGCTGAAAGGGGTCAACGAACGTGAAGAGCAAATTCAAGCAAGAACAGTGAAGAACTTACAAGTCTCCTCTCAACGGGTTCCACACGAATTAGTGGAAGGATGTCCACACCTATCGGACATCAAGGGACATCTCACATACTCCAATGCGAAGCCACGCATCCTCATTGGGCAAGATAACTGGCATCTCCTGCTGACTGAAGAAACCAGAAAAGGGGACAAGGACCATCCAGTGGCATCTCTCACGCCGCTCGGATGGGTACTCCACGGAAGCCAAACGAACTCCTTCGGTCAGAAGATCGACTTCGTGTCCCACATGAAGGAAACTGAAGATAACCTCGAGGACCTGGTGAAGAGATACTTCGAGATGGACGTCCTCTGCATCAACCCGAAGAGACCAAAAACCGACCCAGAAGAGAAGGCACTTCGAATACTCGAACAGAAAACCGAGAAGATCAGCGAAACGAGATATCAAACCGGCCTCCTCTGGAAGAAGGAAGACATCAAGTTCCCGGACAATTATGAAAACTCACTGAAGAGGCTCTTCAACATTGAAAAAAAGATCGATCGCGACCCAGCCCTCAAGAAGAAGTACGTCGAACAAATGGAAGCTCTTATAGAAAAGGGCTACGCCGAGCCAGCGCCGCCGCAGAAGACGCCTGAGAAAACGTGGTACCTGCCTCACTTCGCGGTCATCAACCCCATGAAGCCAGACAAGCTGCGTGTTGTGCATGACGCCGCCGCCAAGACTAGAGGGGTGGCTCTCAACGACATGCTCCTCAAAGGCCCGGATTTGCTTCAGTCGCTGCCGGGTGTCGTCATGCGCTTCCGACAGCATCTCATCGGGGTCACAGCGGACATCAAAGAAATGTTCATGCAGGTCAAACTGCACACTGAGGATAGAGACGCATTGCGGTACTTGTGGCGCGGAGATCGCCGCGACAACCGACCTCCGGAAGAATATAGAATGACGTCGCTAATCTTCGGGGCATCGAGTTCGCCGTCTACAGCAATATACATAAAGAACCTGAATGCCAAGCAGCACGAAGACACTCATCCGGAAGCCGCAGCTGCCATCGTAAACAAGCACTACGTTGATGACTACCTTGACAGCTTCAGAAGCCTGGAAGACGCAGTGAACGTGACAACGAGTGTGCGCGAAGTACACAAGAAGGCCAGCTTGGAATTAAAACAGTGGAAATCGAACTCAGCGTCACTCCTGGAAGCACTGGGAGAGGAAAACCGAACAGAAGACCTAGGGCTATACAAAACAGAAGAGCAAACTGAACGAGTACTGGGTGTCATTTGGAAAATGAACTCGGACGAGCTGACATTTAACCTCAACATGGCGAGAATACCTTCAACACTCATCGAAGGAAAACAGCCAACGAAGAGAGAAGCCTTGCGCATCGTCATGTCACTCTTTGACCCATTAGGATTCGCCTCGCCTGTCACCATCAGGGCGAAACAACTACTTCAGGAAGTCTGGCGCCGAGGAACAGCGTGGGACGACCGCATTGACGAAGATTTAGCGGAGCAATGGGAGTCGTGGATGAGACACCTGAAAAGTCTCCACGACATAACGATCCCGCGACAGTACTTGTACTACAGCGATGCCGCCTCCCTAGAACTTCATGTCTTCAGCGACGCCAGCGAGTCGGCCTACTCGGCGGCCCTATTCTGGAGGGCAGTAACACCGGACGGTGAAGTGGGAGTGTCTCTAATCATGGCCAAGGCAAAGGTGGCTCCGCTCAAGCTGACAAGTATACCAAGGTTAGAGCTACAAGCAGCAGTTATGGGCACCAGGCTCGCCGAAGCAGTCATTGAAGAACACGAAAGAAAACCCGACAGAAGAGTGTTCTGGACCGACAGTAAAACAGTGCTCACATGGATAAGGACCGGGTCACGTTCCTACAAACCATACGTGGCTCACCGTCTCGCAGCAATAGAAGAGAGCTCCAAGGTCAACGACTGGCGCTGGGTTCCAACGAAACAGAATGTCGCTGACGATGCAACACGAGATGTACCAACCGCCTTCGACAAGAATCATCGATGGTACAAAGGGCCGGATTTCCTCTACCTGACAGAAGACTCCTGGCCAATAGAACCTGTGAAGACCACAGAAGAAGAACCCTCCGAAGAAGAGAAGACGCATCACATGACCAGTAAAAGAAGACTGAAGCTAGCTGAGGGTCTGCCTGATCCAGCGAAATTCTCCAGTTGGGATCGCCTCCGGTACGCGACAGCACGCGTTCTGCAGTTCATCAACCTCTGCAGAGCCACCAGGCAGAAGGTCAACTACCGACGAACTAAGAAGAATAAAGAAGCAGATCCCACATGGAAGAAAAATAAGCCTACAAAAGCAAAACAACAGGCGCCCACACCGAAGAAGACATCGACACTCAACCTGCTTCCAGTCACAGCCGAGCTCCTCAAGAAAGCCGAAGAGCTCCTGATGCGTTCTTCACAAGAAGAGGCCTTCACAGAAGAGATAGAGTGTTTGAACAGCGGGAAGCCGGTGGCCAAGGAGAGCCGCCTTCACCAGCTCAGCGTCGAATCAGTCAACGGCTCACTCCGACTTCGGAGCCGTATCCAAGCAGCCAAAGACATTGAAGAGAACGTCAAGAGCCCGCTAGTCATCGACGGGGAACATCCGACAGTGAAGTTATGGATACTGGCAGTTCATCGGCAGCTCCATCACGCCGGCGTCGAGGCGACCATCAACGAATGTCGCCAACAGTACTGGGTACTAAGATTGCGCCCCATCACACGCGCAATCCTTCGACAATGCCTCTTCTGCCGCATGAAGACTCAAGCGCCGCCACACCCAAGAACCGGGGACCTGCCAGCATGTCGCCTAGCACATCACAAACGACCCTTCACCTTCACCGGGGTCGATTACTTCGGACCTCTCATCGTGACCGTCGGACGCACCAGACAGAAGAGATACGTGGCCATCTTCACGTGTCTCACGACGCGAGCCATCCACCTCGAAGTCGCCGGCTCGCTCAGCGCCGATTCAGCTGTAATGGCGGTCAGACGTATGATCGCACGACGTGGCTGCCCAGCTGAAATTTGGTCGGACAACGGCACCAATCTAAAGGCTGCCGACAAGGAACTACGACAAGCAATCGACGCGGCGACATCGGAAGAAGCAGCGAAGAGGACCATCTCCTGGCGTTACATCCCGCCTGGAGCTCCGTTCATGGGCGGCGCCTGGGAGCGTATGGTACGCTCCGTAAAGACCGCGCTCGCAGCAACACTGCACGAGCGCTACCCCACCGAAGAAGTCCTCGCCACTCTACTAGCTGAAGTAGAGTACACCGTCAACAGTCGTCCGCTGACCCACGTCTCCGTCAGCGCAGAAGATCCTGAGGCCCTGACTCCCAATCACTTCCTACTGGGGGGTCCCGGGCGCGTGCCACAGCCAGGCACATTCTCCGAGCAAGACACCATCTCCCGGTCCAGCTGGCGAGCTGCACAGAGGCTCGCTGACGTCTTCTGGCTCCGCTGGGTGAAGGAGTACCTTCCCGAGCTCCAACACCGGCGGGAGCCCCACGGACGAGGTCAAGAGGTCAAGGTGAATGACCTCGTGCAGATCGTCGACCCGAACCTGCCTCGCAACGTGTGGATACGAGGACGAGTCATCGCGGCGTATCCTGGCCCCGACAGCATCGTGCGGACAGTGGATGTGCAGACCAAGGGAGGTGTCCTGCGCCGGCCAGTGAGGAAGCTGGTGATCCTGCCTCTGTCTACGGACGACGTGCCCGCACCGGAACGAGATGCGACGCAGTCGCACGGCGGGAGTGATGTGCGGGACAAGTGAACAATAGTGTATATAGTAAGATAGTTTATAGTGTTTCGTTAATACCTTAGTTTGAAATCTTATTTTAATTTGTCATTTTGATAGTTTGATAGTTTTGTTTAACATGATGTTCTGATTGTTGCTTATCGATGTATGTTATGTTTAGTTTTCATGTTGAATTTATTTTTTATAGATAGAAATAAGATAGTAGAATAAGAAAATATATAATTTGTCATATGTTTTCATAGAAAAACTTAGCGAAAAACGCAAATATTGTCACGCGGCTCTCTTTACGGTAAAGTTCTGCCGTACTTAAGCAAACTGCGTCGAAACCGCCCTTTTTTTGATTGGTTAAAATTCGTGCGTTCTGATTGGTCGACCAATCAGAGACTTTAGATTTTCTTATGAAATTTTGTATAAATATCGGGTGGGTTTTCGCTTTCGACACAGTCGGCAGTCGGCAAGCAGCAGTACAAGAAGAAACACTAGAAGAAATAAACTTCAAGAAAACTTCTCAAGCGGTTTTATTCCTCACCAATCCAGCGGTAGCAAATGTGTCCTGCACATATTTGTCAATTTCACAAGGTTCAGAGAGACAGAGTTACTTGAACTTATAATACAGCACATCAAGCTACCCGAAACTGTCAAATTTTCCCAATCAACTTTGAACCTTATGCTTTAACTGTAAAGTTGAAAATTCATTAAAGAAATTTGACAGATTGTAGTAGCTTGATGTGTTTGCGTCTGTACATATGGACGTATATTAATCACACTAATATTACAAACGCGAAAGTTTGTGAGGGGGTGTGTGTGTGTGGGGGGGGTGTGTTTATATGTTTGTTACTTCTTCACGCTCAAACGGCTGGACCAATTTCGATAAAAATTTGTATGGAGGTACTTTTATCCCGATATTCCCAAGGGATCAACATTTACGCGGGTAAAACCGCGGGGCGCTGCTAGTATAGTATAAACTATGAACAGATTGGCTGCAGTTTAGTTCATGTTTATCTCGAATGTACTACCATAGACCAGGTAAGTTCACCTGTTTATTTGCCTAAGATAGTTAGAATCTGCTTTAGCATGTTAGTTCCCAAATCTTTGCCAAAACAGCACATGAGTTTAATACCTGATTTATCAAATATTTATCAAATACCATCTATGGATATTGCTGGGATTCATTCTAATAAAATAATAATAAGTAATAGTGATTAATGTGTAGAACTTTGGTCGGTGGGGACTTTCCTTCTGTCTATTAGTGCAGATAGCCGTTATTGTAACTGGCGCTAGCATTTTCTCTACTTAGTCTCTGTGCAACTTTTAAATATCATCCTTTTAATTTAATGGTACCTACCATTATTATTTTTCTTTATTACATTTATACATATACATTATATTTACATAATACATTTAAAAATATAAAAAATTGTGGCCCATTTCGCATCAGGAACAAGGTCCAAGCTGTCGGTGGTCAGGACTCTAGAGAGATGAACCTCCTTACTAGGTGTGCCGTGTCCAGGAGTAGGTACTCATCATCATCATTTCAGCCGAAAGGCGTCCACTGCCCCAAGCACCTCCACTTCGATCAGGTTTGCGCTTCTCGCATCCAACGAGTTCCTGCGGCCTTCACAAGGTCGTCGGTCCACCTTGTAGGAGGCCTTCCAACGCTACGTCTTCCGATACGCGGTCGCCACTCCAGAACCTTTCGGCCCCATCGGCCATCTATTCTGCGAGCAATGTGCCCTACTGCCCACTGCCACCTAAGTTTGGCAATTCTTGGGGCTATGTCGGTTATTTCTGATGAGTTCCAGGAGAACTGCTTTCAATCAAACCCTTGACCCAGACGCGCAATGAGAGCCTCCTGAATCATTACCAAAAGAATATTATAAACGAATGGGTACTAAAATTCCGTACTAGCTCACCAGTGGGAAAATTACAGGTTGATAACAATTATTTATTTATTTGTAAGCCACACGTGGTAAATGCTCATGCCTTCTCTTTATGAGAAGACGCCTTTGCTCAGCAATGGGACGATAATAGGCTATTTTACTTTTTTGAAGTGAAAATTTATTTAAGCGCGTTGGACATTTTTTGAGATGGGAAAAAACCATCTCGTACCGTGTTTGTTTATAAGATGATTAAAAAAATACCCGCTTCGGATGTGTTCGGCTGTCCTCGGGATGTACTCGGTTTTAATGTTTAAGCGATATGTCAGTGAGTGATGGCAAAGTATTCAATTTGTGTTTTGTTTTCACTTCTGTCGGCACTCCCGGAGTGCCACTGTTTTTTTTTTATTTGCATGCCTTAATAATTCTTCGAGATGCGCCTCAAAACAAGGACTTCAAATTGTGAGAAACCGTCATCACGTGCGCGCAGTACCGTGTGTCAGTGAGGCGCGTCATCACGTGCACGCAGTACCGTGTGTCAGTGAGGCGCGTCCTTGTTGAAACAAATGCCTACAAGGAATGTGAAGAGTTCTCGCTGTCAGACTTAAAGACCTAGTGATATATCCCTTTACTTTTACTATATTATCGTCCATCCCCCTACGAATGCGCGCCCCAATCACATCGAAAACTTAATTGATTAAAACTTAGTGAAGACGAGAACTGTATACCAACTAACGTTCGTGAAGCGGTGCAATATTCGCGCCAGTGTCGCCCTCTGTCCATCTAAGTCGAGCAAATTGTTTACGACAACCCAGTTTTCAGGGGAAACTATTTAATTCAGTTGCCGTGCCATCCCAGGAAGTCGGTACTTCGCTAGTAAGTTGAGGGTAGTAGCACTTACTACCGATGGCCCACTGAAGGACTGAATACAACTAGTTATAACGATAATTTGCATGTGACGTATTTGTGGGAATATATGGAATAGAATAGAATACTCTTTATTATGTACACCATATAAATTACAGACATAATTATAGAAACTGTACAAAGGGTGACACAATGGGCGGTCCTTTTACATTAAATAACCGTTGAAAATGGTTTTCTGAGCACAAAATTGATGCAATGGCCGAAATCGACTGTTAAATAATTGTTTAAATTTTTACACTTGGTGAGAAATAGTAAAAAAAAAACAATAATATACCTACAGAAAAAAACAATCTTGCTTTGGTATGTTTCTGAATAAAAATACTAACAAACATCTAGAAATATTGTTCGCCTAGACGTGTAGGAAATGAATATGTCTTAGTCATAAGCCGAGAGGACACGTCACGGGGCGTGTTAGCATAAATAGCGCAAACTTGTAAAACATGAAGCCTTTTTCAATATTTAGAATATTATACCTTCATTTTCAGTATAAATCTATAGAAATGAGAAATAGGAAATAGACAGCTATCTCCTATAGCTACCTATACCTAATAGGATAGTTAAGAAAACCTGTTCAGGTGGGGATTCATAGATGACTCCGCCCTGGAGTGTAAATGTGGCGCTGTCCCACAAACAAGGGGCCACTTAATATCGTATTCAGGGTGTCCTGTTGTCTGCACGCTACAGGAATTGATGAAAGCTACAGAAGGTGCTAAGATACCAACCCGCACTGGTAGGTTACAGCCCACTCCCTCTCACAGAGAGGAGGCCTGTGTCCCAGCCGAGGAAACATTATAGGCTGATTATGAGTATGAAAGTGATAACAATGCAAAACCTTAAATTTACTCTGACAGTACCTAAGCGCAGAATACACAATATTTTTAGTGGGAGCATTACAGGTTGATTATGTATATAGATTGCTATCGACATGCTACGAAGAAGATAAGACATTTGTCTATCTCATGTAAGTAGGTAAGATCAGAGATAGAAATGTTCTTACTCGAAATAAACTTAATCTCAATCAACAATAAACGTTTCATCGCTGACTAGATATTTTAGATATATATATTTTAGATATATATCACTGTTTAATTTAGCTGTAAGTTTCCCGAACAGAATAAAATAAAATGAAATATACCGATAAATGTAGATCTGAATTTTACTTATATTCGGTTTCGGTTTAAAGAAACTTTATTCCCAATAAAGACATAAGTCACTTACTTGAGAACAATACTAAAAATATAGATTACAATATGTTCGTCATCAGTATTACAATTTTAATAGTTACCCATCCAATGCATTCATTTCTCCAGAAGTGATCGATCCGCAATTATGTGCTGTATTTATTTGTTTATAAAGGAACACCAACAGCTTATAATTTTTTTTATTTCATAATCAACAGGTTTTAACAAATGCGTTTTAGAGGCCTTCTTATGGAGATACATAGGTAGCTCCATACTTAAAACAAAACAACAGAAGACCTTGAAATTATGATGGACGATATTTAAAAGCTTTTGCTTTTATGTAAATCCTTCGTACAACAAGCTTGGTAACAATAGCCTTGGACTTACACCGTGGCAAATTACAGGTCAACTAGCATTCTCAGAAAGGATAACACAGAAAAGTAATAAAACCATTAATAATAATAGATCAATATTTTAGAAATCTTTTGTAAACCTCAAACGGCGAAATTATTTCAACCTGATTGGAAGTTATAAATGTTCGAGCCGTTTGGGGTTGCAACACTAGGGACACGGGGTCTGAGTGCCCACTTGGTTTTTCGAGATATCGCCAAGCGTTTGGTTGACTCTTCACGTGACCAGAGGGATGGCCTCTTTCTTGGCCAAAGAATCAGCATCGCCATACAACGTGGCAGTGCTGCCAGCCTTTTGGGCACTGTTCCTGTTGAAAGCGATGCGGAAAAATTTTTGATGTCCTATTATTCTTTTACTCCTTTTTTCATATAGTAATACATGCATACATATTATTATTTTAAGTCTGTTATCGAATATTATGTAAATATATGTTAAATTAATATTACAAACATTAAAAAAAGAAACCTTTAAAAATCTTAACCCTTTATTAAGGTTCAATTCCACTCACCGCAAATGATCAGCTATGAAGCTGATGCTGTACGAATAAGTACCGATAAATAACATTTTAAAAATAAACGCACTGATTGACTCATTTATTCGCCGTCAATTTAAAGTATTTATCCACTGATGCGACATCAATTCCGCATTATTGGCCATGACAGTGAAATACGTATCGTTCAGAAATATATTTTTATATAAAAGCTCACGTGAAAAGCCCAATATTAAAATTGTTTACTTAAACATTATTAATGGTTCAGATTTAATATCGTAAACTGGAAAGTTGGATTTATATCTGGCTTTTATGGTTTCTTGAAAATATGTCAGCGTGCAGCGTTTTAAAAGTTTCGTTTTAATGTGTTTTTGGTAGGTTGGGGATTTGAAGATGCCTAAAATGTGCTAATTGCTTTGTTTGGTATTGTGAGATTGTGAATTAAGCTGTTGATAGTTTTCCTAAGTAAATTATATAATTATATCAATTACTTAAAACACATTCAGTAGCTTTTAATATCAGTCTTAAAACTTTAGAAATCTCCAGATTAATTTGCTCTCCATGTCCCACGCAGTAGATTTAAAGTCGTCTTCCCATCTATGAAATGGTCTTCCTCTTTTTCTCATTCCTTCTCTGGGATACCATTATGTTACTTCTCTGGCCTAGATTCCCTTTTTACACCTAATGACATAATAATATAATAGAAGACATTATTAAAGATCTAAACAATATATTATTTAAAAACACAAATATAATACAGATAAAATCAAGCATCAGCGGCCAACCCTGATTGATGTTATAGTCAGTCGTGTCAAATCCGGATGAAAACTTTAAAACGGACCGACATTTTAACCGGTCCGGGCGTAATTGCAGTAACAAGGGTGCTCTAACGTTATTTAGTCCGGTCGCATTAACGTCCCGCCGCTGTCACGTTCTGAACTCACTTCGCTTTTAATTATATTTATTTGCCAATACACGCTTTTGTCACTTTTATGGGTGGGAAGTAATATGATGAGACGCTAAAGTGCCGGTGGTAATGCGTTTTATGTTTTTTTTTTTTTGTAACGCTCGTGCATGTCGAGATTTTTGTGAATTTTTTAAACTGTGAAGAGTTTTCCGAGGTTTTTATTTTGTAAAAATGAAGGTGCTTGTAAAATTACACGACCTACTCAGGCTTTACCCTGAGTACCTACTAACAGAATGGTTATTTTAGAACCTTTTAATTACGTGGGTAACACACAATATTTAAATGATAAGTCAATAGGAAAAATATGGCTCGTCAGAAGCCTGAAAGTCTGACAACCAGTCTTACCAAGAGGTACCTACCCAGTAACTGGGTGGTCAGTCGCTCAATTTAAAATACCGGTACCCAGCTGCATCCGGTTAGACTGAAAGCCAACCCCAATAAAGTTAGGAAAAGGCTAGGCAGATGATGAAGTCAATAAGAAAAATATGGAAGAGACCTTTGCCCAGCAGTGGGAAAACTTAGGTTAGTTGAAAAAAAGTCAATTGAAAATCATGATAAAAATAAGAAATAGTGACATACAAGTAAATGGCTATTTTTGTCAAATGACTGTAGACAAACAAAATAAACGAGAATTTGGTACATAGCTGTTGTCTATTAGGTAAATCAATCTTGGTATGTATTTGCAAACAACAATAAACCCAATAAAAACGACAACGATAATATTTGTACGAGTTATTAACCCTACAATATTAATCGAGAACCACCCACGAGAAAACCCAACCAATCACTACTTAATTAACATGCCTAAAATCAGAGGACCCAATTTCGAAGCTTTTAACAATTCATTGTCATAAAATAAAGTGCTGTCAGCCTCGAAAATGTTGTACACTTAATTATGTCGATGAATGGCGATGATTATCGATACCGAAAATAGTTTTCACAATGTAGTTGTTGCCCGTCCCGCCTGTCAATCAAACAAGATCGATTGGCTAGTTATGTGCAAACTGTTGTTAAGCCCGGATTAACGCACTGCGATAATCTATAGAATGACAACACTAGCACGCACACACGGATACTTTCGCGTTCCAAATTTAATTTCGATTTCTTTATAATCGTGGTGTATTGTGTTGTGACGTGGCCAATAGTTTTTAACCGACTTCAAAAAAGGAGGAGGTTCTCAATTCGACGGTATGTTTTTTTTTTTGTGTGTTTGTTACGCGATTACTCCGCCAATTGATTACCGATTTTCAAAATTCTTTTTTTGTTCGAAAGGGTATACTCTCGAGGTGGTCCCATTATCATCAAGTTGGAATCTGAGGAGAGGATCCCATGGAAATCGAGGGAAACCCTCAAATTTTATAGGCAAAGCTATAGCGATTTGGGTATTTTTTAAAGTAACTTGAGCATATGCTCTCGGAAATCATCATTTTGTAAAGTGGAGCTGATGATGAAGACCACAGATGGCCATCGGAACTACTCAATGACAAATATTTCACGGGTTGCGATTCGATTACTTTAATATGGTTGCTAAACGATTTATCCTCGTCACAATGCGTATGGTGAGTGGTTGTTTAGGAGTTGGTAAGAACCAGGAGAACTCCTCAACAATTAACGTCCCTGCATCGGGAAAAGCAATATTTTGTAAAAGGTGATGAGCAGTTGACATTAGGCTATTGTAACTTTGATAAATTACAAACTGACCCACTAAAAGGTGAAAAATAAAAACTTTCGGTGTCTTTGGATTTGTATTTTAGTCCTTTGCCACCGACTTCCGAAATCAAAGTTATTTTTCACTTTATAGTGTTTTTTGGAAGTCGGTTGTTTTTTGTAAAAAAGTTTTTTTACATCTGTTGCTGTATATATATTTTTTTAAATAGATTATCATAATTACCAATATTGCAATACGCAAAATAAAAGATAGGACTAATTTATTAATCACGATATGAAGCAAACACTTTCTAGCAGTGTTTGCTTATAACTTTAACATTAATAGCTGAAAACTACCTGAAAATATAGAAACTCTCACTGAAAATAGAGAAAAGAAATGCAGAAATATTGCAGAGTGTAGCTTCTAACCGTGGCTTCGTCCGCGTAGATGTCGGAAATTATCCCACAGGAACGTGCTACCGGAACAAAAAGTAGCCTATGTACGAGTATCTACTTCCCCGGGATGCCATCTATATTCTTGCCAAAATTTTATCAAAATCCTTTCAGTGGTAAAGGTAACATACAGACAGAGTTACTTTCGAATTTATATGATTACTAGCAGCGCCCCGCGGTTTCACCCGCATACTTAAGTGTCGATCCCGTTCGAAAGACACGTGGCGCCATCTATTATCATATTAACGTTATTGTTGTTTTCCTCGGGAACAGCACGTTTTTTCGGGATGAAATCTATGTCGGTTTCTGTACACCTGACAACGTAAATGCAAAATTTCAGGATGATCGGTTCAGTGGTTTAGGCGTAAAAAGGTAACAAACTTTAAAACGCACAGTTTCTTGTCGGACATTTAGGCGTATTTTGGCGGACATAATTACAAGCCAGAAAAAAATAAGTGTATTGTCAAATGTTCAAAGAAAAGTTTTATCCAATAATATTTTATAAAAATAAAACAGTATCATGATAAAACTATTTTTCGTTGTACTTATACCTAATTCTCAAATTTGTGAGCGTAAACTATCATATTTTGTGGAACGGTAATAAAGGGAATTCAATTAACGAATGAAATACCTAAAAGTTATTCCACTGAACTATTTTTTAATTTAATTAAAACTGCAAAATTACTTTTATTTTGGTGGTCATTCGATTCAACTAACATCAAACGCATCGCCATTTTGAACCTTACCTATTTGTTGCCGCGATGTGCACTACTTAAAAATGTGCTAAGTTGTACATCTACCGATATACATCGCATGACTCGCTCACAATATGCACCGAAATGAAGTGCTGTACCTAACCTGGACCTTAGTGAATTGTACTGCAGTGATCCTCCGTTACGACCTCTTGACATCCTGCAATCACTCGTGGCAGACATCTCGAGTCGATATCGTATATCGAACACTCGAGAGCAAGTATCGAGTGAGAGTCGAGAGGCCACGTAATGTGAACTAACGCACACTTGATCGTCCGCCTGCCGAAGACCGAAATTCGATTAATGTTTGAGCCCGCCGCTACTCACTCCGTTTCAAGTTCGCTACGACTAATCGAATCTCCATTCGACACAGACCCGAAACGTATTCCAGGAGTAAAGTTCGTATCGAATGTTTGCTATGCACCTGCAAGAAGGTACAGTTTACCAAAAATAAATTAAAAGAATCAAAATATTTACCGTCGTATCTGATTAAATATTCTCCATTTCTTTCACCAAATTCTTGCGTTTGCAAAGAGCACTTGTGACAGTATTCAACCACGTTGAAGGGACCACAATGCAGCCAATTATTTTATTCTATTGTCATACAAATAAACCTCATCCTTTACCAAAAATAGAAGATAACCAAACTGACACGAGTGTATGCGAATTGAATCTGAATACAATGTCAGCATAACTAAAGAGTTTGACTTTAGACTAAAACGACTGTCCACTTTAACCTGAGCTTCCATGTGTCCCGCTCGGTATTAGTTGAAGGGTAAAAAGGGTCATAGGTAAGCGACGTCGGGGTCTGGACTAAATGGGTAGCTAATATCATTGGGTTATTCCGCGCCAGCGCTTGAGTGACAGTCCCCTGTGCAAGGCAGAGACTGAAATTGTTTGTAGAAGCGCATTGCGGGAGAGCCCGCCCATCAACTATAAACATAGCTCTCGTGAGCATCCCTTGCAAAATTCACGAATTTTTGATTAAACCTTTTGTATAGAGATTGCCTTTACTTAAATTGTGATTTACATTAGAATAAAATTGAGCCTTAAACATTTTCCTTTAAGTATCTAATGTAAGGTTGTGTAGATACCTATTGGTACTGCTCCTTGTTGTTAGTTTTAATCGAGTTGTGGTCGAGATCTTAACCGAGACTTTAGTACATAATTTATCAGTCAAAGGCCAATCATTTGACTGATAATATGTATCAAAGTCTTTGAACTCGATTCTCGGTTACCAGTCATTCGGCAAAGATCTTTGCTCCCCCACCTAGCCTGAAGTTACACCTACACCATGTTTGCCCGCCTAATTAAAACGATGAAAACAAAGATCAGTAATTGGTCAAACGGTAGCATAAACAAAAACATCCGATTCTTTGTTATCAATCAAAGAAAATAATTACGATGAACTGAAATCAGTGCGATTACAAAAACTTAATTCAAAATTTCTTTGAAAATAACGTTATCATTTATTTGTATTTCGTAATAAATAATTGATTTATAATTTTTTGTGACGAAGCATAAGTTCGCCTCTCGGTGCAGTTTTTAGGAGCATTTCTTTTGTTTGGATCACTTGTGTTCGCTGAAGATGTGAAACAATTTTCCGAAGTCTTTCCCGCATATCATGTACAATGAAGAACATAGGAATTTCGGAGGCGGAGAGAATTCGGAAGGCGGAGGAAGCAGGTTCAAGGATTATTGGAGGAGTGCCCACCGCTCTTGGACTTTGTCCAAACTAACCTGGAATATTATTGTTAGTTTTAATATATAACCTGTGAACTGTCTTCGCGACATCTAACTACCTATTGATTGGTGTATCTATTGCTTGCGATATTCCCTTGTGATGTTAGCAGAGTAATGCAATGACCTCAGGTTATACGAGCACATAGGTGTGTTCGACATCACATCGCCAAACATCGTTTAAGAAACATGAAAATATATATCAACAAAAAGAAACTACCCACAGGCTATGCAGCTTGTGTTTACGGCCTCGGATGAATACATCCTTTGGTTAGGTATTTTGATGTGTAAAATTATTTATTGACATATGTCAATTCTGAATCAATTGTGGAATCAATATCTTTGTATAACGCACATCCCTTTTGATTGCAAGCTAGTATTGTATGATATGATGATGATCTAGTAGCTGGGGGAGCGTTTGCGGAGGCACTCTCATTTCAGCCAGTCGTGTTCTTACCGCAGCCTACTGTTGGTCCAATGGGGTCCTCCTGGCATGGCGGTTAACCATCGTTCGTGGCTCTGTACACCAGTGGCGGTACCAGAGTTCAGACTAGTGCAGCTGTCGCCGTGCATCCAAACTGGAATCCAACCCTAGTTTATAATGACGTGGCTGTAGCGTTTTTGCGACGCCAGTACCATTGTCAGGTCAGTACCCAAATTATTGTTTTGCGATTGTAGTTTAATAGTTACAGACTGAAAAATAAATAGTGGCACGAGTATATAGAAAAGGAAATATAAGAGGCGAAGACTCAAGAGTCAGAAAAGGTTAACAATAAAATTAATAAACGAAATCAATAAAGCAAATTTTTGAGCATGAATCGATATCATGGATGATAAGATTGCTAGCACAAAGTCTAATTTGTGCTAATCGTAATTTTTTTATAATTAACAGCTTAGTTCTTTATCAAAACCAAGCCATTGTAATTGCAATCGTTACAGCCATAATTTCGATAATATAAGCTGTAAATTATTTAAATTAAAGCCATTGTAATCCAGCCACATGCTCATAATAAATGTGTTGTTCCTTTTACAGCCAATTGCTCCGGTTGCTCTGCCTAGTGGATCTGAACTATTTGAGTCTTTTGCTGGAGAGAGGGCTATTGTTCGTGGCGAAAACATAAATAAACTTATATAGTGAAATATAAAGAAAATTACTTTGATATGGTATATTATTATTTAATTTTAAGTTGGTCGGTCACATTTCGACCATTTTTATCAAGAAGTTACAAAAATCTCATTCTTGCTAGCAGTAATAAAAAAATCACATCAAAATGTTGCTAGCTACATAAAAATATACTTAAAATCTATGTTCGGATACAAACATACTGGGGGCGCCTCTGGCCTTCTGAATAACAATTGAACCAATGAATTACACACATCTAAACTTTATTAATCTTCATTAATAGGAAAGGGGCATACCTTTGTAACACTAGTTCTGATGACAGATCCCTTAGCAGTCTTAATTTCTAAAGCCCGAACACATCCATCTTTACCAGGCATTGTATTTAAAATTCTTCCTACCGGCCAGTTAAGTGGATTTATGTTATCATACTTTAAAATTACCATGTTCCCTGGTTTCAAGTTTGGTTGGATACTTTTCCATTTTGGTCTATTGTTGGTAGTTTTGGTGAATATTCAAATATTATAGTAACCGGTCGAAGTGGAGGTGCTTGCGGGAGGCCTATATCCAGCAGTGGACGTCTTTCGACTGAAAGAATGAACTTTATTTATTATACAGAAATTTCTGTGTTTCGTCAAGTTTTAACAACCGTGCGATGCAGGGTCGCTATGGTTTGGAAAAAACGAAAAAATATTTCTATTGAAATGTAGGTAATTGTTTAGTAGACCGTCTTCTTCTAATAAAGTTTTGTTTGTTCTTTTAAAGAGTTATCGAAAAACTTCACATTAAAAACTCTATGGGTAGAATTAAATCGCAAAACAGAACTAGGTACCTGTACAGGTACCTAGGTAGGTAGGTTCGCGAATTTTCGCGTACCTACATTTCGTTGTTTAATTAAAAATCCCTTAAAATGTAGTAAGTTTAATAGGTACAAGTATGTGTATTTATCAGTACATGTCATAATTGATTGACACTCTCCTGAATAGATTTAAGGCGACGAATAAGTTTTTTTTTTGTTAGCCTATACTGTCCCACTGCAGCTGGGCAACGAAAAATCTTTCCAGGAACTCCCCGCGCCAGCCCTCGCAGTATGCGTCCAGACCACTCGCCATCTCTTTCTGGAACAGCCTAGGCGGGCCTGTCAATTTTCAGGCGTCCATTGTGTGGAGACTTAATACTAGTTATTTTTATTTACAGATTAGTGTGGAGTTGCATCATTGAGTTCCTCTCTAGGCTGACAATCTGGCCTTCCAAATGCTTACGCTCGTGTCACTTCATACATGGACTACATCAACCGACATATTTGAGCAAAAATAACTTGCAAATCATTTGTATTTTTCTGTTTAATAAAATACTTATTAATATTCACTTATCTTTTCATTGTAAATAAACGAGTAAATACAATCGAACTCTAGACTGGTGTTTACCGAGTCAATAAATCTGTATACTAAATACACATAATCCAGTTTTTTTTTTATAAAATACAATAATACCTGAATATTGACCGATATATTATTATTCGACGTGCGTGTTTGCAAATAATGAAACTAAAGGGCTAATTCAATAGAGAGATAAATATTGTCAAGAGTGTTCTCCTTTAAGAAACGAGAACAAATAGATTTTGTTGATAGAGCCGAACATTTTAATCCTTTAGTATTTATTGGACAATCTAATAAGTGTTTCGTCTTGTGCAGAATAAACGCAGCTATTTTTTACTTTCTTAGGTAAGAAACAATAACTTTATATATTTTTGTCAATACTTTTGTAGAAGATGTTTTTAAGTTAAATATTATATAATTATTTCTTATCTTTATCGTTGGTGCTACAATTGTATCATGACAGTAACGTACTTATAGTCTATAAAAAAGAATTTATAGATTAGATTATTTAGGTTCTTTTTTGTGTAAGTAGGTAATCACTAATCATAAAGAGAAAATAATCGGAATGGAATATTTTTTGGGGATTTTAACAATTTTAGTTGTATTTTCGTGAAATTATTTTACCCACTGTACACTTCACATAGGTGCTGATATCGATACTAAAGAAATGTCGTTTGTCAGTCTTTCTGTTCAGAAATCATGTTGCAACTGCTGGAGAGGGCACTTTTAGTATAAATAGTGTTACTAACTGGAATGTACGAAAATTAGTGAACCCTTCTTCCTAACTCTAACTTTTAGTTTTTAAGTAAAATTATATTTTATGAAACTAGCTGTGCCCGCGACTTCGTTCGCATGCATGTCGGAAAACAAATTGGATTGCATGGGCTTGAATGTTTTTTTCCTAAAATAAAAGTAGCCTTATATACACCTTGTAACATCAGCTATCTTTCAGTGGAAGTCCCGTCTGTCTGTACGATGCGCCAGCGCAGCGCCTCCCCGCTCTCACCGTATAGATACAGGTCAGCGCGCGGGAGGCGCGGTTGCTCGTGCGCCGCTGGAGGCCACGCGCGATCAGAGCTACCGCCATAGACTAATATATATAAACTGAGATAGACTGGCAACTGACGTTTTCGGTTTTTGTTAGCGATCAGCGCCATCTGGACGGCACGCAGGTAGGTGCGTATACGTCGATATGTATAGGTACCTACGTAATTACGTATGAATTGCGTTTTTATAATTTCGCTCAATAGATACTTAAACAGTGTATTGACCTATGCATATTTCTATGAAACATTCATAAAAATATACATAGATCAAAACACTTTTTAAGTATATATATATAGTACAGTCTATGCTGGAATTTCGGTATTTCTGGAATATACGGAGGATCTATTATAGCTCCTGGAATTTCGGTATTTCTGGAATATATGGAAGATCTATTATAGCTCAACTCAACGTAATAACACAAAAACACCAAAAATTACAAGAAAAATGCGCACGAGCATGCAAACACACCGGTGGAAAATTTCTTATGACGTTTAGACTCAGTGTTGCTAGCGTTTTGTATTACTAAACTACCCTTAAGATTCTATCATCGTAAAAATATCACAATTAATACAACATTATAATCAAATATTTTAAAAAACAATTATACTCGGTTGTAAGTGCATAAATTTTTGTGCAACTGGACTAATTAAAGAAAAATAGCAAAATTAACAATTAGTTTAAAGTACCAAATATTTCAAGCAAAAAAAAGTGGTAACACTGCAATAAAAAGTTCTATGTATTAGAGATAGATGGCACTTTTCGCAATAAAAAAAATATGTTCTAAGTTACCAGGGCATGGCTACCGCTAGCACCGCACCGGTCGCACTTACGCTGAGCGCGTATTATTTAAATATTTTGCTGCTACTCCCTCACTTTTTTATTTTCTTTATATAAATCAAATTAGTCTCAATAATTTCATCAGATAATATGTATGGTTAAATTATTGAATACCTCATGTTGTATTATGTTTGTAACCATCAATATTATATATAATAATAATATCGTTTATTTATAAAAATGGTGCAGATTTACAATAACTTATCTTAAAAATTATAAAGAACACAGTTGCTCATTTGCCTGAACTAGGTAGGACCTGTGTTTCAGGCTAGAAAGGTGCTTAGAAATTTAAAATATATAATTAACAACTGAGAAAACTAATTATAAACTAACATTAACTTAAAAGACTAACATGTTTTATTTACAGACAACGAGTAATTCCTCAGTCTCACTGTATGATATGCTAAGTAAAAATTGCAGAATAACCTTTTTACAGTCGTAATTATTTAATTTATAGATACTTAATTTCTTATTTAATTTATTGTATAGAAATGGGCCTAAAAATGTATAAAATCTGTTTACAAAGACATATTTAGAAGATGCATTTGACTCGCATACAATATCCTTTCGTCTCTTATTAGTACTTACAATGTTATAGGAGAGCATGGTGTGCTGTTTTAATACCAAGTGCGTTATGAAAAGCTGGCGAACTGTCAGCACGTTACAGGATTTGTATAGCAGATCTGTAGGATAGAGAAAGGGATGGAAGTTTGCTACTTTTAAAATTGCTCTCTGTGCTCTTTCAAGAGGCAGTAAGTTTTAGGTGCTCCACCCCATGAAGTAATACAGTACTGTATTACAGATTGACCTAGGGCCAAGTAAACTTGTGACACCAATTTTTTATCTGCAATTGCTCGCAATTTTTTAAAAACAAAAATATGTGTATAATGTAACCAAACTGTCAATATGTGGTCTAAAAGAGAGCAACTCGTTCTATTTGAACCCCTAGATATTTTATGTTACATGTTTTAAGGATAAAAGGACACTTACATATGCTGACTGAGTGGAGTCCGCAATGATGGGCATAGAGATGAGAGTTAGTAATATTTAAATGCGGTTTGCGGATGGAGAAGTGAATATATTTTGTCTTGTCGGTATTTAATGTTAGTAAGTTGCTTTGAAGCCAATTAGACACAGTATTGAAACCTATTTGAGCATATTCGTACAATTCGGTATTTGTTTTAGCGGTGAATATTAACGCCGTGTCATCTGTATACGATATAATTTTGCCTTGATAAATATTTAAACTACACAAATCGTTAATATTAATCAGGAAAAGGGTGGGGCCCAAAATACTTCCCTGGGGAACACCAAAACCTGTGTTTTTTTGCTCGTCGCTACTAATATTGTCAATTTTAACACATTGATAACGATCGTCTAAGTAGTCAGCAAAAAGTTTCAGCGGCGTTCCCCTTATTCCTAAGGCCTCTAATTTGTACAAAAGCGTCGAAACGGAGACTGTATCAAAGCCTTCGCCAGATCAAGGAAGATCCCCAGGGTCTGGTTTCCTTTACCAAGTTCTTCTGAGACATAATCTGTTAGACTGTGCACTGCATCGGCTGTGGATAATTTGGCTCTAAAACCAAATTGCGCAGATGATAAGAGTTCATTTTTCTCTAGATAGTTAACTAGTCTACTGTTTATAATTTTTTCTAGTATTTTAGATATTGAGGGGTATTATATACTTATTTAGGTGATCTTAGCCTGTAGAAGTGTTGTTTATAATATTACTGTAACTGTTCCTTTATTTTTTAAGTACTACAGCTTTGTAAGTATATGTTTTATGTTAATAAAGAATTTTTCAAACAACAAACAAACCGTCTGTCTGTATGTTTGGCAGACAGACGGATTTTTTTTTCTTGTTTTTGTAGGTACCGTATAGGTACAGAAAGCGTCACTATGTCCTAACCCCTCAAGTTTTAAAATGTTACACTGCTACAACATTGAATTCCTTACGAATAATCTAAAGAATACTTCAAAAAGAGTCCATTGTGTTGACTCGGATTCGAACCATCGCATCACCGAACGTCGTCATACTCATACCGGCAGTTTGACGAACTAGCCAGCGAGCCCATACGAATTGCGATGAAATTGTTATCTACTATCGGCTGAGTCATTATATCTTTAGGTCCCTGTCTAATCGAAAGATGTTATAATTTGAGGGTATCCATTAATTTTACTTACTTACGTTGTCTTTATAAAATTAATCCATACCTTCAAGTTAGAACTTTGTATACGTTCACTTAAAACGGCGAAGAGTAAACGACTAACATTTATCAATTATTTTTTTAAATGATTTCTGATTTTATGAGAACTAAAATAGTTGTTCTGTTTGTTGTAAAATAAGATCATAGTTTTGTTAAATAATAGCAATAATAAATATTAATAAATGATTAATAAAGTATTTTATTTTTCTTGATTTTTTAATTCTTTATAAATAATTACTACTTAAAACAAAATAGAAAAATATATCAAAATAATATAATGAACAAAAAGCACATTTCGTGCCTATATAGGATTTGAACTTCCAATCTTATGCACGGTAAGCGGTCTTGAAACCTCCAGTCTATTTAGACGATGAATAAGTTGTCGTAAATGTTAACCCTATTATTGTTGCTTGTCGTCGCAAAAGTATTGTTTTATTGAAAAAAACAATAATAAAAACAGAATTTAAAAAAAAAATACTTACTTAAACTTATTTATTCACTAAAACAATATTTAAAATAAAATGTTTTTGCAAAATACAAAAACCAACTTGGGCCTATCACGGATTTGAACGCACATGTCTTTTGGTGGGGTAACTACTTAATGCAGCTGTGTGTACATAATGATGACGTAACCTTGGGACGCGGGTCACGTAAGTGGGTAAAAAGCTGTTTGACATTATAGCATTTTGACATTTCAAACAGACAGTTCAATTTTATTATTTGTATAGATAACGAGTTGAATGACGTGCAATAGGAGCAAGTGACAAATGTAGCAAATGTACATGGAGAGGCCTATGTCCAGCAGTGGACTGCTATAGGCTGATGATGATGATAGTCAACGATAAAGTCGTTTTTTACTTCTGTGCAGTCTCCAACTCGTTTTTTTTTTTTTTCGTAAGCAAAAAAAAAGCATTGACGTGTTTTCGCAGCATTACAAGCAAACAAAATACATAATTTATGTAATATAGGTAGGTACACGTATTTTGTTTTTTTGTAATGTTACGGAAAATACGATGATAATATCAAGTTTATTCGTAAGCACGAGCACAATTTGATATACCTAAGGGCCTGTGCACACCACGTTTTTTAAACGCGCCGTCGACGCGCGTTTTAGAAACGCGCGTCTACGGCGCGCTTTTATCCTATAGAAGGTCTACAGGCTGCGTCTGACTCGCGTGCGTATCGCGTCTGTATCGCTACAAACGCGCGTCAACGACGCGTTTATAAAACGTGGTGTGCACAGGCCCTAAGTAGTGCAGTAGCTGTTGCTAATCCGAAATGACTTCATATTTCGACATGATAATAACTAATCACTACACTGTCATTTAGATACTGTCGGTACCTCTTCGTATCTATAGATTAATTACATCAGCATGCAATTAATTATCAATATCACCTCTATATAACAATCTGAAAAATACTTTTGCACCTAGTTGCGGCTGGAACCACGATGAAAACCTTTATATTAGCGTGTTTGGCTTTGGCAAGCTTTGCCTGTGCGGAAGAATCCCTATACGGGAATACCGCTTATGGCTACTTGAAGAACGTCGGTATCCCTGAAGCCGAAAGGATCAAAGCGGCGGAGGAGAAGTTCCTTGCCTCGAGGATCGTCGGTGGAGTACCTGCTGCGAAAGGACAATACCCGTACCAGGTTCGTTGTTTGATAGGTATTTTATCGTGTCTATACGGTATTTGCACCATCTATATATATTTAAGATAATGACAAATTATTTTATTTTTGTAAGTAGGTTTGCACAAGCACTTACACGTCAATCATATTTTATTTAAACTAGATGAGGTCTGCGTTTCCTATCGGACTACTCTGAGAAGAAAGGCCGAAACAAACTCAGAGGTCACAGTCCCTTTTAAAGTCCAGACATAATCTTGGTCAGGTTATATGAAGACCATGTAGATCGGTGTCTGAGATGGTCTTTTGAGGAAAGAACCACACAGATTGAGAGGACCTGTCCAGTCAGTCCACGCATTTGTCAGAAATCGTGCAGCTCAACTCAAGGCTCAATGATTATAAGATTATATATAAGTATAACTATGAAGGTGGAACTGACCTTTGTCCTTAACATTTGATTGTGGTCTAGTCTGCTGTTGCTACTAACCCCATTCAACTGATTCGTGTCCATTTACGCACCCATTCAAACCCATATAATATTAGCAAATCCGATGACCAAGTTATTGAGAGCTATATAAGGCCGTTTAAGAATTAACTGCCATTCATCAAAATTATCATGACGTATCAAAATATATTTTTTCGTTTACCAGGCTGGTCTCATCCTCTCCATCGTCGGCTTGGAAGACAATGGTGTGTGCGGAGGTTCCCTGCTCAGCGACAAACTAGTGGCCACGGCCGCCCACTGCTGGAATGATGGTGTTAACCAAGTCGGGAAGGTGAAAGTTGTCCTCGGCTCCACCACCCTCTTCTCTGGAGGCCACACGAGTGACTCCAGCGACGTTGTTATGCACCCCAACTGGAGACCCGCACTCCGTCGTAACGATGTCGCTGTGATCTATTTACCCAAGCCTGTTAAATCTTCTTGTAAGTTAACAATAGAGAAGAATGCATAGATAGTAGAGGGGACTGTGTCTAAATAATAACAGCCGCACAGGTCGATCAATCACGTTAAGCTACGCTTGCCGCGGTCGATCTGTGGATGGGTGACCATCTTTACATACCGAGACCCCTCCGTGCCTCGGAAAGCACGTTAAGCCGATGGTCTCGGCTGTCATACGTGGATCTTTAACAGTCGTTACGTAGTCAGAAGCCCGAAAGTCTGACAACCAGTCAAAACAAGGGCTATCGTATTACCCAGTAACTGGGTTATGGAGGTCAGATAGGCAGTCGCTCCATGTAAAATACTGGTATTCAGCTGCATCCGGTTAGACTGGAAGCCAACCCCAACATAGTTGGAAAAGGGCTAGGCAGATGATGATGGTGGTGAGACGATAGTTACGGACAGACACGATTAGAAGTAGGTTAAAAAGTCTTAGAAGATTTTGTTACATTGTTAGTTTGTTAGTTACAAGTGAAGCTAATAAAAGCGTGTTAAAATAATAATAAAAAACGTCTATTTCAGTTCTAACCTAACCTTATCCATTTGGTAGGGGTGCCTCCTTAGTTACTGCGACCAATCTGGCTCGCGCGTTGGTTACAGTACCAACCTAAACTATAATTGAATACCAATATATAAATACAAATAGATTGACGGTAAAACAATTGTAGATATAACTTATAACCTAATTGTACATAGATACAGTTTTATTTTGATAGGATAACTCTTAGCATTGATAACAAATCAAAGGTTGACTAAAATCAAAATATTTATTGATGGTTCTTTTACCAGGCTGAAACCTTGTCGACCCACCGCCAAAACTTATAACTTATTACTTATTTTTCGTTGAAAATGAGATCATTATAAGCTGATGTCTCTGAACTAGCATTCTGAAATCGACGTATACTATTCTAACTACCATAAATGGGAATTTTGAGTCTTACAACAATTAAGCACCGAAGCAGGTGGAAACAGATTTTTACATGTTTTTTTTTTTTATTTTCAGCAACAATCGCTCCTGTCGCCTTGCCTTCTGGATCCTCAAACTACTTTGGTACCTCCGCTATTGCCTCCGGCTATGGATTGACAAGCTCCGGTAAGTCGTTATTTACATATTTATTTATTAACAAATTAATTATAAACGGACATGTCCAGTAACGGTAAAATCAATGTTCAGTAAAGATTGATATATTTTTGTAACCACTATTTAATTGCTACTTTAACCATTAAGAGCCTATACTACCTCAAATGGCTTAGCATGATCCTCCGTTATGTCGAAAATACTGCAGCATTAATTTTGAAATAAATATTATGCTAAAGTTGAGGATTAATGTAAGGTCTTATGTTAGACGAAAACACGATTACATAAAATTTTCTCGATAGAAAAAAATTCCAAAGTTACCTCCAAACCGAACAATAAACCGCTGGTATTCAAAAAATACTTCAAAGTAGATCATGAAACTTTGCATACTAACTGAACTAACTATAAAGCAGGTCTTATGTTAGTTAGTTTTTTTGAATTACCTTTGTTTTCACCGTAATAAGCAAATACCTAAACTATTGGCGCTGCCTCCCGCCCAGCACCGTACTCTGTCTTGCTTTCACACAGTCCGCGAGCAGTATCGTGCGAGCGAGATAAAGAGTGAATTTTAGCTGAGGTAGTATAGGCTCTTAATAAGTTTTACGAGTCAGAAATTTGATGATTTGATTTGGTTTATACATCTAGGATTTCAGTATGTTTTTAAGGGTTCCGTAGTTCTGACAAGGAACCCTTATAGTTTCGTCATGTCCGTCTGTCTGTCTGTCCGAGGTTTTAGGAAGCTCCCCTACATGTGAAGTGGGGATGAATATTTTTTTCCTCGTCTACCCATCGTGTGGGGTATCGTTGAATAGATCTTCTAAAATGACTTGGGGGTTGCTAAAATTATTTTTCGATTTAATGCTCCATTTACGAAATATTAAACTATAAAGTGCAAATTTTTGTTCCAGTAGGGCGTCCCCCCTCCCCACCTAAAAGCTAAACTGCAGGCTTGAAAAATCTGGAAAAATTCACGATGATAGCGTATTTCATGAACTTTAAAGGAAAATTATAGCGGTTAAGATAACTTTATTAGTTTAGCAGTAATAGTCGTTGAATTTGGGTGTTGGATGATTTTGTACCAAATACAAAATCCTTAGCATTAATCCTTTAAAGTGACTAAGATGAAGTAGTTGCTTGTTTATAACGGGTAAAGACTTGCATTGAAAAACAAAATATGAAATAAAAAAACTAAAAAAAACATAATAAATTATGTAAGGAACAGCTGATTTTTTTGATGATACCCACATGCCCTAATAGTCCCACTTCGAATTTTTCACACACCCTGTCAGTCCTTGTTGCAAAAAAGTATGTATATATTTATTTCTTTCTTATTTGAAAAACAGTTGGGCAAATGTCATCTAAAACTATTCCAAATTTCAAGTTGAGAGCATTAGCAGTTCTTGAGATATCCAGCTGTGACAGACAGACAGACTGAATCTCACCGTAAGGGTTCCGTTTTACCATTTTGGTACGGAACCCTAATAAGGTAATATCAAACGAGCCAATGCTCACTCTATCAAATTCTCTTTGCGTAAACAGACATAGATAATTATTTCGTTAATTCATCATTAATATAAACCATCTTTTTTTAATTCGTTAATTTATCAAGAAAATAATGCTCTGACTCTTGCCTCTAATTCTATGTGCCTTTGGTCCTAACAAAACGTAACAATGGATTCAAAAGTACCAAGACCAATATTTAAGGGGCTTACAGGACCTAAACACAAAAAACGCAAGTTTTAGAAACAATAAAAGTATATGATCGACTACAGTAAACAAAATCAGAAAAATATATGATATTTTTCAGGATATAATTATGCTAGCTAGATAGTTTGTTGAAAACATAATACAACTTATTTGATACGATAGAAAAAAATCATGAAGATACCTCTAAAAGAATTCTTTTTACAATAAAAACCATACTAATATACATAATTATGATTTTGTGTCAAATTACTCTACAAGCAACAGGGTTGTGTCATCGCGCTTCTCTTTCTTTTCTATGCAGTCCGACACTGATCGCGCTTTAGGTCATGTAAGCCCCGTAATTTCCCGCCAGGGTCGCGGGTTGTTCGAAAGAGATACCGTGGCCTCTGGCACAGGCAACTGAAGGAACACGGGTGGGTTTTAGTCAGTAAGAGTCTGACACTCCCTTCCGCTCCGCCCAGAGTGGGAGGGGTCATTTGATGATTTCCCAACCAAAAAAAAAAATATCTTTTCATTTCCAAGCAGAATTGCACGTGGTTGTGTAACGCTACCAACTATAGAGTTCACTTACTAAAATATTCGGTATACATTTTCCAGGTGGTTCCATCTCAGGTAACCAGTCCCTGAGCCACGTCCGCTTGAATGTGATCAGGAACAGCGCTTGCAGCTTGGCTTTCCCATTCTTCATCCGGTCCTCCAACCTCTGCACCAGCGGTTTCGGTGGTGTTGGTCCTTGCAAAGGTGACTCTGGTGGCCCTCTTGTCGCTATCGAGAATGGAGAGAACGTCTTGGTAAGTGAATTTTGTCTTTACTACATAATTCTATTTTTTTTGTTCGAAAGTAGATAGTTTTGAGGTGGTCCCACTGTCACCAAGTTAGGATCTGATGATGGGATCTTAGAGAAATCGAGGGCAACCCTCAAATTTTATAGGCTCACTTATTGTTTTTCGCATATTTTATGAAGTATCTTGTGTATTTGCGTATGGTTGTCACCATCTCAGGTAGCTGGGCTGATGATAGAAGGTACAACTCCTTAACAGTAAGAAGTTACTCGAACAGGCAAGGACTGTTTTAGTAAATTGTTTTGATGTTTGATAGGGCATTTGCCACATTTGGTCAGTCAGGATAGTCTGCAGAGTACCTAACTCCTCGACAACTAACAGCAGATATATCGTGTATAGGCTCATTGAAAAGGGCTCGATGTGTGGATAAACGTACTGTTAATGAGGAACACCGAAGTACATAGAGACCTGATGCTGAAGCCAGGCGCATCAGAAAAAGTACAAACCTTGAAATTACAGCACCGTAGTCGTGTTTGGGCTCATTTTAAACAGGATTAAATTTTAAGTTCAATGCAATGTTGACATAAGTCTGGCCTGATGCTGCAGCCAGGATTATCAGCTAGGAGAGTGAAATACTAGGAGAACTCCTCAACAATGAACGTCCCTGCATCGGGAAAAGCAATATTTTGTAACTAGGTGATCAGCAGTTGACATTAGGCTATTGTAACTTAGATAAATTACAAACTGACCCACTAAAAAGTAAAAAATAAAAACTTTTTTTACAAAAAAAACAACCGACTTCCAAAAAACACTATAAAGTGAAAAAACAACCGACTTCCAAAAAACACTATAAAGTGAAAAATAACTTTAATTTCAGAAGTCGGTGTCTTTGGATTTGTATTTTTTTTTGCCGACTTCCGAAATTAAAGTTATTTTTCACTTTATAGTGTTTTTTGGAAGTCGGTTGTTTTTTTTGTAAAAAAGTTTTTATTTTTTACTTTTTAGTGGGTCAGTTTGTAATTTATCTAAGTTACAATAGCCTAATGTCAACTGCTGATCACCTTTTACAAAATATTGCTTTTCCCGATGCAGGGACGTTGATTGTTGAGGAGTTCTCCTAGTATTCCACTCTCCTAGCTGATAATCCTGGCTGCAGCATAAGGCCAGACTTATGTCAACATTGCATTGAACTTAAAATTTAGTCCTGTTTAAAATGAGCCCAAACACGACTACGGTGCTGTAATTTCAAGGTTTGTACTTTTTCTGATGCTCCTGGCTTCAGCATCAGGTCTTCGGTGTTCCTCAGTAACAGTACGTTTATCCACACATCGAGCCCTTTTCAATGAGCCTAAACACGATATATCTGCTGTTAGTTGTCGAGGAGTTAGGTACTCTGCAGACTATCCTGACTGCAGCATCAGGTCATGACTTGATGATCATGAGACCAAATGTGGCAAATGCCCTATCAAACATCAAAACAATTTACTAAAACAGTCCTTGCCTGTTCGAGTAACTTCTTACTGTTAAGGAGTTGTACCTTCCATCATCAGCCCAGCTACCTGAGATGGTGACAACCATACACAAGATACTTCATAAAATATGCGAAAAAAAATAAGTGAGCCTATAAAATTTGAGGGTTGCCCTCGATTTCTCTAAGATCCCATCATCAGATCCTAACTTGGTGACAATGGGACCACCTCAGAACTATCTACTTTCGAACAAAAAAAGAATTTTGAAAATCCGTCGACAATTGGCGGAGTATTCGATGAACAAACATACAAAAAAAAAAAAAAACATACGAACAGCCGAACATAGTACCTCCTCCTTTTTGTGAAGTCGGTAAAAATAACTTTAAGTTCGGAAGTCGGTGGCAAAAAACAAAAATACAAATCCAAAGACACCGACTTCCGAAATTGTTACCGACTTCACAAAAAGGAGGAGGTACTATGTTCGGATGTTTGTATTTTTTTTTTTGTATGTTTGTTCATCGAATGCTCCGCCAATTGTCGACGAATTTTTCAAAATTCTTTTGCATGCTGTGATCCGCTATTGTTGAGGGTTTACAAAACGAATGTTATTTTAAAAAAAATTGTGAATCCCTTTTAGCGGATCCCATATACTAATATCCTACTTCGTCTGACAACGCAGAAAGGGAAAATAATGAAACCAATGATAGGTACTACATAACTTTGACCCGTAGGTACTAGTATTAATAGGATGCTCATCTCTTGATCTAATATTCATTTGAGTGAGTTAACTAGCAAACAAAAACAAAAAAGATGTTTCAATAACACGTTTTTCGTACTAGAGCTTTTTTCAGGATTGGCCCTGAAACACCCTACGAAGACTTTAAAGACTTTATACACTTATATAAATACACACTAATATTTATATAATTATACTTTGTAACAAACATTCTTCATACAGAATTTTTAATGATATTTCTCTTTTTACAGATCGGCATCGCGTCTTACGACTCTGCTTTGGGCTGTCAAATCAACCTGCCATCAGTTTTCGCTCGAGTCACCTCCTACATCAGTTTCTTCAAACAACACTTGGAATAATTTAATACGAAAATAAACATAGTATCTGGAAAATTAAAATATGTTAGAAGAGTGAAAATTACTTTTGGCTTATATATTTTGTATTTTTGACCCAGAAGACCAAAAAAGAAAATCTAAGGCTAACTAAAGATGTCGCTGTATAACATTAAGAAAATACAAACTTATGATTTCCTATTTTATTTTGTTTTTTCTTATGTCTGTAATCCTTACACCATTATTAAATAACAAGCCATGTGCCCGATGGGATTTGCAGTCTTACCAACGGGGTACCGTATAACCCAGTAACTTAGGTGTGGAGGTCAGATAGGCAGTCACTCCATTTAAAATACTGGTACTCAGCTGCATCCGCTTAGACTAGAAACCGACTCCAACATAGTTCGGAAAAGGCTAGGCAGATAGATGGGTGGATGGGATTAACCATTCGGTAAAAGGTTACTTACTTACTCTTTAGCCTTTCTATGGACCCTTCAAACTACCTATACTAGATAACTGTTAGTAATTGATTTTGGATCAGTTAGGTAATATGTACGTAACAGATCGAAAACCAACACAAAACAATACTAGAAGTACCCTTCCAAGATAAGGTTCTATGCAATTTCACGAGTTGTCGCATTTCTGAGACAAGTCTTGGGTTCAGATCTACCAATGTTACCCACGTGCTGATTTGGCTTTGGATTTGAATTGGACATGTCCCCCTTTTCTATCTGTTTATCATGCACTAGTAGTTTGACAGTTGTGCGACAGTGCCTGGAAGGAATAACACTTAGCCAAGGTACGTGCCTAGTGACGTTTAAAGATCTTGGCCTTAGTTAATTGTCAAATGCTTAGTTTGAGGTTAGACAAGAGTGACCACGAAATTCAAGTACTAGGCCAGAAGCTCTGAAGATTGAAAAAATATTTATTTATTTCAAAAGCGATCAATAAGGAGAAGGGTAAAGTCTGCTGTTTATAAACGTACTTTCGTACTGATCACTCATATTAAAGTAAATATTCATTGGTACGCTTAATAATTCTTTGCACAGTTAAGACATGGAAAAATACCAGAAGCTATGTTTCATGGAACAAGCTCGTATTAAAAGAGGTAGGTACCGAAAACAAATCAACGACAATTAAAAATATCATCGCCGACACGTTCCATGCATGGCACGCGACGGTGTTTGTTGGTGACGAACTGGTCTAGTGGGCATAGTGTCGCACTTAAAAAAAAAATTACGTTAAATATTTATATATCTGACACGTTCCTAGGACAGACTCTTTTAGGCGGTGCGTTGTCTGTCAGTGAACTAAGTATTTTTATTACGTAGATAGATGAGACTGGAAAAGTGGTGAACACTGAGATGACAGCTCATAAAGATCGCAGGTAAAACTGGCGGAAAAACCAAAAGGGGGTAAACGGAGCCGGTCGAAACCCAACAAGGTTTTGAAAAAACAGGATCCATAGAAAGACACGTGCGACAAGGATGTTTTCGTCAAGGTAGAGAAGAAGAAGAAGCCTCCTTGTCGGAACCAGTGCTGCACCGCGCTGGCAGGACCCAACATGCTGCTGCGGCCAGCAATCCCGACGACGCAACTGTACGTGTCCAGACTGCACCACTCCACGAAGGTTGAGGAGATCGTGAAGTACATGCGTGTACTGTAAAGTGATTTTGAGGGTCGAGAAGTTGGAGTCGAGTCACAACACGGATCACGTTGGAGTCGTTCATGGTGCGTGTTCCGACACATCATCTCGAGAAGTTCCTCAAGAAAGAGTTCTGGCCGAAGGGTGTTGTGTACCGCCGGTTTCGTGGCCGGATACATGACACCAGTCAGCAAAACACGACGCAGACACTTCGTGTTCGTTAGTTTGTTAGTTTTTTAGTGTACTTAATTATAATGTTGTACGTAGTTATAGTATTTTTAAGTTATTAATATTATAATGTATACAGTGTTTTATTTGGGCCTTGATGCCTGAAATAAATAAATAAATAAAGATAAAGACAAATTGGGATGATGATGATTTTATTCTAATATAAGTAAAACAATTGTGATCGATAATTAAATAATTGTGGTGAAACCGCAGGGCGCTGCTAGTTCTAATATAAGATCAACAATTAAATAATTTAAGAGGGCCCTTAAAGTGATCAAAAATCAAAATCAAAATCAAAAATGTTTATTGCAATTACATACAAATTATGTGTGTGTAGTGATGCAGACCAAAATATAATTATTTTGTTATTTTTACTCAAAGTTGTCGATTATTATTTTTTATAGATTTGTTTTTTTTTATTAATCTTAGAATCTACAGTAAGTCTTTGTTATGTGGGGAAATCCTCATGCTCATACTTCATACACTAGCCAGGGAAAGGTGATTACTGATGGGTAGAAGAAAGAAGCATATCCGAGCGTATAACATTAAAAATACTGGTAGTCAGCTGCATTCGGTTAGACTGGAAGTCGACCCCCACATAGAAAAAGCTAGGCAGCTGATGTTGAAGCGACACGCGTAGGCTCCAGCTCAAAAACAGTGTCAGGGGGTACTTAGAACATAGTGTTGCCATTATGCAGAGTCCTTTTATAATGCAATAAAATGCGGCTTAATTATAATTATTGGATTATTTCTTAATTTTCTTTATTATTATATTTTTGTTACCTTCACGAAATTTTCTTTCTTTCATTTTGATGATTTTAGCCGGTTCTATTCCATATGTAACGCCGAAGGGCTCAATCTAGGAATCGTTTTTTAAGCTTTGACTGGTGGCTTCCTAAGGCTCATCAACACAATATAAAATAACACGCTGTCAAATATCATGTTAGCCGTTGTAGTTGGTTCACGGAAATAACAACAGCCAATCAAATCGCACTGACATAAGATTGAGCAACAGGCTGAGAATCATCATATTTTGAACATCAAAAATTACAAATAATAGCTCCCAAAATACTTTGCCACTTCCTAGTGTTTTAGCTGGGAAAAGGAAGTGGCGGAATAAACTCCCCAGCAACACGCCTGTCTGTTAACTTTTAAAAATTTCTAAATCTTTCTTAATTTTCCCAGTCAGTAGGTACAGTGTACCATTTTTCTCAAGATATTAAATATTAATACGAGCTGACCCGGCGAACTTCATACCGCCTCAGAATCAATAAATGTTGTGTTAATTTATTCATCAAAAAGCAAATTTTTGAGCATGTATCGATATCATGGGTGATAAGATTGCTAACACTATCACAACAGCGATTGTAATGTAATTGCGTAGAAATAGGTTTTGTCGACGGAAGAATAGACAAAATGACAGATTGTAGAAATATTTGTACGCATTCTACGCGTCTAAGCATGGCAATGTGTCATTTTGTCTATTCTTCCGTCGACAAAACGTCGTCATGCTACGCGTGCTGAAGAGAGGGCTATTGTTGGTGGTTTTGGTGAATATTCAAATATTATAGTAAAACGAACACTAGCTTTTCATGTTTATCCGAGATATTATAACTCTGTAAGTTCTGTAAAATGTTGTATTTAAAAAACAACGACGTTATCTTTCATATGTAATTAGATAAATCAGTTTTTCAAAAAACAAAATAAGGATAACTATCTATGGTTATTAATACAATTTGTTCCATTTTCAGGCGGTACTATATCCTCGAATCAAATCCTGAGCCATCGTCAGTGTATCTGTGATTACTAACAGCGATTGTTTCTGGGCGTTCCCTATCTTCATCCAAAGTTCCAACATCTGTACCAGTGGACTTGGAAGCATAGCCTTCTGCAGAGGAGACTCTGGTGATCCTCTCATCATCAACAGGAACAACAGACAGCTCTTGATAGGGGGCATCTTTAAATAGCATAGAACAAAGTTGCTATTCGTGTCAGTTTTTTCGACCACTTTTGTTCTCCTTTACTCTGCGACAGAGTTTGATGCGGTTTTCACCGTCGTTTAGAGAATTTGGTCTGGAAGGTTTATATTATAATACATTCTTATTACAAAATACATTCTTATTAAATTACATTTATTACATTTTGTTTCTTTTTTCTCAAGGTAACCGACAGAGTCCGAAGAATTGCCAAACTTAAGTGGCAGTGGGCAGACACATTGCTCGCAGAACTGAGGGCCGATGGAGCTGAAAGATTCTAGAGTGGCGACCGCATCCCGTGCGTACCGAAAGACGTAGCGTTGGAAAGCCTCCCACAAGTTGGACCGACGACCTTGTGAAGGCCGCAGGAACCCGTTGGATCCGAGAAGCATAAAACCAGTCGAAGTGGAGGTGCTTGGGGTTGGCCTATGTCCAGCAGAGGACGTCTTTCGGCTGAAATGGTGAACTTTATTTATTATAAAGAAATTTCGATGTTTCGTCAAGTAACAACCGTGCGATGCAGGGTCGCTATGGTTTGGAGAAAATGAAAAAATATTTGTATTGAAAAGTAATTGTATAATAGACCGTCTTCTTCTAATAAAGTTTTGTTTGTTCTTTTAAAGAGTTAATAATAATATAATAAATTTTATTTTTCAGAAAAAACACATCTAAGGTTCACAAAAACAATTTGCCAACTAAAATTAACATTAAAGAAAAAAGTGTATCGTTGGTGCCTGTACTAATGAATGAGAATCATTGTATCACAGACACCAGAAAGTTATCGCAAAACTTTACATTAAACACTCTATGGGTATGATTAAATCGCAAAACAAAAAGACCTGTACAAATTGGCGTACCTACATTTCGTTGTTGATTTAAAAGTCCCTTAAAATGTAATAAGTTAAATAGGTACAAGTATGTGTATTTATCAGTAGATACATGTCATAATTAATTGACACTCTCCTGAATAGATTTAAAGCGACGATATTTTTTTTTTTTGTTAGCCTATACTGTCCTACTGCTGGGCAACGACAAATCTTTCCAGGAACTCTTTTCCCGTACAACCTCGCAATACGCGTCCAGGTCATCTCACCGTCTCTTTCTGGAACGGCCTAGGCAGGCTTGTCCATCTTCAGGCAGCCATTGTGTAGAGACTTAATTATAAGAGTTAGTTTTAATTATTATTTTTATTTACAGATTGGTGTGGTGGCATCATTCGGTTCCTCTTTAGGCTGCCAATCTGGCCTTCCAAATGCTTAAGCTCGTGTCACTTCATACATTGACTTCATCAACCGACATATTTGAGCAGAAATAACTTGCAAAACATTTGTATTTTTCTGTTTAATAAAATACTGAGTAGGTATACACTTATCTTTTCATTGTTAACTATACGAGTAAATACAATCGAACTCTAGACTGGTGTTTACTGAGTAAATAAATCTGTATACTAAATACACATAATCTAGTTTTTTTAATAATATACAATGATACCTGAATATTGACCGATATCTTCGATGTGCGTGTTTGCAAATAATAAAACTGAAGAGACATTTCAATAGAGAGATAAATATTGCCAAGAGTGTTCTCCTTTAAGAAACGAGAACAAATAGATTTTGATGATAGAGCCGAACATTTTAATCTTTTAGTATATATTGGACAATCTAATAAGTGTTTCGTCTTGTGCAGAATAAACGCAGCTATTTTTGACTTTCTTAGGTAAGAAACAATAACTTTATATATTTTTTGTCAATACTTTTGTAGAAGATGTTTTTAAGTTAAATATTATATATTTCTTATCTTTATCGTTGGTCCTACAATTTTATCATGAAATTTGTAACGTACCTATGGTCTATCAAAATGAATTTATAGATTAGATTATTTAGGTTGTTTTTTGTGTAAGTAATCACTAATCATAATCGGATTTTTTGGGGATTTAAACAATTTTAGTTGTATTTTCGTGAAATTATTTTACCCACTGTTCACTTCATAGATGCTGATATCGATACTAAAGCCAACCCGTTAAGAAATGTCGTTTGTCAGTCTTCCTGTTCAGAAATCATATTGCAACTGCTGGAGAGGGCACTTTTAGTCTACGTAGCGTTACTAACTGGAATGTACGAAAATTACCACAAGTTTGTAGTGGCTTTTATGACTAAGAGATGAGGTACCCACAATTCTATTCGTGGACCCCTCTTCCTATCGACTCTAACTTTTAGTTTTTAAGTAAAATTATATTTTATTTGATTATTATATTGAAACTAGCTGTGCCCGCGACTTCGTTCGCATGTATGTTGGAAAACAAATTGGATTTCATGGGTTTGTTTTTGCGCGGAACCCTAATTAATTTTCTAAAATAAACTATAACATCAGCTATCTTTCAGTGGAAGTCCCGTATGTCTGTATGTTTGGCAGACGGACAGATTTTTTTTCTTGTTTCTTGTAGGTACCGTATATGTATACTTGCATTGCATTTAGTAAAAAGCTGTTTGAAATTATAGCATTTTGACATTTCAAACAGACAGTTCAATTTTAATATTTGAACCCTTATGGATTCGTCATGTCTGTCTGTCCGTCCGTATGTCACAGCCACTTTTTTCCAAAACTATAAGAACTACACTGTTGAAACGTGGTAATTAGATGTATTCTGTGAACCGCATTAAGATTTTCACAAAAAAAAAATAGAAAAAAACAATAAATTATGGGGGTTCCCCATACTTAGAACTGAAACCCAAAAAAATTTTTTTTTCATCAAACCTGTACGGGTCACTATACAGTGTGTTACGTAAAGGGTATGGACATATCAAACACACTGATTCTTTTGGTGATAATGAACTACATGGCAACATTTTTTAATACCTATACCTACATAATTAGAAAGTTAAAAAACATTTAACTAAAAATCCAAATGCTTCCAATTGAATTGTACACATCACTAGACCAAGTCAGCTGATCGGTGTCAATAAACTACACACAAAAGAACAACTCGGTAAAAGATTTGTTTCTCCTGGTACTATTTGCTAAATGGGTTCCGCATGTTAGTTTTATTCCACAAAATATTACACATTTGAACACAAATGAGTTACTTGTTTTTTAGTAAAAAAACGTGCTGCCTAGTATGTATCTACGTAATTATTAATACAGTATGAGTATTTTTTTTTCTTTCATAAAATCTTTTAAATATCAACTAAAACACTCCTAAAAGCTGTAGCCCAAATTTTCTATGAATTAAATGACTACATGCAGTCATCATCAGTTATCCAACTAAGTTCAATAAATTTTCTATGTCAGCAATAATAACAATTTTCGTGCAAATCTCCTTTAAGTTTAGCATAATCATCCTTTTTCGTTTTTTTGACATTGTAACTAACTGAGATAAATGGCTGTCAAAAGTGTGTTAAAACTGCAATAATAGGAAACTACAAAACTACTCAATACAAAAAAAAAATATTCGATAAAGTTGAAAATGAACCCTAGAAAACTTTCTTACGTAACTTATGTGTGTCCTGGTACAAATAATGCCAGAGGGTTCAGCACTTAATTTTATTTTTAGTAAATTTTTAAATTGAATATGTAGTTGTTATGGCTGTAGTTACTTCTTAACAACCGCTGACATCGCATACCGCTAATAATATCAAAAACAATTGAATTATTAAATGTATCCAAACACGTCACTTTGTTTACAGTTGTCCCGTTGTCCGATCGTCGATGACAGGCGCGTGCGCCGTGTTTGAACGGGAAGTGTTTAAATTTTCCGTAATCAGCGAATGTCTCCATCATATGCAAGAGAAGTTATTCACTTCATGAGTAACGGAAATTTTCACAGTAATAATACTGAACCCTAATTTCTGTACTTTTACAATCATGTAGGATAACAAAGGTTACCCACACAGTGATGTTTAGGGTCAATGAGGCAGTTTTCTGCTTTTTATGAAATTATTTTTTCATTTTGATTTACAGCAGCATTTTGCTTAATTATGTTTTATGTTCAAAACTTTTGTTTATTTCCTGATTATCCCCAATATCTATGTAAGCAAAGTTTAGCAACTAAAACTTACTTGTTCATTTCAAAATAAACTTTTAGTGAACAATAATTACAATGTTTGTAAGTATTGTTCATTTAATTAAGGTTAATTTTCAAATGGATTTATCATTTTCGTGTATTAACGCATGAAAGATGCTTCTTATGACGTGTTTCGTGTCGTAAGTCGGTCAATTTATTATGAAAGAAAAAAAAATCGAAAGCAATAATTGGGTCAGTTACCCTTAGTACTAGGATTATTATCCTAGTACTAAGGGTAACTGACCCAATTATTGACAGAGAGCGACTAAAAAGCACACGAAAAAAGTCGGATATCCTATTGGATATCCGACTTTTTTCGTGTGCTTTTTAGTCGCTCTCTGTCTGTATCGGTGCGAAGTTGTGTTTAGCAGATCAGTGATCGTTGTAGAAATTTTCGTGAAAATGTCGTCACGCAGTAATAGCGAATACTATGAGATGATGATGTGTACGCAGTGGAGTGTGATACCGTGCTCGAAATGGAAGTGCGAATTAAAAACGCCTTCAGGAGTGTAACGCCGGATATGCTCCGCAATGTTCAGCGAAATCTGAACGAGCGTGCGGCTTTGTGCGTACAACGCCAAGGCCAGCACATTGAACCTCACCTTTAAAATGTAAGTTACTTTAAAAAAATTCATTTATCAACTTATTCTTAATTTTTTACATAATTATTACGTTTCCCGTAACATCGTAGGCAAAGAAAGGGGCCGCGCCGCGCGCGGTGCTCTTTTACGATTCGGGGATTTCCCGATCGCCGCGGCGCCGCCGTGATGTGCGTGTGTGCTAGGCGCACAGACACGTAATGGATAATGTTAATGACCCTCGTAGTGCGGTGACACATTTGTTATGATTTCAATTTAATAAACTATCGAAATAAAAAAAATATTATGCATTTTCAAAGTTATTGCTTTTGAGCTGAAACTTTGCACATAGATTCTGGACCAGATACACTCTTCAACCCGTTTGTATGGATATACCCTTTCCGTAACACGCTGTATAGGTAGGTAGGTATCTATATAGATAGGTCTTCAAAAATGATATTGAGGTTTCTAATATAATTTTTTTCTAAACTGAATAGTTTGCGCGAGAGACACTTCCAAAGTGGTAAAATAAAAAAACTTAAAAAATAAGAGAATGATAAAAATAAAAAAAATATATGATGTACATTATCATGTAAACTTCCACCGAAAATTGGTTTGAACGAGATCTAGCAAGTAGCTCGCCGGTGAAAATTTAAAAACATATGATGGTACGGAACCCTCGGTGCGCGAGTCCGACTCGCTCTTGCCCGGTTTTTCTTTTTTTCGTAAGCAAAATACGCGCATTGACGTAGAGTAGCGGACACCAGTCCGTAATAACCTACCTCGTCGTCTTTTCGCAGCATTACAAGCAAACAAAATACATCATAATATGCAATATAGGTGAGGTATAACACCTACTGCACTACTTAGGTATATATAATTTGATATACCTAAGTAGCTGTTGCTAATCCGAAATGACTTCAGATTTCGACATGATATTAAAATCAAAATAACTAATCACTACACTATCATTTAGATACTGTCGGTACCTCTTCGTATCTATAGATTAATTACAACAGCATGCAATTAATTATCAATATCACCTCTATAAAACAATCTGAAAAATATTTTTGCACCTAGTTGCGGCTGGAACCACGATGAAAACCTTTATATTAGCGTGCTTGGCTTTGGCAAGCTTTGCCTGTGCAGAAGAATCCCTATACGGGAATACCGCTTATGGCTACTTGAAGAACGTCGGTATCCCTGAAGCCGAAAGGATCAAAGCGGCAGAGGAGAAGTTCCTTGCGTCGAGGATCGTCGGTGGAGTACCTGCTGCGAAAGGACAATACCCGTACCAGGTTCGTTGTTTGATATTTTTATCGTGTCTATACGATATTTGCACCATCTATATATATCTATGATAATGACAAATTATTTTATTTTTGTAAGTAAGTTTGCACAAACACTTACACGTCAATCATATTTTTTTTTAAAGAAAGGCCGAAACAAACTCAGCAAAATTATCATGACGTATCAAAATATATTTTGTCGTTTACCAGGCTGGTCTCATCCTCTCCATCATCGGCTTGGAAGGAAATGGTGTGTGCGGAGGTTCCCTGATCAGCGCCAACCGAGTGGTCACGGCCGCCCACTGCTGGAACGATGGTGTTAACCAAGTCTGGAAGGTGAAAGTTGTCCTCGGCTCCTCCACCCTCTTCTCTGGAGGCCACACGAGTGACTCCAGCGTCGTTGCCATGCACCCCAACTGGACACCCGCACTCATTCGTAACGATGTCGCTGTGATCTATTTACTCAAGTCTGTTCAATCTTCTTGTAAGTTAACAATAGAGAAGAATGCATAGATAGTAGAGGGGACTGTGGCTAAATAATAACAGCCACACATGTCGATCGATCACGTTAAGCTACAGCACGTATGACACTTATGACGTATCCACGTATGACAGCCGGGACCATAGTCCCGGCTGTCATACGTGGATCTTTGACAGTCGTTACGTAGTCAGAAGCCCGAAAGTCTGACAACCAGTCATAACAAGGGCTATCGTATTACCCAATAACTGGGTCGTGGAGGTCAGATAGGCAGTCGCTCCATGTAAAATACTGGTATTCAGCTGCATCCGGTTAGACTGGAAGCCAACCCCAACATAGTTGGGAAAAGATTAGGCAGATTATGATGGTGATGCATAGATAGTACAGACGATAGTTACGGACAGATACAATTTGAAGTAGGTTAAAATGGACTTAGAAGATTTTGTTACATTGTTAGTGTGTTAGTTACAAGTGAAGCTAATAAAAGCGTGTTAAAATAATAATAATAAATTGTTTATTATATATAAATACAAATAGATTGACGGTAAAACAATTGTAGATATAACTTATAACCTAATTGTACATAGATACAGTTTTATTTTGATGGGATAACTCTTAGCATTAGTAACAAATCAAAGATTGATTAAAATCAAAATATTTATTGATGGTTCTTTTACCAGGCTGAAACCTTGTCGACCCACCGCCAAAACTTATTACTTATTTTTCGTTGAAAATGAGATCATTATAGGCTGATGTCTCTGAACTAGCATTCTGAAATCGACGTATACTATTCTAACTACCATAAATGGGAATTTTAAGTCTTACACCAATTAAGCACCGAAGCAGGTGGAAACAGATTTTTACATGTATTTTTTATTTTCAGCAACAATCGCTCCTGTCGCCTTGCCTTCTGGATCAGAATTATACGTTGGGACCGCCGCTATTGCCTCCGGCTATGGATTGACAAGCTCCGGTAAGTCGTTATTTACATTTATATTAACAAACTAATTATAAACGGACATGTCCAGTAACGGTAAAATCAATGTTCAGTAAAGATTGATATATTTTTATAACCACTATTTAATTGCTACTTTAACAATTAATAAGTTTTACGAGTCAGAAATTTGATGAAACTGGTAAAAATTCGGTTTATACATATAGGATTTCAGTATGTTTTTTAGGGTTCCCTAGTTCTGTAGTTATAATTTAATTTATATGTGTGTAGTTTTAATTTAATTTACATAATGTTAAGAATTATTCTAAAATATTTAAAAAAGTTAGTAGTATTGCCAAGTCACGTTATTTGAGTTCAAAAATTAAAAATAGTAGTAACATTATTAAAACGGGGTCTCCCTTGTTTCACCAAAAAGAAATTGCCAAATTATCACTTCCCAAACAATTTTCCGCATAATTTCATTTGCCAAATTATTACTTGGCAAAAAATCTCTTCACAAATAATTATAACCCAAACCTAATGTTTGGCAAGTGAACGTTTAAACAATAACTTGTTTACCAACTAGTACTTTTACCACTTTTTATTTAGTCAAATATTTCAGTTGGAATAACTAATTTTACGCAAAATTACATTTGCCAAATATTTAGTGTCGTCAGTTTTCGCAGTTTTAAGGCAGCCATTTCAAGCATAAGATCTAACTTTGAAGACGTTTTATTACAAGGGTGTTTTTTCCACTGGGACCAATTCTAAACAGGTAATAATAATATTAAGTATTCTGGTAGTATTTTTTTTAAATAATTAATCTCGTCTAACTAGTTCAGTTTCGGGTAGTCTGTGTTTTTTCCATATTTTTTTTTACATATAATCTAGTCGTTTCTGGCACTCGCCGGCCGCTGCCGCGACACCGCTCGCTTCGCTCGCTCGGCTCGTGCGTAGGAGGTAACGGTTTTAACCTAACCTAACCTAAGATTTTTTTTATAATAATTAACCTCGTCTAACTAATTCGGTTCTCCATAGCCTGCTAAAAATAATCTCTTTTTTCCATATTTTTTTTTCTATATAATTTAGTCGTTTCTGGCACTCGCCGGCCGCTACCGCGGCACCGCTCGCTTCGCTCGCTCGGCTCGTGCGTAGGAGGTCACAGTTTTAACCTAACCTAACCTATGCATTTTTTTTTAATAGTTAACCTCGTCTAACTAATTCGGTTCTCGATAATGTCCATAGCAAAAAATTTAAAATGAATGAAATGATTATTTTAAGATAAAATTGCATTTTTTAATTATTTTATTCCCAAAAAATCTTATTTTTGTCTTTATATTTTTTGTCATAACAAATCATTTGACCAAACGTTTATTGTCTAAAGATTATTTGCTATAATAAATCATTTGATTAAAGACCAAATGCCTAAATTACATTATCCATAGTAATATTCTGCCAAGTAAAAATTTTACCAAATGAAAATGTGCATACTAAAATCATTCCATACATTGCATTGGTATAATAAAAGGTTGCGAAAATTTGTTTGGGTAGTGAAATTTTGGCAAAATCTTTTTGGTAAAACGGCAGGATCCCATTAAAACGACTTGGAATGTCATTAATAGCGAAGCGGGAAGGTCATGCACCCAAAGCAGACAACAGCCTTGTTATTAATGACAATATAATTAAATCAGATTGTCAAGTCGCCGCGGCCTTGGAAAATTTCTTTGCAGGGATTCCCGTATAACTACTAAATCTCTTAACTCATCACCCATTGTTGCAGAGTCTTTACTTAAAGAAAACGTTCCAGTTTGTGATTCTGAATTTCACTTCCAATATGTTATCTGTCTGTGGTAGTCGATCATATACTTTTATTGTTACGATACGATAGAAAAAAATCAAGAAGATACCTTTAAAAACTTTCTTTTTACAATAAAAACCATACTAATATACATACAATCATTATGATTTTTTGTCAGATTATTCTACAAGCAACATACTAAAATTCTATTGTTTTAATTTTTGAGATTTTTTGTAACTAAATAATTGCTTCATATTTTATAAATTACCAGGGTTGTGTCATCGCGCTTCTCTTACTTTTCTATGCAGTCCGACACTGACCGCGCTTTAGGTCATGTAAGCCCATTAATTTCCAAGCAGAATTGCACATGGTTGTGTAACCCTACAAACTAGAGTTCACTTACTAAAATGTTCTGTATACATTTTCCAGGTGGTTCCATCTCAGGTAACCAGTTCCTGAGCCACGTCCGCTTGAATGTGATCAGTAACAGCGCTTGCAGCTGGGCTTTCCCAATTATCCTCCAGTCCTCCAACCTCTGCACCAGCGGTGTCGGTGGTATTGGTACTTGCAACGGTGACTCTGGTGGCCCTCTTGTCGCCATCGTGAATGGCGAGAACGTCTTGGTAAGTGAATTTTGTCTTTACTACATACTTCTATTTTTGCAAAATAAAATTCGTTTTGTAAATGCCTTCAACTTGAAGGCATTAAAAATTGTGAATCCCTTTCAGCGGATCCCATATAATATTATACTACTTCGTCTGACAACGCAGAAACCGAAAATAATGATACCAATGATACTACTTAACTTTGACCCGTAGGTACGAGTATTAATAGGACGCTCATCTCTTGATCTAATATTCATTTCTCATGAGCAGTGTGGTGAGTTAACTTGCAAACAAAAACAAAAAAGATGTTTCAATAACACGTCTTTCGTACTAGAGCTCTTTTCAGGATTGGCCCTAAAACACCCTACTAAGACTATATAGACTTTATACACTTACTACACTACATACACTTAAATATATACACACATATTTATATATATATATACCTACTTTGTAACAAACAGTCTTCATGCAAAATTTTTAATGATACCTATTTCACTTTTTACAGATCGGTATCACGTCTTTCGGCTCTGCTTTGGGCTGTGACATCAACCTGCCATCAGTTTTCGCTCGAGTCACCTCCTACATCAGTTTCTTCAAACAACACTTAGAATAATTTAATACGAAAATAAACATAGTATCTGGAACATTAAAATATGTTAGAAGAGTGCAAATGACTTTTGATTTATATATTTTGTATTTTTGACCCAGAAGACCAAAAAAGAATATCTAAGGCTAACTAACGATGTTGAGCTTTCGCTGTATAACAGTAAAAAAATACAAACTCATGATTTCCTATTTTCTTTTGTTTTTTCTTGTTTGTAATCCTTACAGCATTATTAAATAACAAGTCATGTGCCCAATGGGATTTGCAGTCTTACCAAGCGGTAAAAATTACGAACTTCCATACAAACTATTCGGGGACGACGAGCCGTAAGCGCGGGGACGACGAGCCGTAAGCGCGGGGACGACGAGCCGTAACGCACCGCACCGCGGTTCGTGAGTTTGTCCCGAGGCGAGGCGATAACGTTACGATTCCGATTAGTGTGCGTTGCAGTAGGGAGTTTCATACAAAGAATACTGAACGGCTCGAGTTGATACGGTGCCGATCCCTTTCCGGTTTGATACATGTGCTATGACCTGTAGTGAGCAGACTCTTTTAGGCTGTGCGTTGTCTGTCAGTGAATTAAGGATTTTTATTACGTAGATAGATGAGACTGGAAAGGTGGTAAACACTGAGATGACAGCTCATAAAGATGTAGGGAAGAAGATAACTAGCTGTGCCGCCGACCGCAAACAAATTGGGATGATGATGATTTTATCCATAGGTACTAATATTATAAAGGTGTGTGTGTTTATATGGTTGTTACTTCTTTACGCTCAAACGGCTGGACCAATTTTGATAAAATTTTATATGGAAGTAGCTGACACCCTGGATTAACATATAGGCTACTTTTTACCCCGATATATTCCCACGGGATCGACATTTACGCGGGCAAAACCGCGGGGTGTAGCTAGTAATATCATAAATTCGAAAGCAACTCGGTCTGTCTGTCTGTCTGTCTGTATGTCACCTTTACACGCCTAAACCGCTGAACGGATTTCGATAAAATTTGGCAGAGAGATAGATTGCATCCCGGGGAAGGACTTAGAGTAGTTTTCATTCCGATATTCCCACGGGATCGACACTTATGTGGGTGAAACCGCAGGGCGCTGCTAGTTCTAATATAAGATCAACAATTAAATAATGTAAGAGGACCCTTATAATGATGCAGACGAATATAATGATGCAGAAAAAAGAATCAGCATTGCCATACAACTTGGCAATGCTGCCAGTCTTTTGGGCACGTTACCTGTTGACAGCGATGCGCATGAATTTTTTGATGCCCTTTGATTAATTCTCCTACTTTTTATATACTTGTACATATCATTATTATTATTTTAATACTGTTCGCTTTTACAATTATGTTTTACAATTATTGGATTATTTCTATTTTAATAGTATTAAGGTGTTTTTGTCCTAATTACGAAATTGTCTTTCTTTCATCGTGATGATTTTAGCCGGTTTTAATCCATGTGTACCTAATGCCGAAGGGCTCACTCTAGGAATCAGTTTTTAAGTTTTGTCTGCTGGCCTCTTATGGCTCATCAACACAAAATAAAATAACACGCTATCAAGTAAAATGTTAGCCGTTGTAGTTGGTGCACGGAAATAACAACAACCAATCAAATCGCACTAACATAAGATTGCACAACGGGCTGAGAATCATCATATTTTGAACATCAAAAATTACAAATAATAGCTCCCAAAACACTTTCCCACTTCCTAGTGTTTTAGCTAGGAAAAGGAAGTGGCGGAATAAACTCCCCAGTAACACGCCTGTCTGTTAACTTTTAAAAACTTCAAAATCTTACGTAATTTTCCCAGTCAGTAGGTACAGTGTACCATTTTTCTCAAGATATTAAATATTAATACGAGCTGACACGGCGAACTTCATACCGCCTCAGAATCAATAAATGCTGTGTTAATTTATTCATCAAAAAAGTCGTTCCATACGAAACGTAGATGAGAGTATGAGAAACAAAAACTTCATTTTTTTTTTTCGTGAATTTTCCCCCGTTTTAATAGTTATTCTGCTATTCGGGGCGGAGAAAAATCCACAAATCAAAGATCATAAAAATCGATCTAGTCGTTCTTGAGTTATAAATGGTGTTACTAACCCGACTTTGTTTTATTTATATAAATATAAGTTTTTTTTTAAATATTATAACTGTGGATACAGCAATGCTCGAACAATTACACTAATAAATAATATTGAAGCTTGGACTACAAAACGACATAGTTTGTGAGAATTTCACGATAAGGTACTCATCTCATTGTGCAACAATACTTACATTTTATCAATATAATCGTCTGTGGAAGATAACCGCTTCATATATATACATCGGGTTAATTACCTAGTTCAATACATGGTGATCTGTAAACAACAGAATGAAAGTCCTATTCGTGCTAGCTCTTGCGACTCTTGCCTACGCTGAAGAGGTAAATGTCGTGGACAGTCCTATCTATGGCTACATCCAAAATTATGCGATCCCACTGGCCGAAAAAATTCGTGTAGCAGAAGAACTGACCCCTGGAAGGATCGTTGGTGGTAATCCTTCCAAGCTTGGTGCCATCCCATACCAGGTACGTGTTCATTGACAACTCATTTTATATTTTTTAAAGATTATCTGCTGTTTGGACAATGTTCCTTTAAATAATCTAAATTCTTTAACAATAAAAAACACACGGGTTTTTGTTTTAATTTGTAACATCGTTTTTCCGTAGGCTGGTCTCCTCGCCCAATACGCGAGCATCACCGGCACTGGTGTATGTGGTGGTTCCCTCGTCAGTCGTAATAGGGTCATCACCGCTGCTCACTGCTGGTATGATGGCAAAAACCAGGCCTGGATCTTCACTGTTGTACTCGGTTCCGTCACAATCTTCTCTGGCGGAACTAGGGTGCAAACTAGTGCTGTCGTTGTACACCCTCACTGGTTCCCTCTTCTAGTCCGCAATGATGTTGCTGTCGTCTATCTGCCTTCTAACGTCGCTTTATCAGGTTGGTTATTAGTTTCTTGCAAGTTTTTTCAACTACCTAAAGTTCTAATTTGTTAAGTTGACCATCGACTGACTTAAGATGTGCACGCAGAGGTTACCTCGAGAGTATTTACTTCGTGGGTTAGGTACCGACGTTAGCTGCGCAATCAATTTGTTTGCCAGCCGGATCGCATTGGATGATCCCGTCTACTTTTTTTATACAAAGCGAAGCTTTGTGCGGCATCTTTATACATTATACAATAAGAGTATTTTATCTAAAGTGGTTAACTTCCATACAAAATAATTTATAATTTTACTTTTACAGACAAATTATCCCCTATCGCACTTCCTTCTGGTTCGCAACTCAAGGACGATTTTGTGGGAGTCACTGCGTTTGCATCTGGTTTTGGTTGGACGAGTGATGGTATGTGCAAATTCCATAATTGAGTTAAATACTTAACTTATTGGAGCAGCTTAATCCCAAGCCTTTTTGTCCCCAATATAGTCTTTATTATTATACTTTTATTAATACCTAATTATCTTACAATTTAACTCTAAAATACTTAACTTAATTTTTTCTGATGGCCTTGTAGATGACAAACTATAATTTGAAACCTTTTTGTCTCATTTTGAGCACAACATTTGCTGTCTTTTATGCTGCTTTTAAATTATGTATACTTTACATTAGCAGCAGCGGTGGACCTGTGCTAAGGGCTCCGTTAAGGAGTTCTGGGTCGTGAGTTCGGACCTGGCAGGCACTTAACTTTGAGTAATTTATTTCGTCACTCTCAAACGGTGTAGGAAAACAACGTGAGGAAACCGGCTTATCCTAGAACTAAAAATTCTAAACCATAATGATGTGACAAAACACTAAGCCGTACTAGGCCCCAGTGGTGGATTACGGCTCACTCCCACCCACAGAGAGGAGACTTGTGTCCCTGCAATGGGAAACGCTATAATTTAAATTTCTCTTTTCAGGTGGCTCCATCTCAGCTAACCAGAGCTTGAGTCACGTGAGCCTGTACGTGATCACGAACAGTATTTGCCGATTGGCCTTCCCTCTGAATCTTCACTCTTCTAATATTTGCACTAGCGGTCTTGGAGGCAAAAGCGTTTGCAGAGGTGATTCTGGTGGTCCTCTTGCTATAAACAGTAATGGCAAACCTGTTCTGGTACGTATTTTACATTCAACGTGTATTATGCAGGATTTAGTATGTCCATATCACCCATAAATATAAGGAACTAAGAATATAAACTATGAGCGAAACGCGTATTTTAAATTTTAAAACGTTTGCTTCGCGCGTTCGTTCTGGGCCAAGCACGAACGCGCAAAGCAAACGTTATAGACAGGTGATGCGTTTCTCGAATGCGCGTCAAACATTTCAATTTGACATAAGAGTCGTAAGACGCGCGCTCGTGAATAGCATTATTTGTCGATGGTATTGCTATTCTTTTGCTTTTTTCTTTACTTCTTGTTCTCTTTACAGATCGGTATCACGTCATTTGGTTCCGGCGCCGGCTGTGAGGTTGGTTTGCCCGCTGTCTTTTCCCGCGTCACCTCTTTCATGGACTTCTTCAACAAACACATCAAACCTTAACTAACCACACCACATTATCAGTTTAAGAAATATTTAAAAATGTTGTCGGGGTACGAAGCGAGGTGTCGGTGTTTTTGAGGAGAAACAAATGTTTATGTTGAACACTATTTATTGAATCACTCTCAAACTGTTCTTAGTGATAAAATGTTAATGAAATGTTGATGGAATGTTTGAATACACCCGGCTAACGCGGTAGACAAAAGTGCACTGAATATAATATCTAATATAAAATAATAAGTAATAAAATTAGGTCAACGCTTTGCGCCGATATCGCTAACTAAGGTGTTCGGTAAAAACACCGAACATATTCCGGGCCACGAAAGATGGGGATGCTGAGGTGAAACAATGTTATGTTAGTAATATAATGGAACGATCATGATGATAATGTTTACAAGGTGAATACAAACCAACTTAAGAATAAAATGTTAGTAGAATAAACGTAAAACTGATTTGAAATAAAATTAAGAGCTTATTGTTCCTAAAGGATTCCTAGGCACGCGAGGACACGGCCTATTCACCATTGTATTGTTTAATTCACCGTAAATATGGTTCGCACTAGATTGATGTTCACTCATGTTTTGACGCGCACTAGATTGATGTTCACTCATGTGTTGACGCGCACTGACACTATTGACGTTCACCTCACTAATACTTCTGGTGGGTCGAAGCTCCATGTCTGACGTGATGTGGACGCGGCGCGCTCGCAGCCGCAGCCATCTGCACAGCAGCGTTCCCGCCGCCAGCACCAGCGCGCCGACCAGGATATAGCTTACTGCATACTGATGGATGTCATGAGAGGATAATGTGTCTCCTATTTCCACTTGGCTGTTTTTCATGACATCGATGCGTTGGTGTAAGTCTTTTAAGGCGTACTTCATCTCGCCTGAGTCTGTTACGTCTTGTAAGTTTTTGAAAGGCATAGTGCTGTTAATGATGAAGTTTAATTGATCCATCTCAGGTATCAAAATGTCCGGGCTCAAATCAATTGTGTTTTTCTTTTGCCTCTGAATGTTCAGAGTAAAATCCTGACCCTTCAGCTGGCAACCTGGTTCTAAGTAAATGACACCAGCTTTGCTCAGTTGTACCTGGTTTATCTGTTCGCCGCAGATTATTTTAACGGCATAAATGTTGCAACAATGGTACAAGAATAGTGACGGGTTTGTTAGTGATGTCCATTTGTTTTCACATCGAGATCTTCGTACCTTGCACTTATCTTTGTCTCGGTCGAGATCGCAAAAGTTGTTCTCGTTGTTAAGATGGTATATCGGCTTTTTCCAGTCACACAGAAACTTATCATCTTCTTGTTTACAGAGTGAAAGTTCTTCAGACGTAATTGTTAAGTATGAGTCTCTTTTTAGATCCGTAGCGACGTATTCTGACGACGGGATGAACTCTATCATAGTGTTGTTCGTCTGGTGTGGTATAGGATGTATTTTATACAACTTATATCGGTCTCTACTGATAAGTGGGAATGTTATTTGGAAGAGGAAGTATTCCTCAGTTATTCGTGCTTTAATACTTATCAGAGAATAAAGCTTTCGAATATCGTGTGGTTCAATAGGCAATGTTAGGTCATCGGATAAGTGCCCAGAGATAATGTTAAGTTCCTTTTGGAACTGTTCAGGAGTAAGCAAATGAATGTTAACCTGTCCATGGTGGACATTAGTTAGGATGTCAAGTAGAATATCTTGAGTTCTTTTTAAGTTATGCAGTAAATTACTAGCTGTCATGGTAACTTCTTGAAGTAAGGATATGTTGTTTATCTCTCGTTGTAGTTTGTTTGAGATGTTATCCAGCGTGATCAGATGTTTATTGATTATTTTATGTTGTTTTGCCATTATTTCTTCTGTTCTTTTTAGCAAATTGTACTCGGATTCGACAATCGACGTCTGATTCTTCCATAAACCCGCTAAATGTTTTTCATTTTGTTGTATCATGTTGATGTCTCGGCTGTATTTTTCCGCGAATTGTTCGTCTAATACGCCGAATAGGGAATTTGCGATGTTTCCAACTGCATTGATAAGTCCCCGCCGCCGTCTGGAGTGTCCGCTTACGTGTTGCGTCATCAGAAGTTCATTGTAGTATTTCAGTTCATTACTCTCATGGATCAGCTGTGGGACTATCATGTTACACTGTTCGCTGCCTGTTGTTTTGCATGTTTTGTCCAGATATGCGGTTACTTTTTCAAACGCCTGCATACCTTCCCAATACGGAGACATGTTATAGAATACGACTAGGTACCAACTGTCTTTTACGAGGCTGATTTTTGATATTGGGTCAAAGTAGAAAGATTGGTTATTGTTTAATGATGTTATGTTGTAACTGCAATTTGCAACTGTGCAGATTGACATAAAAAAGGTTAATGCCATGGCAATATACGATAACGTTCCTGGTACTGTTTTTCTTGTTCGTCTCCTGTCGTTCTGGGACCCAGAACTCTGTTCAGCTGAACTGTCTGTTTCAGTTGAGCTGTTTTGTTGGCTGTTTGTTTCGATTTCTACCGGTAATAAAGAAAGTTTGACTACCGGCCGCTTTATGACGCCATTTTTCGTTTTCAATGACACCACCCGGACGTAGCCATCGTTACCGGGATGCAGATCTATCACTCGGCCCATAATCCACCGTCCAGCTGGAATGTTATCTTCATGTACTACCACCATATTGCCTATTTTTAAGTTTTCCTGTGGTTTAGACCACTTTTCTCTCGCTGTTAATTGGCTCAAATATTCATTCTTCCATTTTTGCCAAATCTGTTTAAAAATGTTGGTTGTTAAATGCCATCTTGTTCTCGCATCCTCCTTCGTCTCAATCACTGTTAGATCGGACCTTCCTGTTAAAAAATGTGCCGGTGATAAATAATCCAGATCCTCAATGTTTTCTGTAAGCGAGCATAACGGTCTCGAGTTCAGACACGCCTCCAGTTGTGTCAGCACAGTGGTGAACTCTTCAAACGTTAATCTTTGTTCACCCACCACTCTCTTTAGGTGGAACTTCAGACTGCGGACGGCTCTTTCCCACAGCCCACCAGCGCTCGGCCAAGATGGAGCGTTGAAATGCCATTGTATGTTCATTTCAGCTATTTCTGCCTGGCAGTTATCCCCGAAAACTTGTTGTAGTTGGTTGTACTCCTCTTGCAGCAGCCTGTTAGCTCCGATAAAATTTGTTCCTTGGTCACTATACATGTTATGTGGTGTTCCTCTCCGGGCCGCCATTCTCTTAAGTGCCGCTAAGAATGCTGAACTAGTAAGGTCAGATACCAATTCCAAGTGAACTGCTTTCGTGACCATGCATATAAATACAGCCACGTAGCCTTTCAATGTTCTCACCCCTCTCCCCTTGTTTGCCTTGATGTTCACAAAACCTGTGTAGTCCACGCCAGTATGGTAGAATGGAGGAGCGGGGTTCGTTCTAGCAGCGGGAAGGTCACCCATCAATTGATATTGCTTCCTTGCTTCATACTTCCGGCAAGTTACACAATTTCGTAACTGTTTTTTAGTCGTACTGTACCCGCTTGTTATCCAGTATTGTTGTCTTAGAGCAGCTAAGGTCAGTCGAGGGCCCCCATGAAATGTTAACTGATGAGCTTCTTCTATGAGTAACTCCGCCAATCGACTTCTGTTAGGGATTATCTTAGGATGTTTCATTTCGTCGCCCATGTTCGCGTTCCGTAAACGTCCTCCTACTCGGAGAAAGCCGCTGTTATCGACGAAAGGTTTTAGATTCAATAATTTGCTGTTTGTTGCCACATTGCCATTTTTGTTTAACATTGCAATATCTGACGTGAATGCTGTACTTTGTACATGTATTATAATAGCCGATTTGGCTTTTCGCAATTCTAGTAATGTTAGGTACTTCGGTAAATGTTTACGTTGCGACGTTGGCGTCAATGCCCTCCGTACCCATGCCAAGACACGAGTTATTTTTATAAACGAATTATGTTGTAATAATAAATTATCTATTATACTATTACTGTTAATGTCTTGAACAATATTTACCAATTCTATCCTTTTCATCTCTTCCTCTGTTCGGTAGATAGTCTGTTTTTGTTCTTTCTGTATGTCATAGGACGCTAGCCATGCTGGTCCCTTCCACCATAACGGATGTTGTACTAGTTGAGGCGCTGTTAGACCCCGGCTGGCGCAGTCGGCCGGGTTGTCTCCCGATTTTACATATCGCCAGCAATTTGCTGGCATTATCTGTTTGATAGCGTTGACTCTATTAGCCACGAAAGGTTTCCAACGTGCCGAATCGCCTTGCAGCCACCCTATGACCACCATAGAATCACACCATCCATAGATTTCTAGTTTACAACTTATACTCTGTTTGATTTTTTCGATGAGCTTAGATAGTAGATAAGCACCACAAAGCTCCATCCGTGGCAATGTTACGCTCTTTTTACTTGGTACAAGTTTCGACTTTGCTGCGACGATTACTGTTTCTTGTTGGTATTTTGTTCGTGCGTATACCACACACGCATATGCTTCGATGGATGCGTCACAATATCCATGCAGTTCGATGACATCATTCTCATTGCATAATATCCATCGTGGTATCTTACAATGTTTGATGTTGTCAATTCCCGTAATTAACTTGACCCATTCATTATGTATGTCATCGGACACTTTATCATCCCACTGTAGATCATGTTTCCACAACTTTTGAAATAATAGTTTAAGTTTCGTGGATAGGGGTGTCAGCCAACCAAGCGGGTCATATAATTTTGAAATTTCCGATAGTAGGCTCCTTTTAGTTGGTTTTGAGGTTGTTTGTGAAAAGTCGCAACGGAACGTAAATTGATCTCCTTTTGGGTTCCAGCACAAACCTAAAGTTTTCAACATGTCATCATTTTTGAAGCTATAAACGAATTCCTCTTGACTTGTTGATATGTTCCCTAATAATTCTTGACTGTTGGATGACCACTTTCGAAGATTAAAGCCTCCTGATTTCAAGAGCTGAATTAAATCATTTATCGATTGTTTACCTTGTTCTATGTTGAAGCAGCCGTGTAATAGGTCATCCATATAAAAACTGTTTTCCAGGACAGCAGCCGCTTTTGGGAGCTTGTGTCGTTCATCCGCCGCCAACTGTTTTAAGGTCATAATTGCTAAAAACGGTGCGGCCTTTGTCCCGTATGTTACCGTGTTCAGTTGATACACTTGTATAGGCTGTGTTGATGACTCACGCCAAACGATTTTTTGTAGATGTTGATCCATTGGGTTAACCAAGATTTGTCGGTACATCTTCTCGATGTCCGCGGTGAAGGCAAAGGGATATTGTCTCCATTGAAGTAGTAAGGCCTGTAGATCTTTTTGTAGATTGGGCCCTTTCAGCATGATGTCATTCAAGCTGTATTTTGTTGATGTTTTGGCGGATGCGTTGAATACCACACGAAGCTTTGTTGTTGAAGATTCTTCCCTCTGCACGCCGTGGTGAGGCAAGAAGCATTCGAGTGTTATGTTATCGTTTTTCTGTTCCGGTTTCATGTGGTTCAACGCTGCATATTCATGCATGAAATCCTTGTATTTTTCGGCTAAACTTGGTAGTTTTTCCAAGCGGCGTTCCAAGTTCTTAAGCTGAGCAATAGCCATAGGTTTGGAAGACCCCAATTGCTGTTTTAATTCTTCTTTCAGTGGTACTCTGACTTCGTAGCGACCCTGACTATCTCTTCGTGTTGTTTTTGTATAGAAGTCCATACATTCCTGATCTTCTACAGATAGATTTGAAGGTTCTAAAATCTCCTCAACTTCCCAAAATTTGTGAATCTCCTTGACGTTGTTTAAGACCACATTACATTGGTATGTTTTCACGTTACCGCATAGTAACCATCCCAGCTGTGTTTGTTGAGCCATTGGCTGTTGAGCATGTTCTCCTTTTATAATCCCGCCTAGCATAATGTTAGCATAAATGTCCGCCCCGAAAAGCAAGTCAATTCGTCGACTTTTGTAGAATTCCGGGTCAGCTAAATTAATGTTTTTTATGTAAGACCAATTAGGTTTAGCGAATGTTTGGTTTGGCAAGCTTTTAATAAGTTCGTTCATGATGAGCACATCGGATTCGAATTCAAAGTTGTTGTACATAGAAGTACATTCTATGCTTATCATCCCCTTACAGCTGTTTTCCTTTTGCCCCACTCCAAATATGACTCCTTTGCATCGTCTTCTCTTGATACCTAACATCTGAGACGCTTCTTCTGTTATTAAGGATATCTGAGATCCTTGATCGATCAAGGCGCGCATGGTTTGGTAAGTTCCATCCACCCCCTTGACCTTCACCAGAGCAGTCGCTAGCAATATCTCCGCCTTTTCATCTTGAGAGGCATTCACGGTGCCCGTCACGGGTTCATTGCGCTTTGCGTTTTGTTTTTCAACGTTGTTGCCGCTTGACGACGGAGTTGGTGCATTTGCTAATTTCGCAAATGCGTCATGTAAAATGGTGTTATGTTGATCTTGGCATTTCCGGCATGTTAAGTTGGAGGTGCATTGTTTTCCAAAATGGCTAAATAAACAATTTGTACAAAGTTTCAACTTGGTTGCAGTTTTTAGCCTCTGGTCGTCACTCATTTTTAAATATGTTTTGCAATTATAAATGCCATGTTGGTTATTGCAAAGAGGACATTTTATGTTTGACACGTGCATCGATTTCGCAGCTGTTCTATTTCCGTTGCTCTGGTTGTTTGAGTTGTTGTAATTTTTTTTATTATTGTTAGATGTTTGATTTGGATAATTGTTTTGATGAGAAGTCTTGGGAGGCACATCATCTTTACGGCGAACTGTTTCCAATGACGTAAATTTTGTTTCCAAAAATTCTAAGAACTCTGCGAGTACCGGTAGCTCTTTTGAATTCTTCAGCGACTCTATGTAGTCTGTGTATGTTTCTGTATCTAGCTTTTGACCTAGAACGTGTACAATCATTGGGTCCCATGATGTGGTGTCAACTCCTAAGTTTTTGATGGCATTAAGACATTCCAGCGTGGTGTCATGCATTCGCTTGATCTGCTGTAACGATTGCTGTTGTATGTTTGGCAGGCCTAGCAGAATGTTCATATGGGCCGAGAATATTAGTTTTTTGTTGTCATACCGATGGGTAAGAATATTCCAGCACACAGAATAGTTGTCGGTACTTATCGATAAATGTTGTATAAGTTTCTCAGCTTCTCCACGAACCTTCCCCTTTAAATACTGCATCTTTTGGCCGCTTGATAGCGAAGGGTTGTTGTGTATTACTTCCATGAATAGATCTCTGAACGATACCCATTGGTTGTAATTCCCGTTGAAGTTCGGTATCTCCAGTTGAGGTGTTGATTTTTCCCTGTGTGCGACTGACCACATTTTCGTATTAATAGCCCTTTTCAGGTTGTTGAATTTTTTCTCATACTTATCGTACATGTTGCTGTATTGTTCGTTCTCTCCCTCGAGTTCGATCTCGATGTCCCAATGTAATATGTCGATAGCTGACCACCTAGACTGTAGTGACCTCAATACGTCCTCAAATTCCCACTTATCTGCGATAGAGTCCACGTCTATGTTTGCGGTTGTACGCACAAAGGCTTTAAAATTCGCATACTGTTTTTTCAACAATGCGTCTAGCTTACTGTTTGGCTCCGTGTTCGACTTCTGAGCTGGGCGGTCGCTCAGCTGCCTTGGGAAACTAGGTCCCGCTTCCTCACCTGTTTTCTCCTCTGCACGCATACTCGATGTCGATGGCGATCTCTCACGAGCTGTTGTTTGCTCACCTGTTGAGAGGCTTCCCGTTTTCACGAACCGCAGCTGATACTGTTGGTTGATCAACGCCTTGGTTGACTCATACACCGTACGTGTTTTCTCGTACTCTCGGTCGGTGAAATAAGGATCAGTTTTACTTACTTCTCCCTCAATTCGCTCATGATTGACCTGGAAATCATTCCAATAGCCCTCCAAAGTATTAAGCTTCCGCTTAAAGTAGTCTACTGTTTTCCGGTCAGCACTATCCTTCTTCAAGTTAATGCCAAGTTTTATGATGCTATCATAGATCATTGATTGCGTTTCAATGAGTTCTGACATTGTTATAGGGTGTTAAAATCCTTACTGACTAGAAATAAGGAAAAATATTACTTGTATTCTCCGCTGTTAGTAGGTACTCAGCCTTTGCTGCTACTTCAGTTTCTGCTCCAATGTTCGCTCCGACAGCCCCACGACGTACACACACTGTTGTTTGTTACGATAGTTCAGACCTCGCACACCAAAATTCCGAATTTCCGAAATTACGCGACGCGTGATCCGGCTCGAAGGACCAAAAATATGTCGGGGTACGTAGCGAGGTGTCGGTGTTTTTGAGGAGAAACAAATGTTTATGTTGAACACTATTTATTGAATCACTCTCAAACTGTTCTTAGTGATAAAATGTTAATGAAATGTTGATGGAATGTTTGAATACACCCGGCTAACGCGGTAGACAAAAGTGCACTGAATATAATATCTAATATAAAATAATAAGTAATAAAATTAGGTCAACGCTTTGCGCCGATATCGCTAACTAAGGTGTTCGGTAAAAACACCGAACAAATGTAATGTAAAATGTAATTAGATAAGTTAGTAGACAAATAAACGAAATAAAATAAATAAATACACATGTTTATTCAGTATTAAAATTGGTAAAATTATTACATAAAGTCATAGAAATTATTTACCAAGGTATAATAATGTTAGATGTCTGTACTAGGTTATAACTGTAGCACAGGCGGCATAAGCATATATGTATAAATTTATGGTAATTGTAGGACAATAACATTCTTAACAATATTTAACATTATAAGTAAAATTTGTGAATAAAGCAGCTGACGTGGCTGAGGCATTTAAGGAGTTTTTTGCCAACATACCTTTAACAACGACTCGCTCCTTAGATTCGTCCCCGTCTAAAGCTGATAACCTTTTGCATAGCAGTGTACAGACACCAGCACATCAAGCTACTGCAATCTGTCAAATTTCTTTAATATATTTTCAACTTTATCGCTAAAGCATAAGGTTCAAAATTGATTGGGAAACTGTCAAATCTGACAGTTTTGAGTAGCTTTATGCGCTGGCGTCTGTTAAGTCTAAAAACACTGGTGATTACTGGGGCATCTCCATTAAACTTTTATGTAATATAATAGACCTCGAAGCCCCCTATCTAGCTGTTACTTTCAATAAATGTGTTGAATTAGGAACTTTTCCTGACCTTATGAAGAGTAGTAAAGTCATACCATTATTTAAATCAGGTAATAAAAATGACGTTGGCAATTTCAGGCCTATTTCTATCTTACCTGCATTTAGCAAAATATTTGAAAAATTAATACTCAAGCAGTTGCTAAGACATTTTAATTTAAATAGCCTCCTTCATAATGAACTTATGGCTTTACAAAATGGCTTTACAAAAGGTCGTTCGACTACAGATGCGGGTGTTGCTTTGATGAAACACATATCAAATTGATGAAAGACTTCTACTGAGAAATTCCTGATAGATAAGCTCAATAAAACTGCTCGACGGGGAAGCGAACCCAGGACCACATAGATAGAACTAGGTGTCTAACTTAATTTATAATGTTCTTCGATAAAAATCCTGTCCTATTTTTAGCTCAAACATGTGTTACTATAACGAATCCTATCCACAAGGATCGACTCTGAGACTCAAGCATGATGGTGTTATGGTAAGAACAGACGAAATCATTTTTTTTGTGCATGGGAAATCATCAATGACCCCTCCCGCTCTGGGTGGAGCGGAAGGGAGTGTCAAACTCTTACTGACTAAAACCCACCCGTGTTCCTTCTTAGCCCTTTATGTTGCAGGCAAGCGGTAACCCTTTCCGACAATCCTGCCGACCCGGCAGGCTTCGGCCCTGTGGGGCCCCTCCTCGATGCTGACATCTCTTTGAGGCGCGCGTGGAACACGTACGCGCCGTCCGGCACGGGCCTGGTCCTGAACGGACGGTGAGCTACCCATTACTCTTCGCCCGCAGGCCCCGCCTACGGTGGCCGGAAGTCGTCACGCGGCTAATAAAATTAAAGGGGGTCTTTAATTTTATTTTTACTAGGTATACCTACATGAAACGTGTTTTTTTCGGCATTTTTTGTCTTATGGTACGGAACCCTTCGTGTGCGATTCCGACTCGCACTTAGCCAGTTTTTTTACACACATCAATAATATAAGGATCTAGGGATTTAAAAAAATATTGTATTGCAATTCTTATTTATTCCTCAGATGAAAGTAATCTGACTATTGAAAAATCACCCCTTAAATTAATAATTACAATGAAATCAATTCTTTAAAAAAAAACTGTATTCAGAAACAATGGTTGATCCAGTCTTACCAAGTGGTATCGTATTACCCAGTAACTGGGTTGTGGAGGTCAGATAGGCAGTCGCTCCATGTACAATACTGGTATTCAACTGCATCCGGTTAGACTGGAAGCCGACCCCAAAAAAGTTGGAAAAAGGCTAGGTATGAGGAACAGCGTGTAAAGTTCACTCAACCTCCGTAGAAAAGGGAGGATCCTCCTACCAGACGGGTGTTGTGTCTGGCGGGCAACTGCCCGATGATTCATGTCGGGCCGTTGTGTCTATGCTAATTGCGCGGTAAACTCTGCTTGCGCGATGCAGGATTTGCGTGACGTCAGTATGACGCGTTGTTCGCATGTTGCGTTGTAGATACCGCTACAAGGTTAGGCAGATGATGATGACAAACGTTGGTTCATCCAGCTTCTAAAAGATGCGACTCTGGCAAAGGCAGCAGGAGCTTGGCAGCCGCGGTCAGATCGGAAGGAAGTTACACCAATCTATTGGAAAGTAAAAAAAAATATTAATAAAATCACTAAAATGATGAAGTTACATAAATATTTTCTGATGTGTGTGTCATCCTTTAAAATTAATTAATTTAATCTATTTACATTACTTAGAAGATTGTAGTTTTAGGAAAGGCTGATTCGTTGATTTAGGATTCAAATGATTGTACGGTGTTGTGTTAGGCCATTGGGCTTAACACAACATCGTAATAAGTACAATGTTCAGATTAGGTCAAGTTTTTCAATGCGGTTTTTAGACTGTTACACCCAGTACTAATGACTTAAGTATATGTCACAGCGTCAAGATTGATCGCTGGCTTAACACAACACCGATCAAAGAATCAGCATCACCACACAACTTGGCAATGTCGCCAACCTTTTGGGCATTTCCCGCTGACAGCTATGCGGACAATTTTTTTTTTTTCACTTGTTCTGTTTTATTTACCTACATGTACAGATGCCAGCACATCAAACTACTACAATCTGTCAAATTTCTTTAATAGATTTTTAACTTTATCACTAAAGCATAAGGTTCAAAGTTTATTGAGTAATTTTAACAGTTCCGGGTAGCTTCATGTGCTTATACTAGCTTCTGCCCGCGACTTCGTCCGCGTGAAATTCGTACATTCCTCTAAAAATTTCGAAAATGTGTGTTTATGATCTTAATCATTTATTTAGATAAATAAGTATTCGGGACAATTTTTAAGTTTATAGATCAAAGGGATCAGATTTTTCATACAAACAAAATCCTCCCCTTTTCGGGCCCTTAAAGGTTGAATTTCACCCTCCAAGTTTCATGTCTCTAGGACCAGCGGCAGCGGTTTGGGCTGTGTGTTATTATATCACCCAGTCAGTCAGTTTACCATTTTATATATAAAGAAAATTATATATATATAATTTTGTTTGAACATAAAAAAACCTACCTACATTATCTAATCAAATGATAATGTTAGTTATTATAATTATCTACTTAAAATCATTATCAAATAAGATACCTCGAAAAGTCCTATATAACGACGGCATATAAATATCAAAATCAGGATTAACTGTCTTCTATTGATTGTTAGTCAGCAACATGAGGTTCTTTGCAGTGTCTCTGCTGGCACTAATAGTAGTTGCCTCCGCGAGGCACATTTCTCTCGAAGATGTCATCGATATTGAAAAGAACACCGCGTATGGGTACATCACCAGAATCGGTATGCCGTTAGCTGAGAAAGTCCGTAAAGCTGAGGAGGAAGCCAGCAGGAATCCTTCCAGGATCATTGGTGGTTCCGTTGCTGCTCTTGGGCAGTTCCCATATCAGGTATTTATATTCTAACGTCTTTTTATAGGTACCCTTAGTTGTGATCAAGGATCTGATAATATTCAACCAACATGCAACTGTATTCAAAATATCATTATATGTGTTATCTCTCAACAGACTTATCCTTTTTTTTATAAAGATGAACGAGAGGCGTATCAAGTGTATAAAATGTTATTGGAATAGGTAATGCAATAATTTGGTTACCTATTTAAGTTCGAAAAATATTTGACCGAATTTCATTTCAACTATTTTCGTTTGGTTTTTTTTTTACTTCATCGAAGTCACGTCTGCCATTGTCTCAGTTGACCTATTATCAATTCGATTGTTTTCGTTACTCCGATGTTTCATTTGGCCGAAAAACTTTTTACCGAAGTCACACTTACCCGAAATAACATTTGTTCAAAGTCTTGTTTCCGAACATTCATTATACCACTGTTTTAATTACTATATTTTCATTTCACCAAAGGACTAAAAAGTTTGTGCACACCATTTCATCTATCAGCATGCAAACAAGGATGCTTGCTTCAAGCATGCAGCATGCAAGCAGGCATGCAGCATGCAAGCAAGCATGCAGCATGCAAGAAGGCACGCAGCGTGTAAGCAGGCATGCAGCGTGCAAGCAGGCATGCAGCAGGCTTAAGGCAGCATACAAACAAACATGCAGCTTGCAAGCAAGCATGCAGCGTGCATACAAGCATGCAAGCAGGCATGCAATATGCAGCAAGCATTGTTTCAGTCACGGCTCCAGCCAGCGCTGCGACGACAATGTCGACGGAGCCCCGCTTCGCGGGGCTCCTATTTCTGTGAGGAGAGTTTAAAGTAACCTAAAAAAAAATATTTTTGTCTATATAATTTTTTTTTCATAACAAATCATTTGATTAAATGTTTATTGTCTAAAGATTGTTTGCTGTAATAAATCATTTGATTAAAGACCAAATGCCTTAATGACAATTACCCTTATTCTGCTGAGTGAAAATTTGACCATATGAAAATGTGCGTACTAAAATCATTCCAAATATTGCAGTGGTATAAAAAAAGGTTGCTAAAATTTTGCGAAAATCTTTTAGGCAAAACGGCAGGATCCCAAGTAATCGGCTATATATTTGTGACCAAATAATATTCCGTATTTATAAAAATGTTGTTTCGGTGTGGTGAAAACAATATGGCAAATAAATCATTTGGCAAATGAAAAAAGTTCAAAAGAGGCTTCGGCCAATAGCAAAAAAATATTTTGTAAACCGACAAAATATAGTTCGGTAAAATAATACCTACCTATGACACATGATACTTCGATGATCTAAAAATATGTCAAAAAGGCATATAGCAAAAAAAAAATCCGTCAATAGTTTTCGGCAATATGAAATTCGAACAAAAAAAATTCAAAAGTGATCGGATCCCCAATAATTTATATCGTGCGGAAAATCATGCAGCTCCATACAATTTAATACCTTAATTCCTTAGGTAGGACTTCTCACAGCACTTCCAAGTGGATCGTCTATGGCCAGTGCTGTTCTATTATCCTCAACCAGAGTGCTGACCGCTGCCCACAACTTGCAAGACGGTGTATCATCAGTCACGAGGATAACTGTTGTTCTTGGCTCCATTACTATATTCACCGGTGGTACTAGAATAGATACCACTAATTTTGTTTTACACGAAAATTGGAACCCCACCAATGTCAGAAATGACATCGCTATGATCTACTTACCATTTGCCGTTAGTTTTTCTGGTAAGTATAGCTTTTCTATTCATCGATCTGCCTTCGGGATCTCAACTAAATGAGAATTTCGCCGGTAATATTGCTATTGCATCAGGCTACGGACTAACCGGTAAGAAAAGTATTTTATATTTCAATGTATTTCTATTCAATGTATTCCACACGAAATAGTATTTTTGTACCTACTGAATTTGCAGAATTTTTGTTGTGGGACTTTTAGTCTGTGCTAATTACATGAATTTTCTTTAATCCTTTTTCTCTCTTTCTGTACTGAATTGTAATTCCTGAGTGTTTTTTTGCTTCACAGCTACCGGCGTAGCCGCCAACCAGCCGTTAAGCTTCGTGCACTTACCTGTGATCACGAACGCTGAGTGTGCACAAACCTACCCATCGTTCGTCCATTCCTCCAATGTGTGCACCAGCGGTGCTGGTAACAAAAACATATGTTCAGGCGATTCCGGCGGTCCTCTTGCCGTCACCAGGAACGGTAGACCACTCTTGGTACGTATTATTATTACTACTTGTTCAGTAAGAGAGTGAAGTGAAAAATAAACTTCAAAAAAGACGCCATCAATTTAAACGAATGCTTGGTAAACTTTCACAATTGTTGAGTTGTGGTTTTTGGCTTACAGATTGGTATCACTTCGTTTGGGTCACAACGCGGTTGCCAAACCAGTGAACCTGCCGCCTTTGCCAGAGTCACCTCCTTTATTCACTGGATCAACAGTCGTTTTTAAAATAACTAACAATATATCTAAAGAGACAGAAAGAACTGTTTTATTTTCCTCCATAACTGAAATTGAAATTGTTTATTGAAATAATTGATTGACATAAATATTTCCAAAATAGGGCCTACTAGATGTAGGTAAAAATAATTGGATTCTACCTGAACTAGGAATAAATCTGTATCTCAGGTATCTCACTCATGTGCTTATACATAAGTATTATCTAAAATTCCTTAATCCAAAATAGTAAATAACTTATCTACTAAAAATAGGGTTTTATTCTAACTGACAGAAATAACCACGGAAATAACGCTACTTTTTTGCATCATCGTAAGACATTTTTGCAACCATGTTCTAATGATTTTTCCAATGTTAAATTTTTAATGAGGTCGTGTTTACTGTCATACTTTAAAAATTTATCATGTAGATATTATACAATAAATCACATGCAATCTTAATATACATTTTTCTAATTCTCGCTTTAAGGTTGTGTTTTCTAAGTTCAAATTAGTTACTTCTTGTTTTGCAATTAGTAATTCTTCTTGTAATTGATTAATTTTATCTTCTATTCTTGTAATTTTATTCTTTCGTTTCTTTTTAAAGATGATATGATCTATAATATCTATCTAGTCCTAATAGGGTCATCACCGCTGCTCACTGCTGGTATGATGGCAAAAACCAGGCCTGGATCTTCACTGTTGTACTCGGTTCCTTCACAATCTTCTCTTTCGGAACTAGGGTCGTTGTACACCCTCACTGGTTCCCTCTTCTAGTCCGCAATGATGTTGCTGTCATCTATCTGCCTTCTAACGTCGCTTTGTCAGGTTGGTTATTAATTTCTTGTAAGTTTTTTAAACTACCTAAAGTTCTAATTAGTTAAGTTGACCATCGACTGACATAGGATGTGCACGTAGAGGTTTCCTCGAGAATATTTACTTCGTGGGTTACCGACGATAGCTGCGCAATCCATTTGTTTGCCAGCCGGATCGCTTTGGATGATCCTGTCTACTTTTTTTATACTTTATACAATAAGAGTATTTTATCTAAAGTGGTTAACTTCCATACAAAATAATTTATAATTTTACTTTTACAGACAAATTATCCCCTATCGCACTTCCTTCTGGTTCGCAACTCAAGGACGATTTTGTGGGAGTCACTGAGCTTGCATCTGATTTTGGTTGGACGACTGATGGTATGTGAAAATTCCATAATTGAGTAAAATACTTAACTTAATTTTTTCTGATGGCCTTGTAGATGACAAACTATAATTTGAAACCTTTTTGTCTCATTTTGAGCACAACATTTGCTTTACATTAGCAGCAGCGGTGGACCTGTGCTAAGGGCCCCGTTAAGGAGTTCTGGGTCGTCAGTTCGAACCCGCCAGGCACATAACTTTAAGTAATTTATTTCGTTACTTTCAAACGGTGGAGGAAAACAACGTGAGGAAACCGGCTTATCCTAGAACTAAAAATTCTAAACCATAATGTGACAACACTAAGCCGTACTAGGCCCAAGTGGTGGATTACGACCAACTCCCACCTACAGATAGGAGGCTTGTGTCCCTGCAATGGGAACGTTAAAAGATAATTACACTATAATTTAAATTTCTCTTTTCAGGTGGCTCCATCTCAGCTAACCAGAGCCTGAGTCACGTGAGCCTGTACGTGATCACGAACAGTATTTGCCGATTGGCCTTCCCTCTGAATCTTCACTCTTCTAATATTTGCACTAGCGGTCTTGGAGGCAAAAGCGTTTGCAGAGGTGATTCTGGTGGTCCTCTTGCTATAAACAGTGATGGCAAACCTGTTCTGGTACGTATTTTACATTCAACGTGTATTATGCAGGATTTAGTATGTCCATATCACCCATAAATATAAGGAACTGAATATAAACTATGAGCGAAACGCGTATTTTCAATTTTAAAGCGTTTGCTTCGCGCGTTCATGCTGGGCCAAGCACGAACGCGCGAAGCAAACGTTATAGACAGCTGATGCGTTTCTCGAAAGCGCGTCAAACATTTCAATTTGACATAAGAGTCGTAAGACGCGCGCTCGTGAATAGCATTATTTGTCGATGGTATTGCTATTCTTTTGCTTTTTTCTTTACTTCTTGTTCTCTTTACAGATCGGTATCACGTCAGTTGGTTCCGGCGCCGGCTGCGAGGTTGGTTTGCCCGCTGTCTTTTCCCGCGTGACCTCTTTCATGGACTTCTTCAACAAACACATCAAACCTTAACTAACCACACCACATTATCAGCTTAAGAAATATTTAAAAATGTAATGTAAAATGTAATTAGATAAGTTAGTAGACAAATAAACGAAATAAAATAAATAAATACACATGTTTTATTCAGTATTAAAATTGGTAAAATTATTACATAAAGTCATAGAAATTATTTACAAAGGTATAATAATGTCAGATGTCTGTACTAGGATAAACCTGTAGCACAGGCGGCATACCTAAGCATATTATGTATTAATTTATGGTAATTGTAGGACAATAACATTTTAAAACTTTTATTGTGCCTCGTTCAGTGTCCTTCAATGTGTTAACAATATTTAACATTATAAGTAAAATGAGTTAATAAAGCAGCTGACGTGGCTGAGGCATTTAATGAGTTTTTTGCCAATATACCTATAACTACGACTCGCTCCTTAGATTCGTCCCCGTCTAAAGCTGATAACCTTTTGCATAGCAGTGTACAGACGCCACCAGCACATCAAGCTACTACAATCTGTCAATATTCTTTAAGAGATTTTCAACTTTATCGCTAAAGCATAAGGTTCAAAGTTGATTGGGAAGATTTGACAGTTTTGGGTAGCTTTATGCGCTGCACAGTATGATAAATGCCTCAAAAAACGGACATCCTTTTTCTATTTTGAATGCGAGAGTAGAACTCCCGGATCTTAAATATACTTTAAAACAGAGTTATAATTTTTATTAGTTTTTTTTTAATTTCCATAAAAACGCAAAAATAAACGTTGTGATGAAAATATTTGAACATTTGTTTTTTTAAGTTTATTGACATTATATACTTTAAAACAGAGTTATAATTTTTATTAGTTTTTTTTTTAATTTCCTTAAAAACGCAAAAATAAACGTTGTGATGAAAATATTTGAACATTTGTTTTTTTAAGTTTATAGACATTATATGCAAGGTATTATATGAGCGAAACAGAAAAGATTTCCCTATAATGAAAAAATAAATATGCCTGATTTTATTTTTATTCCTTTTTATTTTTTCCCTCGGACATTTTTTGTCAGTAGCACCTAATATTTATCTTAGAATATTCTTAAGATCTGTACTATTAACTGTAAAAAAAATCTGATGCAAACCTATCAGGAAATCGAATATAATATATTCGATTTCCTGATAGGTTTGCATCAGATTTTTTTTTGACTTTGAAATTTGACTTTTTGATTTTTCTCTGATAATAGGGTTGTCACTCTCAGAACACAGAAAATACAATAAATAATTTCTGTTGAGACCATAAACTGACGAGGACGGACCCCTTCCCTATACCGCATTTACCACTTCATCACAAAAATATAAAATACGTAAATGTATAAAAAATATTTTAATATCAAACGGTTTTATTTAATAATACATTAAACGAACAAATATACACGTGAAACAAAACAAACTTTACAAAATATACCTACAAACAGCCACTAAGGGCAATTTTTGAACTTCACAATATTATTTTATGCCAAGAAAACTTTATAAGCCATTAAATTTCCTATAGGTACCTCTATACCTACTGTTTATCCTTAATGAGTAATACTAAGAGTTTTTTTTTTAAGAATTTGGTATTCTCACGGTTGCATCACAGTTCATCTTTGCCAACATTTTATATATTAGACAAAATATACACTAAAAACAGTGATATTCACAATGTTAAAACTAGAAATAAGGACTAACTACGTGCTCCCTTTCACCGGCTTCATAAGGTTCATAACTCATTTCTTGGGCTTGGTATAACCTTTTATAACAAGCTACCTTCTTCTTTGCTAGATTTGCCTTTTAATACGTTTAAAGCTCAAGTAAAATCCAACCTTTGTTCAAAGGCATACTATTCCATCAACGATTACTTAAACGATAAGAATAGTTGGTCGCCCTGATTAACTCAAGACAATATTTATGTTCTTTCTCTAGAATTAGCTTACTGACAGGTTATATGAGTTCATATAATTTTTTTATTTGACTTTATAAGTCCATTCAGTTTAATTTATTTTAATTTATTATTGACATAATCTACTCATTTCAATGTTTTCTAATGAGTTGATTCCAATATGTGGTTAGCTAGCGATCTCTATGATTGATCATATTATTCTTGCTTGAGCAACCGGCAGCAAGTTCGTCATGCCGCGCTGCTGCTTGCGGTAGCGTAGGGGATCGGGTTGCCTCCTTCCCTCAAATATGGCGAGGGGGGTAATGGCTGCTCTTTGCGTTATGCTCGTGAACGGGTGCTGCTCGTGGTGACCAGTCACCACATTAGTAATAACTTGTTTATTTATTTTACTTCGATGGTCCTAGTTTAACATTTGTGACTTTAAGTGACAGCTATGTGAACAGAACCCAGCATTGCATAAATATGTAAGCTGTGACGCCCTTTATACCACCTGGAGGCTTTTATTTTAGGTAGTAAGCTTTTTTGTTTACATTTTTAATTTGGTTTTTTTTTTTTTTTGCTTGATTACGTTTAGTTTTTATTGTATTTGTTGGTTTAATGGCGTGGCTAGCTAACATAAGGCAAATAATTTAATTTAATGTTCTGTGTCCTGTAATGTTAATTACTTTGCTTAACTAGTATTGTATACAATCAAGTATTTTCTAACTGAACAGACAGCTGTGCTGTGTGTGTGTGTGTGGTGAAGGACGGGCGTTTTGGGGGACTGTAATTTTGGCGGGGCGTTTTGTAATTTTGACGTTCGAAAAGTGCTGATCTCAGTAGTTTGAATAAATGACTTTTGATTTTGATTTTAAGTCTAGAAATAATGACAAAATTAATTGTATTAATTCATTATTTTATGCCTAGTTTACTTGAATACTATTTACCTTAAAGATCAAAATAACAATATACGTAATTACTTAGTCAGCGTAAAATTGATCCAATTCGATTCGATTCGATTGGTATTTATCGAATGCTTTTAATACAAATATGTGTAAAACTAGTTTTAATCTCTTATAATTATATGATAGCAAAATATTTGGAAAACACCAAGATCATTATCTAACCTTTAGGGCATATAAATATCAACCGTGGAGAAGCGATTGCTACTCGTAGGTGTTTGTTAGTACCGGTAACATGAAGTTCTTAGCTGTGATTCTATTGGCTCTGGCGGTGGTCGCCTCCGCAAGGAACGTCAACCTCGAGAGTGTGATCGATCTTGAAGACATCACCGCGTACGGATACCTCAGTAAAGTTGGTGCTCCTTTGGCCGAGAAAATCCGCCAAGCGGAGGAGGATGCCGTCCAAAATCCATCCAGAATCGTCGGTGGTTCTGCAGCTAGTGTCGGCCAATTCCCTTACCAGGTCTTGACCGTTTGTTTAGTAACTATGTGTTAAATCTAAAAGCATATTAACAAATTGTGCTTTAATAACGCTGTTGCAATATTTCTTTATAGGCTGGTCTTATCGCTGAATTTAGCGGTGGTCAGGGTGCCTGTGGGGGTTCATTGCTCAACTCAAGGAGAGTACTCACCGCTGCTCACTGCTGGTTCGATGGTATAAACCAGGGCTCGAGGTTCACTGTTGTCCTCGGCTCAATCCGTCTGTTCAGTGGCGGTACTAGGGTGGCTTCCTCTGACGTTGTTATGCATGCAAGCTGGACCCCTTCCTTAATCCGTAATGATATTGCTATGATAAACTTGCCTTCTGCCGTTAGTTTCTCAAGTGAGTATTAAGCCTTCTTTTGTTTGCTTCTTTTGGTAAAATATGGGCTGTTTTTAAAAAAAAATTTTTTCGGTTGAAAAAACTGTCAAAAATCCAAAACTATTCCTCGGATAAAATTATCTGGCGTTGGAAAAATCAGCCCTAATACACAAAAATGTCTAATTAAATGACAACGACACACACAATGACTTTAATTAATTTAATGTTAATAGACAACATCGCTCCCATTGCTCTGCCCTCTGGTAATGAGCTCACCAACCAATTGGCCGGCGCTACCGCTATCGCATCTGGCTTCGGTCGCACCAGGGATGGTAAGAAACATTTTTATAATTCAGTATTTTTCTTAATATTGTGAAGAGGATAATTATTTTGTTACAAATCTATGATAAATAACATGCCAGATTCTACTCCGGCAATAATTACAATGTTAGGTTGTTGTATGTTCCGTTACTTGAAATCTGTACTTATGCTTGTTATATTTTTGCAGGCGAAGACCTCACCGTTAACCAATTCCTGAGCCACGTCACTTTACCTGTGATCACGAACGCTGAGTGCAGCCGGGCTACACTCCTTTTCCAGATCCTCATCCAGTCCTCAAACATTTGCACCAGCGGCGCTGGTGGCAGAAGCACCTGCCAGGGTGATTCCGGTGGGCCTCTCGCCGTCTACAGTAATGGCAGGCCTGTCCTAGTAAGTGGATCATGTTTTTTCATTTAAATCTGTCTTAGACACGTGTGATTCTTACGCTTTTGATACTTAACAGATTGTTGATTTAGGTGTGTTGACTTTTTTTAACTTAACTTTTTTATTAACAGGCCGGTGTGACCTCTTTCGGAACTGGCCGTGGCTGCGCAGTTGGTGACCCTGCTGCCTACGCTAGAGTAACCTCATACATTAGCTGGATTAACCAACATCTCTGAATACTGTAAATAAATCTCTATGTGATACGAAAATATAAATTAAGTAATGCAACAATGATTCGAACAAAAATATAAGATACTTACTTATTCCATTTTTTTTTTCACACTGAATAAGTTTACACCTTTCATTAATATAGATTGTTTTTACACAGACGCTCTCTCAGATTCTAGACTTAGTTCAGGCGTTGGTCTATGATTACACACATAATCATTGAGCAACGCCTGAGACCCTTCCATTGCTGCACGATTACATTGCTTATATGGTCTGTCTGTACCATATTAGCACATTTAAAATAAATTTCGGACATTCATCTTTATTAATGTCCCAAATTAAAAATTATTTTAAAAATGGCTTTCACATAATATCGGGACCCTGAAATCCCAGACCTTTAGAAGGCGTACGAGGGTCCAAAGTAAACTTGCAGAGGTCCGTTTGATACTTTTAAATAAATGAATCACCAATTATTATTATTTTCCAAATTAATAGTACTATAGTATTAATTGTAGTATGGTAACATTACTTTGCATTAAACTACGAGTATAAATTCCTGTACACGATTAAGGGCGGATTTCACCCATGACGTCATCTAGTTTTAAAATACTGACGTGTGATAGGAAAAGGAAGGTACAGACGCACATCAAGCTACCCGAATTTGCCAATCAACTTTGAACCTTTTTGCTTTAGCGATAAAATTGAAAATCTATAAAAGAAATTTTACAGATTGTAGTAGCTTGATGTGTGACGTAATCTGATAGATTAAGATTGTGAGTGTGTAATGAAAAAAACCGAGAAGGCACAAATCGCCAAATCATAATTGCCAATTCTTTATTATAAACAATACCTAACACTAAAAATATAAAGGTAATAATCTAGGAGAGTATTAAGCCACCCAAAGGGCAATGGAGAGGGCTATGCTTGGAGTTTCGCTGCGTGACCGAATCAGGAATGAGGAGATCCGCAGGAGAACCAAGGTAACCGACATAGCCCGAAGAATTGCCAAACTTAAGTGGCAGTGGGCAGGGCGCATTGCTCGCAGAACAGATGGCCGATGGGGCCGAAAGGTTCTGGAGTGGCGACCGCGTACCGGAAGACGTAGCGTTGGAAAGCCTCCCACAAGGTGGACCGACGACCTTGTGAAGGCCGCAGGAACTCGTTGGATGCGAGAAGCACAGAACCGGTCGAAGTGGAAGTACTTGGGGGAGGCCTATGTCCAGCAGTGGACGTCTTTCGGCTGAAATGATGATGATGATGATGAATCTAGGAGAGTACAACCCCCGAGGCGCGAGGCAGAGGTACGGTGGTTCTGTTCTTCAAAAAAGGTGACAAAACCTTGCTGAAGACCTATTATAGACCCATCTCACTTCTGAGCCATATAAACAAGCAGTTCTTGAGAGTCGTTACGAACCGTCTCGCCAGGAAACGTGACGAGTTCAGAGAGAGAGATGGCATTTGTGGACTAGGAGAAAGCCTTCGACTACATAGAAATATTGGCAGTGCTAGCCTCTTTGCAACGATGTCGAATAATGAAAAACTGCTACGCCGTACGGCATTTCATACAAACTTTCAAGCCCTTGTTTTTCGAAATGAATAAACCGATTTTAATGAAACTTCATACGCGTGAGCAGGATACAAAATCTCCTATTCAAAATTAACTTTGCTGTGCCCGACAGGGTCCATAATTAATTCGATTTTTTAAATACCAACTATCATATGTACACATTATGGAATGCAATAAAGTATTGAGCATAGATATCCGTGGTATTGAGTATTGAGTGAGTATTATGATGAGAGACGTTGGTTCATCCAGCTTATAAAAGATGCGACTCTGGCAAAGGCAGCAGGAGCTTGGCAGCCGCGGTCAGATCCGAAGGAAGTTACACCGATCTATTGAAAAGTAAAAAAAATATTAATAAAATCACTAAAATGATGAAGTTACATCAATATTTTCTGATATGTGTGTCTATTTTATTGAGTTCAAAAACACACACACATTACACGTACATTTTCTTGAGCCATAAAAGTAACAGGTGCGTAGGTATGTTCTGGTGACTTCAGAGCCTTTCAAACCAGCCTATTAGTATTGTTTCTTTGAAACTGGATTCATCAGCATCATAATGATATGACCTCTTCGGCAACTGGAGTCGCTATAAAGACAATGCTTTTAAATAAGACTGCGTTCGTTTGTGTAGATACAAACAAATGAAGGCTGATTATACTATGATATTTTCTATTTATTTTGTTGCCCTTACAGATTAGTATCACTTCGGTCGGGTCTCCCTGTCGTTACCAAGCCAGTGACCCTACCGCCTTTGCCAGTCACCTCCTTTGTGAGCTGGATCAAGAGTATTCTTTGAAGAAACTGGCATTAAATTCTAAAGAAAAAAAATAACTGTTTTTTTTATATCCTTATCTAAAAAGGCCACTTTGGCAGAATCATAAAAGGATAACATAATGGACAGTTAACTGTTAAGTTAATCGTATCAAATCCCATTGGTGAAACACTTTTCAGTTATTTTTTTTGTCTGTGCTAAAATACCAATCAATCCAATCCCAATATCTTTGGTTATCCTACGTAGTGCAGCGAAAAAAGAAAAACACGGACTGTCTTCGCCTTAATATAATTCATAATGTTCAAAGTGGCCTTTTTAGGCCCCCAGATTGTTTTACATTACTTTTAGAAGATTATAGTTTTAGGAAAGGCTGATTCATTGATTTAGGATTTGATAATCGATAAATTACTAAAAATTTGTTCTCATCCTAAATCAACACACAACATGGGTTGTGGCAAATTATCTTTTCCACTATCGTCTCCTTTAGACATAAAATCCTTGTGATATTTATATATAACGAAGGCAGTTCCATTTACCCGCTATCAGAGTAGTTGTGATGGCTGGGTAACCAAAATAAAAGTCAAAGCACTTAGTACAAACGTCTAGTCAAGTAGTACGCTTGGGTATGCCAAACGGGGTATTTAACGTTCTGCTTGACGTCTCCGTTTAGTAATAATTTAGATGCCGATAACTTAATATGGGAATCGGCTCTAACAGACCGCAAGCGCATTGCCACGTTGTGGAGTGATGCTGCTATTTGATTATAATATTTGTTTACGATTAAAATTATTGTACGGTGTTGTGTTAGACCATTGGGTTTAACACAACATCGTATTATGTACAATGTTCAGATTAGGTCAAGTTTATCAATGGGGTTTTTAGACTGTTACAGCCAAGTACTAAATGACTTAAGTATATGTCGCAGCGTCAAGATTGATCGCTGGCTTAACACAACACCGTACAATCATTTTAATCGTAAACAAATATTATAATCAAAGAATCAACATCACCGCACAACGTGGCAATGCCGCCAACCTTTTGGGCATTTCCCGCTGACAGCGATGCGGATAATTTTTTTGTTTTTTTTCCTTGTTTTGTTTTATTTACATGTACAGACGCCAGCACATCAAACTACTACAATCTGTCAAATTTCTTTAATAGATTTTCAACTTTATCGCTAAAGCTTATGGTTCAAAGTTTATTGGGTAATTTTAACAGTTCCGGGTAGCTTCATGTGCCTATACTAGCTACTGCCCGCGACTTCGTCCGCGTGAAATTCGTACTTTCCTCTAAAAATTTCGAAAATGTGTGTTCATGATCCTTATCTTTTATTTAGATAAATAAGAATTCGGGACAATTTTTAAGTTTAGTTAAGTTAGTTAAGTTTAGTTTAGTTTATATCAAAGGGATCAGATTTTTCATACAAAAAAAATCCCCCTTTTTCACCCCCTTAAAGGTTGAATTTTACCCTCCAAGTTTCATGTCTCTAGGACCAGCGGTTTGGGCTGTGTTTTAATATATCACCCAGTCAGTCAGTTTACCATTTTACTTATAAAGAAAATTATGTAAATATAATCTTGCTTGAAAATAAAAAAAAACCTACCTACATTATCTAATTAAATGATAATGTTAGTTAATATAATTATCTACTTAAAATCATTATCAAATAAGATACCTCGAACAGTCTTTTATATCGACGGCATATAAATATCAAAATCGGGAGTAACTGTCTTCTATTAATTGTTAGTCAGCAACATGAGGTTCTTTGCAGTGTCTCTGTTGGCACTAATAGCAGTTGCCTCCGCGAGGCACATTTCTCTCGAAGATGTCATCGATATTGAAAAGAACACCGCGTATGGGTACATCACCAGAATCGGTATACCGTTAGCTGAGAAAGTCCGTAAAGCTGAGGAGGAAGCCAGCAGGAATCCTTCCAGGATCATTGGTGGTTCCGTTGCTACTCTTGGACAGTTCCCATATCAGGTATTTATATTCTAACGTCTTTTTATAGGTTCCCTTAGTTGTGATCAACGATCTGGGGGCCTAAAAAGGCCACTTTAGCAGAATCATAAAAGGATAACAGAATAGCAGAATCATAAAAGGATAACAGAATGAACAGTTAACTGTTAAGTTAATCGTATCAAATCCCATTGGTGAAGCATTTTTCAGGGGATCCTGCCGTTTTGCCGAAAAGATTTTGCCAAAATTTCACTACCCAAACAAATTTTCGCAACCTTTTATTATACCAATGCAATGTTTGGAATAATTTTAGTATGCACATTTTCATTTGGTCAAATTTTTACTTGGCAGAATATTATTAAGGATAATGTCATTTATACATTTGGTCTTTAATCAAATGATTTATTACGGCAAACAATCTTTAGACAATAAACGTTTGGTCAAACGATTTGTTATGACAAAAAATATAAAGGCATAAATAAGATTTTTTGAGAATTTTTTTTTGGGAATTAAATAATTAAAAAATGCAATTTTATTTTAAAATAATCATTTATTTAATACAAAATATTTGTAACTTACTATTTGATTTTTTTTGCAATGCGTAGCGAGCGGTGCCGCGGCAGCGGCCGGCGAGTGCCAGAAACGACTAAATTATATAGAAAAAAAAATATGGAAAAAGAGATTATTTTTAACAGGCTATCGAGAACCGAATTAGTTAGACGAGGTTAATTATTTAAAAAAAATGCTTAGGTTAGGTTAGGTTAAAACTGTGACCTCCTACGCACGAGCCGAGCGAGCGAAGCGAGCGGTGCCGCGGCAGCGGCCGGCGAGTGCCAGAAACGACTAGATTATATGGAAAAAAAAAATGGAAAAAAGTCTAGCCGAAACTGAACTAGTTAGACGAGATTAATTATTTTAAAAAATACTACCAGAATACTTAATATTATTATTACCTGTTTAGAATTTGTCCCAAGTGGAAAAAACACCCTTGTAATAAAACGTCTTCAAAGTTAGATCTTATGCTTGAAATGGCTGCCTTAAAACTGCGAAAACTGACGATACTAAATATTTGGCAAATGTAATTTTGCGTAAAATGAATTATTCCAACTGAAATATTTGACTAAATAAAAATTGGTAAAGGTACTAGTTGGTAAACAAGTTATTGTTTAAACGTTCACTTGCCAAACATTAGGTTTGGGTTACAATTATTTGTAAAGAGATTTTTTGATAAGTAATAATTTGGCAAATGAAATTATGCGGAAAATTGTTTGGGAAGTGATAATTTGGCAAAATCTTTTCGGCAAAACAAGGGAGACCCATTTTTCAGTTATTTTTTTTTTGTCCATGCTAAAATACCAATCAATCCAATCCAAATCCAATCACAATCTCTTTGATTGTACCTACGTAGTGCAGCGAAAAAAAGAAAAACACGGACTGTCTTCGCCATTTTATAATTCATAATGTTATCCTTTTATGATTCTCCAAAGTGGCCTTTTTAGGCCCCCTGATAATATTCAACCAACATGCAACTGTATTCAAAATATCATTATAAGTGTTATCTCTCAACAGACTTATCCTTTTTTTTATAAAGATGAACGAGAGGCGTAGCAGGTGTATAAAATGTTATTGGAATAGGTAATGCAATAATTTGGTTACCTACTTAAGTTCGAAAAATATTTGACCGAATTTCATTTCACCTAAAACCTTTCAACTATTTTCGTTTGGTTTTTTTTTACTTCATCGAAGTCACGTCTGCCATTGTCTCAGTTGACCTATCATCAATTCGATTGTTTTCGTTACTCCGATGTTTCATTTGGCCGAAAAACTTTTTACCGAAGTTACACTTACCCGAAATAACATTTGTTCGAAGTCTTGTTTCCGAACATTCATTATACCACTGTTTTAATTACTATATTTTCATTTCACCAAAGGACTAAAAAGTTTGTGCACACCATTTCATCTATCAGCATGCAAACAAGGATGCTTGCTTCAAGCATGCAGCATGCAAGCAGGCATGCAGCATGCAAGAAGGCACGCAGCGTGTAAGCAGGCATGCAGCGTGCAAGCAGGCATGCAGCATGCAAGCAGGCATATGGCAGCATACAAACAAGCATGCAGCTTGCAAGCAAGCATGCAGCGTGCAAACAAGCATGCAAGCAGGCATGCAATATGCAGCAAGCATTGTTTCAGTCACGGCTCCAGCCAGCGCTGCGACGACAATGTCGACGGCCTATTTCTGTGAGAAGGGTTTAAAGTAACCTAAAAAAAATATTCTTGACTACATATTTTTTTTTCATAACAAATCATTTGATTAAATGTTTATTGTCTAAAGATTGTTTGCTGTAATAAATCATTTGATTAAAGACCAAATGCCTTAATGACAATTATCCTTATTCTGCTGAGTGAAAATTTGACCAAATGAAAATGTGCGTACTAAAATCATTCCAAATATTGCAGTGGCATAAAAAAGGTTGCTAAAATTTTGCCAAAATCTTTTAGGCAAAACGGCAGGATCCCCAATAATCGGCTATATATTTGTGACCAAATAATATTCCGTTTATAAATGTTGTTTCGGTGTGGTGAAAACAATATGGCAAATAAATTATTTGGCAAATGAAAAAAGTTCAAAAGAGGCTTCGGCCAATAGCAAAAAATTATTTTGTAAATCGACAAAATATAGTTCGGTAAAATAATACCTACCTATGACACATGATACTTCGATGATCTAAAAATATGTCAAAAATGCATATAGCAAAAAATACGTCCGTCAATAGTTTTCGGCAATATGAAATTTGAACAAAAAAAAATCAAAAGTGATCGGTTCCCCAATAATTTATATCGTGCGGAAAATCGTGCAGCTTCATACAATTTAATACCTTAATTCCTCAGGTAGGACTTCTCACAGCACTTCCAAGTGGAACGTCTATGGCCAGTGCTGTTCTATTATCCTCAACCAGAGTGCTGACCGCTGCCCACAACTTGCAAGACGGTGTATCATCAGTCACGAGGATAACTGTTGTTCTTGGCTCCATTACTGTATTCACCGGTGGTACTAGAATAGATACCACTAATTTTGTTTTACACGAAAATTGGAACCCCACCAATATCAGAAATGACATCGCTATGATCTACTTACCATTTGCCGTTAGGTTTTCTGGTAAGTATTATAGCTTTTCTATTAGTAATATTCACCTAGTTCATAATATGAACTGCGCGTGCGTTGGTCCGCAATAAAATGTATATTATACATTTTATTGCGGACCAACTCACGCGCTTCTTCATAAGTGGAATAAAATTCACGAAAAAAATCACATAAATACCAACAGTACCTATCGTTTTTAAACTACTTTTTATGAAGTCGGTTAAAAATGAATTTATTTATTCATCTTCATGCAGGTACCCTCGCTCCCATCGATCTGCCTTCGGGATCTCAACTAAATGAGAATTTCGCCGGTAATATTGCTATTGTATCAGGCTACGGAGTAACCGGTAAGAAAACTATTTTATATTTCAATGTATTCCACACGAAATAGTATTTTTGTACCTACTGAATTTGCAGAATTTTTGTTGTGGGACTTTTAGTTTGTGCTAACTATATGAATTTTCTTTAATCCTTTTTCTCTCTTTCTGTACTGAATTGTAATTCCTGAGTGTTTTTTGCTTCACAGCTACCGGCGTAGCCGCCAACCAGCCGTTAAGCTTCGTGCACTTACCTGTGATCACAAACGCTGAGTGTGCACAAACCTACGCATCGTTGGTCCATTCCTCCAACGTGTGCACCAGCGGTGCTGGTAACAAAAGCATATGTTCAGGCGATTCCGGCGGTCCTCTTGCCGTTACCAGGAACGGTAGACCACTCTTGGTACGTATTATTATTACTACTTGTTCAGTAAGAGAGTGAAGTGAAAAACAAACTTCAAAAAAGACGCCATCAATTTAAACGAATGCTTGGTAAACTTTCACAATTGTTGAGTTGTAGTTTTTGGCTTACAGATTGGTATCACTTCGTTTGGATCAGTATGCGGTTTCCAAACCAGTGAACCTGCCGCCTTTGCCAGAGTCACCGCCTTTATTCCCTGGATTAACAGTCGTTTGTAAAATAACTAACAATATATTCAAAAGAAACAGAAAGAACTGTTTTACTTTCCTCCTTAACTGAAGTTGAAATTGTTTATTGAAATAATTGATTGACATAAATATTTCCAAAATAGGGCCTACTAAATGTAGGTAAAAATAAGTGGATTCTACCTGAACTAGGAATAAATCTGTATCTCAGGTATCTCACTCAAGTGCTTATACATAAGTATTATCTAAAATTCCATAAACAAATAGTAAATAACTTATCCACTATAAATATGGTTTTATTCTAACTGACAGAAATAACCACGGAAATAACGCTACGTCGCATCATCGTAAGACATTTTTGCAACCATGTTCTAATGATTTTTGCAATGTTATATTTTTTATGAGGTAGTGTTTACTGTCATACTTTAAAAACTTATCATGTATTATACAATAAATCACGTGCAATCTTAATATTTACATGTAATGAACTACGTGTAATGAAACACGTATTGTAAAAACTTAAAAATTTAAATTATTTTTACGTAGGTATTATAACTAAATGATGACTAAAACTATTAAAAGACAATACAGTGTGAGTCTTCATAATGTGCACATATCGAAATGAGGGAAACTAAGCTTAATTTTATCGACGGAAAAAAAATTTAAAAAAAAAATTATAAAAAAAAATTTGTAGCATTTTTAAAATTATTTTTCGCTGCTGTGACCCCTGTTTATACAATCGCCCCTCAATTGAGAATTATGTTTTTTTTTTTTTTATTGATATTTTTTCATCAATTTTTACAATAATAGGCTATTTGATTGGTTTCTGATAAACATCTCAGATTATTTAATGGTGTCTAACGAGCCCACAAAAACCTATTACTTCAAATTCCATAATGTATTTCTTTTAAAAAATAGTAAATAAAAATGTACTGTTTAAATAAGCCGCCAAAACGCTATCTTTAACAACATGGCGTCGTGACGTCACGATTCACGTAAACAAACGTTGAAACGGTCGAGATACTAGACAAAAGTCATCTGTTCTGTCAACGATAGACAGAAATTTACTAAATCATGACGTCATCTTAAGTTCAGCCAATCCAGACCGTTTTCGATTACGTGGCGCCAGATTTAAAAAGATGAAGTTTTTTCGGGTTTTTTTTTATAAATAATACATTGTTTTGTAGTAAAATTAATGCAAATCGATTTTAAAAGCGATAATCTATACGAGTGTCAATAATTATGACCTTATTTTTTACATTGTCAAATAGCCTATTGTAAAATTACTCAATGAAAGCCCCTATTACCTACCCTTTTTGATTACTTTAAATTATTTTCCATCGTATCAGATTTCTAAACGTAAAAAAACGTCTACAACTCAATCACAACATTTCCTATCAACTGTTAAAGAAAGGCCTTGCAATCACCATACTTTAGCAGGTAAAGATCCTTTAAAATATTTTTTTATTTTTTCAAATATTTTTTCCGTCGATAAAATTAAGCTGTTTCCCTCATTTCGTTATGTGCACATTATGAAGACTCACACTGTATAAGAATAATTATAGAACTTAAAGTAAAAAAGGCTTAAAGATAGACATTGGCGGTTTTAACCGACGACATTATAATCTATAGAATTGATGTATCTTGTCTCAGCTATTTTCTATGCAGGGTATTCTTGGTCGCCTGTTTTGTGGTTGCAAGGTTTTTAAATCGCAAGCATGTTGTACACTGTAAGGAATTGTAGACTTTTTTTATAGATTCCACTTATCCCCCGCAGGGGGGACTTTCAGGGGGGATTTTAGGAATAAGCCAGTGCACTCATTCGCCTGATGACCTTGTTCCCCACAATGTCCACACGTATTGGCAGCCTCCCGACAAGTCTTTGCGCATGTCCATACTGTTGAAATTTAAAGCACCTGGTCACAAGTGTGAAGTCTCTCACTAGGCAGGATGTCCAATTAGTGAACACTGTATTTCAGTTTATAAGCGCCTTTCATAAGCTAGCAGTAACTTCAAGAATAAAATTGCACGTAGGTCCTTCCTTTTTACCTGACTTGTGACTTAAATTTATAGAGGCCAAAAAAGAGTCACGAGACCAACTACGCAGCTTGTCGGCTACATTCTGCTCATAGATGCAATCATAAACTTACTTCATCACTTAAAACGGTCGGTACTCCTATAACTACAATTCTTGGTCTTCTCTTATGGGGCTCTTCCACTTTCAGGCCGGATGATTTAGCTAAGACGATTTCCTAAGTTTTTCTATATCGTCTTTCGTCTCCTTGCTGATTATAACGCCTCCGTCTTTTGTTTTGCGCAATCCTATAACGTGCATAAGGGCATCATTATAGTTTTTTGGACAAGAGATTTAGTGTCGTCACTAGATTTTAATTTATCCGTTGGGTAAATTGCAATAGAACTGACGTTATACGGGCGCAAGTAATAATTTCTATTGGTTTTTACCATGTCAGCGAACAAAACTTTTTCTGTCATCGTTGGTTTAGCGCAGTTTTCTTGAATGCTAGTTTGAATATTGTTTTCTTGATATTTTTGAGGCAATCCGTGAGGGAACCTTTTTCTCTCAACACTGAGAGTTCTGTATTTCTTGGGCCTTTAGCTTCAAGTCCTGGTAGTAAACTGCCATTTGTGAAACACCATGTCCAACCTTGCGCAATAGGGAATTGATCCTCAGCTTTTGCTCGGAGTTCAGTTTTACTTCCTGAGCAATGGGTACAAACTTCATTCAGGCATGATTCAGTCATCAGGGATGCACATCTTTTTCTTCTAATGGCAGCTAAACCATCAATATTATTGAAAATATCAGTACTCTCAGTGCATTATTACATTGAACACGTAGGTCGCTGTAAGCATAACTTCAATCAATAACTTTAACTGATGATCATTATGTTCTTACCATTTGCTTATTACTTTTGGCAGGCGTCAATATCTACTTACATACAAAGGTACATACGTAATTTAATAGGAAACAAAAATTCACTAAACCATTTTACTGAAGACTGTTTGACAGGTTTTTTACCTTCAAGGTTTTTTAAAAAACTCTCTGCTCTCATTATGTACCGGACCCGCTCCTAACTCTGAGCGATAGTTCACTTTTCTCTAAGCGGCTCCGCAACAACATAATATAATGGGCAGCGCAGGCGCTTATTTAGGTAATATCTAACTGGGACTGTACGAACTGTATCATCATCATCTGCCTAGCCTTTTCCCAACTATGTTGGCGTCGGCTTCCAGTCTCACTGGATGCAGCTGAGTACCAGTATTTTACTTCGAGCGACTGCCTATCTGACCTCCACAACCCAGTTAATGGGTAATACGAAACCTCTTGGTAAGACTGGTTGTCAGACTTTCGGGCTTCTGACAACCCGTAACGAGTGTCAAAAATCTATGAATGACAGTTGCATTCTTAGCTTGAAAAGAACATAGATATTGGAAGTGAGACACGAGATAAGAAGGAGAAGTGGGAGAATTGAGAAGGGAGAAAAGCGTGGTCAAAGCGCGTTTGGCGAATGGACATCCATTTCAGCTCAGGACCTATAGCTCGACACATGGTCATATTTCCTGAGGTTGAATTATCCAGCAAAACCACGTTCAAGTCAAAGTAGCACGCGTTACCATAGTCCAAGTCGTATAGGGAAAATCAAAGTCTGCACAAGCAAGGTTTTCGTCTTAGCGGGCAAACAGTTTCTCAGACAATACAGGATCAAGTATCGCAGAGTACCGTTGACCCGTTGACTAACACTAGAGATCTGGCGTTGCCAGCTAAGTGTAGAGTCCTGATGCAAACCGAGATCTTTCACAGTAGATTTGACACTTCGAGGGGTTTACTGACACCCCGAAACTATCAGACCACTGTTTGATAGCGACAAACCTTCTACCCGCTCAGCTGTATACAATTCAAGATCATCAGCATATAGATGATACGAACATCGAAGACAGTGAGTTATAAAATTAATGGAGATGGAGAACAACAATGGAGAAAGAATACCACCTTGTGGAACACCAGTATCGAGTACACGCCGACTCGACGAACTCTGATCAACGCGAATCGACGGCTGGCGTCCCCAAAGATGAGCCAGAGATTTTTAATTCTTTTTACCTTTTGCGGTAGAGTAATTTTATTCTAGGTGCATCGTCTTCACATAATATGCTTAATAATTAATGAATGTATACAAAATATTGTTAAAATTTTTAAAAGATTACCTAATGGTGGAATTTCTTGTCATTCTTCTCCATACAAAACTACCTTTTGGAAGGGGCGACTAGAATCAATTCTATCTTTTGTAAATTTTGACGTTCAAAAGTGCCTTTTGTGTGTCTATCTATACATATAATAAAACAGTAACGAAAGAAAAACTGTACATTGCGAATTTTCGAGAAAAAATAAGTGGCTTTTGTTAGAAAAACGTAACTGATGACAAAAAGTGACTTTTTAGAATTTTTGTCTGTTTGTCTGTTTGTCTGTGTGTATGGTACGGCTTCACGCCAAAACTACTGGATAGATTGAATTGAAATTCAGCAAAAATGTTCTTTGTAAACCAAGGAAGGCTTTAGGCTACATATTATCACGCCGTATGTTATGGGAGGTAAGCAATATTGATTTTAAAAGGTTTTGGTTCGTAATTGAATGCACAAAATAATTGAATGCCCAAAATGACATTTTATTTATTTAGTTAATAAAAATTTAACCCTGGAAACATAACAATCACGCTATTTTTATAAAGGAGCGGGGCAGTAATATTATAAATTGCAAGGGAACAGCTATTTCAACAATATGTCAACAGGAAATTTAGCGGTATGGTCAGGCGACCGTTTACCACACTAAATGGTGCGAGTTCAAATCCCGTATTATAATTTTTTTTTAATCGTAAAATTCTTTTTTTTTCAGTTTTTGCATTTTTTATGTGCATTAGGAACGATACTGTTATGAAATCTGAGAACTATACATGTCCTATCTAATTGTTTGGGGAGTTTCACACCAATGTTACTAAACAGATTGATTGGTGGTACAACAAGCTACACTATCATAAAGTCAAGTCAAACTTTTGGTTCTAAGTTATATCTTACCAAGCACATTTGTTGTTTGTGGAGTTGACACTCCAAACGCAACAGCAACAGCGACAAAGGGCGCGTGCTTAAAGATTGCTGTATAATCGTGTGGGATGAATGCACTATGGTGAACAGAAAAGCAGTAGAGGCGGTAAACAGGACTTTGCAGGACATCCGCAGGAACCAGAAAATGATGTGTGGCGTTACAGTTCTGTTAAGCGGCGATTTCCGACAAACGCTGCCTGTGGTGACGCGAGGAACTAGGGCTGATGAGGTGCATGCTTTGTTGAAATGCTCTTTCTTATGGCCACATATTCATAGGTTGCGCTTAACGATGAATATGAGAGCACAGCTTGGCGGGAATGTACACGCCCAAGAATTTTCTGATGTTCTCTTAAAATTGGGTGAGGCAACGCTACCAGTAGACGGTGGCCAGGTGGTTATACCTGAGATACTTGGGAGAGTGGTGTCCACCTTAGAAGATTTGATACGCCTGGTGTACGGGGACATCAATAGGATACCGCACCAAGATAATTCTTGGGTGTGTGAACGAGCCATTTTAACACCCAGAAACGACCAACCTTCAGCGATCAATGAATGCATTCTCGCGGAAATTGAGGGAAATGAAGTGATCTACACTTCAATAAACACTGTTGTCGACCAAGATGACGCTACACATTACCCCGTAGAATTTCTCAATTTCCTCAGTGCAAGTGAACTACCAGCGCACACCATTAAGCTAAAGGTCGGTGTCCCAATTATGCTTCTTCGGTATCTCACTCCGCCGAAACTGTGCAATGGGACCCGGCTCAAAGTCGTCTCGCTGCAGAGAAATATCATTGAGGCGGAAATTATAACGGGTTGTGGTGTCGGCGAGACAGTGTTTATACCACGTATACCACCGATTCCCCACAATTACCCCTTTTTTTTCGGATGGGAAGTCATCAAATGACCCCTCCTGCTCTGGGTGGAGCGGAAGGGAGTGTCAGACTCTTACTGACTAAAACCCACCCGTGTTCCTTCCTTAGCCCTTTATGTTCCGGGCCAGCGGTAACCATTTCGGACAATCCCGCTGACCCGGCAGGCTTCGGCCCTATGGGGCCCCTCCTCGATGCTGACATTTCTTTGAGGCGCGCGTGGAACACGTACGCGCCGTCCGGCACGGGCCTGGTCCTGATCGGACGGTGAGCTACCCATTACTCTCCGCCCGCAGGCCCGCGCCTACGGTGGCCGGGAGTCGTTTATCGTGTCTCCTAGGCGATCCTGGCAATGGTGACACCCGGCCACAATTACCCCTTTCAATTCAAGCGCGTGCAGTTTCCTGTGAGCGTGTGCTTCGCAATGACAATAAATAAGTCACAGGGGCAGACACTGAAGGCTACGGGTGTCGACCTCAGGACGAGCAGCATCTCACACGGACAACTGTACGTCGCTTGCTCCCGCGTCACCAGTCCTGACTCGCTGTATTTACATATTGAATGAGACCGAGGGAAAAACAACGAACGTTGTTTACACAGAAGTGTTACAGTAAATTATAACACTTCTGTTATTCGACGTCTCCTAAATTTCCTTATTAACCTGTCTCTTACCATTAAATTATCTACATAACTTTCAAATTTTGAGTTTACTAAGCCAAATAGTTTTTGAGGGATCTAAGCTATAGTACAGTATGAGACGCATCTTTTGAGTGTTTCTGTAAATCAACAAACTATCACTAATTTATTTTGGAAAATGGAACACCTGATGCAGAACCGCAACAGATTAGCTAAAGTATAAGAGATATAAAAATGGTGCCATAGCAAAAAATATTCCACGTGAAGAGCATTTTCTGCTGTGAGAATAAATTTGAAGATCTGGAACTCCAAAGCCCAGCGACACTATAACATAGGAATAACGTCTTAGCAAAAGTTGTTTAGTCTGATGGGCATTTCCTGTTGACTTACAAAAATGAAATAACTGAAACGTCTCGAATCGTATCGCGCATCACGCTGTTTTCCCGTCCGCGGGCTCTTAGAATTCGACGTCTGATCGTTTCAGATCTTCGATTTTGACGACCCCGTTGTCGCTGGCATAAGCAACAGGATCCGCGTACGAAGTCGCGGGCAGAAGCTAGTTATTATTATTTTCCAAATTGATAGTAGTATAATATTAATTGTAGTAGGTATGGATGGTAACATTACTTTACATTAAACTACGAGTATAAATTCCTGTACACGATTAAGGGCGGATTTCACCCATGACGTCATCTAGTTTTAAAATACTGACGTGTGATAGGAAAAGGAAGGTATAAACGCACATCAAGCTACCCGAATTTGCCAATCAACTTTGAACCTTTTTGCTTTAGCGATAAAATTGAAAATCTATTAAAGAAATTTTACAGATTGTAGTAGCTTGATGTGTGACGTAATCTGATAGATTAAGATTGTGAGTGTGTAATGAAAAAAACCGAGAAGGCACAAATCGCCAAATCATAATTGCCAATTCTTATTATAAACAATACCTAACACTAAAAATATAAAGGTAATAATCTAGGAGAGTATTAAGCCCAAGGTATACAGAGACATAGCCCGAAGAATTGCCAAACTTAAGTGGCAGTGGGCAGGGCACATTGCTCGCAGAACAGATGGCCGATGGGGCCGAAAGGTTCTGGAGTGGCGACCGCGTACCGGAAGATGTAGCGTTGGAAGGCCTCCCACAAGGTGGACCGACGACCTTGTGAAGGCCGCAGGAACCCGTTGGATGCGAGAAGCACAGAACCGGTCGAAGTGGAAGTGCTTGGGGGAGGCCTATGTCCAGCAGTGGACGTCTTTCGGCTGAAATGATGATGATGATGATGATGAATCTAGGAGAGTACAACCCCCGAGGCGCGAGGCAGAGGTACGGTGGTTCTGTTCTTCAAAAAAGGTGACAAAACCTTGCTGAAGACCTATTGTAGACCCATCTCACTTCTGAGCCATATAAACAAGCAGTTCTTGAGAGTCGTTACGAACCGTCTCGCCAGGCAACGTGACGAGTTCAGAGAGAGAGATGGCATTTGTGGACTAGGAGAAAGCCTTCGACTACATAGAAATATTGGCAGTGCTAGCCTCTTTGCAACGATGTCGAATTATGAAAAACTGCTACGCCGTACGGCATTTCATACAAACTTTCAAGCCCTTGTTTTTCGAAATGAATAAACCGATTTTAATGAAACTTCATACGCGTGAGCAGGATACAAAATCTCCTATTCAAAATTAACTTTGCTGTGCCCGACAGGGTCCATAATTAATTCGAATTTTTTAAATACCAACTATCATATGTACACATTATGGAATGCAATAAAGTATTGAGCATAGATATCCGTGGTATTGAGTATTGAGTGAGTATTATGATGAGAGACGTTGGTTCATCCAGCTTATAAAAGATGCGACTCTGGCAAAGGCAGCAGGAGCTTGGCAGCCGCGGTCAGATCCGAAGGAAGTTACACCGATCTATTGAAAAGTAAAAAAAATATTAATAAAATCACTAAAATGATGAAGTTACATCAATATTTTCTGATACGTGTGTCTATTTTATTGAGTTCAAAAACACACACACATTACACGTACATTTTCTTGAGCCATAAAAGTAACAGGTGCGTAGGTATGTTCTGGTGACTTCAGAGCCTTTCAAACCAGCCTATTAGTATTGTTTCTTTGAAACTGGATTCATCAGCATCATAATGATATGACCTCTTCGGCAACTGGAGTCGCTATAAAGACAATGCTTTTAAATAAGACTGCGTTCGTTTGTGTAGATACAAACAAATGAAGGCTGATTATACTATGATATTTTCTATTTATTTTGTTGCCCTTACAGATTAGTATCACTTCGGTCTCCCTGCCGTTACCAAGCCAGTGACCCTACCGCCTTTGCCAGTCATCTCCTTTGTGAGCTGGATCAACAGTATTCTTTGAAGAAACTGTCATTAAATTCTAAAGAAAAAAAAATAACTGTTTTCTTTATATCCTTATCTAAAAAGGCCACTTTGGCAGAATCATAAAAGGATAACATAATGGACAGTTAACTGTTAAGTTAATCGTATCAAATCCCATTGGTGAAACACTTTTCAGTTATTTTTTTTGTCTGTGCTAAAATACCAATCAATCCAATCCCAATATCTTTGGTTATCCTACGTAGTGCAGCGAAAAAAGAAAAACACGGACTGTCTTCGCCTTAATATAATTCATAATGTTATCCTTTTATGATTCTCCAAAGTGGCCTTTTTAGGCCCCCAGATCGTTTTACATTACTTTTAGAAGATTATAGTTTTAGGAAAGGCTGATTCATTGATTTAGGATTTGATAATCGATCAATTAAAAATGTGTTCTCATCCTAAATCAATACACAACATGGGCTGAGGCAAATTATATTTTCCATTATCGTCCCCTTTAAACATAAAATCCTTGTGATATTTATATATAACGAAGGCAGTTCCATTTACCCGTTCTCAGAGTAGTTTTGATGGCTCGGTAACCGAAATAAAAGTCAAAGCACTTAGTACAAACGTCTATTAAGGCGCTACAGTTCAATCATCGCAAAACAATCACGAAACTAGACAGGTGCAATCACATTTTAAAAGGGAAACGTGGTGAATTCAATACATGCAAGGGCAACCTATCGCAAGCGGGTCTCGATCCCAAAATTGTTTTCCGTTAACCCTGACGTCAAGTAGTACGCTTGGGTATGCCAAACGGGGTATTTAACGTTCTGCTTGACGTCTCCGTTTAGTAATAATTTAGATGCCGATAACTTAATATGGGAATCGGCTCTAACAGACCGCAAGCGCATTGCCACGTTGTGGAGTGATGCTGCTATTTGATTATAATATTTGTTTACGATTAAAATTATTGTACGGTGTTGTGTTAGACCATTGGGTTTAACACAACATCGTATTATGTACAATGTTCAGATTAGGTCAAGTTTATCAATGGGGTTTTTAGACTGTTACAGCCAAGTACTAAATGACTTAAGTATATGTCGCAGCGTCAAGATTGATCGCTGGCTTAACACAACACCGTACAATCATTTTAATCGTAAACAAATATTATAATCAAAGAATCAACATCACCGCACAACGTGGCAATGCCGCCAACCTTTTGGGCATTTCCCGCTGACAGCGATGCGGATAATTTTTTTGTTTTTTTTCCTTGTTTTGTTTTATTTACATGTACAGACGCCAGCACATCAAACTACTACAATCTGTCAAATTTCTTTAATAGATTTTCAACTTTATCGCTAAAGCATAAGGTTCAAAGTTTATTGGGTAATTTTAACAGTTCCGGGTAGCTTCATGTGCCTATACTAGCTACTGCCCGCGACTTCGTCCGCGTGAAATTCGTACTTTCCTCTAAAAATTTCGAAAATGTGTGTTTATGATCCTTATCTTTTATTTAGATAAATAAGAATTCGGGACAATTTTTAAGTTTAGTTAAGTTAGTTTAGTTTATATCAAAGGGATCAGATTTTTCATACAAAAAAAATCCCCCTTTTTCACCCCCTTAAAGGTTGAATTTTACCCTCCAAGTTTCATGTCTCTAGGACCAGCGGTTTGGGCTGTGTTTTAATATATCACCCAGTCAGTCAGTTTACCATTTTACTTATAAAGAAAATTATGTAAATATAATCTTGCTTGAAAATAAAAAAAAACCTACCTACATTATCTAATTAAATGATAATGTTAGTTAATATAATTATCTACTTAAAATCATTATCAAATAAGATACCTCGAACAGTCTTTTATATCGACGGCATATAAATATCAAAATCGGGAGTAACTGTCTTCTATTAATTGTTAGTCAGCAACATGAGGTTCTTTGCAGTGTCTCTGTTGGCACTAATAGCAGTTGCCTCCGCGAGGCACATTTCTCTCGAAGATGTCATCGATATTGAAAAGAACACCGCGTATGGGTACATCACCAGAATCGGTATGCCGTTAGCTGAGAAAGTCCGTAAAGCTGAGGAGGAAGCCAGCAGGAATCCTTCCAGGATCATTGGTGGTTCCGTTGCTACTCTTGGACAGTTCCCATATCAGGTATTTATATTCTAACGTCTTTTTATAGGTTCCCTTAGTTGTGATCAACGATCTGGGGGCCTAAAAAGGCCACTTTAGCAGAATCATAAAAGGATAACAGAATAGCAGAATCATAAAAGGATAACAGAATGAACAGTTAACTGTTAAGTTAATCGTATCAAATCCCATTGGTGAAGCATTTTTCAGGGGATCCTGCCGTTTTGCCGAAAAGATTTTGCCAAAATTTCACTACCCAAACAAATTTTCGCAACCTTTTATTATACCAATGCAATGTTTGGAATAATTTTAGTATGCACATTTTCATTTGGTCAAATTTTTACTTGGCAGAATATTATTAAGGATAATGTCATTTAGGCATTTGGTCTTTAATCAAATGATTTATTACGGCAAACAATCTTTAGACAATAAACGTTTGGTCAAACGATTTGTTATGACAAAAAATATAAAGGCATAAATAAGATTTTTTGAGAATTTTTTTTTGGGAATTAAATAATTAAAAAATGCAATTTTATTTTAAAATAATCATTTATTTAATACAAAATATTTGTAACTTACTATTTGAATTTTTTTGCAATGGACATTATGGAGAACCGAATTAGTTACGAGGTTAATTATTTAAAAAAAAATGCATAGGTTAGGTTAGGTTAAAACTGTGACCTCCTACGCACGAGCCGAGCGAGCGTAGCGAGCGGTGCCGCGGCAGCGGCCGGCGAGTGCCAGAAACGACTAAATTATATAGAAAAAAAAATATGGAAAAAGAGATTATTTTTAACAGGCTATCGAGAACCGAATTAGTTAGACGAGGTTAATTATTTAAAAAAAATGCTTAGGTTAGGTTAGGTTAAAACTGTGACCTCCTACCCACGAGCCGAGCGAGCGAAGCGAGCGGTGCCGCGGCAGCGGCCGGCGAGTGCCAGAAACGACTAGATTATATGGAAAAAAAAAATGGAAAAAAGTCTAGCCGAAACTGAACTAGTTAGACGAGATTAATTATTTTAAAAAATACTACCAGAATACTTAATATTATTATTACCTGTTTAGAATTTGTCCCAAGTGGAAAAAACACCCTTGTAATAAAACGTCTTCAAAGTTAGATCTTATGCTTGAAATGGCTGCCTTAAAACTGCGAAAACTGACGATACTAAATATTTGGCAAATGTAATTTTGCGTAAAATGAATTATTCCAACTGAAATATTTGACTAAATAAAAATTGGTAAAGGTACTAGTTGGTAAACAAGTTATTGTTTAAACGTTCACTTGCCAAACATTAGGTTTGGGTTACAATTATTTGTAAAGAGATTTTTTGATAAGTAATAATTTGGCAAATGAAATTATGCGGAAAATTGTTTGGGAAGTGATAATTTGGCAAAATCTTTTCGGCAAAACAAGGGAGACCCATTTTTCAGTTATTTTTTTTTGTCCATGCTAAAATACCAATCAATCCAATCCAAATCCAATCACAATCTCTTTGATTGTACCTACGTAGTGCAGCGAAAAAAAGAAAAACACGGACTGTCTTCGCCATTTTATAATTCATAATGTTATCCTTTTATGATTCTCCAAAGTGGCCTTTTTAGGCCCCCTGATAATATTCAACCAACATGCAACTGTATTCAAAATATCATTATAAGTGTTATTTCTCAATAGACTTATCCTTTTTTTTATAAAGATGAACGAGAGGCGTAGCAGGTGTATAAAATGTTATTGGAATAGGTAATGCAATAATTTGGTTACCTACTTAAGTTCGAAAAATATTTGACCGAATTTCATTTCACCTAAAACCTTTCAACTATTTTCGTTTGGTTTTTTTTTACTTCATCGAAGTCACGTCTGCCATTGTCTCAGTTGACCTATCATCAATTCGATTGTTTTCGTTACTCCGATGTTTCATTTGGCCGAAAAACTTTTTACCGAAGTTACACTTACCCGAAATAACATTTGTTCGAAGTCTTGTTTCCGAACATTCATTATACCACTGTTTTAATTACTATATTTTCATTTCACCAAAGGACTAAAAAGTTTGTGCACACCATTTCATCTATCAGCATGCAAACAAGGATGCAGCATGCAAGCAGGCATGCAGCATGCAAGAAGGCACGCAGCGTGTAAGCAGGCATGCAGCGTGCAAGCAGGCATGCAGCATGCAAGCAGGCATATGGCAGCATACAAACAAGCATGGAGCTTGCAAGCAAGCATGCAGCGTGCAAACAAGCATGCAAGCAGGCATGCAATATGCAGCAAGCATTGTTTCAGTCACGGCTCCAGCCAGCGCTGCGACGACAATGTCGACGGCCTATTTCTGTGAGAAGGGTTTAAAGTAACCTAAAAAAAATATTCTTGACTACATATTTTTTTTTCATAACAAATCATTTGATTAAATGTTTATTGTCTAAAGATTGTTTGCTGTAATAAATCATTTGATTAAAGACCAAATGCCTTAATGACAATTATCCTTATTCTGCTGAGTGAAAATTTGACCAAATGAAAATGTGCGTACTAAAATCATTCCAAATATTGCAGTGGCATAAAAAAGGTTGCTAAAATTTTGCCAAAATCTTTTAGGCAAAACGGCAGGATCCCCAATAATCGGCTATATATTTGTGACCAAATAATATTCCGTTTATAAATGTTGTTTCGGTGTGGTGAAAACAATATGGCAAATAAATTATTTGGCAAATGAAAAAAGTTCAAAAGAGGCTTCGGCCAATAGCAAAAAATTGTTTTGTAAATCGACAAAATATAGTTCGGTAAAATAATACCTACCTATGACACATGATACTTCGATGATCTAAAAATATGTCAAAAATGCATATAGCAAAAAATACGTCCGTCAATAGTTTTCGGCAATATGAAATTCGAACAAAAAAAAATCAAAAGTGATCGGTTCCCCAATAATTTATATCGTGCGGAAAATCGTGCAGCTTCATACAATTTAATACCTTAATTCCTCAGGTAGGACTTCTCACAGCACTTCCAAGTGGAACGTCTATGGCCAGTGCTGTTCTATTATCCTCAACCAGAGTGCTGACCGCTGCCCACAACTTGCAAGACGGTGTATCATCAGTCACGAGGATAACTGTTGTTCTTGGCTCCATTACTGTATTCACCGGTGGTACTAGAATAGATACCACTAATTTTGTTTTACACGAAAATTGGAACCCCACCAATATCAGAAATGACATCGCTATGATCTACTTACCATTTGCCGTTAGGTTTTCTGGTAAGTATTATAGCTTTTCTATTAGTAATATTCACCTAGTTCATATACATTTTATTGCGGACCAACTCACGCGCTTCTTCATAAGTGGAATAAAATTCACGAAAAAATCACATAAATACCAACAGTATCGTTTTTAAACTACTTTTTATGAAGTCGGTTAAAAATGAATTTATTTATTCATCTTCATGCAGGTACCCTCGCTCCCATCGATCTGCCTTCGGGATCTCAACTAAATGAGAATTTCGCCGGTAATATTGCTATTGCATCAGGCTACGGAGTAACCGGTAAGAAAACTATTTTATATTTCAATGTATTCCACACGAAATAGTATTTTTGTACCTACTGAATTTGCAGAATTTTTGTTGTGGGACTTTTAGTCTGTGCTAACTATATGAATTTTCTTTAATCCTTTTTCTCTCTTTCTGTACTGAATTGTAATTCCTGAGTGTTTTTTGCTTCACAGCTACCGGCGTAGCCGCCAACCAGCCGTTAAGCTTCGTGCACTTACCTGTGATCACAAACGCTGAGTGTGCACAAACCTACGCATCGTTGGTCCATTCCTCCAACGTGTGCACCAGCGGTGCTGGTAACAAAAGCATATGTTCAGGCGATTCCGGCGGTCCTCTTGCCGTTACCAGGAACGGTAGACCACTCTTGGTACGTATTATTATTACTACTTGTTCAGTAAGAGAGTGAAGTGAAAAACAAACTTCAAAAAAGACGCCATCAATTTAAACGAATGCTTGGTAAACTTTCACAATTGTTGAGTTGTAGTTTTTGGCTTACAGATTGGTATCACTTCGTTTGGATCAGTATGCGGTTTCCAAACCAGTGAACCTGCCGCCTTTGCCAGAGTCACCGCCTTTATTCCCTGGATTAACAGTCGTTTGTAAAATAACTAACAATATATTCAAAAGAAACAGAAAGAACTGTTTTATTTTCCTCCTTAACTGAAGTTGAAATTGTTTATTGAAATAATTGATTGACATAAATATTTCCAAAATAGGGCCTACTAAATGTAGGTAAAAATAAGTGGATTCTACCTGAACTAGGAATAAATCTGTATCTCAGGTATCTCACTCAAGTGCTTATACATAAGTATTATCTAAAATTCCATAAACAAATAGTAAATAACTTATCCACTATAAATATGGTTTTATTCTAACTGACAGAAATAACCACGGAAATAACGCTACGTCGCATCATCGTAAGACATTTTTGCAACCATGTTCTAATGATTTTTGCAATGTTATACAGGGTTATTTGTAAAACACCAGCAACCTCTTAAGAGGTCATTGTACTCATCATTATGAACAACTTTTACAATGGGACCAAACCTGAAATCGCGAAAAAAAAATCAGCTGTTCCCTACATTTATGTTCGTATAACTCGTCAAAATGTAGGGAACAGCTGTATTTTTTATGAGGTAGTGCTTACTGTCATACTTTAAAAACTTATCATGTATTATACAATAAATCACGTGCAATCTTAATATTTACATGTAATGAAACACGTATTGTAAAAACTAAAAAAATTAAATTATTTTTACGTAGGTATTATAACTAAATGATGATGAATGATGACTAAAACTATTAAAAGACAATACAGTGTGAGTCTTCATAATGTGCACATATCGAAATGAGGGAAACTAAGCTTAATTTTATCGACGGAAAAAATATTTAAAAAAAAATTAATAAAAAAAATTTTGTAGCATTTTTTAAATTATTTTTCGCTGCTGTGACCCCTGTGTAAACAATCGCCCCTCAATTGAGAATTATGTTTTTTTTTTTTAATTGATATTTTTTCATCAATTTTTACAATAATAGGCTATTTGACTGGTTTCTGATAAACATCTCAGATTATTTAATGGTGTCTAACGAGCCCACAAAAACCTATTACTTCAAATTCCATAATGTATTTCTTTTAAAAAATAGTAAATAAAAATGTACTGTTTAAATAAGCCGCCAAAACGCTATCTTTAACAACATGGCGTCGTGACGTTACGATTCACGTAAACAAACGTTGAAACGGTCGAGATACTAGACAAAAGTCATCTGTTCTGTCAACGATAGACAGAAATTTACTAAATCATGACGTCATCTTAAGTTCAGCCAATCCAGACCGTTTTCGATTACGTGGCGCCAGATTTAAAAAGATGAAGTTTTTTCGGGATTTTTTTTATAAATAATACATTGTTTTGTAGTAAAATTAATGCAAATCGATTTTAAAAGCGATAATCTATACGAGTGTCAATAATTATGACCTTATTTTTTACATTGTCAAATAGCCTATTGTAAAATTACTCAATGAAAGCCCCGATTACCTACCCTTTTTGATTACTTTAAATTATTCTCCATCGTATCAGATTTCTAAACGTAAAAATACCATGTCTACAACTCAATCACAACATTTCCTATCAACTGTTAAAGAAAGGCCTTGCAATCACCATACTTTAGCAGGTAAAGATCCTTTAAAATATTTTTTTTATTTTTTCAAATATTTTTTCCGTCGATAAAATTAAGCTGTTTCCCTCATTTCGTTATGTGCACATTATGAAGACTCACACTGTATAAGAATAATTATAGAACTTAAAGTAAAAAAGGCTTAAAGATAGACATTGGCGGTTTTAACCACGGAATAGATAAATAAGGTTGGAATGGTAATGTGGGCGGGGCAAGCGCGCCACAGTTATGATTCGACAATCATAACTCGACCGATTCATACATTCACCGCGTTCAGTGCGCGCCGGAATACTTCGGAGAACAGAACTCTGCTTAATAATGCCGTGTTGTGCAATTATAACATGTAAGACAAAAAGTCAGACCTCAGGTATAAAGCGAGGAGGTATATCTTTCCATCGGTAAGTCCAAAATAACATTTAATTACAATATTATGTGTCAAAAACATAAAAATATACTGATCATTATGAAATACCAAACATTAACAACATTATTGCAACAATTTACAAAAAATATACATTGCCCGCTGTGTACTCGCTCAATCAACACAATGACCAAGTACGCGTACAATGTACTGCATGCATTGCGTCCTCTACACTTCAACCGTTGACGTTTCGTCCTTTATACAAAATTATTAACGTTTATACAAAATCACATCACACTAATAATAAAAAGGCGAAAGTTTGTGAGTGAGGGTGTGTGTGTGTATATGTTAGTTACTTCTTCACGCTCAAACGGCTCTACCAATTTTGATAAAATTTTCTATGGAGGTAGCTGACACCCTGGATTAACATATGAGCTATTTTTTATCCCGATATTCCCACGGGATCGAAACTTATGCGAGTGAAACCGCGGGGCGCAGCTAGTACAAAATATGAATATAATCAATTAACGATTCACTTGAATAACATAAATACTCATTCAGCTGTTTGTCAATACTACGAACAAATAGTAAGTCATCATCATCTGTCTAGCCTTTTCCCAACTATGTTGTGGTCGGCTTCCAGTCCAACCGGATGCAGCTTCTGACTATCCTTAACGACTGTCAAAGATCCACGAATGAGAGCCGGGACCAACGGCTTAACGGGCTTTCCGAGGCACGGAAGGGTCTCGGTATATAAATGGTCCTATGACTCATCCACAGACCAACCGTGGCAAGCGTAGCTTGACCTGATCGATCGACCTGTGCGGCTGTTATCATTTACAGATGAGAAGGCCCCTGCCCTTCAAACTAGGACAATCCTCTATCTTGAAGGACAGTAAATCATTTGAATAACCTTCACTTATCTTATATACTTCTTTGGACTAACTATATCCTAAGTTTTTCATCCTTGCCACCATGAAACATCAACAATCAACATCGTAGACTTGCAAGGCTCACTGTTTATGTTCTTAAGTTAAGTACCTAGACACAGCAGTCCTTCTCTCTTTCGTAAGTGCTTCAATTCATGTTCGGCAAGAAGCAAAGAGGTAGGTAATGAACTCAAAGGAAACGGTGGAGAGAGAGAGAGCGTACCTACTCCTCACCTCAACCGTATCAGAAGTATCCGTTTATAAAACAAATATTCGATAGGTAGGATACCCTAGAGTTCGGAATTCATCTGTAATTAATAGGTCAAATTAATAATATGTGTCCACTTTTTATTAAAATAATTTAGACTAAACATGATAAAATACATAAATTGTTATTAAAAATCATCGACGAAAATGTAGGTTTTAAAAATAACCTCATCAAAATAAAAAAACATCCTAAAAAAGATAATTTAAAAATGAGAATTTCGGGTTTAAGTTTTCAAACCTAATCAGGGCACTCAATTTATCAGTGTCACTACAAATTGGCATGCCCAGGTAAGTTTTCTGATATTTTTGTTTACATTTGCATAAGAGACTTTTGAAGCAGACCATACCTGTCACTAACTGCTACTGCTGTACTCGATTATTATTTGTTTTCGTCTTAATTACTATGTTTTTCATATACCTTTATATATTATTAATGAACTGATTAAAAAAACCCACTAATTACAATTCCTAATCTATCCGATATCTATCCGTATCTGTAACTATTTAATCGCATTGTTGACTATCACTTCATGATTAAGATTGTGGGTGTGTAATAGAAAAACCCACTTTGCTGGGTTTTTTGCGAACGCTTTGATAATTGCAATTTTCGTACCCAGGTATGAGGAGTATCACAGAAGGAACAAAAGAAACAAGAGGCGAGAAAGAAACTTCTTAGCGACTTCTTAGCGTGTCGATTTCAATCTTTAGGTTATTTTGGTCGTGATATCACGCTTTACGGCCCTAAGGCTCACACCTTAGGCCGCCATATGAAGACCACCGGCCTTCGAGAAGGTCACGGACATCCGCTAGAGTCTAGACGCCGGAAGCACAGCACTATGCTTTAAATGCAATAGTTAGTATTGGATCATCATGGCATTTTTAAACAGCTTTTTTCGGTCATTGGAGCCAATAATAATAGTAAATAATAAATCATTATGTCTCTCACATATCGACGGCAACAAAGTACAAAGAGTCAACTGCACTTTTAACGAAATAATTTTTTTTCATAATTCGACTCAGAATGTTTTGTTTTAACGTAGGATTTTTTTTCTGTTTAATTCTTATTTTATTAATATTCAGTCACGTATATTATGACAACTTTACCTATTTTTCACAAAGTGACGAAATAGACATGGACATTTACAATTAGTCCGTGTATACGTCGGACAATCGCCGCATTCACCTATTGTAAACAAAGATATCAGTCACATAGCCGTTTTAATATCGGTTTTTTAAACTTGCGTTATTTTAGTGCAGTATCAATAATGAGTCACGTCGGCGTTACAAATAATAGTTAAATAAGGTTTTTTTTAATTACTTATATAGGCTACACTGTCCCACTGTTGAACAAATGCCTTCCCTAAATCCTTCCAGGCATCCCTTTCTAGAGTCACCTCAATCCTACCCTGGTGGTACGCGTCTAGGTCGTCTCTTCACCTCTTTCTGGACAAGCATCGGCGGCGCCGTCCATCCTTAGGCACCCACTGTGTGGAGACTGCCATGTTGCCCAGCGGTCACTGTGTATGGGACGACCGATGTAACCTGCCTGCGGCGATGGATTTCCTTTTCTTGCCTGTTTTCGGAAGAAACTAACTGGCCCAAGTAGATCTACTCATCGACATAATGTATTTCCTGGCCATCTACCTTGACCCTTCGTGCTGTTGGTCGCTTTTGTTTTAGATCGATTCATCCAACGAGCCGCGAGTCTAACCCTGAGGCTTGCCGTGCTTAGGTCTAAGCATAGTCCGTAGTTACAGAGCTGTCGGGGCAAAAAGGACTATGTCGTCCGCAAATCGGAGGGTTTTCAACCTCCTGCTGCCGACTTCAATGCCCTTGGTCGTCCATGAGGCTGCCAGTGTTCTAAATATCTCCTCGAGCATGCTTGTGAATAATTCTGGAGAAGGCGGGTCACCGCTTAACACCCTTTTGTATCCTAATCGACTGGCCCGTAATATTCAGTTTGATGTCGACAGTGCTGTAGTTGTGGTATATATTTCTTAGAAGGTCTAATATAGTTGTTCTCGAATTAGGTACAGTTCTTGGTTTTCTAAAGACTTCGTATAACCTACCAAGGCTAAGTATCCTGGTTTATTAAATAAAGATTTTTTTTTAATTTGGCTAGTTGAAGGTCGGGTTTTGAGAAGCTAGGGCGAAATCCAGCTTGTTCTGGTGGCTGATGTTTATCCAGTTTCCCCACTATGCGATTATGTATTACCATAATAATATTTTTGTACTTAAGTACCTATGAGATATTAAACCGATTGGACGGTAATTTTTGATGTCACTTTTGTCACTTTTTTTATGCAGGACTATATTCGAATGGCACATTGTCTTTGGAAATTCTCCAGATTGTAAAATGGTGTTAAACAGCAGATTCTCAAGGTAGGGCAACAAATTGGTAGAGCTGATTTTGAGCGCTTCAGTAGTAACTTATGTACAGTCAACAAAGAGATAAGTATGCAGGATCGTCGGATATAGTTAAAGAAAGAAAAGTAAGAAACCGATGGATGTTCTCGAAAAAAAAAAATTAATACTTTGTATGTCAGCAATGGCCGGAATTTTAGAACATTTCCACACTAATATGTCTGAAATCGATAAAGTAGATTCTAAACAAACTACACTCATGACTTGCATTTACCATGTTGTAAGTAGGTATATCATAATAAATATACAGCCACTTTGAAACCGTTACGTGTTGACTGCGCTTCTCGACGTCATTATACAATGACTGGTATCATAATCTGTCTGCAATAAACGAAAAGTTTGAATCCTGAGATTTTATTAATTATATTCGATTGATAAAATTTTATTTTATCACACTAATGAGGCTTTATCTTAACATTATCTAAAAACTACACTATAAATACGCACCACGAAAATTTTAAGTTACATTGAGACATCCACATCGGCAACATGAAGTTCTTGGCACTGGCACTATTGGCTCTGACGGCGGTCGCCTCCGCTAAACACATCAACATCGAGGATGCCATCGATCTAGAAGACATTACCGCTTACGGATACTTGTCTAAAATTGGTGCACCGGCTGCCGAGAGAATTCGTAAAGCTGAGGAACAGGAAAATACTCATGCCAGAATCGTCGGTGGTTCATCCGCAAGTCTCGGACAGTTCCCTCATCAGGTAATTAATCAAGTTGATTACGCACAGTGATGTCTGAAACAATTCTAAATATAATAATTAATTTCGGTAATTGTCCGCAGGCCGGTCTTCTCGCGCAATTCCCTGGCGGTCAAGGTGTCTGCGGAGGCTCTCTGATCAAAGCTAACCGCGTTGTTACTGCTGCTCACTGCTGGTTTGACGGTCAAAACCAGGCCTCTAGTTTTATCGTTGTCCTTGGTTCAATTCGTCTGTTCTCTGGCGGTACCAGGGTGAATACCAACAATGTTGTTATGCACGGAAACTGGATCCCAAGCTTGATCCGTAACGACGTTGCTGTGGCTAGATTACCCTCAAACGTTGGATTATCAAGTAAGTAAAAAAAAATACGCTCATGCATGTATAATGTTCGTGTGTAAAATTTGACTAAAAATAAGATTATCCCTTCAGGGTTTGAATGTTTATAATATAATAATATTATCTGTGTACCAACAGACCACATCGCAATCATTGCTATGCCCACCGGTAGCCAGCTCAACGAGAACTTCGCCGGTGAAAACGCCATCGCATCTGGCTTCGGTCGCACCGCTGATGGTAAGAACATTTAACAAGGCCGTTCTAGATCTAGAGTTTGTGTTTATTTACCTATTAAATTGACTTATCAACACTATTCATTCTATAGGTACATCAGGTGCAATCACCACCAACCAGGGTCTGAGCCACGTTACTGTGCCTGTGATCACGAATGCTGTATGCAGAGCTTCCTTCCCTCTCATCGTCCAAGAATCCAACATTTGTATAAACGGCGCTGGTGGAAGGAGCACATGCCAGGGCGACTCCGGTGGTCCCCTCACTGTCAACAGGAACGGCAGGCCTGTCTTGGTAAGTGTTTTGAAAATAACTATATTTCATTCTAGAATCCTTTGACGCTTATTAAAGCTCAGTCGTAGTTTTCGCAATCTTGAGTTTTCATGTATTGTTTTTCTGTTGAACTCATTCCAACTTTTTCAACAGATTGGTATCACCTCCTTTGGCTCTGCCCGTGGTTGTCAGATTGGATCTCCTGCCGCCTTCGCCAGGGTCTCCTCTTACGCCAACTGGCTCAACAGTCAATAGTTATAAACCAGTCAGCAGAAAAATCCCTTAAACCAAATAACATTTTCATGGAAATTTATCAAAAATAAAACAATTATTTACTAAAAACAGAAGTTTACTTTTTATATTATTACTAGCTGCGCCCAGCGGTTTCACCCGTCTAAATGTCGATCCCGTGAGAATATCGGGATAAAAAGTAGCCTATATGTTAATCCAGGGTGTCAGCTACCTCCATACAAAATTTTATTAAAATTGGTCCAGCCTTTTGAGCGTGAAGAAGTAACAAACATATAAACACACACACTCATAAACTTTCGCCTTTATAATATTCGAGTGATTAGCGACCTGCCCCGGCTTCGCAAGATTGTAATTTACATGTGATCCATAAATAAAGCAATCTTCCCTTACAATACATACAATCAGCCTATAATGTCCCACTGCTGGGACACAGGCCTCCTCTCGGTGAGAGGGAGCGGGCCGTAATCCACCACGCGGGCCCAGTGCGGGTTGGCAGATGCCACATGTCTTCGAATTTTTGGTTCTAGGACATGCCGGTTTCCTCACGATGTTTTCCTTTACCGTTTTGAGAGCAGTGATGATGAAATAATTTACACAAAGTAAAGCGCCTGTCTGGGTTCGAACCTACGACCTACAAATCGTAAGTCGCGGCCGTTACCACTGGGCCACCACTGCTCTTAAATCCAATATATTTGTGTTTGACCTTGGTATTTGTTGATGGTGATGGCGAAAGAAATATTAATTGAGAACTGTAATCCCTTAAATTGGAAAGGTAAATCAGAAAGGATCATGAAAATGCGGGGAATATGAGCCAACTGACCTGCCGCTGGTCCTGTAAGAATTATTAAACCTTCAATTACATTATCCATAAAACAACATTTAAAAAAAAGGAATTTTCTATTATACTGTTACTAGCGCCCCGCCCCGGCTTCGCACAGACGCAATTTACGTGTGGTGTCACTTATGTGGTTGGATCTCCTGCTGCCTTCGCCAGGGTCACCTCTTGCGCCAGCTGGATCAACAGTCAGCTGTAATCTAGCCCGTGTGGGGTGTCTAACACCCCAAGGGTGCTCTATTATAATAATAATAATATATTTATTTGCAAAAAAACACGGTATAAAAAGATGGTAAAAGTACAATGTAGAACAAAACATGTTTTGCCAATATAATAATAAGCATGCAAATTTTATTGCCACAACTATAGACAACCGAGTGCTGCTTGCTACTAGATCATAAAGGTTACCTATGCGTTTTTACGAAGCTACCACATTAGCGCAATAAATTCAAAATTTTAAGAGTTTTAAACCTTCAAAGGTGCACTGGGGTGTGTCACACCCCACGCGACCATTTAAGGGTTAATCCACTCCAGCTTCTTAAACAAGATCTGGTTTGACAGAAAACCGACCGTGATCAAGTAATGGGCCTGTCTACCAATGAAACAATACAATTTTTCTTGAGACGATTTTCCTTGTTTTTTGTTAGGTAATGACTTTTTGTGAAAAAACCCACAAATTTACAAACCTCATGTTTTGACATTATATCTATATCCTCAGTTGGATTATTTTGATTAATTAGGCAAAGTCTCGTTAATTAACTTTATTATCACATTACTGTATCAAAATGTAATGTCTGGTTTGACTGTAAGCAATTTATCAAATAACATTATAAATAAATAAGAAATAATCATTCTTAATCCGGACATGCATAGGTATCTAACTATACCTACCTACTGCATACTTTTTTTTATTGCTGACCATCCTGCTCTTGACCTCGATCACGCCTGATGGAAAGCCAAGGACGAGGTCTATGATGGAACGAGCGTGCCCAGAAGATACCTCTTCACTCTTGCTTTGAAGGCAGACGGGTTAAATGTGGAAGGGAACACATCTGTGTTCCCTTCCACATTTAACCCGTCTGTCCACACTTTCGCTGTCCGCATAATAAATGTGGAGGAGAAGCGCTGAGTACGACAGGTCGGGATATTAACTAGTTGTGGATGGTACACTGCAGTACGTGTGCTGGTAGTCCGGTAGTAAAAGGGCGATTGTGGAGTCAGGACGTGGAGCTCCTGCGCACACTCTCCGAAGTACAGTCCATAAAAGACCGACAGGCAAAGGCGTTTATATTATAAACGTAAAAGTCTGTCGCTCTGTCTATTTCATTTTCATGTCTAAATGGCCGAACGGATTTAGATAAAATTTGGCATACGGATAGGCCATGACTTGGATTAGAAAATAGTTTACTTTCTCTCCCGGTAGTAAGTTCCCGTGGGATAATTTCCGACCTTTAGTGCTTGGCCAGACTGGCAGCTCGGGGCGGGTGCGGGAACGCGCGCGTTATTCCTGTCCGCAGTGGAGCGCGACTACGTTCTGCGTGTTGTCGTGTCCAGCGTTTGTCAAAATATAATATGGATGAAGAAGACTTATTTTTACTAGAAAAAAGCTCGAAGTAGTTTGAGAACCCCGGTCCCCGCACGGGCTACCCGCGTACCCACTGCGGCCACTTGTATGAACGAGCTATGGCGTGAGTTGCCCGCGCGCTCCCCGCGCCGAGCAATCCGGGCCGCTCACCGAGCCCGCATGCCCACTATGGACATTCAAATGAAGTTCATATTATTATGTTTGCGTTCGCCGCGCCGCGCCTGCTCCGCGCCCGCGCTTCCAGTCTGGCTAAACACTTACGCGGGTGAAAACTAATCTAGAATAAGTGGCAAGTCTGTGTAGTTGTGTAGGTAAGGGCCTGGGCCCTTACCTACTGCAGGGGAGGACGGTACCATAATTACAGTAATTTGCCACCATAACAGAAAAGACTGAGGCTTCTTTGTATATCTAATAGACACTTGCATCCAAATGTACCTTTGACCTGTGACCATTACAAGACTTTTTATATGCGACTCCGCAGCTCCGTTTTCAAATATTTAGCGCAAGCCACTCAAATCTCACCGTGAAAACTTAGGTTATTATGGTTAATGACAGCACACTTCAAGCTTACTTCATTTTAGTTTTCACGGGGAGATTTTTACAGCATAGATCTCCAGATATTCTACCTGTAGATATAACTACCCCAATTTTAATTGCACCTCCGACTTTCCAATCAAAAAAGGAGTAAATAATTTTTCGTGCGTTACACGCCTAAAGCCTGTAAACAAAGTACTCGTGAAAGCGTTCGTTAGCACTCGGGAAACGTCAAATCGACTCATGGACCGACGCCGCCGAACACCGACGCCAATTAGAATCAGCGCATAACGTGGCGTCATCGTTGCCACGTCACACTTCCTGGGCCGCTAAAATAATTTGAAATAACGAGCGCATTAAATTTGCTTAAATTTACTGATTGGTAATAATAAAGAGTATGATACAGACCATAAAACTGAACAACATTCTCCATGGGACCAACAACGTAATCGTAAAAAAAATAACAGTCGTGCATGCATTTGGGTCGATAGGTATTGAAGTTTTGCATGGGACAGTTGATAATGTCGCTACAGATTTTAGCATGACTCTGTATTATAAGTGCATATAATTATCTTAAGAAAATAAATTTACATAATAGAAGTAAGAGTAGAAATGATCGATTATTATTTTATCAAATGTGTCCAAAGTTTCGATTTATCCAAATTGATGATAATTACCTACGATACGTGATCTCAGTTCTCGTCGATATCATTTTCTGTAATCTTTATTTGCAATACATTATTGCATTTGCTATAGGAACCACGACCGAGTCATTGCTAAGCGCGCTCTTAGTCCTCGGGTCTAGTAGTGGAGTCAAGGGCTGTTGTTATGGAGTAAATTAGTCATAACACAGCGTAAATTTAATTAGCGTGATAATTGCCGCACCGAGGTTGCTCTGTTAATCGTCAACTAATGCAGAGTAGGTGCCGAATGCCTCTCAAAGAAAAGCATTGGGCTAGTACCTAGCTAGACTAATTGATTATTTGAAGATTTGAAGCACGTCAATTTTGGACTCTCTTTGATTATTGACAACCCTAGATAAACATTAGATTACAAACTTAAATGCGAAAGTAACCGTTTCTGTTTGTCTTGTCTGATAGCTTTTCAACCTTACACTGATTTCCACTCGCACGAAATTTAGCACACTATTAGACCATGACTTTTTATCCCGGTTTTACGTTTCCGTGGGATAATTTCGAACGTCCACGTGGACGAATCCTCGAGCAAAAGCCAGTATTTTATACGTCAAACGTCAGAGGGCCGCGCCACCGGCACCGCCCGGAGTCGTAACGTAGACACCGAGAGCCTTCGCACCCGCCCGTGAACTTGACGCATACTCGTCCTGGAAGATATTGTGACGAAACGACTTGATACTTGAAGAATTAATGTTTTTTTTCAAAATCAATGTGATCTTTATTGTCGTTACAATAAGGTTGCTATCAGGCTGAAAAATATATAAAATAACTGTACACTCAACCGCACATTAGTGGTAACAATTTGTCATTGATAGCACCTTTATATCGTAGCAGTCAAGGGTGATGTTTATGTTGCAGCCAACTGGTTTAATTAGCCGTTTAGTTAACCGCCTAGCCTTTTAACTAAACGGCGGCCGTTCAACTAACGGCCTGAATGATATTAAATTATAGCTTAGGTTAGAACTGTAACCAATCACGCGCGAGCCGAATTGGTCGTAGTAGCTAAGCCAGGGCACCCCGACCAAATAGTTTAGGTTAGGTTAGATCAACCGAGTGCGAGCCGAGAGAGCGAAGCGAGGCGAGCACTACTTTCAAAGGCCAGGCGGTTAACTAAACGGCTAATTTAACCAGTTGGTTGCGACATGTATAGTGCAAGTGTTATATGGCGCATTTTTGTTTTAGAAAAAAATCGTAAGTCGTCTGCCTTCTTCATAAGTGCAATGTGTCATAATTTACGCCCAGGTACTGTACTTGCTATGCCCGCGACTTCATCCACATCTTAGATGTTTGGTTTTTCCTTTATCATACTAATATAATATGTTTTAATGAGTAATAAATTGTTTTCAAACAAGCCAAATCAACAGACAATCTGCAGTTTTGTTATTAAAAAAAAATTATAGGTAGGCAGTGATTATTTTAACAATCTTTGTTAAATAGAAATCATACTAAGTTGCGTCTGATTGTGCAATTACTTTATTTAAAGGCTACAAACAGAAGTTAAAAGCCATTGTAGGGATTATTAGGTACGTAACTGACAAATTTATATAAACGTGTAGATTATTGAAGATTGATTAGAGGGATTACTTTAATGTGATTGCAACCAGACAGAGTTAAAATTGATAATCATAAGTATAACAGTATTACGTAAGTCGTTTGTGTTTTGGACGAGTGAGTGGGCTCAATCGGCACTTTATAATAAAACAAGTAGTGGACTGTATTAAATAAAATAGGTGTAATACCATAATTTACAATATTATCAACAAAGAAATGAAATGCTTGACCTCGATCACGACTGATGGTAAGCGATGGATGAGGTCTATGATGAAACGAGCGTGCCCAGAAGATGCCTAAGGCACTGGAACTCGGGCGCCCTGCGGACTCTCCGTTCGCATACCGGCCCATCGTGCTGCTCGACGGGGTCGGCAAGCTCTTTGAGAGAGTGATTGCAGGCCGCCTCGTCGGGCACTTGGTGAGGACGGGGCCGGATCTTGCGGATAACAGGCTTCCGCAAGGGGCGCTCGACGGTGGCCGCCATCGTGCGCATGAGAGCTCTCACGACGGGAGACGCGGTATCCCGGGTGGGGTCGTCGTGGCGGTGTTACTCGATATCGCCAACGCGTTCAACACCCTGCCCTGGAGCTGCATTGGGAAGGCACTCCGGTATCACCGGGTGCCGACCTACCTCCGTCGAGTAGTCGGAGCGTATTTGACGGACAGAGCCGTCATCTACCCTGGTCGCGACGGGGAGGGGAACCGGCAAGAGATGTCGTGCGGTGTCCCACAGGGATCGGTTCTGGGGCCGCTCCTGTGGGACATCGGTTACGACTGGGTGCTGCGGGCCGACCTCCCTGATGGCGTTAGCGTGGTTTGCTACGCTGACGATACGCTGGTCCTGGCGCAGAGGAGGTCGCAACAGGCGGCGGTCGATGTGATGACACGCGGGGTTACTATGGTCGAGGAGAGGATCCGAAAGTTGGGTATCGAGGTGGCATTGCACAAGTCCGAGGCCATACGCCTAAAAACAGAACTAAAGTGTTCCACTATTATGGTGTTGAGGCAGGTCTAGGATACGCTCCCCCCCAGTGGGTTCCCGCATTGTCGAGGCGGGGGGGCTCAGTAGCCGTGGCTTTTACACCCACGGTGAAGCGAAGAGGAACCCGAGGAGGGGCCGCTCGTCAGGGCTTTTGCCGACAAGCCGACGACGTAGCGGCCAACATGTAGGTTGCGGTGCCGCTTGGGCGACATCGCAACTGAGGCGGGCCGCGATGTCGTACCGGAGGCATCGCGGCTGAGGGTTGGAGGCCGCGGCGGGAGAGGAGTGCCGGTATTACGGTGCGCCGCTCTCCCTACCTTCCGCGGCCTTGACGGGGTCGCCACCGTTCGATGGCGGACGCGGTGGGGCCGCAGGGGAAGAGGAGTGTTGGTATGACGTTGGCCACTCTCCCTATCCTCTGCGGCCGAAAATTGGCAGGCGGCGGGGCCAATGACCTGACCCGTCGCAGGGGGACCAAGGGTGGCAGAGACGGGGTCGTCTGGCGCCCATGTGCTGGTTTGGTCCCTGGGGTGGTCACGGCGTGCTATGTGTTCTGGTGCGCAAGTGATGGGGAGTACTCCCCGGAGGAGGGTCCGGTGACGGACAGCCGCGGCGGGTTCACGGATGAGTGCTAACGCGTGCCCGTGTTCCCGCCATAAGCGGCAGAGGAGGACACCGTGGAGTTTTAGTGGGTTAGAGTCCCACATAACTGCACTATCTCCCCGTGGTAGTTCAGTATGCATGAGCATTTCTCCACGTAAAAAAAAAAAAAAAAAAAAAAAAAGGTCTAGGATACGCTCCCCCCGGTGGGTTCCCGCATTGTCGAGGCGGGGGGGCTCAGTAGCCGTGGCTTGGTCATCCACGGTGAAGCGAAGAGGAATCCGAGGAGAGGCCGCTCGTCAGGTCAACCAGGCCAACAAGTAGGTTGCGCGCTTGGGCGACATCGCAGCTGAGGCGGGCCGCGATGTCGTATGAGAGGCATCGCGGCTGAGGGTTGGAGGCCGCGGCGGGAGGGGAGAGCCTGTATTGCTCTGCGCCACTCTCCCTACCTTCCACGGCCTTGACGGGGTCGCCACCGTCTGATGGCGGACGCGTTGGGGCCGCAGGGGAGGAGGAGTGTTGGTATGACGTTGACCGCTCTCCCTCTCCCTATCCTCTGGGGCTGAAAATTGGCAGGTGGCGGGGCCAATAACCTGACCCGTCGCAGGGGGACCAAGGGTACCCAGACACGGGGTCGTCTGGCGCCCACGTGCTGGTTTGGTCCCTGGGGTGGTCACTAGGTGTACTCCCCAGAGGAGGGTCCGGTGACCGACAGCCGCGGCGGATTCACGGATGAGTGCTAACGCGTGCCCGTGTTCCCGCCGTAAGCGGCAGAGGAGGACACCGTGGAGTTTTAGTGGGTTAGAGTCCCACATAACTGCACCATCTCCCGTGGTAGTGCAGAATGCATGAGCATTACACCACGTTAAAAAAAAATGTCTAGGATACGCTAGCATAATGTCTTGGATTCTTTCAAGGCCAGGTAAGATAAAGAATAAGTAATTTCTTTAACCCCAGCTGTTGTGGGACAGAATACCTTGCTCGTAGTTCTTTGGTCGCCTGGACAAAGCATGTAAGATGCTCAGAGCAAATAGGTACATTTTTTGGAGAGTTAAATAAAAAAAATAAACTTTATGATTATAATAATATTAGATCATATAGTTTATTTTTAGAGACAGATTCGATACATTTATTATAGGTATGTATCGAATCACCTGCCACTAGTAGCTAGTAGTTTGCTCTATTTCTATAACGAATAATAGTTTGTCAAGAGCTTATATCTCTTATCTGTAATCCGGCTAATTCTGATGACTAAAATCTACGAAATCTGGTAGATTTATCAGCGTTTGTGAAATAAACTAATCATTCTTATCACAAACCACATTCGATGTTAATTGCAAAAGATAAACTGTACTGGGTTTTTTTTTAGATAACTTATTTGATGTGGGAAAAAACTAGAAATGAAAATATTAGGTTATAAGATAAGTGTCCGTGATTATAGGACACACCTTGATGGTGTTGAAAGGTAATGTCACAATTTACAATAATTAATTTAAATTGTTATTAAACGCAACGTTTTAATTGCCAGTGTCTGTCCGTCTTTGCACTTTTAACTCAAGAATGCATTTACGTGAGGTTTTTCTTTAATAGTAAATGGCTAGGTTTTAAGTAACCGAGTGTCGTTTTAGGCATCTACTTATGTACTCTTACTTTATCTACCTTTAACGGAACGGACAAAAAACAAAAAAAAACACAATTATTTTATACTAGGTTGTGCCCGCGACGTCGTCCGCGTGAAAATTGTTCCCCCGACCCACTCCGTCACATCGCATCGTCTACCCGCGCTATTACTTCGTTTTCGCTCAGCGTTCTTTTTGACTTTTTTATTTTTGTTCGGTTCATAAGTAAGTTAAGTAGTCTATAGCCTTCCTCAAAAATTGGGCTATCAAATGCAGAATTTTCAAATCCGACTGGTAGTTCCAGAGATTCGCGCGTTCAAACAAACAAACAAACTCTTCAGCTATAGATTTTAATATTCGTTCTAAAACGTACCAAAATGTTTAAGTCGTAGTCTACAAAAACGTATCACCGTAAACTCTATAATCCGGCGTGCAAGTTTATTAAACGTCAGTAACATGCGGCCCCGACTAGCGTTCTATAGAAATTGAGATGAAACAATATGGAATTTCAATAAGTGCGACTGAAATAGACGAGCTTCAGACTTCCTCTTACAATATTTAATAATGTAGATACCTACTTATTAAATTGTCCGTATTGCCTATACAGAGACGTGGGTGGATTGTATTTATTTTTCACTTAGGTACCTACCTATACATACAGGCAGTAACATCGACGCGCAAACTGAAACCAGCACACAAGCAGCAGCAAGCAGAGGTCTGGTATCATGGTGCTGAATGCACATGATACCAGACCTCCTAGCGCCCAAACGTATTCCCCTATTCTCTTCCTGGATAATGCCTCTAGAGTAATCATTTTTATTTATAAAAATCTAGGTCTATTGAATGCATGCAGTGCCCCTGTCACTTTTTTTTTTTCAAAAAAATTATTACAAAAATAAATATGATTTTCCGAAAACCTAAAAAAATGCCTCGTTTTTACCTACGTAATCAGACGACTACCAAAGAAAATTTAAAAGTTTTTAAGATAAAAACAAATAGGGGCATAGATCTATTCTTCCTTTAAATTTTGATACCAAAAATATTTTAATCGGCTTAGGTTTCGAGGAGAAAACAGGGGAATACGAAACGTCGATCGGTCATGGTTTTTTCTAGGTAAAATCGTTCTGAGCTGCAGTTGTCCCTATCGCACTCTACGGAAGGAGAAAAGAGAGAGAGAGAGACGGCAATAGTTTCTTCAAATACCTATTTATCAATTCTCGCGCAGCCCGTCTACGCTCTTAATGCTTGAGGCATTTTCTACATAAGAGTGATGCAGAGAAAAAACATGGAAAGTGCAACGTAAGTGATAGATACATGGACGTAATATATAGAAGTAACTCTATATATTACGTCCATGGATAGATAGCACGAAAATAACCTAAATCTTGGGACTGTGCCAGACAACTGCGGGAAAACGGCGTAACACACTATCAACAGCAATGGGTTTCATTTTGACAATTCAACAACTTTCATTGCGTTGTTTACGTTGCTGAGCAGACACATTTTTCGAACATATGAAGCAATAGATTAACAATATCTTTCAAAATGATTCAGATTGAGATTGATAGCGTGTTACCTACTAAAAATTTGTAGGATTTATACCTAATACCTTCCTCGTTACTACTACTACCTCGTTACTTAAAAGTTGTAGGATTTATAATACCTACCTAAGTAGGAAGGCTGCTGATCTATACATATAATAAGACAGTAAAAAAACTGTGTCTGTACATTTAATATATTTAAAAAAAAAAAAAAAACTGAGGGGGGGTTTAGAAACAGTAATAGAGCACGAATCCAAAAAAAAAATTGTCTGTTTGTCTGTTTGTTTGTACACGCTAATCTTCGGAACTACTGGACGGATTTGAATGTTTTTTTTTCGTTGTATAGTTATTACGTCTGGGCAACATATAGGCTATAATTTATCTTGGAAACTTGAACACCTGATGCAGAACCGCAACAGACCAGCTAAACTATAAGAGATACAAAAACGGTACCATAGCAAAAATTGTTCCACGTGATGAGCATTTTCTGCTGAGAGAATAAATTTGAAGATCTGCAACACCTGATGTGGAACTCCAAGAGCCCAGCTACACCATAACACATATAGGAATGACGTCTTAGCAAAAGTTGTTCGGTCTGATGGGCATTTCCTCTTGACTTATAAAAACTGGCCAAGTGCGAGTCGGAATCGCACACGAAGGGTTCCGTACCACAAGGCAAAAACGCCGAAAAAAACACGTTTTTTTGTATGGGAGCCCCCCTTAAATATTTATTTTATTTTGTTTTTAGTAGTTGTTATTATAGCGGCAACAGAAATACATCATCTGTCTAGCTACCGCGGTTCTTGAGATACAGCCTGGTGACAGACAGACGGCAAAAACGCCGAAAAAAACACGTTTGTTGTATGGGAGCCCCCCTTAAATATTTATTTTATTTAGTTTTTAGTATTTGTTGTTATAGCGGCAACAGAAATACATCATCTGTGAAAATTTCAACTGTCTAGCTACCGTGGTTCTTGAGATACAGCCTGGCGACAGACAGACGGACGGACGGACGGACGGACGGACAGCGAAGTCTTAGTAATAGGGTTCCGTTTTTACCCTTTGGGTACGGAACCCTAAAAATCGAAGATCAGAAACATCTGATGTGGAAATCAAAACTATCACTAATTTCACCTCCACGCGGTGAAGGCGGTAACAGTTTAGGACTGATTTTCGATGACGATGGTATATATCATTGAAAATTTGACTCTACTGGCCAAAACTCCCATTTTTTTTTTTTTAACGTGAATAAATGCTCATGCGTTCTGCACTACCACGGGGAGATAGTACAGTTATGTGGTGGGACTCTAACCCACTAAAACTCCACGGTGTCCTCCTCTGCTGCTTACGGCGGGAATATGGGCACGCGTTAGCACTCATCCGTAAACCCACCGCGGCTGTCCGTCACCAGACCCTCCTCTGGGGAGTACTCCCCATCACCGGCGCACCAGAACACATAGCACGCCGTGACCACCCCAGGGACCAAACCAGCACATGGGCGCCAGACGACCCCGTCTCTGCCACCATTGGAGCTAAAAGATTGCGGATCATAAGATCCCAAGAATCTACCGAAGAGCGTCAGGAGAGACTTGATGCTGTTCGAGAACATCAGGCTGCAACTCGCTCCGTGGAAACCTCTTCGGATCGCGAAGCACGCCTGCGTTCTCAGTTCGTATTTACGCATCTACATCCATGTCTCTAGAGACCAGTGAAGAATATGATGCGCGACTGACCGCTGATCGTGAACGTCATGCATTGTCTCGCGAGTCGGATACGTTCACGGATAGAGAATTGTGCTTGAGTTCCAAGCGTATCTACGCATCGACTTTTAGGTCTCCAGAGACAAGTCGGGAACGTGATGTGCGACTGACCGCTGATCGTAAATGTCACGCATTATCTCGCGAGTCGGAGACGTTCACAGATAGAGAATTGCGCTTGAGTTCTCAGCATATCTACGCATCTGCTTCTAGGTCTCTAGAGACAAGTGCGGAACGTGATGCGCGACTGTCCGCTGATCGTGAGCGACATGCATTGTCTCGCGAATCGGAAACGTTTACCGATACAGAATCACGCTTGAGTTCTCAGCGTATTCGCACATCTACTAACAGAAACAAGTGATGAACGTGAGATTATCATACATTGTCCCGAACACGCACACAACAAAATACTCATAATCAGTTAGAAAGTGAGAAAGAAAGAATTGCTGGACGAACGTTTGAATTCTGATCGACTTCGACATTCTCTGAACAGAATGTCGATATCATCTGAAGAATCGGATGTGTCTCAAGATATAGCCGTAGGGCATGGCGACCTTCCTTGGGTTGATAAGGAACGGAGTGCATTTACGTATACTCCTATGATTGACTACGCCACTTATGTATTCCGCCATCGGAGGTATGGTTCAAAATTGTACTTTTTGTGAAGCTGTTAAATGGCAAAAAGAAACAAACGGTATGTGTTGCTCAGGTGGGAAAGTACATATTAAAATATTACAAAATCCTCCAGGAATATTAAGATCACTGCAAATCGGTGACCATCCACAGTCAAAACATTTCTTGGATAACATACGTTCGTACAATAATGTCTTTCAAATGACATCTTTTGGTGCAGAACAGATTTCAGCCGGTCGATTCTATAAAAATCTCACCGTGAAAACATAGGTGAAGTGAGTTTGTTTTTGATAGGAATTGACACTATTGACAGCTCACTCCACGCTCACTTCACCGAAGTTTTCACGGTGAGATTTTTACAGAATAGCACCGCAGAAGGCCCATTTATGCCAACATTCAAAGTGCAAGGCCAAGTTTACCACCTTATTGGATCATTATTGCCTGAAAATGACGTCTCGAATCGTCTCGCGCATCCCGTTGTTTTTCAGTCCCTGGGCTCTTAGAATTCGACATCAGACGTTTCAGATCTCCGATTTTGACGACCCCGTTGTCGCTGGCATAAGCCACAGGATCCGCGTACGAAGTCGCGGGCAGAAGCTAGTAATGAATAATTTTAATAGATAACAATTGTCTGTTTCGTAGGTAAGGAATTATACCTACGTAAGTACTACTTAGTTCTTAGTTAGATAGATAGGCACTCTCACGTAATAAGATTTTTAAAACTGTTTCATGTTATCATTGGTTTTTTTGACTTGCCTCCCACTATGGAAGTTTAAAAACGTATTCACGTCAAAATCAAAACTTCTAAAGTAAACGCACAATCAAAAGATATAAGCACGGGCGTTTATGTTCCATTTATGCCGCATTATTTTGACACTCGCATGACCTAGAATCATGAAATTTGGCAAGAAGCAATGTCATGTAGCACTAGCTATAGGCAAACATTTGGAAAATCCAAAAGTGCACGACTCATAATGCTCATTTGATCGTATAAAAATCCATAGATAGGTAGGTATAGATATTATGAGTCGGCGGTGGCACGCCTTAGAGCCTTTTTTTTTTCGGATGGGAAATCATTAATTGAGTGTCAGACTCTTACTGACTAAAACTCACCCGTGTTCCTTCCTTAGCCCTTTATGTTCCGGGCCAGCAGTAACCCTTTCGGACAATCCCGCTGACCCGGCAGGAACACGGCTTAGAGCCTTGGAAAACAAATTAAACCACTTACAGGCACTTTTGAACTGTCAAGGAGTTGAAGCTAGTGGCCCATTCCAAAACGTAGATCTCTATTGAGAGTAACGAGCAAGAAACTCCAAGGCCACCCTTTTATATCAAAATAAAACATAATCCTGGGCAGTTGTATAGTATCTATACTCGTAGTAGTTATATGAACCTTCGATATCCGTGGTACCCACGGATATCTATGGTGGTACCTATAGTAGGTAGATTTCCAAAACACTTAACTACACGCGTAGGCAGGCAGAGCTGCTACCTAGAATAGTGTACATCAACCGGGCACAAATCAAGACTTCAGGCTGTTACCTGTTCCTGATGAGAAATGCTGAAAAGCCCAATAGGTACCACTAAACATTGTTTGTCGCTGAAAACCCGCTTGACTATGAATGAATTATCACCCAAGTTGGTACATAATTACCTACTGACTGACCCACCTTTGGATTGCTTTTTTAGTAAGTAGGTAGGTAGGTACCTAGGTACTTAATTATGTACCGTCACCTAATCTAAGTATTAGATACGCACATCAAGTTGTTTATAGGAAGTATTTACATTGACTTCTAAATTACTACGTATTAGAAACTAATCTGTGATACTGATAATGCACACGTGCGCGCAATCTATTTGTATGTACTTACCTATAGAGGTAAGCCTGTTCCCTAATCGCGTAACACTATCAATGTCAATCTGAATCATTTTGAAAGATATCTATTGCTAATCCATTGCTTCATAAGTTAGAAAAAATTGTGTGCTCAACAAAGTAAATAACGCAATTAATTTTGTCGAACTGCCAAAATGAAAGCCAACTCCACTGTTCGTCCACGATGCTACCTACTCAAAATGTGGCCTGACAAACTCAAATCACTAATGAGTATCAGCCTCAAAAATATGTAGGTATAAATAGATTGCTTTCGTCGATCCGCCGACTTTCGATCAGGCAATGATTTCATATGTCTATGCGATCAGGCGCATAGTGATATAACCGGCCAAATCATCAATAATGGAGGCTATCGTCAAAGGGCCAGGCAGATCACGATATGGCCATTTCTACAATCGGACGACGACATAATAGGTACTTACATTAACAAGAATTAATTTAACTGCCGGTCGATTCTGTAAAAATCTCACCGTAAAAACATAATTAAAGTGAGTTTGTTTTTGCTAGGAATTGACACTATTGACAACTCATTCCACGCTCACTTCACCTTACAGAACAGCGGTGCTATTCTGTAAAAATCTCACCTTGAAAACTAAGGTGAAGTGAGCGTGGAGTGAGCTGTCAATAGTGTCAATTTCTAGCAAAAACAAACTCACTTCACCTAAGTTTTCACGGTGAGATTTTTGCAGAATCGACCGGCTGCACCGCTGTCTACAATTTGTTTTCAATTGCTAATAAGTACCGTTTCAATGTGTAGGTACAATTAAGTACCCAATGTGTACCTAGATATAGGTACTTCCGTGGCTAGTCGGCTAGGCTACACACTGATACAATATTATGGATAGGAGACTAGGATCACATGAGTAGACAAACGGAATGTCTACTCATTGTAGACAATCAAGTGATTTTTTGTCGATTTAAACAAGGTGGAGATAACGATACGACCATAAATTCAACTGCGTAGGTACTTATATCAATGACATTTATGACAGTGATCCAGTCTAGATACTGTAGCTATAGTCAAATAACGGCAAAACCCATTGTCGACCCATCACTTACACATTAATTTGTTTGAAAAAATATTGTTTTTATGTGTTAGTATTGCCAGTGTTTTCATTTATTGTGGTATTGTTGTCTCCGTATTGTATAGTTATGTACATCTTTGATGGTGACTGTAGGCTACCCAGCCAGAATTTATAGCAGCATTTCAATGGCAGTCCTCACGTCCGTGTCCAAAGAGTAGGTATGTAGAAGGTGCGCCAGACGGCTACTGAAAAATTCTTAGTGGAATTTCATAACTCTATCTGGCCCGAGAACATAACTCAGGACGTTCGCTAGAACGTTCTGCTATCACGCTTGAGTCACCAGCCCAATAATCGTAACATACATGACATCGCTAACTGCTGGCCTACGGCTGCTGAGACCCTCAAGCGGAGGGGTGGGCGTTGCGACGACGAACCGTTTCCAAAGACCGTTTTGCACTCTGCAACGATGCAACCGTTTTACGTCCTGGATTCAAACAGTCTTCGTTGCACAAACCAGACATCGAATTACTTGGTGTGATTTTTTATTTTACGCATAAGAAAATACAGTTGAGAATGCAATCGTTTAGCTCTATCCATTGACATAGATTTTCCTATCTCAATGAGCTCTATCACACTTGTCGTCTCTCGTTCCGCGTTCGTTTTCGTTTACAAAACAGTGCTTACAATAGAAAGTAATTTTTTATCAATGAAATACAGTCGTTAATGTGTTATCAATCTCGACGAAAAACGAAAACCTCGAGGACGCAATTCTATTCCATGTTGGATAAGTTTCGTCCTTGCCGTCTTGAAACCAGTTGCAACGACGACCGTTTGCGTGCGTGCATGCGTATGCAGTTTCATTAAAATCGGTTCATTCATTTCGAAAAACAATGGCTTGAAAGTTGATATGAAATGCAGTAGGTACGTCGTAAACGCTCTTAGGGTTTCTCGCCAACTGCTCGACACTTGCTCATTGTTTTTCATTGGCCAAAGAATTAGCGTTTAGGTACATTCAATTCAACGTGGCAATGCTGCCAGTCTTTTGGGCGCATTTCCGGATGACAGACGATGCGGGCGAGTAATTACTTCGACGCCTAAGTTAGTGTCCTTTTGTATAGAGATTAGTACGAGATAAAGGTCGTAGGTTCGAAACCAGATAGGCGCGAAAGGCGCTTTAATTTGTGTAAATTACTATTAATTTGTACTTACCTCTATCTAGTTAGTTACCTACTCATATAATTTAGTACCTAAATAGTGTAAATAGTTTGTGTCAATTTATTTGTGGTTACGGTTTTTGACTGAAATACTTCCGGTCGTTTCTGTAAAAATCTCACGCACGGTGTCGCTTACGGTAACAGTGGGGCGAGTTCAATGGTTTTTTCCCATCTCAAAAAATGCCCAACGCTACTAGAGAAGTTTTCACTTCAAAAAGAAAAGGCAAAAGTTGACGGACTACCTATGCTCTACATCAGAATTTTGTTGTAATGGAACGGTTACAATGGCGTCATTTTCTGGCAAGTGGCAGCAGTCATTTTTGACTTTCTACGTACTCTGTCTGCAGTGTTGCCAACTTAGGGGTTTTCCCCCCAGATTTAGGGGGTAAATATGTGAGATGGGATTTTTTTAGGGGTCTGAAATTTTTAGGGGTATTTTCAGGGATTTTTTGACTCTTTAATATTTTTAAATTGATAGGTAAGTAATATTAATATTTATTTCTTGACCTAGCGACTTATAACGACATCTAGTACGTAATTCTACAATTACTCTGTGGTGACTGGCGGCAATACTGGCGCCACTGGCTTAATCCATCCAATAAAATGTTAAATTTATTCAATGTCAACAGTATGATTTAAAAAAATCTGCATCTTCAGATGAAGACGAAATATTTTATGTATTAAATAACTTATAATAAAAAGACTTGAAACATATTACAGCATATTATTTCTAAATTATTATGAATTTATATTTATATTTTTTTTAGGGGGACAACTCAATAATTAAGGCGATTTTAGGGGTTTTTGACACAAACTTTAGGGATAAATATTTTTGAAAGTTGGTAACACTGTCTGTCTGTGTCACTGTGTTTTGACGTTGACAGTTCAGAAACAAGCTTATATTTTCTGGAAACTTATTTACGTTTTTCTAGAAAATGAACGACATCGAGGATGAGCTGACTACTTTTTGTGATTCGGCGGTAATTCTTTTATCCATAGAAAACATAAAACTCATAAAATGTGACAATAATTTTACTTGCGATTGTGATATTTTTTAGGCATCTCTTGTCGAAGGATGTCGCCTTCCAGTACGAATGCAGGGAGGAGATGACTGGCCATTAGCTGAAATTATCAGTATTAAAGAAATACGAGGCCAAAGGGGCTATTATGTGCACTATGTTGACTGTAAGTATGATAAATGTAACTAATAAGGTCCCTTATTTGATGAAAATAATAAGTTGTCAAAACATGAAGTGTTATAGGAGTGCAAACAATCAATTAAAATAAGTGTTAATTATTATAAAGCACATTAGTTTGGTGTATATTTGAAGCAGCAAAACCAGATCTCTGTCTTTTTCACTAAGCATGTATTGTAAACATTATTGAAATATCAAGATGATGGAAACGGATAACTACAATAATCGAACATGTCTTAGAGAACTATTTAAGACTTGTTATAAAAGCTGTGCCCTGAGAAAACCCGACAAATGGATAACAGAAAATGTACTTAGAGACATTATATATAATAATAATATTCCACAACTATCACACAACGCCGTCTAGTCTCAAGCTAAGCAGAGCTTGTGTTATGAGTACTAGACAACTGATAAACATACTTATATATTTCTAAATACATACATATATAGATAAATTACACCCAGACACAGAACAAATGATCATGCTCATCACACAAACATTTGTCCTGAGTGGGAATCGAACCCACGACCTCCGGCATAGCAGTCATAGTCACTGACCACTAGACCAACAGGCCAGCCAGAAATACAAAACATTAATGGAATTGAGACTTTATTTAATGTTTCGTTAAAACTATTTCTACTAATATCGGTCAGAGGGTCATCCGTCTAACCAATACTATTAGAAATGTTTTTGTGTGCATGTGCAATCACTTAATAGTACTTAGTTTATTTATTTATATTTATATACTTACTTTAATTGTATGCCTGTCTGGTGTACAATTAAAGTAAGTAAGAATATATAACAAAAAAAAAATTACACTACAAAATATACAAAACCTTATCTCTTTCTGCTGTTTACATCAAGTAAAGATTTTGGTAGCACCCTGAAGTACCAGATACTCATAATATGTATATTCTATGATATCTATGTTTCAGTCAACAAACGCCTGGACGAGTGGGTGGGTGAGTCATGGCTGGACACGAGAAAGGTACAGTTTCCGAGAAGAGATGGAGTGTTAACGGGTGGAACAACTACTCCGAAGAAGACACATATTGGATCAGGAGGTGGCGTCATGCCTAATTTTATTAGTATGTGTTTTTGCTATTAGACATTGAATGTTCATTTCTTCTTTCACACTTACACAGCCTGTACTTACATTGAAACGAAAATGGTTGGACAGATTATTTTGAGAAAACTTTGAGTATTTAAAACAAGTTTTTCTGCAATTTTAGGAATGATTTGTATATTTTATAATAAAGTAATCTGTCAAACGGTTTATTTAGAAATCATTTTAATTTGGCCAGTTTTTTTCATTCATCACTTGTTGGAATTTCCTTTTCAGAAGATCTTTCTAGGACTGTGGGCAAATTAATTTTGTCTTTGATCTTACTAAAAAAACACATTCATTTTAGTCACATCTTTTTTTATCAAAAAATATTCAATAAGTAATTGTTTGGGTATCTTATTTCAAAAAAACTTATTACTAGCCTTTTGACTACAATTGGCTTAAAAACTTTTAAAATTATTATTTTGTTTATGATGTTATATTGTTCTCTTCTTTCAGCTCTTTTTATATTATAATAAAACTTCTTGCATGTATTTTGTATTGACTGCAGAAATGGCTTCTTGAAACTTTTAGTGACATTATGAGTATGAAAACAAGTACTTTATGTGTTATTAATGTTATTATTTGCTTAAAACGGTTTGTTAACTAACCTTATTTTCATATAAACACAATTTACCATCGTAATAACACACTAAAAACTCATCATCATGACGATTGGCCATTAAATTTATAACATTTTGTCTGCAGATGACACTGTCTGCAATGAAAGTCAGAAGTCTAGTATGGTACCGAGTAGACCCACTATTGTGAACCAACAAGTTCTGCCAAGTCTGCAACCCCAACCTAAAGTTCATGAAAAAGCCCATTTTAATGCACTCAATGGTGGTTCCACACCAAAAAATGCACTTGGTACGTTGAAACTTATATTTCAATTGTTTGTGTGCTTTGTGTTACAGCATCGTAATTTTATCTCTTATACAAATATTTAGAAGTATAAATGCATATTTTTCCAATGAAATAGTATGTGTTTAAAAATAAAAAAAAATGTTATTCTTACTGAACATTCCTTTGATTAAACTTCTGAGGTATGTACAGTACAGTCAACTGCAAACACATGTGCTTACTTTACACATATATACATAATTATATTATATTTCATTACATTGCATTGTCCAAAATTATTCAAAAAGCTTTAATGTGTTCGAATTTCACTTGGTGAATTTAATTCAGATAGTACTTACACATATATTTGCAGCTGAAATGTGCCTATAAAAGCTTAAATGAGTTTGATTAGTAGCTACAAAATTGTGTCCCATACTAAGATATTAGTTTTTATTTAGTTTTCATTACACTCAAGCATGCTGGAACAAAGTGATTGTGTATCTGATTATGTACCCAATACAATTTAAACAGGATACCTCAAACCTCTTAACGTGAACGTTCAGGACTTACGCTCAGGCAAAGGGCAAAGTGGTGTGGATAAGGGGCGTGGCGTAGCTACAGGTATGTCAAATAATTACCTTTTTGAGACCCGCTGACCAGGAGAGTTACGAACAATATTGTGTCTCATTTTAGTCAATGCTTGATTGGTTGAATAACCTGAGCGCAACTTCCGTCAGGCCTCTTGACTATCACGTTATCAGACTCTTCACTCGAATGAATAGTTCACTCGAATGAATGGTTCACTCAAACGAAGGGTTCACTCGAGTGAATGTTCATTTTGGTTTCATTTCGACACCGAAAAAAAATACATAAGAATGAACGTTTGTCTGCTCCTTTCATTTCATTTTTCGATCATTCGGGAGGCGAGTGAAAGATGCAGAGTGCCGAAATCCAACATCGTTGGATCGGTTCACTAATGAAATCGTTTTACGCTTTGAATTATTTTGTGTTCAGACGTATAATTTCGTGTGAAGAAACGAAAATGAACAAAAAGTGAAGCGTCTGATGTCTGCTTCACATGATTGTCTGACTGCCTATCGGGTTCAGAATCAGATATTACAATGACAGGTGATGAATATGTTTTGTAGTGATCGTCTAGCGTAAGCGTTCGTTAAACGGTTTCGAAAGACTGAACAATAAACGGGCCCATTTGATTTCTGACTCGTACGTTTTATGAGCGAAAAAGTTAAGCAATTTCCAAAAAGTTTTGATTTACCTAAAATGTAATAAGTATTGCATATTTAAAATCTTGTTTTCAATTTATTTTATTTTTGTTTAAAAGAGCTCAATTGTGACTGTGACACAATATTTTTTCTTTGTTACCTATAAATCAAATTTTGATTATCCCAAAGATGAGAGGAGTAGAAATGAAATAAATATGTAGTGTATATTACGTTGATTTCAAAATGTTTGAAGTTGCAGTTATTTGTTTTCATTTTTGGAAACTAAATAGCGAACGCAGATTATGTGGAAATAAGGTGCAAGTGAAAATGAACCCAAGTGGTTTTATCGGCACCTCCATGCGTTCAACGAACGCTTATACTGGAACAAAGCCTTCTTGAGCACCCATGAAGTGCATGCTTTAAAACGTTTGATATTATTTAGATAGACCTTGTGTAGTTATACTCAAAATTACATCTATATGTAGGTACCTAAAGAAGATTTTTTCGGTAAGGCTACGCCGACCGCGCAGTGGCGCCCTCATCGTTTGTTTGGTTATTTATTTTATTTTAGAATGAAAATGCAGAAAATAAGCACGTTAAGTTGTGCTCCACAAGATTATACGTTAATATTATTATAAACGGTAGTTTTACATTGTTTAGTTTTATTAAAATCACTAAAACGGAAAATAGTGGCCACTATTATCCGTTTTAGTGATTATAATAAAACTACCGTTACCGCTACCATTTATAATAATATTAGCGTATATTCTTGTGGAGCACAACTTAACGTGCTTATTTTCTGCATTATCATTCTAAAATAAAAGAAATAACCAAACAAACGACGAGGGCGCCACTGTGCGGTCGGTGTAGCCTTAAATCTAGTAATTTTTAAAATCTTTTTTTTATTTTATTTTTATAAGTATATTAAATTGAAGTAAGTAAGTACCTAAAGCATAGCATTACCTATAATCTATAAGCTTTATTCTATCTAGCTTTCTAAAAAGCATAATACTACTTTTTATCACATCAAAAGGAGCTAGTGTATTCTTCGTAAACAGGGACTAAAATAGCTCTTTAATACCTAGGGACTAAAAGTGATTTTAATTTGGAATGTGGGTATTGTAAAGTTCCAATCACCAAAGAGATCAATCACGGACATTGTATGAACAAGTAACAGGCTGTATGACAAAGAACAACGCGCGCTAGACAAATTAAAAAAAAAGTTTTTGAAAAAATTAAAAACACGCGAGAAGCATTCTGCCGTTCGTAATTGTGTACTCAAATTAGGATTTTACTTGGTTTTATAAAAAATTTGTTTGTCTTCCTCGAGTAATGATAATGAAACTTACTATTCTCATTCATAAGTTGCACTTACTTATTTTTTCATAGAGGGTGATAAAAAGTAGAGTGTCCACCACGGGAGCAACACTATTTTAAGCTCGAGTGACGTACTTTGAAATCCATGCTGCGCTCGAGATTCTGCTCTAGAATCCTTCGCCCCGCTCTGGATTCAAAGAAATACTCTAGCCTTCAAAATAGTTGTTTGCTCCCATGGCAAACAATCTACTAATAAAGCGAACCAACAGCTTAAAAAACTGATTATTAAGAAGCGAATAATATTTTTTGTAGTTATATTTGTATATCTCTCACATTTGCTTCCCTACAAACAAGGTGTCATTGCCGGCGAGCCGCGTCAGCTGGTGTCTCGACCGGCAAGTCCAACGCTTGGCAATGATTCATCATCCCTTGTCAACGGAGGCGCGGTCCTCGCAGCCGCGTTGCAGAAGAAAATGAATAGGAAACGGAAAGCGCCGTCTATAGACAATGAAGTATGCATTTGTTGTTATTGTTTATAATTGCTTGGCGCAAGATGGATGTAAAAAAGAAAATACCCAAAAAATTTAAAAATTGCATAAGTATTATACAGGGTGGCATCGACACACAACCATGGGTTCAGTACTGAACCCCTCGTTAGTTGAAATTTTGCCATCGGATGTTAAAATGCAAAATTTGCTGGTCAAATTTTCACATTTTGACCGCGTACCTATTCCATTTTTCTATGAAACAGCAGATTTTTGTTTATAATCGGCCGAAAAATTCTACTCGTGTGCTGAATTAATGGACAGTTTGATTGTCGAGCGTCGATGTCCCATGCCACTCTGTATTTTTCTGGGGCGTTTACTGTTTTTGATTTTGTACAAAATTAGATAGCGAGAATGTGTTTATGGTACTTTTATGCAATTATTGCTTGGTTTCTGAGATCCTTGGATAAGCGTTCAATAGTCTGTACTCGACAAAGTAGTATTTGGGTAAAAATATAAGTAAGCAAAGTTCTTCTAAACACAAAATCACTTTGTGCTTTATTCTTTCACAAGTAATACTAATACATATATAATGTAACTGATTATACAACTAAACTGATTGTTTAGAAACGCTATGTATCAAGATCCGAAACTGGACAGCACACTTTATCGTCACTGCTACATCAACTGCAATTTAATTCAACAAAAAAAACCATAGTGCAGACATCCTAATCATATTCGAGAACAATCTCTTACAGGAGCCCAAGCAAAATTCTAAAACTTTTCAGACGGAACCCGTTCCGTCTGTAGAAACTGAAGGCAGTGAGACCACTGCTAGTGGTACTGCCACTCCCACCACTAGGCCACGTCAGTCCGGGAGCATGGTCGCACATGGCCATGACGATCTCGTCACTCGCATGAAGAATATTGAGATGATTGAGCTCGGAAGGAACCGGATACGACCGTGGTACTTCGCGCCTTATCCACAGGTTTGTACCTAGTTCGCATAGACTGCCAAAAATTTTCTGGACTAATTTGGCTTTTTTTATTATATAGGGTGACTGGTAATTAGTGACCGATACTTAAACACGTGATTTTACTCATCATTATGAACAACTTTTACTATGGGACCGAACCTGAAATCGCGAAAAAAAAATCAGCTGTTCCCTACATTTATGTTCGTCTAACTCGTCAAAATGTAGAGAACAGCTGTTTTTTTTTTCACGATTTCAGGTTTGGTCCCATAGTAAAAGTTGTTCATAATGATGAGTAAAATCACGTGTTTAAGTATCGGTCACTAATTACCAGTCACCCTATATTTCTAAAGTATCAAATTAATTGACGAAACTTGACAGCCGTGGTGAGCAGCACCTCCCTAATTGCGTAACTCACTATCAATCTTAATCATCATCTGCCTAGCCTTTTCCCAACTATGTTGGGGTCGGCTTCCAGTCCAACCGGATGCAGCTGAATACCAGTATTTTACATGGCGCGACTGCCTATCTGACCTCCACAACCCAGTTACTGGGTAATACGATACTCCTTGGTAAGACTTGTTGTCAGATTTTCGGGCTTCTGACTACCCGTAACGACTGTCAAAGATCCACGAATGACAGCCGGGACCAACGGCTTAACGTGCTTTCCAAGGCACGGAGGGGTATCGGTATGTAAAGATGGTCACCCATCCACAGACCAACCGCGACAAGCGTAGCTGTAGCGACCCCAACATAGTTGGGAAAAGGCTAAGCTAATGATGACTCGTAAAATATGTCTGCTCAACAACGTAAATAACGGAATGAATGTTGTTGAACTGTTGAAATGAAAGCCATTGCTACTGATAGTGTGTTACGCAATTACACAGCAGTTAATTTAATTTGAGTCTTTCTTCACTAATTGGCCAGAAAAGGCAACAGACAACGCTAAATGGAAACGTATGGGGGGAGTCCGTTGCCCAGCAGTGAAAGGATCAAGTCCAAAAGTCAACTTCAAGTTCAAACATGAAAAAATCTGCAATTATTAACACAATTTCTTTTCGATTTCAGGAAATGGTCAACTTACCTTGTATTTACATCTGTGAATTCTGTTTAAAATACAGAAAAAGTAAAAAGTGCCTAGAAAGACATTTGGTAAGTACTTGTGTCGATCATTAAAAAAACATTGTAAGTATACCTATTCCAAAAAAGTTGTGTTAGTTTTATTATTTTTATTTTCTTTCTTCCCAGATCAAATGTAAACTAAAACACCCGCCTGGCAACGAGATATACCGTAAAGGCAGCATATCTTTCTTCGAGATCGACGGCCGAAAAAACAAATGTTACGCACAGAATCTCTGCTTACTAGCCAAACTGTTCTTAGATCACAAGACATTGTACTACGATACGGACCCCTTCCTTTTTTATGTTATGACCGAATTTGATGCCAGAGGTTAGTGTTTTTAGGGTTCCGTACCTCAAAAGGAAAAAACGGAACCCTTATAGGATCACTTTGTTGTCGGTCCGTCCGTCTGTCTGTCAAGACCCTTTATCTCGGGAACGCGTGGAGGTATCGAGTTTAAATTAAAACCATATAGGTACTCAGGTCTACAGTCCGTTGAAGCTGTGAAAAAAAAATCATTTTAATAATCTACGAATATTTCATAGTTTGAGTTGTCGATGTCCCTGACACGCTGTATTTAATTTGTGCAGTGGCAGAGGGATTTATCCTCGCGCCTTTTGCGCATAACGGGCTCATTTCATCTCTGCGAACTGACTTTTGCAATGTGCACGATATATTTTTATGAATTTTTTTCTTGTAGGGTAAATTAAAGTGAATATAATACAATGATGCTTGATTTCCTATTCCTTAACAGACAATTGTCAGTGTAGAATAAATCGCTAATAGCTTTGAATAATATTTACCCGCATGTAGATGCAACACACGAGCGCGCATCACGTGACTCTTATGTCATTCTATTAAGGTATAAAATGGAATGATGGACTATAAAATAAAATGCAACATCTGTGACAATAATATAATTCTCCGTTTCAGGTTTTCACATAGTAGGATATTTTTCAAAAGAGAAGGAGAGTACAGAAGACTACAATGTAGCATGTATACTGACACTACCTCCATACCAAAGAAAAGGTTATGGAAAACTTCTTATAGAATTTAGTAAGTACAGTACAATTTTTTTTTAACATTAGCGAGCTTACAATAGAACACTGATAATTTTGCTAAACCCAGTTAGTTATACTAAACGGTACTGCTTTGAAGCGGTGACAAAAAAAGACAAAATACGTGTATATTAACAAGTTCGGCAGTAAACTAAATAAAAATGAGTCTTAACCACTCAAACGGTCCGCACCCCGGGGTTACGTCATCAATACGACCCAATCAAAACACAGTTACGTGTGGGTAGTTAACAAATCGGAATTAGTCGGTAAGAAATCTCTAACCTAGAAGTAACACCCGCCAGCCGCTACCGTGGCACCGCTCGCTTCGCTCGCTCGGCTTGCGCGCTGTTGGTCTCAGTTCTAACCTAATCTAACTCATTTGGTTGGGGTGCCCTGGCGCGAGCCGATTTGTTCGCAGTAACTAATTAGTGCGACCAATTCGGCTCGTACGTAGTCCGCAGAAACTGCCTAATTGATTATCTTGCCCATTCCACCATTTTTACTGCCCAATCATTTATTAGACTACTTGAGTATCTTTTGTACTGACTTTGTAGGATGAAATTACCGACTAATTTTCTTTGTATTACTATTCATGTTAATACCGTCACAGTGACGGTTGTCTGTTGTCAGTTAATTTAACAACCGCCGAAAAATTAAATTACTGCCCGCTGTTTTTTTCAACTGATCATAATAACCTTCCTAATGTTTAATTAACAGTGGGAGCATAATTTATCAATATTCACTAGCTAGGTGGCGTATCATAGCTGATTAGCAGTCAGTTGTTATTGTGACAAACCGTTATTAAGTTCAAGTCTAGCTATGTCATGTATTGTTAGTCTTCATGGATATGCCAAAATCCACCAACCCAAACTGGGCCATTGTAGTGAATGGTCCCACCCATTTCACAGATAGAAGGCCTACCCAGCAATAGGAACATTGCATGCCGGCCGTGCTCTTGAAAACAAGTCACCATGTATTAATGGTTCTTTGAATCAGATTAATTCATATATTTTTTATCTCTTTACTCTTCAGGTTACGAATTGTCAAAGTTTGAAGGCAAGACAGGGTCACCTGAAAAGCCTCTTTCAGATCTTGGATTGCTGTCATACCGGAGTTACTGGGCGCAGACCATATTGGATATACTCACGCACATTAAGCCAGTCGGCGATAATGAGAAACCTATTATTACCATCAAGTAAGATTATCCATTAGAACATGTATGAAACTATAGCTACAGAAGCTAAACATAGATATTTTAAGTTTTTTCTGATATTCTAGAAAAAAAAAACCATTTGGCAGTTTTATTATAGTAGTAGGCCGTCATTGGTTAGAACGACGAATCTAAAAAGACAAATTTTCTTTTCTCAGCGAAATCTGCGAGCTTACCAGTATAAAGAAAGAGGACGTAATTAGTACATTACAAAACTTGAACCTGATCAACTACTACAAAGGACAATACATCATATCGGTGAACGAGGTAAAATAGACTTTATAGACCTAGATTCAATGAACAAAGTGCTTTCTTCCTGAATTCAACATTCAATTTTACTAACGATTATTAAAAATACCACAGCAACACGAAAAAGCCATGGAAAAGAGAAATCTGCGCATCGACCCGAAATGCCTGCATTGGACGCCGAAAGATTGGTCGAAACGAGCGAAATGGTAAGATTATTACATTATTAAATTTCACGACTTATCACCACAGTGTAACTATGTACTCCATACAGTTGCTCAACGTCCTTCAGTCAGTAAACATTTCACGCACAGGATCTTTAGAAAACTATTCTTATATCTAAATAGATCGTGACACAATGGTGCTTGGATGCTCAAAAAATAATATTTACAAAGCCACAATGCCACATCCCGAGCTACAGTATGACAACTCGGGATGTAACCATCCACACACCCTTGAACTACGGAGTATGGAGTAAGATAAAGTTACACTGTGACATCACTTTATCATGTTACCATCAATAAATAACATTCAGGTACCCACAAAGAAGAAACTTCAACAGTCACCATGTTAAACTGTAAAGTAAATTAATTTTCTTTTGTCACCAGTGTTTGAAGGCATTGAGTAACGGAGACGCAAGCTATCTAACTCTGACTTCCGAAACGTACGCAGTTTGTTAATTTTGTATCTAACATCAACATTATGTTAATCTCATTTATTCATTATAGTCATTCATCAATACTAACAGGCTTGGGATTAGCTCATATAACTCGTTAACTTTTTTGGTTATATAAAATAAAAAATATTTTTGCATGTTGGGTAAAGGTCACATAATATTTTATAAGAATATGGAGTTGTGGCTGAGGTTATTTTAACAACCGCGCTTGGCTCAAAATTCCCCCTGTACTAATCAAGGTCGCTAACGTATGTTTAATATTAATTATTATTATTAAACTTACCCCGGTACTCGGAGTAGTTACTTCAAATTAATCAATCATTAACAAGTAGAAATTGGAACGCTGTCCATCAAAAATATGTCAGATTGAAAACATTTCAATCGTGTTACTTTTATATTTGTGCCAAAATGTCAATCCTAAAACCTGCTGAGCCTTTCCCCTATGTTGGGATCGGCTTTCAGATGCGGATGAAACGTAATACCAGTATTTTACATGGAGCGACTGCTTATCTGACCTCCACAACCCAGTTTTATTATACTATTGGGCTTCCGACTACGATCTTTAACAGTCGTTACGGACTGTTGAAGATCCCTGAATGACAGCCAGGACAGACAACTTGTGCCAAGATATGCTGGTTGATAAAATTGGATGATTGAGTAATTTTAAGTAACGTCTCTGAGTGCGTCAATTACACTTATAAAACGCCCAAATTTGCAGCTCCTGTTTCTGAAAGTCTGATCAAGTCTCATTAGGCTTACTGTAAAGGCGTGTACACACCTGCGCCCGTGCACGAAAAGTGCGATTCGCGTGCATCTTAAGAACATACTATCGATGGACATATTTGCGAGCGGTTTGCGTGCATGTTGTTCATACTCGTGGTTTCACAAACCAATGCTCGCGAACTGGTGTAAGTTGTTTGCGACGTGCGCATAAGCGCGAAAAGTGTGACGCGTCTATAGCCGATCGAGACGTGTAGTGCGCACTGTACGGGCGCGTGCGCAGGAGTGGATCCGCCTTAACACCTCATGATAAATTGTATTTTTTAAGCAATATAATATCGGCAACAAATCATAATATTTGCTGATATTATATTTTACAAATAGAATTGTAAAGGCTTCCAGAAACAATTACAGACCCAGCAAAACAGCCTAAAACATGTGCTTGCTGGTCAACCAACAAAGCTTTATATAACTTAACTGCTACTTGCACGGCGAAAGTTTACATTATCTGCTTCTTTACTAGATTGATTCCAACACATTAGCTCACGTTCGCACGGACGTAAAAATACCGCGGCAGGATTTTATCACGCGCTGGATTTTCAACTCACGGTGTGGAGCCGAGCATTGAAAATCCAACAGAGCGCATCCCAGGGCGTCAAAAAAGACACTGTGGAATTTTCAACTCTCGACGCTAACTCTCGCGCGGAAAACAATCGCGGCGAGAAAAAATCGGCCTTGCGCACCTGGGCTTATTGGCTGGTTTAACAAATTTTAACACCACCCTGTATACTACCTATATTTATCCTAATCATAATATCATCTCGAAAAAGCGAATTGTAAAAAGTAAACTCTTCTGTAACCCATTGTAAAACAACATCGATAGTCTATTATTGTAACGATAACTTCCATTGGCTCAAGTGCACTAAAGGTTGATCTAGAACCATGTCTCGAAAACTTTCATGAATTTATCACAAAGGGACTAAAACCAGGCTCACTGACCAATTAAGACCATGTAACTTTCGGTCAATAAGCACGCGTGGCTCTAATTTTGTTCATTTCTACCGTCAAAACTTTTTCAATCCAACTATTTATACTTACACTCCATTACTTCTAAAACCTCTAAGATGTTGTTACACTTGTATATAGTCATCTTCAAAAATTTGACATTTTATGTCAATACCATAAAGATTTTTCTAATTTTCTTTTTTCTGCAATTATAGGTAGCGCCCAGTCTCGTTCGCTGCCACTGTGAAGATCTACGTACAATGGTAACCGTTCGTTCAACAATGTATGTGCTCTGTAGTTATCTTATACATACCTAGTAATAATTTGGCATTTCTCAAAAAGTGTAGATGTATTTAGAATTGTATGATTAACGTAGTAGTACAAATGTATTGAAGTATTGTGTATTCTACCTCGTACATAAATAGTAGATCTTATTTTATTTAGCAAGTTGTATATTAGAAACCTCAACGAGTGGTTGGGGTCTCTGTTTCTTTTGTCTTGTCTTGTCTTTCAGTATAGTAGGGAGCAAGCTTTTTGCCAAGTTCTGGCAAAATTCCGATCTCGTACTGTTGTTTGTATTGTCTTAGATCAACCCGTTATTCTGTTTCTATAAAACGCTGAAGCAATTTTTTTCTACCACAAAACCATTTATACTGGGCTGATGATTTCGTTTCCAAACATGTAAACAAATATGTATTTTTGGCAAAACAATTTTAAAACCCACACATAAAGTTCAGTTTGCGATACAACTTTAAAAGAAGTACTAGTCATTCTGAAATCAACTTAATCTACCTAGGCATAAAGTTGATATTCCGTGAAGTGAAAACCGGAAACAAGATTCTGAATAGACTACAAAGATAGTGGTTACCAAACCGATGTTCGATGTTTTCTTATCCTCTTCCCTCTTCCATTGAGACTTCACTGCAATGTCTGTTTTCATCTGAGTTTGTTTCGCCATTTCTCCTCAGGGATAGTCAGATAGAAAATGTCAATTCTATCTAGCTTATTTTATTTAATATGGCGTGTGAAAGTGATTCTGATATCCTATTTTCAGAATAAACAATTTCCAATCATCATATTTTGAGTGTAATCATTAGCAAAGTTCATTAAAAAAATATTTACATGTAGATTTGTAATAGTTCACTCATTCCTTACTGTGACACTTTTTGAGAACTGCAGTTATTATAGATAATAATTTCTAGTCTCAGTTAAGATCGGTTCATGTCAATGAAAAAAATATGTGAGATTGTGTGGTATGATTGAAAGTTTGTTCAAAAATGCTCGCTACATTAGCCAAGTAAGATATTCAATACATTTCGAAATGTAAGCCCTTATTGTGATATTAAATAATAATATCATTGTTTTCGAAGTTTCTTTGTTTTATTGCTATGCAATAGTAGCCATTAACTCTTTGGCTTCCTGTACAGACGCCGGAGCCGCACCGGCGCCGGACCGCATGTTTGCGTATAAATGCCAGAGTACAAATTGATATCGGGCACACGCCGCACCGGAACCGCGTATACACCGCATTGAGGCGATATTCGGCGCCGGACCGCAAGTGTGTGTATACGAAATATACGAATCGTATAAGTACACAAACTTGCAGTCCGGCCCGGTGCGGCTCCGGCGTCATGTACAGGAAGCCTTAGGCAGTCCTTGTTTATGTCATAATAGTGTTCTCAAAAAACACTACATAGATTTTTGATGAGATAAATGTTGAGAGAATAAATTATTCTCACAATTTTTTGTGGTTTTTCTGTTTGTTAAAAACAGTTTCTATCAGGCAGTCGAGAAGGAACAAAATCAAACATATTTATATGCAATATAATGATTTATTCTTCAATATATAAGCGCAATAATTTTGCTTTGACTGTCAAAATATTTATATTTATGAAGCAGGTACAAGTGATGTTTACAACACTTACAAACCTAATACGAATTAATATTTCTGATATTATTATAACAAACAACGGTCCTTAGATGAATATGGTACAATATGATTATATTTTAATCACTTTGTGACTTAGTTTAAATTTTAGTTTTCAACGAATATGAGTGTTCAAATTATTTTGTAAATCTACAGAAAATTTAATAAAGATTGAATATCAAAGCATTAGTATATAGCAGACTTAAATAGCAAGAGATATAACAACAGATTATAAAAGTTGATTCGAATACTCATATATAAATTATAAAGTTAAATCTTATTTTGTAACAACAATAAATCGTTAAACAAATGTAATACTAGTCGTTTTATAACTTACAACCGAATGTTATGCAATAGTAATGTACTATCACAACCGGCCACGCGAGTAGCCAGCAGAGATACACTGATAAATTAAGTAGAAAATGACGTCACCCATCGATCAAGCAACGTTATTACATGCACGCCCAAACGGATAGAACCAGTAGCATAATCAGCCTATAATGTGCCCACTGCTGGGATACAGGCCTCCTCTCTGTGAGAGGGAGTGGGCCATAATCCACAACGCGGGCCCAGTGCGGGTTGGCGTATGTCACATGTCTTTGCGTTATTGGTACAGAACCAGTGATGGAAAAATATTTAATTAATTATTGAATCATTAGTTAATGTTTAGAGGTGATATTTGATATTATTGAAACTGGTATCAGCATGGTAACTGGTTGAAACTTAATATCGTGAGTTAACTTTCAATTTACCTGATATAAAATTAATATGGTGGCCTTATGGTAGGCAGTAACTATTCCCTTTTGCGTGATGTAATAAATTGACGATCAATACGAGCGTGACTACGAACAGACCTTCCAGAAACACTAAACTATACCTTCTAAAGTTAATCTTATACGCAAGATTACTACGACGGTACCATCACACTACGAAATACAAAATACTACAAACTTTCAAACAATCGAAATTCATATATAACATCGACCAAAGATAATGAAGTATTATAGAAAACTACAATTCTAAGGGAAGTCCATTACATTTCGCACACTGACGGCCATTATAGAAACTACGATTGTGGAGACTTGAAATTCTTGTTAGACAAGAAATAACAATGAACATTAAGTTCGAATTGTGCTCTGTGTTAATAAATAGATTTTTCTTGCTATCACAATATTACCAACAATATAAAAATAAATGCTCGCGCGACTGACTGCTTAGTAAGGCAGCCACATAGACTAGGATCACTGGTATGCAGAAGGCACTGTCTTAGAATAGGTCTGCATAACTGTCTGGGCGACACGACGTAACAGCATGGAAACCCTGCACATTATTTTAATGTTACGCAACAGTACAACTCCGGTTGGTACGTAACTTAAATAATACTGCTTTAATTCCATGGGGGCTACAATTTATATTTTATTTACACCAAAGTATCTCGCCCAGACGTCTACTCCTATCTTACTAGCTTCATATAAAAATATCAACAGAACAACAAAATCGCTTTAGTTCGTAAATAAAATACAGAGGCACTTTACAATGGTGTTTTTTGTGTACGCTTCAAGCGACTTTACGTACACAAAATACATCTTGCCCATTCGTCAAAGTCACATGCTGACATTAAGTATATTTTATTAATTTTGTCTTTGTGTAATATACAATAAGGTTATAAGTCGCATGACGCGTGAACTTGACAAATGGTAGAATTCGTCATGTTGCTTTGTGTGCATATACAATTCGTTACATGGACAATACTTAATTATAGAAATGTCAAATTCTTAAAATTAATTGATTATCGTCGTAACAAGTAACGCTTGTTGCACTTACAATAATATTAGGTATATCACGACTTACTCTGAGTTAAAGCACCTTAAAACTAATATTACCTTACACGAATTGTAACACATGTATATGTGGAATATATCTCATAATCTGTGAATAATAGTTCTGTAACAAAAAATATATAATTTTGGAATTTTAACAGGAGGTACTGTATTACTATATCTATAATTGTACTGGAAGTTAGAAGCTATGTGATGTATTTGGAACTTTCATTCATAATTTGGACTAACCGATGTGGACTAGACACCAATACCAAAACTTTCATAACATTGCACCGTTAAAATCAGATCTTAATAAATAAATATTTTAAACAGATCAAAGCAAAATCATAGAACTTAAAAAAAATTAAAACGAATGGTAATTGTTAGAATTAGACACTTAGATAAAATAAAATATTATATGAAATACCTACCTAAAGAACTGTTTACAGTTACTGCTTCGTGTTAACGTAGTCATTATTATACAATCGAATTTGGGATTCTAAGTTCACAACACTTGAAAGAAAAATGTAACCTTTTAAATTTGATTGAAAACAGTACGCCTTTTTGATGTGCGTGAGAATGGACATTTTATTATGTTTTCTGTTGATTTTTTTTTAACCTGATCATTCCTGACTCTAAATGTCACTCCATCTCTTAAACATACATACTAGCTACGTTATACAGGCACCAAACTATCTCTACGTTGTTGTTCTACACAGTAGACATATGATTTCGTTTCGAAATAAATTTCCCCGCCCTTTGTCGTTTTTCTGGCACTTTAAGAAGCCTTATTATGAGATACAAAAAGATTTTTAAATGTTTTATCACAACTGTAGTGTATAGTCATTATAAAAGTGATTTGACGGAAGTAGACGATTGAATCTAGTTTTTTAAAAATATATAATATATTTTGGTAATTCGAACATTATAAAAATAATTCTCAAAAAAAATTGCCACCGAATTGAAAATAAGTATGTATCTAACAAAACTCAAAGAAGGAAGCGTTTATGTAACATGAAGCTATTTCTGGAAGATGGTATGGAATTATTATATACGGTGACACTCGTATTTCGAATTTTAATAACTCCGATGCTTAAATTATACGTATACATGTCGAAAATAAATTTGGACCCGACAAAAAATGGTTACTGATAACGTGGATGTTCCTAACTACACAAGGCATCCGTCATTAAGGCCGTTGTTGAGTTTGCTCGAAGTTTCGGGCATGGTGTTAGGGTACGTGTGGCACTGCGGGTTCCCCAGGTTGTAATTCGCCTCCGGATCATAATAGTCCTGTTCGGAGTCGATCGGGACGAGAAGATTCGTGGACTTGGGGAGGTAACCGTCCGTTGTCACGTAACTGCGATCCGAAGTGGGTGGCAGGCTGAGAACACTGTCGGGTCTATTGTAATCGGGGTCTGCGAGCTGAGGTGCTACGTAGATGGTGTCTAGGGACGAGATGGTGTCTATAGACGAGTCCCCGTTGAGTGGGGTGACACATGTATAGCTGGACGTGAGTATGTTGGCTGACTCTGGTCGGATGTAGGGCGAGTGCGCGTCGAACGACACGGGGAATGTGCTCGATGAGTCGTACGGCCCGATCATGTTGTACTGCGTTGTTGGAGACTGCCTCGTGTTGGGATTGTTTGACTTCACACACGACGCTGAGTGTATTGTCAACATGTCCATCAACCGACGCTTTTGAACTTCTAAGTCCTGCAAGAAAGTAGAAAATATTTGAGCATGTTTGTTTATTATTAAGTGAAGGTGTGGATGTGGACTGCTTATCGTGCTTTCTGTCGCCACTACCATTAACACTAATAAGTGGCTGGCTCCATTTGTTATCGACGCACAGAAACGTCATAAGTAATAATAACAGATAATGATATCCGCTAGTGAAATTGTTCCTAGAAAGGATTGACATAGCCCGTGTAAAGAAATTCTAAGTCAACATTTGTTTGACCCGAAAACACCAGCAAAACTTTTCATTCCACTTGTTATTTGTTTGCATTTTCTTTAGGCTGTTACAACCTACATTGGGCCTTAAATACAGGAAGCAAAGGTTGTCTATCCTATATCCCGAATCGCCGTACGTACCTTAAGTTGCGCCTTAAGGTCTATGTTCTGGTTCTCCAACACTTCGCTTTCGGTGACCAGGTTGACGGTCCTCTCTCGTTTCTTCATCCGGCATTTTGTTGCTGCTATTTTATTCCTTTCTCGCCTACGCCGCCTTCGCTCTTCGTCTTCTGGCGTTAGCTGGAAAGAAATCTTTTTGATCAGATTCGAGTCAAAAGGTAAGTGTAAGGGAAGGATATTGGATGCAAATAGTTTAGAAAACCACATATAGTTCAAAAATCTGCCAAGTATAGATGTGACTTCTGCTACTCCATTTTTCTTCCCAAGTTTATTTAGGACAAAACTGACATAAGGCCCAACTAAAACATCGTGAGGACCCTGAACATTATTTGTTGTCTGAAATCGTCAACTATCAGTGAGCTAGCGTGGTGATCGAAGCTCGTTCTTTGTAAAGGTTGGTATTAATGCCTATACCACATTAGTTGAAATCACCTTACAGCTGATATGATAAGCTGTCCTAGTATTGCTGTACCTAGATTCTTATTTAGGCAGCAATACCTACTAAGTACCTCTTATTAATCATGAACCATCATACTTTTTTAAATCGCATGACTTTCTTACTGATAAAAATCAAGGTAAGAGTATTTTTATAAATCCTTTTAGTCATGCAGTCCGCCGTAATAATATTTAATAAGCATAACTGCCCACGTCCCCGAAAAATCTGCATAGGTATTACAATGACTAAACAAAAGAATAATCAATCCAAAGCCCGATCCATTAAGTAAGGCTACTCGATACGCTGATCATTTCTCATTGCCATAATGCTACCTTTCAACATCAGGAAGTGAAGTCACGACCGCTGGCCACATTTGCGATGCCTTCTTCGTAAGCTCATAAAACTTCAATGAAGCCGTTGAATTACAATGCTGCACAGTCGCAATAAAAGTTAGTTTAGATACGATTTGCAATCTTCCGCACACATCTTTATTTATTGCCAGTACATGGGAAGTGCAGCCGTTGGGCGGTGAGGCACAGTCATAAACTTGATCATAAAAATATGCATCTAGCAATACCTCGACTCACATTTATGTGAATGTATAGCGTGACCCTTGAACGATAGAAACAATTCAGGGAGTGGCACTAATGATTTTATTATTCGAATATTTAATATGCATATCAGTCTACTTTGTTTAAAAACTTTGAATACATTCCGTTGAACATAATAATTTCAGACCACTTTATATTAAATCAGAGCCAAAAATCACATGTATTTTATCTAAGTATTGTACTAAAACACGTATACACCTCGTTTTCCTTACCAATGGCTACGTGACTGATTGGTAGTTAGGTACGTACAGTTTCCTTAGGATTCAACTTCGCTGTATCACTGCGGTTAGCACTAATACAATAAACAAACATGCTTAGAAAATCTAAAACCCCGACTGCTTTAAAGTGACTTAGGTGTACGGATTTGGCTTTTCCGCCTTTAGGAGGTGCATCTTATCGTTTCACTCATGTAGGTACGATAAGAGAGGGTTTACCCTATCATTGTGTGGCGATTCACGCAATTTCTTAACTCGCCTCGAAAATTTACCAACTCAAAGATTAGGGAGGACAATCTGAGTGATCTTTATCCAGCATGGACCGCTACATATCGACCAGCCCGTAATATTGTCCATTAGTCCTACTGCAAAGCAAAAGTGGACTTACAATGCTTGCTCACTGCCTTGGCGGTTTCAGACCACCAAGGTTTCCTCACGATTTTTTCCTTTACCGTAAATAAGTGATGTCTAAGATTAACCTAGACGAGGACTGTAGGTATGCCGAGTGAATCAATTTGTAGGTGTATTAACATAACATAATCAGCCTATGTTCCCACGGCTGGGACACAGCCCTACTCTCTTCGAGAGGGAATAGGCGAATAATCTACCGGGCGGGCCCAGTGCGGGTTGGTAGATGTCACATGTCATCGAATTTTTGGTTGACCATACCATACCAACCATACCATACCATATCAACGGGAACCAAAAGATGAAGTAAACTGACAACTGCAGTGGGTTTACTCTACAATTAATCGATTTTGGTTTTCTTTTAACAGTAATGTTTTCTTTTCGTCTTTTCCTTTCGTAAAACATGGTATCTATAGGTGTAAATATACTTACGCCATCAGATTTATTCGTCAGGGTGTGACTGCTGTCGTAGTCATCGTCGCTGTCCTCCTTCTTCATCCGCTTCATGCCGGCATCCGTGTCGCTGCCAGACATCTTCCGTTTTGACTCTATCGACAACTTCAGACCAGCCTTTATTAGTTCCGAACACGTCTGGAAAGTGAAAATGCGGGATTCAGTCATCTTTGGAGATTTTAGAACATTTGGGAACAATGATAAAAGAGAGGCTTGGATATGTAAGCAGTTCCAAAAAAGCTCAAGCTTGCAATTAAAACACTCCTGAATTAAAACTTTATTCTTACTGCAAACTGCAATTAAAGTGAAGTTGTAATTATTGGAAGGAAGTGGCTGTTTCCCGCCGTGATAAAAAATAATACGTTCTTGGTTTAACCTAACTATTCCATTATCTTTGCTCAGTTTAGCGTTGTCGTTGTGTGTCGTATACAAAAAATCTTGGCTGCTAAGTTTTAACTGGAACGCGGTCTGCGTGTAAACGGTCTTACTATGGTATGAAATAAAGAATGTTACACATGCCTCTTATCTAGAATATCGTCAAGATTCTAACAAATTTTACTTAAATGGAGACGTACGTACCTACATAATTTACATTTATAATCGCTTAACTTTACCAGAGGCGGAGACTCAATAGTTAACGAGTATTTTGCTCGAAACGAAATTGCTGGAGCTTAACGAACTTCAAGGACTCCAATTAAAATTAAATTTTGAGGAAAGTTCCTACCAAGTAGTGAGTTATTTTACTAGTATAATGTAAATAATTGTAAAATATTTTGCGCTTCACCTGTTCACCAATGAATATGATTCACGTCTCCCTACGAACTCAAGGTCACAATTGAAGAAGTATTCTCAATCCGAGTCAAGTATTACGAGAATGTTGAAGTGCAATTACCATTTTATACAATTGTGCAATTCCAATTGAACTGTGAGAAAAATAAACACACGATTGATATTACAATTATTAATTATCAAGGTGGTTTGTTTTTCTCACATTTTCAACGTCCGCCCATTGTCTAGACTAGCTGAGCTAGCCTTTGGAACTGTGCCTACATAAATTACTCAAGAAAAAACTGGTCGATTCGTTCAATAGGTAGGTAGGTACTGTACCTACTAATAACGTTAATTTGAATACGAGGTCAAAGGAAATCTAAAAATTATGCATCCTGTGCTTAGTTAAGTAACTGCTTTGGTGAAAAAAATGCAAAAGCGAAGATTTAGATAAGGACTGCAGTTGGAACTAGAGACATTAGTCTAAATATGGCCGCCAAATGGCTTCCAGACCCGGTTTTAGGTAGACAAACCTACTACACGACACGACATTCTCAGTATAAACCTACCTGAGGTTTATACTGAGAATGTCCTAACTTTATTAAATGTATCCTTTCTGTAGTGTGTTATTAAATGTATCCTTGCTATAGTGTGAGCAGGACAAAATGATTTCAATTTTTCAAACATGGAGCGCAAGAATTCCACAAATCTTTTTAACTACCACGCGAGCCCAAAATGCAAAAGGCATGTGCTACGTTAAAATGAGGACTAAAAATAAAAAGATAATGATCGTGAAACCATTTTTGTTTGTTTTTTGATACATCATAAAAGTGCAGAGATGAAAAATAACGCTTATCCATAAATTAACACTGAACGAATACATGAGAGAGAGCTTTTGAGATCAACACGAATATGCAATTAGTGGTATTTATAAAAACGTTTTGCTAAAATATTAAGTTATTATAAATAATTATGGATTAGATAAAATGTTATTCCAATAAATATGTTTTGCCAAGAATAACATCTACCTATAGGTACCTAACCCTGATTGAAGTAAAAATGAGCTTTTGTCAAAATAACATTGCAGAGATTAGACTAAAGGCACCCGCCGAAAGGTGCGGCGTGTGTCTAGTAGAACAATTTTTATAAAAACGATGGAATTTGTTCAACCAGAATCGTGTCGGAACTTCGCGTCGCGAGCCTTTAGTCTAAAATGGCATCTACTTGGTTACAAATTAAGTTTATTTTCTTAACACTTAAGTTCTAATAAACAATTAAAAAGATATTTACCTTCTGTATACTGGGTGGAGTGCTAGAAGCTGGTGAAGTAGCCGACGAGTTGGACATAGAGGAGTTGGAGTCATTTCCGCTGCCGCTCTGAAACGACATAGGGAAATGAGACCTCGTATTGCACGCTGACCGAGCACCGTTAATGGAACATTTTCCACCTCGATGCCTTTTGTCAGATACCGACAGTACCTATGCTATATAGGACAGTTTGCACGCAAACCCCATTAGTTAACGCAATACGTCATGAACTCGTGAATGTTCCTGATGGGTCGGTATTTGCCACTTTTTAGTTAATTTTACTTTTTAGTTCGGACTAAAAATATTGCAAGTAAGTACCTAGTGTTTTGTCTTTTGTTATCATCATCGTCTTAGCTAATGTAGGTGATCGATATCAGTGTTCTACTATATTCGGATTCTGTCCTAAGCTATTGTGCGGCTCTTAGAGTAGTCTTTAATCTTCTCTAGCTCTATTGTTTTGCCCTGAAATAGGAGCTTTACGATGTTTTCAGTGCAACGTCCACCAATCCTATTAATCTTGTCTCTTCATTATGTTCATACTTAAAATCTTTGGCTTTAGGTACCTACTCCTTCGTAGCAACAAATGCTTTGTAAAAAATATAAAATGTTTACCTACCATACCTACTATTGACGACTTTAATGATACTTTTTTCCCTCAAATATAGGTAGGCAGGCACACGTTTAAAGTAGCATGCCTACGCTACTTCTAATGTGTATTTTAATGAGTTGATGACTTACGCCCGGGTAAGTAGGTAAACAAGTTTAGGTATTTTTAGTCAAACCTGTGCTTACACAGCAATGTTTGTTTTCTTGAACTGGCCGAGATTTATCATAACTGGTTGTCGAGCTCCTTTACCCACATTTGTGTCAATATTTATAAAAAATGGAAACTACGAATTTAATTAAGAGTTATTCAATTCAAAGTTCCGCTTAATATAATTACAAACACACTCTATGTCAACTGAATGACACACGCTACCAAATTGTTATATCAAACGGTTAGCATCAAATAATTGTCCGGCCGTCACATTGTTTTTACGCTCTAAATTGTCCGCCATTCACATTTCAGTGTAATGAAACTCATTCATGAAACGGCAGCGCACGAGTCGAGATAATCAACAAAACACTGCAAATAGTGCCTACCTATAACTAACAGCACGATAACTAAATATAGATAACCCGATATCAAGTGTTACCGCGGCGCCATGGAGTCTGCTGTTAAACACAGTAAATAAGGAGTCTGCATAAGGTGCATGACCTCATGCCAGTGCATGCTGCCAGTGTTATCCAATGTTTATAATGGGGGAGTGATGGCCGGTCACGTGGCCATAGTTACGTGGCACCTAACACTTGGCAACTGTTCAAAATACTTGTAACACTTATTTTACATTCTAACGAGCGTGCATGGATGTGACCTAAGTACTGGAAGGATCCTACGTGCATTGTGAGCGTCCAGCTACTCCGTGAAAGCACGAATAATAATGAGAGCTTCAAGTATAGTGTTTTGCACATTAAGTATCCAACTATTTCTAACAGCTAGTCTTAGTTCCTGGAGCAGTAAGACGAAATGAACAATAACTACTGAAGAACGTTCCACTGATATCACTATTTCTCGCAATAATGAAATCCCATTACTTTATCAACATGATTCCACACGCACACTATTTAATTAACTTTAGATACAACGTTTCATTTTTCATTCGAGATTTACATTAATCATGCACGTGCGCTAATAAAAAATACGAGCTATCACATGTGAACAAAAGTGAGAAAAAAAAGGTACAAGCTGCTCACCTTGAAACTGGAATTTTTCTCGTAGTTGTACTGGTCCAAAGGGTTGGTCATGGTGATGACGTCGTTGACGATCTCGGGTGTCCGCAGGGTGGTCGGGCCAGCGGTCTCGGCCGTCAGCATGTTGATCATGGCGGCGCTGAGATTGACGTTAACGCTGAGGTTGTAGGTCCCCGCGGTGTCGCCGTCCGTGGCCACGGCCGCCGCCGGCGACGGCGACGTGTCCTCGCACTTGATCGTCGGCACCGTAGAGCTCATGCTCGTCGAATTCATTATATCCTTGTACGGAGCCAGTTTCGTAACTTTTTGGTAACGTTTTTGCACTAAAAATCTACCGATAGCGGTTAGCACCTAAATTAAGTATGACTATATCACGATTACACACTATCACTAACATATACTAAATATCACTGCGTGTGGTAAACTTGTTACGAATGGCACTTAAGTCTTCTTAACAAGAAGTCTTCACGGGTAACGTTCGTTTCACTGTTCTTGCAACCTGCAAAGAAGAAAAAATGCTATTAATTTTCTGATACAAATGAATTATAATTTAAGATAACTACAATTAAACCGGATCTTGAACCATGACCCGTTGGTAAACACTATTATTACATTAAAGCGGGTCATTAAAGAAATTAAATTATACTGACAAATCGTGTCTCAGTAAAGGTGTCGGTGACGGAGGTCGTGGGTTCGATTCCCACCCAGGACAAATGTTTGTGTGATGAGCATGATCATTTGTTCTGTGTCTGGGTGTAATTTATCTATATATGTATGTATTTAGAAATATATAAGTATGTTTATCAGTTGTCTAGTACTCATAACACAAGCTCTGCTTAGCTTGAGACTAGACGGCGTTGTGTGATAGTTGTGGAATATTATTATTATTATTTATTTATTTATTTAATTAATAGGCATATTATATCTCAAGTTATTTGGAGTTGCGTAAGGTTTAAGCGAGATGCCTAGAGCTGTAAATCCTGTTCTAAAATACTGTCCAGTATTGGGCTGAAGGGCACGATGTTTCGCAAGAGGCAGTTCGGAGAGGCCCGCTTTCGCAAGAGTGCACGCGGCGGGTTTTTAATTAGAGCTATCTGAACATCGCGACCTCGCAGCCAGGATGTGACTCCAATAAAACGCTTTTTTACAGGCCCCAATTGAACGCAAGCCATAAAATTTAAAACTACGCGCGCTTTTTTACGATGTATTTTAATGCTCTTCCGCGTGTCGTCTATTGTTCGTTCCGTAGCTCGACAAACGACGTTGCGGCCGATATCTGCGGGGATTAGTGGCTAACCGGCTAATGCAAGGACATGCATGGATTAAGCAATTAACGATCACCGTGTACCTAGATGTTATCGCGACGCTAGGCGACTACGATATGTGGATATTAGGGTGTCCAGCATAATTAGAACACGCATCATGAATTCGTGACACAACCGTTCGTATGATCAAAACAGGAGCTAAATTCAATAGTCCATATATAGCTAGTCGACTCGAAAGCTGTCTGGCGCCTTGACCTGGGCTGTATATCTCATATCTGTGGCACGTAAACACAATAAAGCACGGAGTCTGTGTAACCTAGTTGCGGTGGTTTTGCTTATTCCACTCGCGGAGAGGAGGAAAATGTGCCACAACGCGACGCCAGAAATATAGAGGTGCCAGATATGGACAGACATTCCCAAGGTCACCGGCGTGTTCGGAAAATAACCCGTCGTTTGGAAGATATCAGTGACCGCAACCGTGTATTGTTTTCGGGCTGTAATAGGTTTCCATTTGTACATAATGTACAGTCTACAGATTCATTTATTTTGAAGCAGATGAATCATTCGAATTTGAGCTCTACAGGTTGGTGCTAATTCTAGATTTGAATCTCGGCAGGTGGTAAGTAAGTACTGGGGAATATTTTTCTACTTGCATAGTAACATTAGTAACGTATCATGTGATAAAAAATATCTAGTCATATTAATATCTATTACCTATCTACAATCTACAAAATGTATAAAAACAAAATTCATTTATTTCGCAGCAAATTAATCATTCGAATCTGAGCTCTACAGCTTGGTGCTAATTTCTAGATTTGAATCTCGGCAGGGGTATAGGTATATTTTATATTGGGAATCTTTTTTCACTTGCATGGTAACGTATGATGTGAAATATCTTATCTGGTCATAATAATATTCATTATGTAACAACAACATAATATATCTACATAAGTATAAAATCAATTAGGTACCAATCAAATATAGGTACAGGCAGTGATTATAAAGTACCTACGAATTATTTTTATTAAACACTATTGTGCAATCAATAGTTATGGATGTGTCATGAAGATGTATGTTCGTTCATGTACAAACTAACAAAAAATCTTAAGTACACCTTCATAATAGACTCTGAGCAAAACAAACAAACCTTGCAAAGATGCAGAAAAACTGAGGACGATGTCGAATGCTTTACGCAATTTGAAAATCTTGGATCCATCAGTAGCAATGACTGTATGTATGATGAGTAAACGAAACACATCTGTACAAACACGAGCACGCTACTTGCCAAAGATTTTACGCTCACATAATAAACATACAAATCTAATGGAGAAAGCAACAACACGGAAAAGTTGAGGGAAATCTGTACGAGCGAAATTGCAATTGCTATGTAAAACGCACGTCTTCCAACAAAGGGTCACCCAGTACATGGCTGCATAATGTCGTCCGTAGCTAGCTATGCGTGGGTTCAAACTGCCTTAAAGCGAATATGCAAATTATATTAGGTAGGTTGTAGGACGTCCGTACCCGAAAAGGGGAAAGAAATATAATATAAATGTATCCGCTCCGGACTGCGTAGGCTTCGGATTAGCTCGTTGTGTATTAAGTAGTACCAGCAGAAAGGTTTTAGTGGTTTTATCGGCTGACGCGCCGAGTATAATAATAATAATAATCAAATTCTTTTGTTATTACATCTCACAACCCTTTGTTTTATTAAAACGCATATAATATTACATACCCGAACACATTTTTACGGTTCTTGTTTATCGCGTTCGTATAGTCTTTTATATACATGTAGAGAAATAACTGCGCAAATTCAGCGCCATTTAACGCGTTATCGTCTCGAAAGTTTTTTATAGGGGCACTTAAATTCTCACTCTTTCTTATGCCGATGACATAAATACGGATGAATGAGAGGGGTGATGGGATTGCCATGAGTTTGCAAGCAAAGGGGTCGAGTTCTATATGTTTAAAACGTCGGTGGAGTGCTATAAAGCCGAGGTCGTTACGACTCTTTGTCCCGGCGGCGGCGGCGCTACCGAGTTAACGAGAAATGGGTAACCTAGTTTCGGCCGCACCCGCTGCGTTAATGCTTGTCAACTTAATTGCATTTCTCTGAGCAGCATATTCTTAATTAGAACTATTTTGATGGAAACATAACAAAAATAATGGTAATATGCGCGCGTGTATCTACTTACTTAAATTACGTTGCTCAAACAAAAGACAGGTTTTTCAACATATTTTGTGAAAAAACTGCAGCTTTTAATTAACAGCATTAAAAACGAGTCGGTATTCATTAAAAACAGTTTTATCTGTTCATTATTTGCACGTTAAACAATGACACTTTGTTTTATCCTACCGGTTATTTTTAGACCAAACTATCCTCATTGTACTATTTTGGGATCAGATGTCCAAGGATCAACCGGACAATATAGCGACCTACTTGACTTAAATGCGATCGTAGGCGACTGTAACGAGTCCCTATTTGAGGACTTTTACGAGATTTCAGACCACTCTGTACGTAAATTGGCATTAATGTTGGTAGCAGCTTTGGTAATATAAATAAAATGACAGCGAAATTGGAGCAAGGTACTTAGTCTAAATAAGCCAAGGGAAGTGCGATTGTCAGATTGATTTAAAACTAGATGAGGTCTTTATATAGCATACACTGTTGCTAGATACATTAATGTATGAGGTGACCTGAAGACTGAAAATGGAAGGAACGAAAAAGCAAAATGTGATATGTAGGAGATAAGAACACAAAGCAGTAGAAAATATGGTTTTTAAATAAGGGTCGATCAGTTTTACGTTATGCAGTCAGTGAATGAGTGCGATGATATTGGTTGATATTTTGATATACCTACTCGTAGTAAATTATCCTTTAAACTCGAACAGGTGTGTAAACCACGGCATGCAACTGATATAAACTTACTTTATCTTTTTATAAAGTGTAGGTACGTTGTGTAAGTTATATTGTAAATTATACCTAAGTCATAAATATCAAATATTTATTGTACGCGTCATTTACATTATTTCTTTTATCATTTCGTTGTACGTGTTTGTTTTATGTTTCTTTTGTTTCGTCTATAAAATTATTTCTCTATGTGTGATTTTATAGGTAGGTACCTAAATATTTTCGCCTCAATGTTGCATTTCAAAATGTTTGACTACATTGTTGTAAGTTAAAAGTCACCATGCCCGCGATATCTCTAGATTTTTATAATTTCTTAGCAGAAATTCGTTAGTAACAATATTTTGCATACAAACTTAACACTAAAACGTGATGATATCGTGGTTACAATCATTAGCAAACAAAAAATGCACAAGTACTTTGAATAGGAAATACTTGATCGTACAACGTACAACACAATAATTTTGACAAGCGTAACTGATGATGGTACCTGTACAATAAAGTAATAAAATAAATCTGTCTGCAATGTTTTGAGTTCATTGTTATTCAACTGTAGAGAACGCTGTTTTTTAACATCACGGTAACACAAAACAATGCAGCTAACACTAATAGCGGAGCGGAAACAACAAATTTTAACGTAGATATCCAAATTAGTTGATATGGCGCTAAGTGCGTTTTTGTACATGGTGGTTCCGTATTTGTAACCATAACTAGGAAAGGATCCATTTAGGCTGTTCTAGTCGAAGCTTCCTAAATTAATTCATAGTACAACACTTACCTACTACAATTATAAGTTTCATTCCAATTTCAGAAACTTCAATGTATGATGAATCTGTCTCTATCGGCCAGCCAGTTGTGTTCATAAACGTCACATTTATTTTTAAGTTCTATATGAATGAGTAAGTGTCTTTACGGTCAAGTTTTACTATGAGAGTATTTCATTTATTACTACTATTAACTATAATTATGAATATTTTCTGCCGTAGAATTCACCACATCTTTTGCATTAACCGCAGTCCTGTCCGAGTGACCGAGTCACGTGCCGCTACACGTGACGGATGGAGCGAGTTAATTATTTATAATATCGAGTTCAAAGCACGGTGTACCTAATTGCATGGATTTTTCCCATAAGTTAGCTATAATCATTTTGGTTCGGCATTTAAAGTCAAATTTTTCTCATCATCGTCTTCGACCTTCACGTTTTTTAATTCACTGCTAAAAAGGATTAGGTCTAATATTATTGTCTAGACAATTTTCATAACAGCTGTTGGAAATAAATTCAGCCTATGTTTTTATTGACGCCTTGTATTTATTCTGACCTAAATATTTGCTAATAATAGCTTTTGCCTGCGGCTTCTCCCGCGTGGAGGTCGGAAAATCCCATGGGAACGCACTAACCGGGATAAAAATAATAAAAGTATCCTATGTGTTAATTCAGGTTATGTGTGCCAATTTTCATTTTTTTTTCCGTGATGGAGTAACAAACATTCCGACCCACAAACTCACACATTTATAATATTAGTAGGCCCGCCAAACAAACAAAAAAGCCAAATAAAATTGTACTGAACCCTAATCCGAGACAAGTGGCGCCATTGTTCCAGCCACAGCGATTAGTTGGACAATGTTAGCTCTGAAGGCGAGCTCGGTCATCAATTACACTGCCAAACACCACACGATCCGAGTCTTTGTCTATGTAATCCAATATCGATATGAAAATTAAAATTATTTTTTGTTAAAAAGAAACTGTTTTCAAGATTTCTCTTAATGATAATAATAGACAATATTCCCACGAAATAAGGCCCATGATTTTCTAACTAAACTTAATTGATAACGATAACAGAAGATTATTTGTCCTATTACTGTAACATTTTTGTAACTTATTAAAACTTTGATGGACTTTCACAATGCTACGCCGCGCGCCGCCGTAGCTCGTAGCCCGTTACGCCGTAGGCAGGACAACTAATATTCAATCCGGAATCATCAATCAATCATAGCAAAAAAAGATATCTATTCTAATAATAGTCTTGACCAAATTGAAGAATCGTTCGATGCCACAAGAACACAATACACTCTATTGAATAAACTTGAATAGAGTAGCGAAGCCAATAACCGATGTACTCGGAATATCAATGATTATGTTAATGATTTTAATTCATTGTAGGAACAACGTTTTCAATAGTTGATGGGACCCACTATGTAGGGTAAGGACATTACTAGCATTCAATGGTATCTCAAGGTTTGATCAAAATTAACCTAATAAATTACGGATGTTTATCTAACTTGGTCAGGCATAACTATCTCAATAAAATAGTTAATCTATCTTAGTTTATCTTAATAAATTATGTTAATTTGACAGTTTAAGGTTTTTTAGATTTGTTACTACTACATGGTACTTCAGCTTTGCTTCTTTGCCAAAGTTAATAACACACATTGTTTGGAAAAAGCATTATGTAAGGGTCGTAGCGTCTTGGAGTGTGCCCAAGGGACTATAGTGTGAGTTTATGTAAGAAATGAGTAACCAGGGTCGTGATAAATGAACTATTTGTTTTCTATCAATTAAATTTTATTCGAAAATATCCGTCGGTTTCTCACTAAACTTCAACTGTATCCGACGACCCTGGTTACTTATCCCCTTTGTTGACCGTACGCAAGTTGTAGATGCAACTATGATAAAACTGTATAGAAATCCAATAAGGGAAACATTCAGTAGGCAACTCATAGCGAAAGTTCGCTGATACCTAAGCTGAGTAAGCTTTAATCCAACTAAGCAGCTAGTACGACTAAGAGACAGATCTGTCCGCTTGATATTGTCAATCGCAGCCTTTAGGGTGATGGATGACATTGGATAAAACCGCGGGAACAGAGCCTCATTAACTCACAAATTAATGAGCATTATTATCTTTCTGTCAACAATGAATGAGTCCATCAATTTTGATTTACTTTATGTCTCAGATAGGACCTACCTATATGGTCAGTAAGTCTACGCGTCATATTTCTTGTCAGTATTGTATAATGTCTTGTTATTTATTAAGTAATGTTCATTCATTTATCATTAAGATATCGGCTAAGTGCTTGTGCTCTTGGTCGAGTTGAAAAGCGGTTCTATTAAACTGCGTAAGTTGTGAGTAGTGTTTTTAAAGTCCCATGTAACAGGGGTCAGAGCCTATTGTCATCAACCGGGCACAAATCCAGTCACCGGGCTGCTACTGAGAAATTACAGATGAAATAACACTTTGCCCGACCTGGGAATCGAACAAATGACCTCATGCTCAACGGTAGCGCTCGCGACCAATAGACCATCTTTTATTTCGTTCGAAGTTCGAAAATTAAAGATGGCGGTTAGGATTTAGGTTGGAGTATAAGTTTATTCATACCTAGTTTTTGTGAGTGTGTAGAGATAAGTATCATCAGACACCCTACTTGGATTTTAACTATGTATTTAAATGATGTTTGTCTACTAGTGTAATATATGTAGTAACAAAGTGAAGTAGTGATCTTTAACCCAACAAGTTTCTTTTGCAAACATCAAATAAACTCTAAAAATAACAGATATCCGAGCAAATATTTAGTTACTAAACTTACGTAATACACGTGCGCACACAAGTAATAAAATTAAATGTTATTGGCTATATTAACCTCAATACCTTATCAGAAGATATCAAATAAAATAAAAAAACAGTTAAACGTATCGTCAAATAAATAATAAAAAAACGGCCCAATTAAAAAACTAAACAACCTTACGAAGACAATCTGTGCCTCTATAAAAAAAACCAAGAAAGTGTATCAAGCGTTTAAAGATTAGTTATGGTTAAAGGCAATCCAAAATTGAATATAAATTAAACTCGGATTCGATTCCTTTTAAGGTTTAATTGGCAATTGTACCTAAAGTCCGCACGAACGCAATTTGACTTGATTAAGGTCAATGGCACTCATAATAATTAACATCCAATTATTAAAATTCGTTAGACAGAAATTAATTCCACGAGTTCGTAAAAGGTACTTGAATATAAAGAAGCTATTGAATTATTTAGTGTTAGTACAAGACATGGAAATTAAATGCAGAATTTATATTAGTATTGTCTTGTTATATCCTTTTTACTATACCTAATTTCAGCAATAAAATTCTAATAGCCCTTGACGATAAAGCGATAAACAGACTTGAATAGCGACTTAACGCTTGGACCTATTACTTACAAAACAAGAATTTAATGAATACAAGTTTATTAACAATAAAATATTACCTACCTAATTGCAACTTTGCTGAACTACTATTAAGTTTTTATAGAACATTATATTATAATAAAAAATAACTGTTAGATAACACAAGAAAAAGAAAAACAATTTTCTGCTTCTCAACGTTTAAAACAGACCGTTATACGAAATAATAATACAAGCTAAAATACAGAAAAACTACAACCGCAAAGTGCAAAACCCCTGCAGACAGACCTAAAATGCAAATTATTTATTTCTTTTTTCGCACAAAGTCAAATCCAAAGTCAGGCCAAAGTGTTCATCAGCTTCGTATAACTACATTACCTACTCTTGTATAGTCTGTAGCTCTGTATAGCAACCGAAGTTCGACCTTGACACTCGGCGGGCAAAAACTATCGGTCGTAATTCGGCGCGTCGGGTGGGTGTGTTCCGTCCGAGCCGACGCACACAAGCTTAGCATAATCCCATGCCATAGATTATAATTGTATCGACGCGCCTTTTTGAACTATGCACGATACACTTATATATAGAACGCTGTACAAGTGTGTGTTTTCGATCGTCTGTATTTTTTGCTGCCAAAAGAAATGGTGCTTATTCGTTTTTATTATGTTCTTTAGATAAATGAAGACGTTTCCTGTAATGGATTCGCATAATACTACCTAGTAATTCATCCAGATATTACCACCAATGTTCTATTAGCATAAATAACAATGAAAAACAAATGAATGCATTAACGGAATACCTATTATGAAATTAGCTGCTTAGCATTCGATGAATAATGAATTCCACTTTATTGACTTATTACTAATTTAGAGATAAGCATGGAAAATTTACTATATTTTTCTGCCTCTACCGACAAATTACAGCGTCAATTTAGTAAAAAAACATAACTTCTTGTTTATGTTATACCATTTATTACCGTAGGTAGGAACACGCGAGAACCTTGAATAAAATTATTACACACCCATCACCCAAGATTTTAATAAATAAGGTAGCTTGCCTCTACATTATTTGATTGTGAATGATCGAATGTCTACCAATATTTGACGTCCCTAATCATTATTAGTAAATTGCAATTTAATCATTATGTCAATTTTTGTACCCAACGCCAATGAACGCGGATTAAGCATACAAAAACTCATCTTTGAATAACGTTAAAGAATACAATAAAATCCTTCATGCTTGATTTGAAAGTCACGCATTACCTACTACAAACTATAAATATTGGTTTTAAACAGCTGTTTGCTTGGATAAACTAGGTACAGGTGGAATTATATGTGTAACCTAATACCAGAGCCCATTGTAGGCTGAAAGTGAGACCCAGTAATGCCTGTCGATTCTGACATTGGGGTATCGTCTACAACATCCTCGGCGCCATTTTCTTTACTTGTGTGTATGTGTCTGCGTATAAGGAACAAAGGAACGTATTGGTTGGTTTGGTTTGGCAACGTATTGTTCATACACTTTTTGAGTCTGGCGATATGTAGACGAAAATTTGCAATGTACTATATCTATGTGCAATTCAAACATCTGTAGCGATTTCACGCCCACATGTTAAAAATGTGTTTCTATGGTACTGGAACTTCTTCGAAGCATTTTTATTTTTAAAACTCGTTTTGTTTACTTGCCGTATTGTTAATTCTAATCGCGTTTCATTTGTCACGTGTGCATAATATATTTTATATTGATAACAATCACATTAAAGGTTCATTGGTAATTCCAAATGTATTAATGTCTTTCAAATTCAATGTTAGAACGATTGATAAAATCTAAAAACATTAAATAGGTAGGGTAGGTACTATGTTAATTTTTTATTATTTTTAGCTTTTATCAGTCCTAAAGTCCTATTTAATTAAGTAATTGTATTGCGATGTGATACATCTGAAACTTACATACTTAATTCAATATTATTATAACGTAGTTAAATATAATAGACACATGGTATGTTAATAAAACGTATGGATAGGTAATAATATTCAATTTAATTTAATTTAACGGTTCATAATACAGGTAAATGCGTGTATTTTATTATCTACTTTATATTTATTAAACATTCCGAGAAAAACATGATTTGTTTGTACAGTTCATAAAATAATATTAAATCATCGTATTAGAATGAATGACAGAAATATTAAATAATGTAATAAGTTGTACGAGTATGTTTTATGAATTTGAAAAGCCCTTTGAATGAAGATAGAGACCGCATTCAATTATGACAATTGCATTCATTTATCATTGTGGTTCCTATCAGAAGCTGTTGGTCCCTACATATTATATACACCTACAGTTTTCTAGCGAATGTCCGAAATCAGGCCGGATGTTTCCACTGAGATCTCAAAGTCAAAATAAAATAAAAAAAAGATCGTTTCTTCCATTGATTTATATCAATGGTTTCTTCTAATATATTAACCCAATAGCACCGCAACGTCAATTTCAAGGCGTTCGTGACGTGCCCGTCGTCATGGAAGAACACTTCTGGCCGCAGCGTGGTGTTCCGTCGCTTTTGCGGACAAGTAGGTACCACAGAACAGCACACGAACAAGCTAGTGAAGTACTATCTTATAATAAAAATATGTATGTATAGGTTAAGCCGTTAAGGTATTTATATATCGCACACCTAGATCTAAACAGCGATTAACTCAAAAAAACACTTTTTTCAGGAAAGTTGAAAAACTGATTACTATGTCCATAATTATGCACTGCAGGAGTTTGCTGTATTGATCAATACTTTTTAAGTTGAGTAATGGAACTATTTTTGAACTGTTTTGTTGGTCGCTAGGTAGTGAGTTAGGGAATTCGATGGTATGCATACCTCAAAAATTGAGATTTTAGAGTTAGCTCTCTTTAAATCTAGGTGTGCGATATGGGCCTGGTCGCCTGAAATAAATAAATAATAAAATAGGAATTAAAATGCTGCACATTTCAGACGCATATCTTTGTAGGTTTTCAGCTACCTATCTTTTGTTCAATTTTCAGTTATTAGAACAGAGGAAATAAGTGAAAATGGCATTAGGCTCGATCCCTATTACATAGGAGTAGGACTTAACCGTAACGGGCGAAATGTGGGAGTAATATAGGTACACTACTGCCTAACCATTCGAGGAATACAGGCAAGGTGTTTTGTGAAATAATTGAAATTACTTCAAACTTATTCTGCGTATAAAATATATCTTAAGCATAATCCATGTCCAGCTAGTACAACCTAGCTAGCTAGTAATAGTCCTACCACAATTACATTTTTACTATATCTACATATCTAATACTAGTAAAATAATACAAAAAGAATGCAATAAACAACACCATTAAACTCTAGGTTTTAATATTTTCCTCATATATATTCAAGAAGTCATCCATCTCCGTGCAGATACATAGATACCTCACAAAATAACCTTCACCGACTTATATGATTTTATATTAGATATACATATACACAAGTATTATATATCTTAGAATACGGCATTATTAACATTTTATGCGCGTTGTGTTCACTCAAGATTGATGTAGGTATATAATTTGACAAAATATAAAATATTTTTATTTACATTTATAAAATGTTTTTTGTGTTTGGTGGTTTTCCTACCTACAACTAAAAAACATTTCGAGGTTAAAAAACTTATAAGAAACTTATAAGCTTTATAAAAAGGCATCATGAAAGTGTATTAAGATTTTTTAACATAAGACGGTGGTAGGTATTAAAATATTATTCCGCTGAAGCTGTAGTTATAGGAATATTAATATCGTCCTCCTACCAAAAATAAAACAAAATATCCTCAAGCAATACCCTGCTAATAGCTTAATATAAAATTCCATCAATGCAGTTAAAAAGAGGAATTGAAAATCATAATAAAGATATTTTCTTTTTTTTATCTGTTACTTTTAAAATCTATTTATAAACGGCACATACACGTGTATTTCATCGATTAACATCGAAAACCAATGCCAAGTAGCGGAAGGTCTAGTAAAGTTACACCCTCACACGATTTGTATGCGGAAAACTGCAACTATTGATCACGAGGAGCTGCACTTTGTTGGGCGACCTCGGACATTTTACGACAGGAAACCAATAAAATGATAATGCTTGGACACTGACAAAGCATAGGCTAATTATGTAGCAGCTGTCCATGCGTTAGGATAAAGATAGGACAGTACCTAAATACCTACAATGTATGTAGTTGAGGAGTTGAAGACTATACATTTTACCTTTACTAAGTTTTACTTTAATACAGAGAAGTATTTATGTGCATGAGCTGTTTAGTGCAACAAAAAGCTTAGTTGACAGAAAATAATGTAGGACAATGTTTTCTGAAAACGTCAAACGGCATCGCGGAAGACCTAGGCGTGGATGGCATGACAAACTTGACGCTTATAGGAGGGATTGGTCCATATTGGCTCAGGATCGTGTTGAGTGGGAAAAACGGGAAAGGGAGCCCTGAAGTGGCACAGGCTTTTTTTAGGCATTAATGTCCCACTGCTGGGCAAAGGCCTTCCTACTCTCTTTCTATTAATAAAGATTGATCCTTATCAATCTTTATTCATTGTTATATTATTATTACAGTGTTTAACAACAAAACCATGAAACAAAAACACCCCTGCAATTTCAAAATAAAATAAAAGCTCTTGAAGCAACTATGCAAGCGACGCCGGACGCATATTTTCCCTGCAAAGACTTTCTCATAATTCTAATTTAAATGTAAATTCATCGGCGTTTATAATTCAGCCACCGACATTTATTTAGGTCATCTAATAAGCCTGGTAGTGTGCCAAAAAGTATTCGATTTATTTTTCATTCTCCTGTCTTGCTCGGATCTAAATCGATGGAAAACTCACGTTAAGTGGATTTTCAAACGATTAATGTTTAGAAATACTTACCAACCCATCAAGAAAAGTAGACAATAGAAGGGGCCAATCCCGTAATTAAAAAGTTCAAAATCTAGTCGACGTCGTCGTCGAATTTTTGACACTGTTTGTTGCAGAGATGAAATTCTCTGCAACAAACAGTGTCAAAAATTTAAGGGAATTATAGGTATTTTTGACAGATTGGGACTGAGATTAGAATGCGAATGTTCTTAAATATTCGGGAATTGCCCATCTGTTATGTTAATATGCGCTGATGAAAGTTAGATACCTTTTTTTCTACCTAAAATCATCAACGTCCCTTTATTATGTAATTCATGTTTTTTCAAGACTGACAGTTGAGTACTTTTAGTAGTAGTAGGACTAAATCCGATTGAATACGAACAAATGAGCACCCTACTGAGTATACCTACCTATGCCCAACCGTAGTTATTGTTGGAGGTACACAACACAACTAAACTTAATCATCATCATCTTTTGAAGGCCATTACACACTATGCTATTTAAATTTATAGAGACTACAGTACCTACTACCTACTCGTTCCTCGAAACTTAAACCCATTTTAATTAGTATTTTATGTAAGGATACAAGTATACTGATACCATCTCATTCTTGGACATGTAAGTTATAATCACGACTGCGTTAAACGTGAGATAATCTTCCACATTAAAGGTATTTTTTTGTAAAAAATATGCTTTAAAACAGCTATCTTAATTAAATCTGTTATATGTTACAGTTATGCTGAATAATCTAAAATGTAACCTGATCATTATTAAAATCTAGTAGGAAGCCAAAAATCACACCTTAGCTTTGAGAAAAGCTTCCTCAGAAAGCTAAATAAAAAGTCTAGACTAGACAGGTAAACAAATTCTAGAAAAGTGAATTGTAGAAAGAAGGCGTCGCATAATATCTTCTAACGGGACGGACTTGTAAGGCTTCACAATGTAGGACGCTGGGCTGCGCAGGAGTCATTATTATGCCATGTTTACGAGACCCCGATGCACTGATGTTTCTTTCCAAAAACATTTTTGGGCGCGTCCCGTTTGAATTGCCAAAAAGATATATGGACGTGAAATAATTTAGACTAATGGTTGGAAACGTAATTTTATTATTCTTCTTTTTGGCGACTGAAGACAAGAGAATTTAGAGTCTGCAATTACTTGGGACTTGACAACATACTATCCAATTAGTTAATCTTATGGCTACTGTCAGAAAAGTTCAGTTTCACTTCACACAATCGTTCACGCTCCTTTTTGTCAGGCTCTATTTTTAGTTAACTATATTTTTAACCCATAGAGCTTAAGGAAAACTTCAATATTATGTAGGTACATGATAGTTTTACAAATAATTGCAAGAAATGCTCTGAATTAAGTTATTCTTAACCGCAACTCTCTTAGTAGGTCACTGCATATCTGACCACAATACGACTTTTTAATAAGCTGATCATATGACTGCTTTTTATTAAAAAAGAACTGAGGTCATGCACAAAAAAATATCAACTTACATTGTTAGTTATATGACATATGCAAGAATTAACATATCAATGCATATAAAATTTTATACACAAAAATGCAAGCAAAATAATATAAATACAATACCACAAAAAGTTGTTTTTGTAACAAACTTAATGAACTTTAACTTTCCAAAGTTTCACATATTTCCAATATAAATTCATATTTCCTTCATGAATATGTATTATAATGTTCACTTGATTTACAACTCGTTCGCAAATCGGACTTTTGCGAAGCTAATGCAATCTTAATCGTCATGATCTACGATCATGTAAAAAGATATGAGAAGCTTTAAACTTTCGCGAATATAGCTTCATGTTTCGAGAATTTGTGGGTGTGGAACCGGTTTATGTCACAAAAGATACAAAAACGTAAAAAATATAACAGAAAATCGTGATCAGCATAAAGCCGTTTCGGTATTCTGTCGCGCGATATTTTAGGATTCGTATAATGTAAATATTGCTTTAAGCGCATGATTTATGGATTACTTGTAATGTTTTCTCGTGCCAAACACCTGGTGTCGACACTACGTATCGATATTGATACGATAATTATTAATCTGATCTATATCACGAAGGAGTATTAATACATCTAAGAAATTTTGTAAAGTATTCCTCTTACATTTAAGAGGATTGCTTGAATCATATTGCTTATCCCAAATAATGATTCAAACTCAGCATTATGGAACAGTGATCCTATGATATAAATTATTGTAAATATTTTACAAATGATCAAACGGTATTCAATGATTCACAAACGGTTCCCAATGTTTAAGCATAAGCTTGATAATCTAAAGAAAACTTCCGCTGTTTCGTTAGATCACTAAGAAACAAAAGAATTTAGTTTTATCTTCAACTCTACACAAGATACAGGTAGAATATATACAAGATTTTCTTCAACCTCATTCGAATTATTTTGTGACTATTTAATTGTGGACGCCAAAAGATAATTTTCCTGTTTTGATTCACATAGTCTTCTTTAAAGGTTATGTTCTCGTGTCTCTATATATATTTGCGGTATTCACGTCACGGCACTAACTGTGACCCATATTGCTTAGTGTCCTAATCTATGCGGCCCACTGCCCGTGCGTGCTCCAATGTCACAGCACTCGCAGCCTGATAACTTGAGGAAACCAAGCCAGAAATACTCACGTACTTATAATCTATTTGGTTATTGAATTCTGTAATTTCAAGCTTTTTGCATTCCTCTAACGAATGTGTTTATTATGTTTTTGATTTCCTTGTCCTGGTGTGAATAATGACCATAGTACCTTGCCTACCTACTCTTTTTAATAGATATAGCTTTTGCCCGCGGCTTCGCCAGCGTGCATGTCGGAAAATTTCCTACGGAAACTACAAGATTAAAAGTACCCTATGTACTTACTTTTACTTTTAATTATGTGTTAATCCGGAACATAGGTACATCCAGACAAAACGACAAACAATCTAAAAAATATATTTTCGTAATCAGTCTCGTCCTCACACATCGAAGCAATTACTGTTTTTCAAAAATATTCAATGTACAGTTTTGACTTCGTTACTATTTCACTATATTAATAGAAAATGATGTGCATTATCAATCTGTTAAATTTTGCTATTCAGCGTAAGTCTCAGTATGAAAGAGGCGAACTCCATATTACCTACCCGCAAATTCTTATTCAGGATAAGTTTGCGTGAAACCGCAATAAAACCTTGTGTTAACCGACATCTAGTTGCATATGGAGTGTTCTGTGTTACCAAATTGTACCTATTAAAGGTGCCTACCATTGCGTAGGCTGTAACTCAATTTGAATTTTCGCCTCGTGTACTCGCGTGCCTTGTTTACTGCTATGAAAATAATGATACTAATATTGTATGATATAAATAAATTAATTTATATATGTAGGTACTTATGTAATCTTAACTGAGCACTTACTGCTAATTGTGTCTTTCAATAGCGTCAATGTAATTAGTATTGGTATTGTTTTGCTCCCTGAGGAATAGTCGACATGAACAATGGAATTTTTATTAAAGGGTAGATCATTTTAATAAAGAAGCAGATGTTAATGCAAAAACACATATAAAATGTACCTACAGCATGAGGCTTTTAAAACGAGAGTGAAACAACGTTAAAGCTAAACCGACTAAAAATGCGCACTCGATATTATCTTGACTTGACTAACTTAGCATACCAGTTACTTGTACAGTCAACAGCAAAAGTAGATGATCAAACAAACTGTGTGGTGTCGAAGTGATTCAAAAGTATTCTACGTAGTAAGTATTCTAAGTAGTAGTACTTCGACGCCACAAAGTTCTGACGCGAACTCCGTTCATTAGTATTGAATTTCTGATTTTGATCATCTACTTTTGCTGTTGACTGTACCACAGTAAAAAAGCGTAGCAATAGGTAGCTATTATCCAGAAAATTCTGCTCTCAACAGGCTTCAGACTAAAATCTGTTTGGGTTATAAACTAGCATCAGTGCTTTCGAGGTCGCCGTATATTGTATTAACAAACTAGGATATTTACAGTATAAAGTGACCTCGGCGAAGACTCAGTAATTGCGAGAGCCCGATTAAGGCTCTTTACGACCGTCTATGTCGGCTTGATGTGTTCCCAAAGATTTATAGGCTACAACACTCTCGTTATTAAGTTCCTGACACGTCTTGAAAGCAACTTAATCTGTTTTGTGGATGGTCACACTTTCATAAGGAATGCCTTGGGGAGTTTTGCTGTAATTGAAACGCATGCTATTACTTTTATTATGACGCTGAAGCTTTATACAATGTATACCAGCCTTGTTACTTCAGAGGAGGTTTCAAAAAGGCATTAAGATGACATGAAAATTTGCTTTAAAACGAAAAGAAAATTGCAAACTGTCAGGTTTTCCAAATAAATGATAACATTATAATAAGCGATATGGTACTACTTACATCTCAGCACAAATATACATAATGCAGCAGGAGATTATTTTAACGTGATTGATAATTACTTAAGTACTAACGTGATGAGATTTCAAATGATTAAGGATTTCCCCGAATAATAGACAAGATTAGAAGCATAGAGCAGAATACACAATGTAGACTTTATTTAATCTTCTTAGTCATAGACATAATTTTAGTCCATGGTTTATATTCACATAGGTGTATTTATGATTTTATATGTGAGTATACATAAATGTAAACTATGTAGGTATGCAGTTTACATTATATATCGTCGTTTATATTATATACGACCTGATCAGTGCATGCATTGTAAAGTTATATATTGCCATGAAATCTAATACTGGGCCATAAAACTTTAGCGACATTGTTTCGTTATGTCCGTAGTTTAGATTCTTACCTTGTATGTTACCCATAAACAAGCAACATTATGGTCCGTTCTCAAGTTACACCCTAATGTGATACGATTTACATCATAATCTTCATTTGTTCATGCAAAGGCATTTTCATTACAAGACCTTGTTAAAGGAATTTCAAAATTGTTATTTTATACAAATGTGCGCGTGATTGAATTTCAAAGCTTCGCTGTTTCTTTGTTTTTTTTTAATTTTTATTTGGGAATCTATATATATAAAAGAAAGTCGTGTTAGTTACACTATTTATAACTCAAGAACGGCTGAACCAATTTGGCTGAAAATTGGTGGGAGGTAGCTTAGAATCAGGAGACGGACATAGGATACTTTTTCTTTTTTTTTTACTTATAGGAGTAGGTTAGGAGTAGGGCAGGAGTAGGGTAGGAGTAGGTTAGGAGTAGGGTAGAAGTAGGGTAGGAGTAGGGTAGGGTAAGGGGTAGGACACCACGCGAACGAAGTAGCGCCGGGCAGCTAGAAATAATGTACCTATATGGCAAAACAACGTTTGCCGGGTCAGCTATAGTAGGTATATTATAATTTGCTTTTGACAAAAATGACCATCCAATAAAATATTTTACGTTATAATACCTAAATAAACCCACGCAGCTGCAACATAATCTTTGTCCCATAATGCGTAGGAGTTGGCATTCTTTTTTATACCACTTTGTCATTGTCCCTTTTTATGACAAAATTATTATCCATGAATCCGTAATATTTGCTTATTGTAATGGAAATCCATTAACGCACGCCCACGACGACGTCTACAGATTTATATAGGGCACGTTACATGTGCAGAGATGTGGGTCAAACGCCCTATTATGTAACGACTTTAATGAATTCACGGACAAATTGCGGAGGGTTTGTTAATCTCGCTGATTTTATGGCACTTAATTGTATTGCTCTTAACCGATTATTATTGGGGAATGCGAATTTAATTGAGTGACCATAACTGTATTCAGTGTGAGAGGAATAAACAAGGCGGAACGCTGATTAATTTGACGTGAAAATACGCACAAAAAATAACAAAAGTAGAGGCGGTTTTCACTTCTTTCATATTTCTCTTCGCAACAGTTGAAGCAAATTAATTAAACGCGTTTTTAAGCGGATAAGGAGTTGCCACGTGTTTTCAAGTTTTTGCACGAGTTCCAGTGCCAGTTCCGAAATTGGTCGCGGACTAGCGATCGTGGTCGCGCGACTGCGACCATAAAGGTAAAACAACCCGTTTACAGGAAACATCAACATTGTTTATGAAGAATCCTAAAACATCACACTGTATATAATTCGATTACTACTCATTTCATCTCAACGATCTCAGATAAAATAATAATCAACAAGGTCACCGCAGTCATTGATTAATGGGAGGTTCATAATATATTACTCACGATCGTGATTATTCGTTAAAAATGTATTTAAATTAACTTTGACACTAATTAATAGGATTGGTGTGAAAACCTTCTTGGAGACCTTTATGATTCAATTAAAAAAATAAATTAGAATTAGTTGAGTAGATAAGTTGGTTTACTCAGAAGTCGCGAGCGCGTGTGAAAATCGAATCCGCTTTGATGGGTCGTGACGGCGCGGCTTGCCTTCAGCGCAGACTCATAGATATTCAGTTACGTAATAAGCGCGCTCGCGCTAGCGCTGGCATAGGTTTAGATCGTTACCTCTAAACGTGTGGATGTCTGCGGCCGTGGTCAGTGCACATCCAGTGTAGGCGTGGCCTCGGTTCGCGCACTAGCTCTGTGATTGGCGGAACATAAAAGGCAGTTGCATTTCACTTCGTACTTGTTCTGAATGCTAATTAAATGGCAATTTTTCGAATTACGCATTGCTAGTTAAATTATACGTTTTGCACCAATATTAGCAAGTTTAGCGCTAACGTTTACCTACATTTATTGCGAAGCGATCTCGTATAATTTATTTATACCTATACTTAATTGATAAATATGTAGGCGGAGAAAAACAAAAGATTCGTTCACCTCGCATACCGAATACCGACGTGGGAAAGAAACAAAGCTTTGTTAATGAGATCTCATTTATAAAAACCCAATTCATTAATTAAATACACTATTAAATTCGGTTAGCCATCAACATTTAACTCAGAAATATTAATGTTTCCTTGTCCTGATTAACTTTGAGACGTGATTAATTGACATGATAAAACAAAACATAAATGTTATATCGAAAACACGACTACATATTTTGTTCAGCGAAAAATTACGAAAGTCATAACGGAACAGGAATAATTATGCCATTAAAGATATAGACCAATCTTATTCGTCAGGGTAATAAAAATTAAGCGCGCAGATCGCTTTGATCCAATGTGTCCCAAGTTGTCGTAGTGTTATAAAATTCTGTTCATACGTTAATCTGTCACTAATATTATAAACAGGTAAAGTTTGGTTGGAACCCGTTGGATGCGAAAAGCGCAGAACCGGTCGAAGTGGAGGTGCTTGGGGGAGGCCTATGTCCAGCAGTGGACGTCATTCGGCTGAAATGATGATGATGATGAAAGTTTGGTTGTAGGAGGAAATCTCTGGAAGTATTGTTTAGAAGGCCAATTCCCGTAATTAGAGACGTTTACAATGTAGTCGCAATCTCATCTCAGCGACAATCAATGTCAAAAACTTGTCAAAAATGTAGGGAAATTAAAGGTACCTAGTTTTGACAGATTGAAACTGAGATCAGACTGTGGACGTTATAAAAATTACGATCTTTCACTGGCAGAAATCCACACTATTGCCAAGTGTGATAAGTTTTATAGTATAGTTGACTACAACGCGGGCGAAGTCACGGGCAGAAGCTAGTAATGATCATAAGGAGATAATCTTTAATAATTCCTCGTTTCCGTGGGGAATCCGGGCTACTACAATCAGCTCACAGTGCTCACGATGTTATCAACAATACAATTGGCAAGGTACAGAAACGTCAATCCTGTACTGACGTTTCTAATTCTTGGCAATCAAAGATTGTAATCATGTCTAAAGGGGCTGGATAATGTACCTAAAGCATACCACGTCAATCATGTATCTGATACCAATAAAAATTACACAGAAGTAAGGAATCTTCAAGGTTTTGATTTCAATAGAGTTACAGCCTGTTTCTAATAATTTATTAACTAAAACAAATGTATTTATTTTTATTATATTACAGATACTTCGGTTTCATGAAGTGCTTCATTATTGATTGCAACTTCATCTACATTATCATAACCGACTTCAAAATTCTTTAAAAAAAAGTCGAGAGGTGTCGTCGGACTCCCGGTTGCAACGAAGTTCCTTTCGTTGTATATTATGTATTAAATAACAGGCACAATGATATAAATGAACAATCGTGTGAGAGTAACAAAATGCAAAAAAAAAATAAAGGAATGGTACCTAATTAAATTGTAGGTAATTCACACGTCTACCTATGACATAAACACATAAACATTCATATTACGTATAGCAGCAGTGTCGTGATGGGTAATCGTTGGTGGTAGAATGTCGTGGTGGTAGCTCTCATTCGCCAAATGTGCAGAGTATAACGTGCGATTAGGAACTTCGTTCTAAAACATGTAGCGATCATGTTGTTTATTAATTTAGCGGAATTTGTTAATCTGTTAATCTATGCCGATGCGCATGATTTTACGTAAATCCATATCTTATTAAAGTTATGTTTAAAACGACTGTTGCAATCTATTATGATAATCCGTAGCAGGTACCTACGAAGTCTTTATCATGTGAACTGACAGAAATCCCAAACACAACGTTACACGTTTAGAATAATAATAAATCAATATTTTCAATTTCAACCATTCAGCCTGCCTCCTGTTTCAGGTATATCCTACCTAAAATTATGTTGAACACAGGAAAAAAAATCTTTATGGAATTTAAAGGAATAACTTTCCTGTAATTGTACGCAGGTAACTGTTATCCTTGCTGAACTGGTTTTACCGTTTCTACCTGCCTGATATTTTCAGAACAATGAAAAAACTACATAGTAATTTCATAACTATATGAAAGGTTTTATAAACATTACAGTACCTACTGAAGACTATCACATGTAATAGGTATATACATTTCTGAAGTTGATAGCGTGACGAGAATGGAAGAAGAAAACGTGTTACGCCGACCCCAAGTAACATGGGATAAGGGCAGGAAGATGATGATGATTTCTGAAATACAACGTATAGGTAGGTACATTTGTTTTATATTGTCTCAATTCTCTTGATTTTTAATCCTACTAGATGCGCCCCACGGTTTCACCCGCGTAAATGTCGATCCCGTGGAAATATCGGGATAAAAAGTAGCCTATATGTTAATCCAGGGTGTCAGATACCTCCATACAAAATTTTATCAAAATTGCTCCAGCCGTTTGAGCATGAAGAAGTAACAAACATATAAACATACACACACAAACTCACACACTTTCGCCTTTATAATATGAGTGTGGTTATAATTATCTACTAGTAAAATATTAGCTAGTAGAAATCCTTCGAATCGAACATATTTTCCTTTGATTTCAAAATTCGTAAGGTAGAGAGGAGATTTCCTGCTATATGTAAATAACCTATCATGATGGGCAGGAACAACTTCCCTTGCACTGATTCATTCCACATCCCGACCTAGCAAAACCTATCATATTTGACAGATAAACTTTGTGATGGATAGAATTGTTGAGGAGGTAATGATGATTTAGCCATTTAAAATTACGTTAATCATGTAAACTTTTTACACTATACCCTCGTGGGCCTACTGATAGGACAAAAAAGTAGGTCTACGTTAAAACCCTAATTAATGCAAAAATAGAAAATTATGAGGCAAACTGCAATGCTGTGGTGCAAAATCACAAAATGAGAATGATCAAATATTTATAGGCCCGTTTCTTAACCAGTCCTTGGCTAATAAGCCCAAATAACAACAACAGCCACATATAATACGATCTGAGCAGCGACAAAAATACAAGAGCAATGTTTTCGGTTGACAATGAGACAAATCATAGACAAACGACTAGAACAAAGGGTTTCAATAGAGAATAGAATAAATTTAAAACAAACACTCGCTATGAATATTTTCAGTCGTGTCTAAACAACGACGTTCTCTTGCGATTGACAAGCATCCATGTATAGTTAGAATGGTGTTATTTTAAAACAAGCACCTTGTTTCCTTCAATCGGTAGCGGTTCCAGCCCTTATTAGTATGGAGAGTTGTAATATTATATTCCTACCTACCTAATCTGCCAAACGACCAGATTAGAGAGAGGATAACGATGATTTATACCAGCACTTTCCACCAAAACTGGCGTGCACCATATTGTGGCATATTGTATCGATCTAGTAGGTATAAGAAGGCATATCTACCCACGTATTTCATAAGGCAGGTATACAGTGAAACAGAACAGGCTGAAATGAAAAGCAATAATTGACTTTATGTAGTTTTCATAATTTGTGTCCCGCATGTTTGGGCTCAGAAAGGTTTTAACGTCATTGATAAAAAGTGTTCAAGGTAATTCTTCTAATCAAACAGGATATAAATAATGAGTATCCAACATGGATTAAACAAATATATGTGGTTGTTACTTGTTGACCAACTATGAAACCTACAAAGTCGCGAGCTAATGCTAATAATACAGTGCTTTGTTTAATATTTGCTTCTAATCAACACATTAGCAAGTAAACATCGTGCATCGTATGCCTATCAAGTTTTTTATATTACCAGTGGCAAAAGATCCTGAATTTGTTAAATAAGTGACCTTGAACGACGTAAATCGTTATGCAGTCGTGCATTGCCGTACTAATGGCGATATGATGGCCGGTAGTGTTAATTGCATAAAAATAGCGTTTCATTTTCGACTTCTTTAATATAATTTTAATAGTAAAACGTCGTTTTGTGCATTAATTGAAGAAGAAGCAAAGTAACAACTGATTTGTTATGGCATACGGTACAGGGGCTAATGACGAGCAAACTGCGATGGGCCGAGTTGATTACGTTAAATCTCAACTCTTGCTCAACTCTTAAGACATCATTAGTCAGATGACTTCAAAAAGATAACAAAATAGATAGGAGGTTATCTTCACAAAAATAATAACAAAGACGTACAATCAGTAGGTAGGTACTGCAGAAAGGAAAGCAAAACGCAGAAACAAGCGCCTCTATCTGTCGCTAATATTATTGGCAATAAATAAAACTGCAAAAACTACTGAATATTAAAATTCAGACAAAATATTATTATCTCCAATATATTATCCTTACAATATTTTCCTTCACCTTTTGCTCTGTTGGTTCTAAATTATGCACACACGTTTGAAAAACATGTCGGTACACGCCCGATACACGACATTGACATTTATATGCGATACCCCTGCCAACAAAAGTAACCACTGGCTTTTAATTTATGTCTTTTATGACTTTGCAATCCTTAAAGGGTTGGGCAGAGGTAGTCTAAAATTTACAGATCACATTTTCAAATAGTTAGCAATAAAATGGAAGCAACAATGAACATTTTCGATCAGGATCTTATTTCATGGATTGGAACTGAAAATCGAAAAGAAAAACTCCAGTTACTTGGAATAAAATTGAAACGTGAACCTCAATTTAGACGATACACGCTAATAAGTTACTTTCGATTTTACTCAGAAATATTTGTCTAACTTAGCGAATTTTTCAACAGCTACGTGAAACTACTTCCAGCAGATATTGTGTAGAGAAACCTGAGAGCTCCATAGAAATCTAAACAACACGGTCCACAGCTGCATATGGACGCATTCTCAGCACATGACTACCTGACCAGCAAACAAAACAAAATATTATGTTTTGATGAGTCGACAGGGCATTACCCTTTCTAAGTTTATACAAGACCTGCCACTTTTAGAATAGTTGCAATGGCATTTACGTGCACTTTTAAATAAACATACGTAGGTCTCATTTTACGATAGCTTAGATCTAGATACCTATTGTTTGTAAGTTCGATATGTGACGACAAAGACTTTATCAATACAGTTTCAGTTTCGTGAGTATGTTAAAAAACGCGACCACATTATTTTTGAGAACAGCAGAAAACGAAAATCAACTCAAACGATACGAAAAATCCCATTGATCAACTTGGCGCATGGGTAACCCATTAACGCGACAGAATGATTAACTTGTAAACTCAAATACATTGTAAAAAAATACAAAATGTAAATAAAAACAAATTCAGTGTTAACGGTAATATATTAAAACATATTTGTAGTGTTCGGGCTTGGCATATTGCCCGGGTACCTATTATGTTCCCAAACGAAAACAGAAGCCATTTCGCGTTAATGGATTGGTTGAAAAACTAAAGCGTTAATTACATGATTACGTCCAAAGTTTATGCAACATCCTTGGACAATTCCTGTCCTGACCCTTCAAGTTTTAAGAATGTTTGCTTTAACTTTTCCGACTAACCTACTCATTCAATCGTATGTCACATGATAAACTTAATAACATTAGTTCTTAATCAATCGCTCACGATTTAGCTACTTGTTTATATTTACCATTAATGAAGTCTCCGTGATCCAAAGACGCTAACAATGAAACTATTAAAGTTAACTTGGTAATAAAAATCCCAAGAGAATTACATAAATATTGACCTAGTTACTGGTCCGCAGTCCCCGTTCGTTCAGGACGTCGAGGCATCCATTTTTATCTAACTACGCTTTGTCTATAACTGCGCATCCCCCAACATTCGGAGTACCCGCTTCACAGACTTTTATCCGTTCTACGTCGTCGTGTCCTATTTTATTCATCATTATTCTTTTCACTTCAATTTTTTATCATTATTCTTTTCACTTCAATTTTATTGTTCCTTTGTAGTTTCTGCAATACTCAGTGGTTTATGATGTTGTCTTTTATTCTTAGAATTTCAACTTCATCTGTTATAATATGACCTAATTTTTACTGATCCGTGCTATTCTTTGCTCTTTTTCTTAACAAAATTTGTTAAGAAAAAGAGCAAAGAATAGCACGGATATGATGTAGTATGTTTCCTGTCGAAACAAATAAGACGCAACCTACATAATTATATGTAAGTCAGTTTTGTTTGTGTTTCGTCCTTTCAAAATCACGCTGGCTTTTGTTTACTTTGCCAAATCTTGACGCGTTGTTTCTATTTTTCATGTCGCACTAATTTACTTTTGGAGTATCGTGACCTTGGAGCAGCAACTCTGTCCTTAATTTATCTGTGTCATGTTGTTCATTTCTCATTTGTCCACCTTATACCTCAGGAATAAATATTATATCAATCTGTCTAGCTGGCGTCTCAATTCTTCATATTCGAACGCTATGCTCGTTTGCACCTTAACTAATTGGATGAACGCCAAACAGGACCACCCAAACTATCTGACGCTTTATGATCATTGAACTTCTACTATCATGCTAATATAGTCGGCGTGTACGAGATAGATATGTACAATTCATACGAATCGTGTCGTTCTTCTAGATGGGTCCCTGGCGAGTATACCTAAATTTATTATAATTTTATACACATTTGTTGTTACGTTATTGAATATGGGACACTGCCAAAAACCTATAATTTATGATCGAATACGTCTGTATTCAATATGAAAAATCTGATCAGATCAAAATTATTTATAATAGGATTATTATTAACTGGTGTGATTTTTCGAACCCGAACACTCAAAGCTTTTTATTTTCATGTCAAAGAAAATACCTATTTGACATTATGGTTTCAAGTTACTTTACTTTGAAAGCATTTGAAGCCACTATCTTGAACAGATGAAAGGTTTGCACAGCTCCTGACAGACTGACAGACAGGCCACAAGGCCGGATTGACAGGGCTACTCGTCAGAGAAGTTTGTTTTTTAATTAGACTGGACTGTCAAGTTTATTATCCTTTTGAGTTCAGCAGATTCTATAATCTCCAACCTAATAAAACTTCGTGAAAATATTTGATTTGACATTCCAACTACATTATTATGTATTTTACAAGATTAAACAAATTGTAAAATTAAAACACTTTTGAACTTTGTATTTAAAAGATATCAATAATCCCAGAAAACATGTGTTTGCAGAACGATTTGTCGAAAATTTATGAAGATAGTTACGTGATTCGGTAGCTGATACTTATGTAAATATTTAAAGATTTTTTTATAAATATTTATCCAAATATTTTAAGCCTACAACAAATGAAAACCTTTATGAAAGTGCTATTACGACTACACACTCTTAAAAAAAATAGATACATATGAGAGGTAGTAAGGTAAGTAGATGTAACGTTAACGCCTAATTTTATAAGAGCCAGGTCAGTAAGTAAAAACGTTACATACATAAATTATTATTATTAGTAAAATTCCGTGCTTGACAGCTATTTATAGTCAAGCATTGGATAACAATTCGCAATTCAGGCTTAGTAACTTTTAACATCAGGAATCTCCATCAAAAGCAACGAAACAAATATAACTCCGGTTCATGTAAGATTGTCTACTAATATATAAACAAACGGAACTGTTTATATTGCATGTATTACGTTATACACGAGTAGATATTTTTTTTATATCAACCTGAGCCTGACACTTGGGACGCTGCCAAAAGCCAATGTTTTGTTGTAGGTAAGTGAGAAAGTACAACGCAACGAAAAGGAGGATTACGTAGTTCTAGTACAATAATATAGGAAATAATGAATTTGCTAAAAATGAACAATAGTCTTTTAACGATCCTGACGTTCCCTGTAACCATGACACTTATTTGTGTCTGCAGTTCATTGCATTATCTGTTCAATATTAGCTAATCATTTCGAAAGCTGTTTGCAGACGAGATAAGTTTTTCGAAACGACGTGAAAACATATTACTAGCCTAAAGTTACGATCGTAGATCAAAGATATCTTATGCAGCAAGTATACTTGTCACCGCTAATTTATTTTTAGACATGCTTAAGCAGCACTGGCAAAGCTACAATTTAGCAAAATTTTCGCTATTTCTGCGTACATAAGCAATAACCAGTGTGCGTGTCACGAACAACGTTCACACCCAATATACACATTAAAATTAAATAATAGCTCAAGGCCTACTGTTATTTTCGTTTTAATACAACAGCAGCTTTCCGCCAAACGTTGATCGGAGTTTTTATTCACACCAGCAGGCAACTTGCCATACGCAGCATGTGTTAGAATCCTTAGGTCGCATATTCATCACTCCGGCGTATTATCCGGCTCTAAATAGAAATGGGTGATTGATTAAGTAGGTATTTAATTGAAAGAAAAAAGTCTGTGTTTTTTTTTTATGTTACAGCATTGGTTATCAAACGGTTTGATTCGATTATGCGTTTCGCCCTGAAAAACTTTTTAGTTGTGTGGAAAATTCTCTTACGACCACATAGTTTGTCACAGTGAGTTTCGAAAACCGCTTTCATTCCAATTTTTTTCAGCTGTTTTATTTTATTTTACACGTGCGACTGCCGTTTCATTAATTATAATTCTGAAGAATGAACTAAGATTTTAACATGACACATCCTGCCTTCCGTGTTTTATTTGAGAAATAGGGTGTTTTCAGCCAACTGTAGAGGTCGTAGCAATAAAGATGAACGTGAACAAAATAAACATTTTCCAATTATTCGATCTCGACGAAAATAATTTAAATTGGCATCTTGGAGTTTTCATTGGCGCAAGATTTTTAATAGGTACGTCGCGTAAATTGTTTAGCGTAGGTACCTACATGCTGACATGTTATGACATGGTTCAACAGTATTATATTTTACGAATGCTCCAATTTGAATTCATTCATTGAAACATTTATTCTATTGAAGTTTTTCAGAACGTGTTGTGGGCGATCTATGATTACGTAACATTTAGTTAATGAGTTCAACGTTTCGGAACATGTAATTTGGAGCAATAAAATCTGTGTACTAGTGCTGTGTGCTTTATGGCATATTTTGTTGATTCCACGAAGTGGTTCATGGTACAATAGCGAGGAAACCATGACATATTTATGTTGATGCGATCCGTGGTATTAACCTATATCCGCACACAAACATGTCAAAGCAAAATATGATCTTTCAATATAGTTTCACCACATTTTCGTTTATTAGCTAACTCTTGTCAGCTCTCCAGTAAACTCAGGAAATTAGCGACAATGTCGTTCCAACTCATTATCTTAATTATGTAGTCGCATGTTGATAAAGATATGGCAGTTACCTAACGTAGCTGTTAAAATGTAAAAAATTAAAATAAACATTAAAAAAACATACATTTTTAGTATATTTGAAAACAAAAATTAACTATAAACAAATGGGAATTAATGACGAGTAATTAGTATGGCAAATAATAGCGTGTTTGTGTATACTAACTCAAAGACCGCCGGCTCTCCCTAGAGCGATGGTAATGAATTGGGCTCGTTAGCTGTCATAACTAAGGCTGAAATACCTTTTTAATAAAATCGACCTAATTCTGTATTTTCTTGCTCATCACATTTTTTTTAACACCGAGAAAATAATACCTAGGCACGAACACGCACAATGGTCCACCTGAAGGCCTAAGTGCGGAAACCAAACCTTCTAACTTAGAATATAGAACATAGAACCTAGGCACAAAAAGTTTTTCATGAAAATATACATTGTGGTTATTTAATTTGACTTTTATGTGTGAAATGCTCTTTTCTGTTTTAATATATCAAATCTTGTATATCTATAATTTTTAAAGTACCCACTGTCTGATTAGTCAGGTACCACGGCCACTCCGAAATGGTTTGCAAAAACACTGGCACACATACACGACAATAAAACTAGAAAGTGACAAGTCCGTTATACTTTCCTGACGCCTTATCAGTAAAACAAAACAAAATGTAATGTTTATTTAAATTTTTTTTTTTTTACAAATTGGCAGTGCCAACGTTCTATGTGATAGGTATCATGTTTTAAAATAAGATTTGGTAGGTGCATATATAATAAGAAGACATAGAAGTATCATTGTGAAACAGCAAGTGCGGATTTTCATTTCGCAGAAATTGAGCGATATCGATTTGAGTGTAAATAACTTGAGATAAAATACCTGCTTGTCAATTGTGGCTGACCACATTGAGTTGAGTCAATAAATTCGGCGATGGAGTAACCAAAATTCGGCAGTAAATGCAAAAAGAAAAAACCGAGCGTTTATTTTAGGTAGTTTTCGTTCTAAGACATCATTTTCATAAATATGTACTAAGCACAAAATTTTTACAAATTGTTTTTTTTTTTTTTATAATTAGGTAGGTACATAATTAACGTGTTCCACACTTCAGAACTTACGTAAAAACTGCTCAATACACGAAACAATTTTCATATTTTATGTTTTAGTGATCATAAGAATAACTTAAGCTTTTTTTTTTGGGTGGGAAATCATCAAATGCCCGCTCTGGGCGGAGCGGAAGGGAGTGTCAGACTCTTACTGACTAAAACCCACCCGTGTTCCTTCCTTAGCCCTTTATTTTCCGGGCCAGCGGTAACCCTTTCGGACAATTCCGCTGACCCGGTAGGCTTCGGCCCTAAGGAGGCCCCTTCTCTGCTGCTGACATCTCTTTGAGGCGCGCGTGAAACACGTACGCGCCGTCCGGCATGGGCATGGTCCTGATCGGACGGTGAGCTACCCATTACTCTCCGCCCGCAGGCCCGCGCCTACGCTACGGTGGCCGGGAGTCGTCCCGTAGCTCCCGACGCCCGGAGCGTCTCCCGCGGCGGCTGGGACGAGAGGCTCTCTCCCTCATCCGTCCCACCACCTCCTTCGCTAGCATGACTGCTTCGCAGAAAGTTGTGACTGCCTCCCACCCCCTCTCGCCCCGGACCATGGCTTGCACCAGGGCCCGACGCGAGAGGTCGCCGCCGCTGCTGATCGCCTCTACGAGGACACGGCGGTGCTCCGCCCAAGCGGGGCAGACCTCCACCGTGTGCTCCACCGTGTCCTCTGGGCGATCCTGACAATGGTGACACCCGGGCGTTTCCTCCCGCCTGATGATGTGCAGGAACCTCCCGAAACATCCGTGTCCGGTGCGGACCTGCGTCACGCGGTAGGTGAGGGCGCCGTGGCGCCTCTCTATAGCCACTCCTCAAAGAGGGGTGTTATCGCCACTGTCGTGGCGTGCCCTGCGCTGGGTTGCGACAGTCGCTCTTTCCATGTCGCCATGAGATCGCGCCGGAGATCCGTCCGCTCCACCGCGATTTGCCGCGGAAGCGGAGTTTCCCCCCGGCTTAATGCCTCCGCGCGCCACTCATACAGGCGCGCTAGGACTATCGCCTCCAGATCCCATGGCGGCAGTCCGGCAAGGAGGCTTAGCAAGGAGGATAACTTAAGCTCTCGAATACTCACATTATGTGCATTATTTTATCCTAATGGTACAGTTACGGATTAAAATATATAAAATATAATGGCTTTACCGTAGGGTGCGGCTAGTTTTATATCCAATATATCTCGACGGAACGACGACGACGACGATGACGACGATTTTTAATAGATTTGTTGCATTCAATCATCATTCAATAAATGACATTTCGTTTTAAGGGATATTTATTGATTAAATTGACAAAAAGTTTATTATTGCCTGTATCGAGGATTAGGGGGGGGGATTAAGAATTTATTTGTATTCCGTGAACTGGAATTCAACTAATTATACTTTACGACTGGGCTGAAATTGACGGTAGCTACTAGTTGTAAAGATTTACTTTATTAATCCATTCCAGTTCACCAAGCAGCTAAAAGATACTGCATTATCCTAGCTTTAACATGTGTTATAAGTTTTAAAGAGATCCTGAAAAATATAAAGTACCTATAGTATTAGGTCACTAACTTGTTTATCAGGCGGTTGCTAGTTGGTCATATTTGACGATTGTGACACTATTTCTTGTATAAAAAAGCAACGTAGGCGCACATCCTTGGGTAAAGCCATCTATCATCAGCAAAACACGCTTCCATGATCATTTGAGACAACAAAAACACGAATCTAAAATGCATTTCGCATTTTCAGTCGCCGCCTATTCCAGCCTCTGAATCAACAGCAACATGAGAAGTTCCATAAAAACAATATGTCTGCCCACACGCAACCTTCACGTCGCTAATAGCTAGACCAGCTCAAACACTTTCAAACTGAATTTAAACGTGCTCCTAATAACCTTCGCAATTCAGCTGGGACTGAAATTATACGCACGGCAAGTTGTATCAGACAGATGATTTGTTATATGTTTATGTAAAGTAGGGCGTGAGCATATAAAATAAAGTAAGAGGTTATTTTTGTTTAAGTGGAATTAGCGTCATTATTAGCCACCATTGCTGCTGGTTTTTGACAGCAGAATTTCGGACAATTTGTCACGGCTGTCGTTGGGGAAGCTGGTAGAAACGTCGTGTTTCGGTTTTCTAATCTAATAAAACTTTCTAGCTAAGCTTTTATTTAACCAATAAATCGGCCACGATAGTTGAATTGATTAGTAAATATTTTTCATCGTCAATTTAGCGGCTAATAAGTAGTCATCCAAGTCACAAATTATAGAAATCATTGGTACCAGGATATCATAAATCGCAGCAAGATACATGTTAGCAAATTAAACGGTCCATGTAATAACACATGTGTGAATGCCTTAACAAATGAGGCCAAGCTCGTGATTGGCCACACCTGTGCAAGAGGTTGAGGACAGCAGTCAACTTTTATGAATAATATTCCTAATTTATGAGCCTCTTATTTTTATATTACTTCATGATTTGCCGAGTAGTTATCAATCAGTTGGAGATTTTCGACCTCACACGATTTGAAGTTTCACTGGCACTTCAACAGTTTAAAGCGTTAACTTGAAGTACTTAACTGCCTAATTTTATATTTTTTTACATCATTCTTGACGTCTGTACGTCATTTCGTTCTAATGATCGTTAACAACAATGGATAAATGATTTTCGTTCCACGCTTCGTTGTTAAGAATTCGTTACGCCTAACATTACAGTATTTTTTAAAGAAAATTTAAAGATTGTAATTTATGGCTTGTCAGAACTGTAGCTAAAACTGGTATAGGAAAGCAAATTTATAATATGACAGGAATGTCCCTGTGCATTGTACAAATGACTGCACATATCTGCATCACTTTCTGTACCTGGATTATGTCTTCTGCATGAATTCCTTGTGGTTTGGTTTGGATATAAATGCAATTATTATACTTTTAACACCCGCACGACATTTCCCTCCTTCAAAGCTATTGGTGCGTCTACGCTTTATCTTAACAATTTTAGCGACTCAAGAGTTAAAACCCAACATCCTGACAAATGGTATCTGTATCACAAGGTTAACAAGTTCAAACAGTTTCCTTCGACTCGAGTTTAGTTGGAATACGACGTCGTTATCGCTATCAGTCACCGGTGGCCGACGTTCTCCGACAAATTGTTATTGAGCCGTACCCGACGCGATACCGCGACCCCACGGTCAATACAAGGAGCTTTCTTATCGACCGAAATGTAGGTACCAACCCGTAAACTTTCCAATTAAAATCCATTTGACACAAAAGTCAACACCAAGCCTATAATGGACATGACCCGCTCTAAAACAATGGGCGCTTTGACGTTGCTTCCACTGACCTACATTTTACAATACATCAATATCATACAACTAGGTAAGTACAAGACATAAAAAACATCTTAAGTTTTAATACTAGGTTCAACTGGTTAACACGATAGTGTTATTAGTCCCTCGTTAAAATTATCAAGAGGCAAAAAAATTAAACATTTCTGATAACACTTGTAATAAACAACTCGGTTCGTTCCGAATGAAAACATTGTTCAATGCAAACAAAACGCTTGACTGCAGGTGGTAATATGTTATAGAGTAAACTACATGTCTATAATATTCACCTCATTAGCGACATTTTTCAAGAGTCTGTACAAATTTGTCTTGGCGTGGCGCGTCGTCGGCGCGTTTGATGTGCGGACGCCGCGATAATTACAGAATTAATGGCTTGATACAGAGAAGCAGTTTTTATCGCAATTAAGAGTGCGCTATCGATCGACCCAGTTGCGCTACACAACGCTGCACTAATTTACAAGTACTAAACCTTGGATAGAACTAAGCAATTTGCTTGTGCTTAGTTTTACTATTTAGTTAGTTCCGAAACTGCAGCGCTGCGTCTACATTTTCATGGACCCTAAAATAAATCCCAGTGAAATATTTGTTACCACGCAGTCGAATCATTACGAAAATTATTCCACAACTGCCAACACTTGAATGATAATAGGATCTAACTAAACGCGTGGAGTCCGCTCGTTCCAGATATCCATAAGCGGTATTAATCACTCTAAATGGACCTTCAGTTCGCCCTGTTTTTTTATTTACGTTGCAAATATCCACTTAGCCAATAGAGCCTTGTTTTTCATTAGAAACAGTTGGGTATAATCTGCGAAGCAAAAATGGAACGCCTAAATAGCACGCAAGGTTAATGTTTTGCAGTATATTAAAGGCGTCAATAAGAAGCAGACATTCCTAGAGCGACCTGTAACCTGATTACTGTGTACACAGTCTCGGGTCGCGTGGCAATGACACTCCTTTCTTTATCTGTGCGGTGTCTTTGATGCTCACACTTTTAATGCAAACAGAGTACTGAATTCACTCCTAGCTTCTCGTCACTTTATTTGCAAAGTAAATGCTTCCTGATATAATTTTCTCAAAAGTACCTAGCTTACTTAGTTTAGGCTGGCGGTGGCCTGATCGATAAATTGAAACATCTCCATACAAGCTCGCTCGCTCACTCAAATTACCATAAAATGCAAATAAGTTTGGATAAAGGAGGTGAATTAACAAATTGAAGACATTTTTATGGTTGGAGGACACACGCGCACTTTATTACGCGCTATTGGCAAAACTAAAGTGGTATTGTTTGTGCCAGTCATATCTGCCGGCGAACCAAAATCGTTCTGCAGTAGTAATGGTGGAATAACGTGCTAGTTGTAAACATAAACAATGATTAATGGAGTTCCGAAATGTGTTTTCTTCGGTTAGTGTTCCATTGTCGTCTCATTACCAATGGATACTTTTTGGTGCCAGTTTGCGCAAATTTAAAGTCTTCGGTACACTTTCGGGCACCTTGAAGGACCTGTCGATCTATTCTGAAAAAGCCTGACCGTGACAAGTTAGGTAAAGTTGAGCTGTCAACAGTGTCAATCTCTAGCATTAGGTGGAATGACAGTTCAAGCTTACTTCACCTAAATAAAAAAAAAAAATTCACGGTGGTATGTGTTCTTTACATGGTAAGAAACGACAGGTCATAAAAAAATCTTAATTCTTAATAATAATTATTAATCATTTTGTCAGCTACACCAACAAGCCATTAATTGGGCTATATGATAATCTTGAAGTTCCTGCGCTCGAAGACTATCATTCACATGAATCATGATAAAAATCTCATCATAATTTTGTAAGATAAAATCGATTACTTAAAGCGTATTATTTTCGAATCTGTTATATCACTTTACATGTAATATACCATTAAGTATTTAAGTACGTGCATAAAACCTTCAGCCTGCACGAAGCAGTTAATTTATTGGTCGTATCTTTATCACTTAATCTTAATTAAGCCCTCCTAGATTATTTTTATCTCGGAAAATTTGCAATTGCAAATGGCCGTCCAAGTCGTCTCCGCCTGACCCGTTTGTGAGATGTCAAATATTGGCTTCGTGCAAACAATCTTATCCGTGCGTCCGTTTACTTGGCTCTACATATAGGGGTACGTGCACCCACTGGCTGTATGTATACAGTACCGGACTTTAATTAAAAAGAGTATTCAATTTAGTTTGATCAAGCAAGAGTTTATAAAATGTGTGTATTTAAGGCCGAGTGATCCTAGAATAGCTTACTTCAAGGTTTTCAAAATTAAGAAAGAAGTTAGTATGGAAAACATGTAGGTACGATGCGATGGATAAACAGTTTACTAGTGCGATTAAAAGGAAGAAACAATGAAGGAAGGAGGAGCTGTCAATCAAGCGTGTTTATAATGATGTTATCTTTTCGGGAACATCTGCAATAACTGCGTTGACAAATCGTAATATAGGAGTAGGGGTACCAGCCGAAGTAGATGAGCACGATGACCACCACAACCTAACAAATATGGCGAGTAATAAATAACGATAATTTTATAATAGAGTCACCATAACATGTTACGGTGTAGGCAGCCCTTCGACCTGCAAATTATTATGAATAATTTTGTTTACAACTCAAATATTTATTTTAGTTAGCGTGTCCATTAATTCATCAATCAAGTTTATCGATAAGAAATCTAAATATCTTTAATTCTTTCTCTGCCCACGGTGGAAATTATTCGAAGTAATTTGTTTATTTATTCCTATCCTAGAGCCATTGACTATAAATCGTCGGCTGTAATGAAAATAAATAAAAGATTAACTTTAACAACTATTAACTTTATGGATGAGACACGGCGTGATTGTTTATTGAATTTGCTTTATAAGGGCTTAATCAAAGCATAATTTATATTTTTTTTCAAGTACATCAAGATGGGCGGCTTTGTGTCTAAGACGATCACAATTTTTCCTTAAGAAGAAGTCCAATGTTATTTCAATAAATGTATTTTGTTTAATACAACATCATGTTTTATTTAACACACATAATAGGAAGATGGAATCATATTGTATGGCTACTAAGTACTTTTATTTAAAGTACTCGTACTATCGTAAGGACTCGACTACAAAATTAAAATACATTTCATTGTCTTGTTTTAATAGATACTTTTCATCCATTATCTTTTATATTTCTTCATCTATTCCAAGTTTTTCCGCTACCTCAATCATTCTAAACATTCGTTTAAAACTCTGTATACCAGAAGTGTTAAAGCTGTATTCCATATTAGCTGTAATAACATGAACAGTAATTACGTCTGTCCACACAATATTACTTAATGATAACTATTAACGTAGGGTCAGACGCTTCAATCAAGAATTTGACGTTGTTGATGTATTAATATGCGTGGGTGTCGACGGTCGTCCTTCGTTGCCCACTTCAAGTGATCGACGTCCACTCGAAAATTACCGAATACACAAAACAAAAACAAACAGAGTCATGTTAAAGTTTTAATACGAGTGTCGCAACTGTGCTCCTCCCAAACGTAGAAGCCGAATTGACCTTCTACCAAGGGCAAACTAAAGAAACATCGAATTGAAACACCAAAGGTGTTAATTTATTATTTCTGTAAACGCAAGACTTCCGCCCTTTGAGCTGTAGGAAGTGATTAAGTACTGTTTTGATATAAAAAATAACAAAAGTTTGAACATACTATTCTCACGATCAAGTACCACCAACCAAATAGATATGTGTGAAGGTAAAATAAACTTTAGAGGTAAGTGTTGATCAAAATTTCTTGCAGTTAACTTCCATCTTGTGCGAGTGTTTGCTCTACCTACTGATCTTGTGGGAAGTGTGACGACTCACCTATATGCACATTAGGCGACGATTTGAAAGAAATATTTTTCATCGTTGATTTGTCTAATTTGTTTACGTATTTTCCAATCAGCAGCAGTTAAATGTGAAGGTTCATTATACATGGTGCGCTACAGCACGTGCTTGTGTGTATGTGTGCGCTTTGAATATTAAAGTGTTAAAACAAACGTACTAATTAACATCCATTCATATGTGTGGAGGCCACGTTGATTCATGTGTGCTGCTTGAATGTTCTTATCACGGATGTGTGCACTCTTAACGTTAAGTGCAATATGGTATTCAAGTCACCATATTGTTGCTTAGAAATAAGTTTTAACATCGAATATTCCATTCCAATGACATAGGTATATTTTCCTTTGTTCCGAAATTGTGTCACAACAATCTTGTTTTCGGATATATCCATATATTTGCCGGGCTCTCTTATTAGACTTGTCTGGTGCATTGTACAATGAAGTGGCAGATAAAACAGATCTAGTGACCTCTTTTAAGGCTGGGGCATTGTTAAAACGATTATTTTTGATGTGTGGTCGGTCGCTATAAAAAATCATTGGGCTCGTGGGCGGAGGACCATTCATGAGTCCAGTTTTGTAATAGCACTTATGCGCCTATATCATTTATGTTTATGTTATAGCTGTGGTAAAAAGAGATAATGATTACATCGTATTGTTCAACAGTGTCTGAAAATATTACATAATGTTTGTGACCGGCAATATTGTTAAGCTGCTTTTAGACAACACAAACGCAGGATCATGATTGTGCTCTCTGGAAGAGATGAAAAGGGGAAGATGTTGTTAATATTTTGAGTTACTGACGGAAGTTGTATAATCCGCAATATTTGTAATACAAACTGTCTTTATGATCCCGACGAGCGGCGGGAAACAGGCTGCGTACGTGAGAAATAATATTTGAGTCTGGACGTTGTGCAATATCTTTATAACTCTCTCCTCTTCTGTTGTTATCTCGAGGACTCTCCGTATTATCTTGTAAATTGCTTCGCGATTCGAATGCGAACGCTTTTATCGTGCCCTAATAACATTATTTCATTGGTTCCCAAGTAACTTTTTGCTGTTATATATTTGGTGTTTTCTTTATTTAGCTAAATGTTATTATTTCCGTATTAGAAAATATTTTCATGATACCGTGATTCATCACCTGTATATGGAGAATAGATATTTATAATGTTAAATACGGCGATATGTCTATTTTTATGGTAGTCTTTTATTGGATACCTTGGGTTCATGCAAATTAAAAAAGTTATAAATCCACCACCTACTTATAAGTAGGTACTTCGTTGCATTTCTTCTTTTGAATGAGATTTTCAGTTTCTTATAGATTTAATTAATCTACCGATTTTTAACTGGTACTTGTCACAGCATTCGTTCCACTCCTTTGTTGCATTCATTCATGCTTCAGCCTTCGTGTCAAAAATATTTTAAATGGCAAAGTTTTGCAATGCAGATACATAAATTAAATTCTTAATTTATCATTTACAATATTGTGTTCCATAATATTATCGAGTTTTTATGTAAATAATGCAATGAGGTATTTGCTTGTACATTCATCTTTTATCCATTGGGTCGTTTATTTGCTTTTTGATGGCGATACTATTAAAATTGTTTGATCATACCGATTAAATAGTTAACATTATATTCAGTATTCAATAGGACAATAAAGTTACCACATCAATATTACACCTAAAGGTGATCTTAGACTTAGAACTGATATTAATTAAATATTACACACGTTAAGTATTATTATTTGATTTGATGTATCCTAAACAGGAGTTCCTTGCCAAAGTGTTACATTACGCACATCTGAAGCTGAACTGTACGCGACAGAAGTACATGGCTATAGAATATTTTAGGCATGTTGTATTAGACTTTAGTTCATGTCCTAATGTAATTCATCAGTTGAAAATTCGTTAATTCGTCCATTGTTCTCTGGAGCATTGTTCAGTCGCCTGCTAGGCGCCAATAAGTACGCGACGCAACTTGATATTAGGTTAACTCAACATAACGATCAATAAATAATATGTTTAACTACAAAACGACTACACAGAATAAGGTTATGCCCAAAAATTGCGAAATTGTAAAGTGGAGTTAAATTGATGTTCTTGACCTTTTCAATGTCTGATACAATCTTTAGGTTTTAAGGACCGTTATTCTCTTCAGCTGAGACAGAAACTGAGTGAAAATTACATAGGGACTAACCTATTACTACTAACCTACTAATCTATACACTTAATATCTTTCTTTTGTTTTAATTTAGTTACTACTTCTATTAATTAACCTGAAACTTGAACTTTAATGAAACAAAATTAATCAATGACAATTAATTCTGTGAAATTTCAACTTTGAGGTAGGTGCATACACCGCACAGTTAGAAGTTCACACAAATATTAATGCCCATTCAATGAAGGATTACACAAATAAACAAATAAATTACTCATATAAAATTAATAATAGGAAAAGTTTTGTTTTATATTTTTGGGGATATTATAAAAGTCCGTACCTTTTCCTTATTTAATTCAGTACGTAATTATGCCTAATAAATAACTATCCCGTAGGTGTAGGTATGTTTTAGTAGGTATAGGTATTTCAGCAGAGAATGCAATTACTTATAGAAGGGTTTTCAATTGTTAATGTTATGTAGGTACGACGTGTTGACGATTTCAGACTTATATTGAACTATAAGTCGAGGTTCCTCACGATGTTTTCCTTCACCGAGGTGATCAATGGTAGTTCCTTCTCTGTATGAAAAATCGCTGAAAAGGCCTTTGACCTGTAGTTGGACAATGATAGGCTTGCATTATAATGTTATGTAAAATGCGCTATTACGTTGGTTTTTGAACGATAAAGCAATATCAAGCGGCATTGTATTGTTTTAGCGTTTTAGGCTATACCTATAACTTGCCGACGGCACGCTAATATTTTTATAGATCTGCCTTTACAGTGTTTCAGTTATAGAAGTTTTGTATTTTAAATTAGGTAACAGCTTTTCATTATTAGGCTAAATTAAATTTAAAGGGAGATGCAAAGTGTTCATGAGTTCGTCCTAGGCTCTAACTATCTGAAATTTTAGTGTTTCTAAAAGTGTCTACATATCTTATGAGCTACCTGATAGCGACAATTGCATTTAGAAGGCTGTTTATATACAAATCTCTTATCAAAAACCTGCTGAAAGAAAGTGGAAGGATTTTCAACTGGTGAAAGAGGTTATGATTTTCATCTTTCATGTAAGATTCTTATTAGATTTTAACGGTGAATATACGGCAAATATGATCTTGGGGATCAAGAGTTTTAACATTGTACCAATTGTAAACAAGTTGAAATGCAGAAAGAGTATTATAAATATAGTAACGTATGTAGGGTACCTAATAAAAATAATACTGGCAATGCAAGTGAAAACTTATCAACGGCTAGGTGCTAGCTATAATAAAACATACCTAGTGTTTGAAAAACGTTTAATTGCATGCAATTTATACATTCCTTTGGATATCAATGGTGTGCCATGTGCTCGCAAAAATGTACGGAATGTGACAATTTGTTATCTAGCTTCGATTTGACGAATTTATCTGTTGTTACCTGCTGTAGTCGGCAAATGCATTTTGTATGGAAATACAACAAGGTTTTGGAAGATCTGTTCTTCACGTTTTTTTCTAAAGGCATGGGTGAAAAAAGGTACTCATGGAGATGGAGGGGCCACTGGATAAGCTTTTACAAAATGGGTTGTCTAAGATCCTAAAAAAAATATTGAATATTCTAAATCTAGATAAAAGTACAAACACGCAGAATTTAATAATCTAGGATTTAGAAACTGTTATTGATGATGAAGATAATCCAAAGCAAAATGTAGACACAGACAACTGAAGAAAAAGGTAAAAACATCTGCTTAGCATATCAGACAGACATCAAACACATTACAAGCACTGTGTATAATTATGTAATCAAATCATGTGTTCCCGGAATGTGCCTTATGTACAAACTAAAATGTGTGTGTACTTTATTGATCAACAAATATAAATGATTAGCAACAGCGTGTGAAGGAACACGTACGTGGTGTACCTCCGCGGTGGTAATCAGAAAAGGATTTCTTTGAAGCAGTTAGCAGACAAAACACTAGAGAAGAAAAAACACTAGAGAAGAAAAATTAATACATCTGGATCTATATAATACCACTTTGACGACATAAAAGCGAAGCGAAAAAGCCAAGGTCACGCGTTGTTAAGCCTACCTCAGCACGTGCCGGGCACTGTGTACTCCAATAAGTCCCTCTGGATGCTCCTGGCACTCCTGGCGGGCACTGCTCCAAGTCCCAGCGAGAACAACTTGCAGCACAGCCTCAGTCTCACTGAGATCAGGATCAGGATCGCGAGTCGTATCGCGTCCGCACCACCCGGCACTTCCACTACACGCCGACCGATCAAAACATAGCTCTCACGAACCTTTTCGACACACAGACTCGATTTGCAAAATTTATTCATCGCATCCGCCGAAAACACGTATAATTTTTATGAGCTGCACCGAAAGTACGCTCGGAACTGAGTATTGACTCGGATCCTGAATGTTTTCTTTACGTCCGACATGTATTAGCACCAATAAACTGTGAGGAAAACACCATAGACGCTAACGCAGCTCGAGAGCTGCCGGAAAACTCGATTTCGCACGTTTAAACAGTGTCGAATGCGTGCGCTCGCCGGCCACACCACCGCGCTGTAAACAGAGAACGCGCCTCACAACACACGCACACACCCGGCGCCTCACGTATCGCTCGCACACATGCGCACCAGCCACTGCGCGCGCATTCTGACTCGAGACAGAAATAGATGTCGCGTCAACTTCCACCAATCACAAGCGAGCTCCATCACGCCATAACGACTTCTGATCGGTTGAGGCTCCATTGATAGATTGGCCACCACAAGGCGTTTCAATTCGCGATTAACTGAATGTTTTTGATAAAATTTAAGTGATATGAAATCTTAACGGTTGGAATTATCGACGTAATCTTTGAAATCATAAAAATTGTTTTGGTGCACTTGGATGATAGCGGGACCAGAAATCAGAGAGCACCTGCGCGAAAACGCAATACATTTTGGCGCGAATTTTAATCAAAATGATCGTTACCCACTTCCTACTTTGTTTTAGATTACGGATCTCTGATAGGTCGTCTGGTAAAAATTGAATAGCTATATTTGAGAAAATTCTAGATTCATTTTAAATTGTAGATAACAATTTCCACTTCCAGGATGTTTAATGATATTTGTAGGTATTGCTCTAAAATTTCAAGTTCATCCATTTAAAGTTTCATGCTTATTCTTAAACAAAACCAAATAAATGTTAATAAAAATTAATGCGTTTTATTTCATTAATGGTTTGAAATCAAGTTTGGAGCAATACACACGTAGAAACAGTGTTTTGCTTGTTTATTGAAATCAGGGGTCACGATCACCCGTCTTTACTTGTTACTAGTGAAGGAAAATAATCTCTAATCGTTCACGATAGAGTTGATATTCATAAAGCAGGAGATCTTAAAATCTTATGTAATGGTGTGGTGGTTAATAGATTATTACGACTATTGTGTATGTATGCGTGCGCAGCTTTGAATGTTGAAGGACTATTAGCTCTTGGTTGGTTCCGTGAGCTTTTATAACTTGTAATTTAAAATATTCTTAGCATCGAATTTTGTGTAGCGATTGTAATACAATTTTCTTTAACCGTAGCAGAAATATATTTTTTCGGTGTTTGGCGTGAAATTCGTGCATATTTTGATACAGTCGTTTAATAGTTTTAAAAAAAAATAAAGCAAGAAATGTAAAGAATTCGTAGCACGGTTTCGAAACGTGTTACTTAACTTTTTTTCATAGCAAATGACTTGGCACACTGCAAAAAATACTAAGTATTGAAACTTTTTCTGGTGGTAACAAAGCACTTTTCCGAATGAATATGGATGGTTTTGGTTCCTCACCTACGTTAAGTAGGTACGGGTATTATGAGATAGACCAAAAATACAAACTTAGTATAAAAAGGTTTTGCTCTTGTGTGAAAGATTATTATCATCTGCCTAGCCTTTTCCCAACTATGTTGGCGTCGGCTTCCAGTCTAACTGGATGCAGCTGAATACCAGTATTGTACAGACGCCAGCAGGTCAACCTACCCGAAACTGTCAGATTTTCCCAATCAACCTTGAACCTTATGCTTTAGCAATAAAGTCGAAAATCTATCAAAGAAATCTGACAGGTTGTAGTAACTTGATGTGCTGGCGTCTGTACATGCAGTGACTGCCTATCTAACCTCCACAACAATGTTACGGGTAACCCCTTGGTAAGACTGGTTGTCAGACTTTCGGACTTCTGACGACCCATAACGACTGTCAAAGATCCAAGAATCACCCATCCACGGACCAACTGCGGCAAGGTGCAGCTGTTATTACTTAGCCTCGAGCCCCTCGTGTGAAAGATTAACTAAACTGAATTTATTGAACTTTGGTTTTTTTCAGCTCTCTGGCTCTACGTAATCTACGTTGACTTGTAGGTAGGTAACTTCGCCTCGGAAGACCTATGACCAGGTGTAGAAGCCTCTTGACTGAGATAAAGATGCTGCTCTACTCTACGTCTCTATGACACACGATTTATTATCCCTCACTCCTTATCCCTCACTTCTTAGCCCATTCCTACAGCAAATCCGAACTTCATAAAATAGGAAAAAAAAAAAGAAAAATCTTTGAACACATTTTGGCACCAGCACCCTAATTGCGTAAAATACCAGACTTTGGAGGAATTGCTAATCCGTTGCTTCATATGCTCAAGAAATTTCTCTGCTCAAAAACGTAAATGAGGCAATGAATGTTGTTGAAATGTCAAAATGAAAGCCATTGCTACTGTTAGTGTGTTACACAATTACCCTGCAGAACTTCGAAGAACGTATTCGTAAACACTAGGAATTTGTGCCAAATGCAATTTCTGCGAAGAATATTAGCTACTTCTTTGAAATTATGTCAAAAATGAATTATTAGTAGCAATTAATAAAATAGTCGGTAGCTCTCTGGTATTTATAATAGCACAACAACAGCATAGTCACTTACAATTCAAATTAATTATCATCTAAAATTGGCATTTCAGTAACCATGCAAATAACAGGTAGGTAATAGAGACAAAGGAGAACAATAAAAAGTGTGTCTAGCAGATCTTAATCTAGAACAAACCAATATGAGCTACATAGATGTGCACTCTTCACACTGTCTAAATAGGGAACGTCTGTATAAAGCAAAACTCATGGAGAAAATATCACTATAAATCTGTCAAGTTGGACCTTTATTGTATTGCCTTGGCATACGTGTCAGTGGGCTATTAAATGTAGGCAATAGACAATTCAAAAATACGATGATGACGCTTAATACGTTGGCTAAACCTAAAGTTAAAATAGTTTACCAATTGTGCATCGATGGAACCGTTTATAATTTTATGGAGTAGATATTAATAAGTAAGAATGGCTACGTCTTTCTTTTAATATTATTTTGTAGAGTCCTCCAGACCGTATTTCAGCCATGGCGGCCAATCGCAACGGATACTAGCCTTCGGCGTGGCAGATATTATATTGCACAAGTGTGTGCGCACACACGCAGACACAGGTGCACTCTCTCTTCCCTCCTCTCTTAGTTCGATGGGACGACAATCCGACACGACCGGAGAGAAATTAGGAGCAGAGTCTTTGGTTTTACTGAAAAAGGAACCACACAGGTCATTTTCAGAACTACTCTGTCTGCAGAGCCAAAAGTATCTAATCTAATCCAACAATGGAATATTAAGCCATAAACATTAATAAATGCCAGCAGACTGTGGTGAATCTTAAATCATCTCTAGGAATTTACTTAGAATATAAGTTTTAATTCTAAGTAATTGGAAACTTTAAAAAACTAATAAGTTACAGAAGCAGTTAAGTAAATGCATTTTGTTGGATATTGACAACAGACTCGGTTGAACATACCATTACGTCCATTTTGCATCCCTAAATTGAGTTTCGCTTCTACATCTAAATATACTTAGTAATTATATTACTAGATAATTACTAAGTATATTTAGCTGTATTGTAGTATAATATGCTGTCATTCTGCACGTGCCAGAATTAATTTCTTGCCTGTCCTGATAATTTTCGTTATAACATTTATAGATTAGCATCAATTTGACAATTGACAGTCACTGATAAATATATTTAGCAGTCTTTTCATTCTAAATACCATGTGCCATAATTAATTTCTTGCCCGCATCCTGACAGTTTTCGTTCATTATATTATTCTAATGAACGAAAACTGTCACGATGACAATAATCAATCAATCAATTATCAATTTGATATGTATGATACTTAATTGTATGATAGGTCTCGTCTTTAAACGTTGATTTCAGACAGATGTATATGGATTATTCAACACTTTTTTTATTTTATTTATTCCCTTTATGTATCTCTATATCAACAGCTCAATCTAAATCGATGACACATGTAGGTAGGTTGGTTATATCCGCCTTAATCTCATAGATATTTCATAACATAATTACCTATTTGATCTACCAATCATAATGAAGTTCCGCTTTTTATAAATGTTTTTGTTAAAATTCAATGCGGATTCGATCATTTACGTAAATACATAGCTAAGTCATAATAATCTTATCAAAAAAAACTTACGAGACGTGTGCTGAATGGTATCGTGTTAGATTCACTTACTTTCCTTGGATGAAGTGTGTTAAGATGTAGTGTTGTAAGGTTTAAGTAGTTTTTGGGTAGATAACAATATTTCGGATACTAGAAGCGGCCCTAAAGTGCCTTGACACCAGTTTAATTTCCGTGTGATCTTTGACAGTGTTACAAAAAAACGCGTAACGTCATGTCTTGTTGATTTAGGCGATTATCACACTGCCACGCATCACGCAGCGGTGTGCGGGAAAAGGTGCCAAATTCCACGCGCGTGAGTGCGTTTTTATTGAATTTGTATGTAAAAAATCACGCGCGTGAGTGCGTTATCTGCGACCCGCTGCGTGATGCGGTGCAGTGTGCCAATCGCCTTAGGCCTAAAATCGGCGCCCGCGCCGTTGCGAAACATCTATTTGTTTTTTTATTTATTTTTTTATTTGTAAGTATACACATTAGTTCTTAGCCCTTGATTTCTGATAGTGTGAGTGATTATGGGCTATTGCTATACCTCCGTATCCTTACTTTACTTAGGATGCTGTAAATGTGTATTGCCGTTGGTATTTTCTAATGCAATTAAAAGAGCCCCAGTAATAATAGGGAAGTTTTGCAAGGTTTTGCAAGATAAATTTGTTTATTAATTAATTTAATGAATGTGTTGTATCGTGCTAATACTCGTATTAACCAAGATACAGGAAAAAAACCCATTCATTTAGCCTGTTGACAAGTTAACAGCTAGTTATTACATCAAACAGGCTAACAATTACTGTATAAAGTTATAACTTGTATACTCTAGTTTACACTTATAGAATAGCTAGCTAAGCCCAATTTATTACTTAATTAAAATGATTACCTACATTGCTTTACAAAACTAATGGAGATTGTAAAATTGTAACTCAAGTTGTAATTTTAAATAATTAATATAATAATTAAAATTTATATTTGTAACTGAATAGGTTCCGTCAAAACTGGAAGGAGGACGTAGGTACGGGCTCGCGAACGATGCATGATGGAGAGTCCTTTGCCCAGGAGTGGGATAGTAGGCTAATAAAAAAATATTGTAACTAGGTGCTTTGTTGTTTGTTCTTACTCTCCTAATAGAGCAACTACGAAAATAATTTCAAGTTTACAATGAAAATCATAACCCTCCATTAGTTTTGACGTAGTTGGGTAATGAAAAGCGAGAGTTACAAAATCAAACGTAAGATGTGCTACGGCTACGCTACTACGCGGCTACGTAGTCGCAGGCGCAGTAAACTATGAACAATACCTACGGATATAGAAAATACCACAAAGTCTAACAAATGATCACGTCACGATCACACAAGTAAGCAGATCTAAAATTATTCTTCTTTAATTTTATGAGTTAGATATAGATTCCAAGTATTGAGGTTTCAATGTAGGTAAAACGCCAACATAAAAGGTACCTTACCTACCTATAGGTAGAACTGTATGATTCTTGCATCTACTTATTAGGTGATTCATGATTCTGAAAGGCTCTGCGTCTGTAAAGCCGATTGATCTATCCGCCTCTTCACCGTATAGACCCTTTGCATTGCAACAAGATTTAAATTAACATGAATCGGTTTGTAGATCTGTAACGCTCTGTACCTACTACCTACCTCTCAAACCGTGGAGATCGTTTTTGTTATTAAACAAGACAACTGAACATCTGAATGGTAAGTTCATTTTCACGTTCAGAATTAAAGATTTTTTTTAATAATACTCAAAATAATACCTAACGCAAAAATATTTTTTCAATCGAAAGTGGAATTCTGACTGAACCAAAACCGTCAACTAAATTTTAAAAATAACTACACGTCCAACAACTTCAAGGAAATGAACATCAATGAAAATTATGTACCTACCTAGATGACTGGAGGCCCAATTTAAAGCCAGACATGAACGCAATGGCTTCTCGTCGCATACCAACAGTTGCGAGCACGGAGACCACCTGGAAGAAACATTTAAATATTTTCACATAAACATGACACAACATCACGTTTTGTGTTGCCTAAGGGTTGGGTATCGGTGTACCTTCAGTACACCCACATTTCGCTAGTATCCTTACGTCCCATGTAATAGACAAACCTAGTGTCATCAACCGAGCACTAATACAGACTCCGGGCTGCTACTGAGATTACATTTTGACAGTTCAACAATATTCATTGCGTTATTTAATACTTTGTTGAGCAGACACATTTTTCGAACATATGAAGCAATAGATTAGCAATATCTTTCAAAATGATTCTGATTGAGATTGGTAATATGTTACGTACGCAATTAGGGTGCTGGGAATCGAGCTCAGGACCTCATGCTCCGCAGTAACGCTTATGTCCAACAGACCAGCGGGCAGTATTTTACATCGCATTTGTCATTCACTTATAGAACATTAGGTGTCGAGAGTCTAATGAAGTTATTTATACAATAATTTTTGCCAACAATAATTGCATTAGATGATTCATTTCATAGTGTCGTGTTTAAATTTGTCTTACCTTCGATTATGTATAGTGCTTTAGTGAGCAAACTTTTTGCCCTCGACGACGGAAATGTCATGTCTCATATCATGATAATGTCTTGAAGTAATCTGTTTGGTGATTAACTGATCCTTTTGTCAATATACTAGCTAACGCTAAAATATAAATGCTCTCATCATGCTGGGCATGTGTGTTGTGCGTGTATTCATGCTTTTTTTGTATGTACAAATATCTATATACAAAAAACTAAAAGAAAGTGCCCAAAAGGCTAGCAGCATTACCACGTTGGATGGCAATGCTGATTCTTTGGGTTAAAAAATATTTATCTTTCAGTTCCGAAGTTATTTCCGTAGTTTTTAGTATACTTTGCATTGTCCTTGTTGAGTATATTTCCATAAACATAAATAGGGCATTAAATCAATTAATTCCTAGAATAGATTCCTTTTATGCAATTGAATACGTAATACAATTTTCTGAAATACAGCCTGCATCTCTTGATTCATCTCAAAACCTAGTAAACTATTATGGTCAACATAGTAAAATGCTAGACAACAATGTCCACATTTTATGTAAGTAGGTACAGTTGTCCGATGTGTCTATATGTCTGATATGTCTCTGGCATAGGTAGGTACTTTTAATACTACTTTACGTAAATCCGAATCCGATCCGTCTTTACGTGAATCTTAGGGGACAGTATAAAAGGAATAATAAAATGGTCCTTCGAGCCGGATTCTAAACGTCACCTCCGTCTAGTGTTGTAAGAAACTCGCGTCTTAGTCTTCATTTCGAGACTTGAGTAGATTTTCAAGACTAGGACTCGTTAGTCACATCTGTCACATGAGTCCGAGTCCTTCGAGTCTTCTGAGTCCTTTCGAGTCTTTTAAGTTCTTTGAGCTAGACTGAGTCATGAACTTCGGTTGATGTATTAAAATAGGTATTGGGTAATTTTATATCGTCATCCATATTTATTTACTGATTGAAAAAAAATTAACAATTAAATTGCATTAAACGCAAATAACCTAATCAAAAGTCTGACGAGACTGATGATTTGCTGGATCAAAATGCGAGTTAAAACGTCTAAATAAATTCATAAACACACATACCGTCTACTTATAATATTCTTCTTCTTAGCGTGTCGATAGCAATCTATATATGTAGATTCGGCCCAGAATTCGGCTAATAATAAATAAATAAAATAAATATTCCGGAACACTTTCCTTTTCCTTTTGGCCTTTTCTAAATCAGGAAATTTAATTGCTATTTTATTCACTTCAAACACTACAGCTATGGATTTAGAGGACTCATGCAGTCATGAGTTCTTTTAAAAAGACTCAGTCTTTGAGTCCTTTTTGGCAGGACTCAAGTCTTTTTACAAAAGACTCCAAATTCTGAAGGCCTTGAGCTCTAAGTTTTATTTATAAGACTCGAGTCTTCAAAACTAGTTCAAGTTCTATTAAATAAGACTCCCAAGACTCGAGTTTCTTACAACACTACCTGCGTCTGAGAGAAGGTGAAAAAAGTTCACATGAAAAACAAAACACGTAAGTAATTTTATAGACAATCTGTGATCTCAACTAAACAATACTACTGTCTACCGAAGTGCTGTGTACCTAGAACCTATAAAAAAACTTGCATCAAAACATACAATTTTCAGACGATCAACTTCAGTGAACTAAGAATCACCCTTTCAGTACCTACCAACAAGAATGTGAATGACCGAATTCTTGTGTCGTAATTAAAGCTCAAAGTAAAAGGTATTATTATGTCAGCGCCAGAAGAAGTGAGGAGGCCCACACTTGACATATTGACAAGACAAAGAGATGGCGCATGTCCATAATTTATCTACCGCAACGAATGGCGCGTCGTGTCGCTCGTGAGAATAGTGGTGCTATTCTTCCGTATGCTTCATATGTGGTATGTGGGTGGACGAATGTCAGAATTTTAGTGGTACACCCGGTATTGTAGTGTTTAAGGCGGATTAGAAAAAGTGGCGTTTGAATAACACAATAATATTGCGTAAAATATAAATACCTAATATTGGTACTAAATCAGAAAATATTCTGCCGTATAATTTGTATTCGTTTTGTATTTTTATTATTTAGCTTATTGAACAGTTTACTAAACACTGTTTACGGTAAGTATCGTACTGGTACCTAAGTGTAGCCGAAGTATGCTGGAAAAGAGCTAGTAAAAAGCGCGATGCTATGTGCTTGTTTTCATATAGAACTATGAATTTACACACCACATCTTCGTGGTAACTTTTGAAGACTAACTGGATTTTTGTCAATTAATTGTTGACAAATGATATTATAAACAACGTGGGGTGATATGAACCGGCTTCCTCTCAAGGGCCACCCACGCCTCCAAATCAAGTCATTATTACAATGTCATAATAAAATGATAATTTCACTTCCACTATCTAGTTGCTAGCTCATTAGAATAATAAGACGTAATAATATCTAATAATTATCTTACATTCCATTTTTTTTTTTTAATTCGTTCCGGTGTTGTACCGAGTACGTACCTAATAAACAACGCCGTCGATGAGCATTTTATCTCTGATTTTATCGACCAAAAGCTGATAAAAAGTTGTTAAAGAACCGCTCTACTAGAGGAGTTTAGTTAATTCTTAAAGACGCTGGTGCCGATTCCCTTGTTCACAAACTAAACTAAAGGACCATGCGTCATTTTGGGCCCACTTTTTCAACATTGTTCAACAGTGATAAATTATATGTCATATGAAAGCTCATAAAGTGTACGTTATTTCATTCTATGGCAGCTAAGTTCAAATCCAGCGCGAAAACGGCTTTTTTATGCGTTTTTTTTAAATGTTCAACATTGTGCAACAGTAATGAAACCTATGTCATATGAAAGCTCTTAAAGTGTACTTTATTTCATTCTATGGCAGCTAAGTTCAAATCTAGCGCGAAAACGGTCTTATATGCGTTTTTTAAATGCGTAATTTTGGGTTCATTTTTTCAACATTGTTCAACAGTGATGACTTATATGTCATATGAAAGCTCTTGGCGTTTACTTTATTTCATTCTATGGAAGCTAAGTTCAAATCTAGCGCGAAAACGGTTTTTTTATGTGTTTTTTAAAAATGTTCAACATTGTGCAACAGTGATGAAACCTATGTCATATGAAAGCTCTTAAAGTGTACTTAATTTCATTCTAAGGCAGCTAAGTTCAAATCCAGCGCGAAAACGGTTTTATATGCGTTTTTTAAATGCGTCATTTTGGGTTCATTTTTTCAACATTGTTCAACAGTGATGAGTTTTATGTCATATGAAAGCTCTTGGCGTGTACTTTATTTCATTCTATGGCAGCTAAGTTAAAATCCAGCGCAAAAACTTTTTTTTATGCGTTTTTTTAAATCTGTTTTGTTTTGATATTAAACTATAATTAGCTGTGTCAGTAGCTAGGATTATAAATAGCTCTTGTTTGACTAAAAATACACTAAAAAGATCATCATAGGCCGTATATTGCCGTATTGATTAGGGCTGATTTGAACTTAGCTGCCATAGAATGAAATAAAGTACACTTCTAGAGCTTTCATATGACATATAATTCATCACGGTTGAACAACGTTGAACATTTTTTTAAAACGCAAAAAAAAACCGTTTTCGCGCTGGATTTGAACTTAGCTGCCATAGAATGAAATAAAGTACACGCCAAGAGCTGTCATATGACATAGGTTTGATCACTGTTGCACAATGTTGAACATTTTTAAAAAATGCATAAAAAAACCACTTTCGCGCTGGATTTGAACTTAGCTGCCATAGAATAAAATAAAGTATACGCTAGAGCTGTCATATGACATAGGTTTCATCACTGTTGCACAATGTTGAACATTTTTTAAAAACGCATAAAAAACCATTTTCGCGCTGGATTTGAACTTAGCTGCCATAGAATAAAATAAAGTACACTTTAAAAGCTGTCATATTATGACATAGATTTCATCACTGTTGCACAATGTTGAACATTAAAAAAAAACGCATAAAAAACCGTTTTCGCGCTGGATTTGAACTTAGCTGCCATAGAATGAAATAAAGTACACTTCAAGAGCTTTCATATGACATAGGTTTCATCACTGTTGCACAACTTTGAAAAGTGGGCCCAGTGTTCATTCAAAAGTGCCCATGGTCCTTTAGTCAGTGCATCTTTTTCTTCTTATTTCATTAAGAAAAGGATAGCTGACAAACTTTTGTTTAGTCCTGTCAAATTAATCAGCGCCTGACGTAAATCGACGTAATTTTAGTAGGCAAGTTTTTAATCACGTCTAAACTTGTATGGAGTAGTGTTGAGCGCTGATTAATTTGACAGGACTAAATTAAAATTTATCTTCTATCCTTGTCTTAATGAAATAGAAAGAAAAAGATACGCTGAACTTAAATTTAGTTTAGTTTGTGAACAAGGGAATCGGCACCACTATTTTGTTTCCCTTGTCATGAAATAAACTTAATAATATTTTCAATGCCATGATTAGCTAACTACAGTTATTATGTGTCAACTGAGGAAAATACTTAAGTATATTATAGGTGGTTAGGTTATCCACTGAAGAACCTATTCATAAGTTAGGAATTTGTCAAACTGACTAAAGTTGTTATGCAAACATCTGAAACTTATCACATTTTTCCCTAAAGGAGAATTTCATTTAGCATAAAATATTCTGCGTCAAATATTTTTCTACAATAATATTACATACAATATGAATAGGTATTAAGTTTTTCCCATCATTATTTTATTAGCACTCGTATTTTTTTTTAATTTTACAAGGCCAAAGAAGCAATAGGTTTTTAAACTTTTGTGAAAAGTTGAACATTATGGAATTAACATGTTTTGTTCGATACTCCTCAAATTATACAAAAAATAATTCACTTTTTTCATCAGGTAGTTACTTAGGCCGTCCATTCTATTCTCACGTCACATCGCCTCCACAAGGAGCCACATCACTCGAGCCCCATAGTTCACATGTCACTAGTAAAATTGATGTCCTTTGTTCTGTAATAGTAAATCTGGCGCAGACAGAGGGTTGACTCCTGCAACTATACTTTATAAACGTCGGGAATTTCTCACTGGAACCGTAACACGTGCTGCGCCACTGATAATGGGCACACATTAAGATTATAATATGGTGTTTGAAAATATTAATGAGTAGCTGCCATTTCAGAGTAACGATGGCACTGTAAATGTGAGAGTTATTAATGATTTTTGTAATGAAGTTTTCAGAAAGAACTGAGTGATCAATTTTGTTGGACTGGCGATGAAATGTGTTCAGAACTGTCTTGAGTCGACTTTTCTAGGCTATGTTTGGGATTTGGATATAATGTTTCGAGTAAATGGCAGTTCTTTTAATAATAATCATCTATGGATATCGGCTCACCTCCCATCTTGCGCCCGCGCCGCTTGCCCTGTCATCTGCACACGTGAGGACCTAATGGCTGCGTCAGTGAACGGTATTCGTATTGCTGAATTTTAGGCCAGACAAATAAAAAAAAAAGTAGATACATTATGATACTTGTGACTTAGGTAGTCCATTATTGCACGGCGTGAAATTAGCGCCCGAGCGTAGCGAGTTTGGTAAACGCCGTGCATTAATAGAATACTTAAGGGGCCGGCAAACTACGCATGCTAATGCGTAGTTCATGGGTCATATTCAAAATAATTGTAAGTTACGGATAGGAAACAGATATGAATATTATTTGATTGTAACAGAAAAATAACAGAAAGGAATTATTAGGGCAAGTTTAAATAGCACACGTTTATAACAGGCTACGAGTGCGAAGTCGGTGTGGGTCGCTAGGTGGGTACATAATGAAATAACATTTTGGTGATCGTATTTTAGTTGGTATAATTGCCATAAATTCATCATCATCATTGCCATAATGCCTTATCTCCGAAACTACCGAGCCTAAAATTTTGATATTAATATTAAGGCAAAAGGATTCTAATGATTAGAATTATGTAAATATTTATTACGGTCGTGAATCATATTTTAATCAACATACAACTTTACACTGACCTGTAAATTGCAAAAAACCTGAGTCAATTTGAATTTCGCGGGCTACCTTGGCGCATCCCCCTTAACTGATAGGTACTGAGACGGCCGACGAGAGGCTGGGTACGCCTCGGCGAGGCTGCGCGGTTAGTATAAAAGGCTCAAGCAGTGAGGACTGAGGATACGCAGTAAAACATGCACACACAGACAATACATGGCACAGCAATGCAATACATGGCACAATATACGCAAAATAAATTTAAGTAAGTAAAAAAAAATGTTTTGGCTAACCTGCGGTGCACTAAGTACCTATTAATATTTTATTTTCATTAATTCATACATGAGACAATGTGAATAACGCCTAATCATTCATATCTGTTACGTAACGGAAAAAAGTGACAGATAAAATAACGTATATGAATTAATTGCACGTGTCTATCCTACAAATCTATTTATTTCCACACCAATTCACATGATTATACGAATATTTTATAGTTATAACAAATATCACAATACAGCCCTTTCCTAGTATGAGTAATAAAACAGTAAGTACTTACCGCTACTGTAAACGACTCACATTGAATATTTACTTTTAAAAGTCTAATTTTCTTCGACAACGAAACGAGCTGAAAAACTATATTGAACAAAATGGCAAAGCGTTTATTCTTACGCGTCGTGTAGTAACAGCTAGTGAACTAATTTTGCCAGTATTTCAAATTTCTTTATTGCCATGGAAATAATGTTAAAATAGCATAACAGAGAAGAATAACAGATATGTGCAAAATCAGGACAATCATTAATAAATTAAATTTGGAGTACACTAAATAGTATTTTATATTTTGTTTAGTAAAGTGTTGAAAGTTTAAACAATATTCTCTGAATATATTTTTTTTTTAACTTTTGTAGAATGGTTCATAATTAAATTATTTTTTTTAGTTTACCGTTAAAGACGTGGACATAGAATACTTGTATGAAACGGATCCTACGCAATGTCTGGTTTAATTTTTTTTAATGAATTGTTTAGGTTTACCAAATGTTTCGTTGTTTTTTATTAAGCTCAAATAAATATTTTATCTGTTTGTTTATGAAATTCTAGTCAGTTGCATCTCGTTATGAAAATAATTGGGTTGGACATTAAGACAGTAGTAAATATACAATTATTTTGAATATGACCCTCATACAAACGTAATACCAAAATAATTTGTAATTCAAACATATTCTTAAGGTAACTACTGTCTATTTAATCCGATTGGATTACAGAATATCTAGGTTCCCAAATATATATTTTGATGGACACTGATTTAAAGACGAGTTATGAGAAAAATAAGTTTTCTATAGAAATTTGAAATTCCTCATATCTCGAAGCTCTATGATTGTTTATTTATTCTACCTGATACGCTGTTTTAGGGTATCAATCAAATAAATTAAAGCGTCCAATTAGGGAAAGAGCAAATGATAAACATTTAGGTAGGTAAGTAAAGTTAACTTTTTAGGTAGATATCCTTACAAACACCATGATAACTCGATGCAAGCAGATTTGTAACAGGTGAAAAGGAAATTGTTTTCTTTGTATTAGTAAAAAGAGAACACTGTACTCGTAGCATGCACATGCATGCATGCAGCTGCAATATGAAAAATTCGCAGGCACTGATAAACTGTTAGTCACTGTTAGTCTGTAAGGTATTTATCTATGGGCCAAAGTAACCTGAAAATAAAGGTCTTATTATTATTATAAATCAAACAAAAGCCATGTTTAGTAGGCGTGGGTGGGTATCCATCTAAGATATCTTTATACAAATAAATAAAATTTAAATGTCTGTTTGTAATGTCAAAATAACAGCTTTTTACTAAATGCTTATTTATGAAGGTTTTAGTTTAGGTATTAGGTTATTGATAACAAAAAACACTGCCTGTTTCTGTTTCAATCTCCGAAACTGCTGGACTGATTTTAACTGGCAGACAGCTGATGTTAAAAGGAGTAACATAAGCTACTTGTATTTTAGAAAAAGAAAGATAATCAAAAGGTATTAATTTCACGCGAACGAACTTGCGGGCAGAAGCTCGTAAAGAATAGGTAATTAGAAATTGATGGCCACCGCCGAATAAAGCTACCAGCCATAAATTGCCTTTTTTGGAACACCGTCATTTTATCAATGATCTAGAAAGGAAGCAGGTGCTGTTTGAAAAATGTTTCTGTCGAAACTCTAATATTATTATTGTTATATCAACTTCACCTGTCTGTAGGTACACCTGTCATACCTAACTTTAGAAACTACAGAAAATTTTAACTTCACTTTCCTACTTAGGATTTATATCAATGACTTTCCTACATGAAGGAGGTACCTCCGCACAAACCACAAATATATAGAGCACATTAACCCTTATTGTAAAAATACTAGCACCCTAATTGCGTAACACACTATCAACCACAATCTGTATCATTTTGAAGGATATTGCTCATCTGTTGCTTCTTATGTTCGAGAAAATTGTCTGCTCAACAACGTAAATAACGTAATGAATGTTGTTGAACTGTCAAAATGGAAGCCATTGCTACTTTTAGTGTGTTACGCAATTACCCCGCTGGATATTGTTATCAGCCTGTAGATGTCTGGCGAACCCATAGATGCATAATCAACCTATAGTGTTCCCACTGCTGGGACACAGGCCTCCTCTCAGTGAGAGAGAGTAGGCCGTAAACTACCACGCGGGCCCAGTGAGGGTTGTTAGATGTCACATGTCTTTGAAGTTTAGGTTCTAGGACATGCCGGTTTCCTCACGATATTAAGCTTCACCGTTTTAAGAGCAGTCGCCAACTCAGCCTATCGCAGTCCACTGCTGGACATAGGCCTCTCCCAAACTGCGCCACAGCACCCTGTCCTCCGCCTTCCGCATCCAGTCTACCCCAGCAACCTTCTTTAGGTCGTTCGTCCATCTAGCTGGGGGACGTCCCACACTACGCTTCCGATACGCGGTCTCCACTCCAGGATTCGTCTCCACCGACCATCGGTCCTACGACAGACATGGCCAGCCCACTGCCACTTCAGTTTGCTTGCTCTGCAAGCTATGTTGGCAAATCCGGTTCTTTTCCGGATAGTTTCATTCCTGATTTTATCGTTCAAAGATGCTCCGAGCATAGCTCTTACTCGAGCTTGAGAGCAGTAGCGATGAAATATTTTACATAAAGTAAAGCGCCTGCTTGGGTTCGAACCCACGTCTCGTAGTCAGGGCCGTTACCCCTGGGCCACCACTCACTGTTCCTCATACCTACAGATCAAATTATAACCCATAGTTGACGTGACAATTAATGCAGGGTTTCAAGGAATCATTTTATTAATTGTATTTTAAGGAAGAATACTGCGTGTATTCTTCTTGCATTCTATTAATCGATTTGCACGAATTTACTCGTCGGGCGAATCGTCACTTTTAAATAATATTATTTTTTAGGTACGCATGAAGTTAATAATATGTAAGTGCAGCAGTTTCAGTTTATTTTTTTGTTTTGCTTTTTATCATGTTTACGAAAAAAGTGGTAAGTAAGTACCTAAGTATCAGTCTAATCAGAATAGATATATCGGAAACTACAACAATCTTTGCTTACAGATACTTATTAAATATACTTAATCGTAATCTACTTACACCCAGAATTGCCCCTCTAAACGAAATCAGTCAAATGCACCTTAATATGTAGTACGATTCGATAATGCAATGTATAGGTTACTTGTAATTCGATAAAAGCATTATGTTTTCCGGATAATCGCTCAATCAAACCTTCACACCTTTAAAAAAAACATTTGTTATGTATGACAAAATGATACAAGTTTCTTAACCTTCATACATAAAAGGTGTTAATTTTTTATCGTAGGTACCAAGGCTTATTGTCTTCAGAATGACCAATTTAACTTGACATGCGGCGAAATTTGGAACTAATTTGAAATTTGACTTTTGACATTTTGTTCATCAGCTTCCTTTTGTTCAACGAAATCACCGGCTGGCTGACGCTTCCCGTGACCCAAAGGGCTGGCTTTGCTTTAACGTTGGCCTGACGAGCATAGCCATACAACCTGGCAATGCCGTCAGTCTCTTGAGTTCCTCCGCATCGTTGTCGAATGGTAATAACCTATATTACATGCTATATTATAGGCTACATTACCATTCGACAACGATGCGGAGGAATTTATCGACACCATATTTTAGTTTGTTAATATGTAGATAGGTTAGGATATTATAATTTTATTAGTTTGTTAGTTTATTTAGTATAGGAACTTTATCCATTTTTATCTTATTAAAACACATCCCGTTTTCTGTGCAAGTGGTGCCGCCATGATATGTCAAAATAAACTGGTAATGGAAATTGATTAATGGTAAATCTAGCTAACACGTTAAACTTCTGTAATCGTGAAGAAATTAACACTTTTTTATACAGCGCGACTGTTGCGACACTTGAGATGATGTCTGACCTTTTGACCTGGAGAAGGGATTGGTTTCTAAGAAATAAAACTATGGAAACTTCCGTTTTGTTGGCCATCAAGTGAATTCCTTAATAACAGCGAACTTTAAAGTACTCATTTGCAATTTACTTAAGTTTTATTGCAAATGATTACTTTAAAGTTAGCTTATACTTGAACAAAACTAAAGTACTTAGGTATATACAATACCTACTTAATGACCTACCTAGGAACATACATAGTAATTACTACTGCCTACATAGTTGTGTATATTGAGAAGGATGCAGTGCTGCCGTCGTGCCAGTTGTAGGTTATGACATATGTAAGGTTTTCTGAACGTCAGGAGTTGACTGGTAGAAATCGCCACTTAAGGAAAAAGCGTTATGCCCCCCCTCCTCCACGTGACTTTCTTTCTTTGTCTTTGTCTCTTTATATTATTGTATAAAAACAGTGTGAGTGCAAGCCATTATCGCGTAATAGGAGTCTACTCTCTAAGTCCGTCAACGAAGATGTCGGATTATCGGGCCCGTCCAAAAATAGTAGGTAGATCTGTCAAAACAAGTGAAATATAATTTTTTTTCGTACGGGCAAGTACCTATCGGGAGTGGGGACAACTGTCAAATCGTGTTGTCATTCATTCTTAGTTAGGGCTTCGAACTAATCATTATGTCCGTAAGTGAGACGGAGTAGGAATCGCTCAAGTACCTATCTTCAACCGGAACTACGGTTTTCAATCTTAGGAGTATCGATCTCTTCCGATAAAGACCTACTGCACTGCATGCTGATTTTTAAGCCTACTGTCCATACACGCCAAGTCTTCAAAGATTCCGACACTTAAACATAAAAAACAAGGGTCATAAAGAAGACGCAATTACGACTGTATCTTATAATTATTTCAAATTATCTTAACATTAAAACACACATAACAAGTTGCTCGCACACTGTCGATCATCTTACGGGTCGATAAGGCTAGAGTAGGCGTGGCCAAGAGCGAATTACTCAAACAGGAAAATATCGTTTATAATAGGCTATTTGACAATGTAAAAAATAAGGTCATAATTATTGACACTCGTATAGATTATCGCTTTTAAAATCGATTTGCATTAATTTTACTACAAAACAATGTATTATTTATTAAAAAAATCCCGAAAAAACTTCATCTTTTTAAATCTGGCGCCACGTAATCGAAAACGGTCTGGATTGGCTGAACTTATGATGACGTCATGATATAGTCAATTTCTGTCTATCGTTGACAGAACAGATGACTTTTGTCTAGTATCTCGACCGTTTCAACGTTTGTTTACGTGTATTTTGACGTCACGACGCCATATTGTTAAAGATAGCGTTTTGGCGGCTTATTTAAACAGTACATTTTTATTTACTATTTTCAAAAGAAATACATTATACAATTTGAAGTAACAGGTTTTTGTGGGCTCGTTAGACACCATTAAATAATCTGAGATGTTTATCAGAAACCAGTCAAATAGCCTATTGTGTAGATAATTATATTTAGGTTATATTCGTGGATTGTTCGTACGTTAGAGGACTAAGCAACAATTTGAATTACTGTATTATATTTTTACAATGTACCTACAGACGTCAGCACATCAAGCTACCCGAAACTGTCAAATTTTCCCAATCGACCTCGAACTCAATGCTTTAGCGATAAAGTTGAAAATCTATTAAGGAAATTTGGCAGATTGTAGTAGCTTGATGTGCTGGCGTCTGTACAGTCACGAGCACTAATACTTACCAACACTTGGCAACTTTCAATTACGATTTTTTCGTGAAATAACGAATGCAACGTTAAAACACGACACTTTACATAAAACTATGGGTTCGAAAATACTATTTTCCTAGTAATATAAAATTTAATTCAAAAATAAAGGAGAAAATCGCCTTTGAATAAAGCCAAGTGTATACATACTTTGGCTCGTGACTGTACATTGTACCACAGTATTAGGTATACAGGGTGGCACCCCAATCGACTCACAACCTGTTACCGTGGATTCAGTACATGATTCTGAACCCCCTGCGTTGAAATATTTCGTCGGTTATTTAAAAAAAGGGGTCTAGAAACTGTGCTGAAGATATGTTGCAGTTTGCGCGTCGATGTTCCTACCACCCTGTATACTATGATTGTACCTACCTACGTATTTGACTTACTTGAAGCTTCGTTATTAACTTGGAACCGCTGTAAAAACTAAAAAAAAACGTGAACGCGTCGTTCGTACATATCATGTCTTTACAAGAAAGTTGTCCTTAGGTTCCAAAAAGTCACATTGCAGTGACCTTGTTTGAAATTGAAATTCAGTCAATACTAGGGTCTGAAAACATCTCCATGGCGGAAACAATATCTTTCAGATGAAATAAATGATTATCTCTACAGTCCATAGGTACAGTGGCTTCCCTTGACGAAGTATTTTACAAGGAGCTCTTCTTCTACTTAACATAGATTAGTTTATTAAATATCAATAACAAATCAATAAACTCTAAACCTAATAACCAATAAAAGCTATCAATTAGTTTCTATAATAAAATACACCATGAAAATACCTTATGGTATAATATAATTAATTCTAAGCACTTAGCCCCACTCGTAATAAACTGGAGATAACTACGTTATTATTGATCAGAACCTTGGTTTTATGTATCTCAGTACTTATTTACTGATCAAAGCGACCGCCCCTGAAGATCTAACTGATCTATATATCTATAGATTTCGATAAGATAGACTTGAGTGCGCTCAATTAACCACGAAGGCATATTAAAATTGTTGTCCATAGGAAATCTAGATTTCTACATTAATAAATTGTAATACCTATTTATTTATTCACACTAAGCACAATTTGTGCACTTTTACAATAAATTATGATGCACAATAATCCATACTATCCATCCTTAATATTACGAATTCGAAAGTAACTCTGTCTGTAGGTATGTTACCTTTTCACGCCTAAACCACAGAACGAATTTCGATCAAACGAATATGGCAAGGTGATAGATGGCATCCTGGAGAAGGACATAGGACCTTTTGTCCCGGTATGGGAGTTAAAATAGGTCAATAAAAAATCGATGTTTATACCGGCCGTAACGCAAATCAGGAAACTCGTAGCGGATATACCGCAGCCGTAACGCACGGACGAGCAAACTCTGTAAGAAGCTTGCCGCTTTGGACGTATTTTTTTTCCCAATACAAAAATGTTTAGTTAACAGACAGTACCCACACTAATGCAACCCATACTATTGTAAACTGGAGACATTATTTGTCTATTCCACCCTATTTTATTTCTGTACAGCGTGGGTATAGTTTCCATACAATGGTGCCCGATGATGTTTATTTAGCTCTCAAAGTACAACAAAAGTGAGTAAATGTACAAATAGGTAAGCCTGATTTACATGCTGTGATTTGATTGCCTGTGGCATATCACAAGTTGAAACAAAAAAACAGAAAGTCACTTGGAATAATCGATGCTGTTTGCATCAAAAGATGAAACACACGCATTTGCAAAATTCATTTTTGGTCGAGTTGGGGTCGAGATTGTAGCAGCAGCGTGCAGAACTTTCTTTTTTGAGTTTCGCAAACTGATTATCGGTGCACCAGTCAAAAACAGTTTTTCTTCCAAATCCTCTTAACGGTCTCGGGGTCCCTAAGTCAGCGACAGTACCTACCTACCACAAAAACGGTTTAACTTAATTGTGAGGTGATGTTTAGCCGTAACGTATTTTTATTCATATAAAAATAATAGAATAGGTATCACCAGCAGCATTTTTATTGTAAGTAAAATTTGCTGTTTACAGCGTGTGATTTGGATGTACGGTTTAGTAGATAATGTAAAATTAAAATGTAAGATAATTAACATAATTACATCTAATTACAGAAATAAATAATATATCATTTCAACATCATGGAATTAGTATGTAGGTAGTATGTCATCACTCAATAATTAATCAATCCTAAGTAATAATCGTAAATCCTTGAAAGAGTTTCAAATAAGGTAAGTCAACATTAACTATTAAGCAAATCAGTCAATAAGACTCGTCATTTAGAGGGGCCTGTGGCTAAATAATACCTAAATCAAATCAAATCAAAAATGTTTATTTGTTAGAATATGGTAAAATATGTAGATGTTACAATATTGGTTCCAGCATATCCTGCCATACTATGGCGTACAAATATTCCTATAAAAAAAAGTCACATCATATATTTCTAGCCTAATAATAATGATTAAAATAAAATATGAATCTTAGTAAAATAATAATAGTCAATGAATAAAGATTTAAATTGTTTAAGATAATTAATTATTAATAAATTGTATTGTTGTAATAATAATAATGAATTATGTAAGTAAATGTTGCATGTGGTAGAATAAAGGCTATTTTAATTTAATTGTGTTATTAACGACTTATCCTCTAAATATTCTTGAACACTGTAATAATTTTTTCCTAATAACAGTCTGAACAATGACCTTTTGAAAAACGGCAATGGCAGATCTTGAGTATTATTTGGCAAATGATTATATATAATAATTGCCATACAGTATGTATTTCTTTTAAATAACTTTAATTTTATTTGGGGTAATTTCAATCTGTCTTGGTGTCGTATTCTACTATTTATTTTGTAGCTGCTTTTTTCGAATAAATTATAATTCTTTTTAACAAAAATGCATGTTTCAAAAATATAAAGACATGGTAGAGATAGTATTTTAAGTTTTTGAAATAAAGGCTTACAGCTATCTAAACAGTGGGCTCCACACATTGCCCGGATACATTTTTTTTGTCCTTTAAAGACTCTTTGCACGTTTACTGAGTTTCCCCAAATTATAAGACCATATCTGAGTACTGATGCTACATAAGCATGGTAAGCAGCCATTGCGGTATTTAGATCAACCGTTTGTCTTATTCTTTTCAGGACATACACAAAGCGATCTATTTTTTTAAGTATTTTATCTATGTGTGGTTTCCAACTGCAGTTTTTGTCCACGGTTATACCTAAAAATTCACATTCATTAACCGTGTTTAAGAAGGAATTGTTATACTGAATGTCTAGACTATTTGTGTTTGTGTTGAAGTAACTAACTAACAGCCACACAGGTCGATCGATCAGGTTAAACTACGCTTGCCGCGATTGGTCTGTGGATGGGTGACTATCTTTACATACCGAGACCCCTCCGTGCCTCGGAAAGCACGTTAAGCCGTTGGTCCCGGCTGTCATTCGTGGATCTTTGACAGTCGCTACGGGTAGTCAGAAGCCAGTAAGTCTGACAACCAGTCCTACCAAGAGATATCGTATTATCCAGTAACTGCGTTGTGAAGGTCAGATAGGCAGTTACTCTATGTAAAATACAGGTATTCAGCTGTATCCGGTTAGATCGGAAGCCAACCCCAACATAGTTGGGAAAAGGCTAGGCAGATGATGTAACTCTGTAGTCATAATTATAAATTTTAAGCTTGTGTGTAAATATTGTTTTAGTGATGCATCTAGATATCTTTAACTATACATATAAATTAAAGTTGATGTTCGTGTCTGTTTGTGTGGCCGCGTTATTCTTCTAAACTACGCAACGAATTTTGAGACAGTATTTTAGCATGATTTAGAGAATTTATTCCAGAAGGTTTGTGTATAGTACTTACACTAATATTAAACTATAGTAACTATAACTGTTAACTGTAATATTAACTTTATAAAGAAATCTCGATGTTTTGTCAAGTCGTAAAAGCCGTGCGAAATTATGTAGTATCTATTGTGGCTATAATATAATATAAATTTTATAATTAATACCTGATTATAGACACTCAGTTAGAGTCACACATTTTTTTTTTTTTTTAAACTTTGCCCCCACACTAGGAATTTCTCCTGTATCGTGGGTGCGTTTACAAACATTTAATCTCACATACACAAACAGCCAGACCCGGAACAACTACTTGTAGGTCATACAAATATTTGTTCCGTGCGGGAATCGAACCCGCGACACGCAGTGCAGCAGTCAATCGCTTAACCACTGCGTCAACCGTGCCGTCAAATTAATATGTATTTACAGAAGTATAATCATTAGAAACATCAATACATCTCCCTAAGTTAAAATTGGCCTCAAATGTCATGATTTATTAAAATAATCATTCAATAGGGCAATTTGAAACGTACCTAACAAAATTCGACTTTCGCGGGTTTCCTTGGCGCACAGAAATTTTTTTCTTTTTAAATTCTGCAATGTTAGTTGTCAGTGGCCAAGTCTATTTTCTTCAGCAAAGTGAGTTACAAAGCGAACAACACTGTTTTTTTACGAAATCACTACCAAGTACCTACTTCCCACTAACAATTTAATAACTTCAGCAATCAATAAGCAATTTAGCACGAATTAAGGAACTAAGCTTTTACTTTCAGTTAGCATTACCTTGTAAATGATTTTTCAACGCATTAAGCCTTGGCATTTAAAAGTGAACGAAGAAACGACACATTAGGTCCGCGGTAGGCACGGCTAAACAGGATTATAACGTGTGTTAAAAGCCATAATTGAAATCCAATAAGCTGTTTAAGAATTACGAAATAAAATCATAAATAAACATTGAATGTACCTTCGTGGTTGTAAATGTGAAGTACCTACTTAGGCTTATTAAACCAACCAATGGCTTGGCTTGCCAATTTCTGCTGACGCAAAATCATATCAGTTTAACTAAGTTTTCATTAAATCAAGACTTCTAATGTTAAATATTTTTAAGAATTTTATGTATGCTCATGCCGCCTGTAATACAAATTTATCCTAGTACAGGCATCTAACATTAGAACCTTTGTAAATAATTTCTAACCCGCTTACTAATAAACGTTGTATAGCGTCTGTATAGTTACACAACGCTTTGTCTTCTTCTTCCGAAAGTCAAATTACTGAGGACTGAAAGAGAGAAATCGGCGTGTAACTATTCATCTGATGTAATATGTTTATTAGTAAGGGGATAAGACTTTATGTAATAATTTTACCAACTTTAATACTGAATAAAACATTTTATTTTATTATGAGCATAGTGAGTTTGCGTCCAGCACTCCAGCCAGCCGGATCTGTCTGCAGATAAAATAATGTATTGCTGTCCAAAGAGACGAGACGAATGACATAACTAACTAACAAATTAGCGCAGTGTCCTTTAAACAGCTACTTTAATTAATGATACTTTGTAAAAACAGCTGGTATTTAGAAGAAATAGAAAGGTTACAAAGTCATTGATTGATTCTGTTGTCAAGTTTCAAGGGCTTGCATTCATGAGCTTGTAATAAGATCCTGCCCAGAAGATATATATTTTTCTTTATTAAATGGTAAATCATTGTCCATACGCGATTGAACCATTATTGATCACAGAATGACAACACAATCAATCCGCTTAGCATTTTGTTAATTATGTTGAGGTCGGCTGCCAGCCTAAAAGGATGCACCTGAATACCAGCATTCTACATGAAGCGACTGCCGAGTAAAACAGCTTTTCAGACTTTTGGGCTTCTGACCACCCGTCAAAGATCTCCGAATGACAGCAGGGACCAATGGCTTAACGTGCTTTCCGAAAGGGGGCCCACCAGAGTGGTCTCGATATGTAATGAATGGCCACCCATCCACCAACCGACCGCGGAAAGTATAGTTCAACCTTCGATCGACCCGTGTGACTGTTTTAGGTATAACTATACTAACTGACCCGGCGAACTTCGTATCTACCGCCTCAGAATTAAATAATGTGACAACAAAAAATTTGCAGAAAACCAAAAATACATTCCAATTTTCATAATATCGACATTAATAAGTACAATACAGTTAATTAATTTAAAGCTTTCAGAAATGACATAGAATAGAATACTCTTTATTATGTAAGAACACCATATAAATTACGGACATAAATATAGAAACTGTACAAAGGGTGACACAATCGGGGTCTAATGGCGGTATATTTGTTTGTTGTCAATATTTAGTATAATATTTATAGTGCGTTCAAAAAATATTTTGTGACTTAACTTAGAAAGATTATCAAGCTACATAAAAAATGTCTGTCTTGATAATAAACTAAAACAAAATAAAATAGTAAAGGACAGGCCAAACAATTGAATAAATCAAACTATACAATCTTATTACCTCCGTATTATTTAATTTCTGAACGACAGGTACGAACAGTTTGTATGGGATAAAAAGATTGTTGCTTTTACTATTTTCCATAACACTTCATCATATGTTCTCACCTTTTAAAAATAAAAATCATTTATCATTTAAACCTTCCTTGGACTACAAAATATTTCAAAACCAAAATTAGCCAAATCGGTCCAGCCGTTCTCGAGTTTTAGTGAGACTAATGAACGTCATTTCATTTTTATTTAATTGAGGGCCTTAAACGAGGTAAACTATTTCGTATATGGCAATTAATATTACAGCGGCATAACAGGTATCTACTCCTTTGTTGTTGTGTAGCTTTGTAATAATTAAATAATAATTTTTGATAATTTTTAATTTTTTGGTATAATTTTTTATTTTTGATTGTAATTTGTAATCTGGTTAAATTTTATATGGGTGTACACCTGAAATAAATTTGATTTGATTTGATTTTTTGATTTGATATAGATAATTGCGCGAAATTCAAATTAGTTTATTATGTTTACTATAACTTTCTGTGAAATTCTGTATGATAAGGATTTTCGTAGCCAGCGTCGTAGCGCGCACCATGACTAGAAGCTACGAACTTAAGATCTCACAAAAAAGCTTAAGTTGTTGACTTATTCTAAAATATTCTTTTGATCGCAAATATGTACATACATAACAACTACTTTTAAGTAAGTAACTAATGCCGAGATATACATATAAACGTTACAAGCACGTTCTTTGACTTAGACATGTTCCCGTCTCTATCTTGCACTTGTAGTTTGATGGTCAATTACGCCTTAAGTACGTAACGCTTATAGATCTCGGGGTTTTTTTTTGGTGGGAAATAATCAAATAACTTCGCCGCTCTGGGCGGAGCGGGACGGCGTGCAGACTTTTACTGACTAAAACCCACCAGTGTTCCTTCAGTTGCCGGTATTTCTTTCGAACAACCCGCGACCCTGGCACGCATCGGCCCTAGCGGACCCCGTCAGTTAGTGCTGACATCTCTTTGAGGCGCGCGTAGAACACAACGCGCCTTCGACCCGGGCCTGGTCCTTACCGGACGGCGAGCTGCCCATTGCTCGACGTCCGCAAGCCCGCGCCTACGGTGGCCGGGAATCGGCTATCGATTCCCGACGCCTAGGGCGTCTCCTGCAGCGACTAGAAACGTGAGGGCGCAAAGATTGCCTCACGTGCTCCGCCTCCTCCTTCACGAGCATTACTACTTCGCAGAAGGAGGATAGATCTCGGCCTAAAAGTAATATTATATTATTCGGCAGAGATATCGTATTTCCGTATTTCCGATCAGTGCGAGATTAGGGCGGCTGAACAGCTGAACTACAAGGCACCTGGTGATGAGGATGACGGTATAACGACAGAGCTCCTTAAAGCGGGCGGGACTCCAGTTCTGCGAAAGCTTTCAACATCGGTTTTCCAATTCAAACTTTCAGGAAATCGAAACGAAGTTTGTTTACCAAAATTGACCTTATAAGGAGATGATATCATTAATGGCGCCGAACACTTGATCGATTAGTTATATTAAAATCTGCACAATACATAAACACGAGATTATTATGATGTCATATTTATTAATAGACCCCGGAGAGATCGACAGTTCAATAAATAATACAAAGATACCTACAAATGTAAATGCTCTATTTAGTTTAGACAAAGTGGCGGAATTTAAGACTTTCAATTTAAGTGCGCCTATATTCTCCTGTCTCTAAATGATATAGCAGCTAGCAGTACATATTTGCCACAGAATTTGTAGAACTATGTTCTCGACAAACACAACACTCGTGAGACATGAGGTACCGCGGTATGTTTGCTACGCACACGGATATCTATAATTTTCACATTTTCCCACAAGGGCCGAAATAAAACTTTGACAGACCCTTAAAGCAGGCTCAAATTACTAATGTTAATCACCATTCACTTGCCTGTCTTTTTCTCCCTTACTTCTGTATTAGTCGTCATCTCGATAATAACCCGTTTTCCAGCCATATCACCAGTTAATAAGATGTAATATTCTATAAACGAATCTCTAAGCATGAAAATAAAATGGTGTCTAGGCAACACTTCGTGCCGTTTTCAATGTTAAGCATGCACTGTAAGAGCCTTCAATTCAATAAAGTAAATACAAAGCTCATTAAGTTATGTGCTATCACATTACTTGATCGCTCTTGAATACGGAATGTTACTAACTAGCTGACCCGGCAAACGTTGTTTTGCCATATAAATTATTTCTAGCTGCCCGGCGCTATCGTTCGCGTGGTGTCCAACCCCTTACCCTATCCTACTCCTACCCTACTCCTACCTACACTACTCCTACCCTCCTCCTACACTACTCCTACCCTACTCCTACACTACTCCTACCCTACTTCTATCCTACTCCTAACCTACTCTTACACTACTCCTACCCAACTCCTACCCTACTCCCACACTACTCCTACCCTACTCCTATAAGTAAATAAAAGTATTAAATACTATGTCCGTCTATAACCGGATGAAAATCCGGATCCTATGTCCGTCTCCTGGTTCTAAGCTACCTCCCTACCAATTTTCAGCCAAATCGGTTTAGCCGTTCTTGAGTAATAAATAGTGTAACTAACACGACTTTCTTTTATATTTATAGATTATAATCATTACTTTTTTAAATAACACAGACATAAGTATCAGAGTTAATACACATGATAATGTTTTAAAGATCACAATATGTTTTCTTTAGTACTATATCGTCCCAATAGATGTCGTTACGTGGTTCCACTTATTGCAATAAAAAGTTGTTATAGAATGCTTTAAATTGATTATATCTTTTTTTTTGATAGACTGAAGCGATTGCGATGAAACAAAGACTAATCACTATTCCGAGTTCTACACTATATTTGAGTATAAAAATGAGCCATATAGGTTTGGTACTTTTGACGTTGAACCTGTTCAAATGAAAAATCTGTCACATCCAAACAGACAAACCGACAAACAGACAAAAATTCCAAAAATTGATGAAATGGCATCTGTTGGTTATCCTTTAACACCCCACCTATTTTTTTTTTTTTAATTTTCAATGTACAGAAACGCCTTGTCTACAGATTTATTATATGTATAGAAGATACCTATAGATTAGGCATTTAATGTCTGTATTGTTCCTCTATTAAGTAAGAATATTGTGTTTATCGTTAGATGAGGATTAAGCATAATATAGGTACTGCTAAGAGTTTTGGTTGAGCACGTAAGGCGGATCACACAGTACCTACAACGCGCCACGCGACGGGCCGCAGACAACTCGCTCGATTTTTTACGTACAAATTCAATAAAACGACGAGGAATTTGTCTCCCTTTCCCGCGCCCCGTCGCGTGCCGCGTTGTAATGTGTAATCCGCCTTAGTCTCAGAAAGGCTTCGTTGCATAATAATTATTCTAAAAATCTTGTAAATGGAACTATAGATAATATGGAAAATAAGGAATAAAATATGGAAGTATTTATATGTTTTAAAACTCAAAGTCATTTATTCGCCAGAATCACGGTAGATAATTATAGAGGAAAAAAATTTAACCAGTGCGCAAACTGTAACTAACCATTAATTTCAGCAGATTCTTCAACCCCAAACGTAAAAAATATTCGACGGTTATCAAAAAAAAATCTGTTGTTTCGTAGAAAATGTGCAATACCTACGCGGTCAAAATTATGGGGGTCTAGAATCATATTATGCTGAAGTCATGGTTACAGTTTTCGCTCTGGTTAAAAAAATCTGTATAGGATGAACCAACTTAGATTCAAAAGGCGAACGTAGGTATGCCACATTTCAACATAATTTTAAGTTTTCCTTCCTTCAAGCGTCAAAATCGACCTTCCAAACAATTGAACCGCTAAAATTAGCCGGACACTACTCGACATCATGCATTATCCAGAATTGCGGAGGCAGTGTTCCGACATAACATGAATGCAGTTCAACTTTACAATCACTTATAATATCAACGTGGACGTCAGAGCACACTAACACGATTGTTTACAACATTGTCAGTCAGTTGGTCAGTAGTGAGTTGGATGTAGTCACGTGATGACTAAGGACCCTACCCACGGATAAAAGGACCTGGTCGGAACAGGTTGTGACCGTGACTCAATCCTTCGATGATGTAAGCCTTCGTAATTGATTCGATGATTCGTTTGAATAGTGGTTGGACGTATGTTCATAATTTGTCGATAGTTTTACGAGTCCTTCGAGTCTTGGTTTTAATTTCAGTGATAAAGAAAAAGACATAATATCGTTTCACTGGATATCTAAGTAGCCTGGTGAAGACCACGGTCTTCTCCTTTACATACTTACTTAGCTTACCGAGTGTTAACCTCAATTTAAAAAAAAGAAAAAAAAAAGGTTCCGACGAATTGAGAACCTCCTCCTTTTTGAAGTCGGTTAAAAAAAGATGGTTTCCCGTGATTGATATATATCCCATTTAGGATGCTTTCAAATTTTCATGCCTATCCTTGTGTGTTTCCTGTATTCCTGTAGTCCTTCCGTGGCAGTTTTCCGATTTACAGAGTTGACATAACTCCTTATGTTCCAGGCAGGTGTGTCGCGCTAAAGACAACTGAACTACAATTTAATCAGCATCGCCAATAACATTTAGTACAATCTTCCATTATCGATGCTTCCATCAGTGCCAGATTGTTGATGATAATAGACTAGGTAGCTGCTTGTTTACGTTTATAGTTGTGTAACCCAATACGTGTATGTACAATTTGATTGGCCACGAGATTTGCGCACAGATTTACTATGAACATTAGATGTTATCGCCGAATTGTTGTGACTTTTGGCCCGCCTAGTTAAAAAAACCAGGTCATGTGTGTGAATTGTCCTTCACCTATGGGATTTCGTCAAAATTTCTCGGTGAAGCAAGCTTTTCCAAAATCCATGTATTGCAAAAGCTTGCGGTATTACGAAGAAACTAAGAAAGGTTTGGCCCAAAAAGCTGCGTTTCTTTGATCACTTTTAATATCATCATTTAATTATTTTCTTGAGTAACAAATAAAACTATAAATGAACAAGGCAATATCTAGCATGATTGTAAAACCTTCAGATGTTAATTCAGGCTTACTTATAAATCGACTCACCTGAAACCCGAGACCATATCGTTAAGAAGACTAGCCGGGATTGGAACAAGTATTACTAACACCAATTACCTAGAGTGCAGCTTTGAGTCATATACCATATGTATGTAAGTATGACTCTTGCACATAGAACATACGAGAAACTCGAATCTCGATATCGACAAATTATAAAAAATGTCGTACCTACATTACTCTATCGCTAACCGCAGTTAGCACGTCAGATGCAATGAGTCTCTTCGTCACTCGTGACATCACAACTATTACAGAATGGAGAAGACATGGAAAGTGAGTTATATTAAATACGTGCATTGCTGTGAGTAAGTTCGCTTGGCAGAAATGGGTGAGTCCTCGTTGACGCGCTGAACGGAAAATTGTTCGAACAATATCCGCAAGTTCCCAAAAGGAAAATACTAATTGCACTAGGCATTGTTATGATTAAGTATAGAGTTACAGCTTGTTATTGTCCGAACATAAAATTATATTTACGACTGACACGACCTTGGCAATTGAGGTCAGCTAAAAATATGAAACCGCTGAAACACACAATAAAATTTCACAATAGAAAACACAATGTCACCCATTCATTGTTATGCAGTAAACGCACTGTGCAGCTTGCCACATGAGTTATTGTTCCGCACCCTTTTAAGCTAACTTGGACGTTATAGGAGTGAGTAGAAGGCGGATTTATTAATGAGATAAATGCAATCCGACAGTGCAGTCGTAATTAATAAAGCCTTTACGAATCAGAGATCGATTAAATTATGAATTATAGCTTCCTTGCTAATACACATATGCATAGTAGTAGAGTTGAATAAATAAATTATCTCTGTCACTTTAAGCGCGTGTAGTATAGAGACGCGTCATTACATTTTTAGAAGTTCCGCGTTACATTATTTATTATATTATTAAAATAAATGCGATGTTAGAGACATCATCGTAAAATGCCAAGGCACACAAATTAGGTACCTAACTTTTTGGTCTTCCGAGTCAAAAAAATTAACAAAAATGCGTGTGATTCTTTTAATTAATTTAGTTTATTAATATCCGTACTAATAACCAGAAATTATGATTTGTAACTAGAAATTCAATAGAAAAATACTTTTAGGTACTTACACTTTTCCTTTACATTCCATTGATTTTTGGACTTTGTAAGTGTGTTAAGTAGGTACTTATCTAGATGTAAGTTTAATAAATAGTCACGACTAGAGTTTTAAGTTTCAAGAAAAACGTTTTCAATTCTTCGATATCCGGGTTTAATTCTAGAAGAAAAAATGTTATGCCTAAGGCTAAAGGCTAAATAAACTTGAACTCTACAGCAATTAGGGTAGAATCGACAGCGTAACTACCCGCCTATTTTTGAAGTAAAAATTTTCTTTCTTAGACAGTGTTTCGATAATAGGACGAGAACTGAGAGTGAAAGGGTTTTGAAGATTTTAATATGGAGGCCTACAGATTTTTTTTTCAAAATTGCTGCTACGCATGAAACCTATCATGTGACTTCCACTGCTGGTCATAGGCCACCCCCAAGCACCTCCACTTCGACCGGTTTGGTGCTTCTCGCATCCAACGGGTTCCTGCGGCCTTCACAAGATCGTCTGTCCACCTTGTGGGAGGCCTTCCAATGCTACGTCTTCCGGTACGCGGTCGCCACTCCAGAACCTTTCGGCCTCATCGGCCATCTGTTCTGCGAGCAATGTGCCCTGCCCACTGCCACTTAAGTTTGGCAATTCTTCGGGCTTTGTCGGTTATCTTGGTCCTCTTGCGGATCTCTACATTTCTGATTCGATCAGGCAGAGAAACTCCAAGCATAGCCCTCTCCATTACCCTTTGGGTGACTTTTAGCCTTCTAATAAGGCCCATTGTGAGTGACCACGTTTCATTGCCATAGGTTATCACTGGCAACACGCACTGGTCAAAGACTTTCGGCTTGAGACACACATCTTCATGAGAGTTGGTGTTACATGGGCATTTGACATGACCTTCGTTTTGTCCATGTTCATTTTAAGACCCACTCTTTCGGAGGCTCTACTGAGGTCATCGAGCATTGTACTGAGGTCCTCCATAGTATCTGCCATGACTACGATTTCGTCGGCAAACCGAAGGTGAGTTATGTACTCGCCATTGATGTTAATGCCAGCCCCTTTCCAGTCCAGAACCTTGAAGACCTCCTCCAGTGCAGCAGCGGTGATCAGTTTAGGAGAGATAACGTCTCCGTATGAAACCTAATAAATCTATAATTAGGACTTAGTCTTCTGTTTGCAGTGATGTCAGCACTCGATTTCTATAGGGTTTATGCGTGGCTGCCATTTTGAAAAAAATCAAAATGGCGGACAGGTAGGTATACCACGGAACAAATAACTTTAATAACACGGAAGATATAACTTTCTCTCACACTAAATCTCTCTTATGTTTTAAGAAGTTTTACTTCTATCTCGTGTACGGAGCAGCATGCGTAATTTTTTGATAATTTAACGGTTGTTTGCTTTAATCTCTTCGTTATACTACCTACTTGTATACTAATCCAGAAAAACCCGTACTACCGCAATCCGTTCAATATTTAACATGTTCACCGTCTGACATCATGTCTAAATATATGCTAGGACCCTAAAGACCATTATTCAAAGCGCCCCAAGCGACTAGGCTAGTCACTCGACAAAATTCAATTTGCTTAGATAATAAGTGCATGATAAGGTGGACATTAAGCCTAATTGAAAATCAGGATAGCTATTATAAATTAAATAGTTAAAGCCGTTACTGCGTTAAACGGTACGCACAAAGCTTTGCATAAAGTTCATGCTCCGCTAATGTATTCCACGATCGCTGAGCTCATAGCCTTTATTAGAATTCTCAATCAACATAAATGTTTCGACTGTATTATACACATTAGACAAGAGCGAGAAACTTTCGAACAGAACCTAGGGCTAGCGCTGACTTCGTAATGAAAGGTGTGTCGCTCAGGAATTCGACTAGAAACTATACGATTATTGTACGCGTCAACCGATGCTAATTTTTAAATTGAATGCGAAGTATGAATTAGTAACCAATGGTGTGTCGGTAATTTGTGTTAAACGTAAGGTTTAGAGTTGTCATAGGCATCCTTTAAAAAAAGGAGTTAGGTTAACTAGGGGGGCGGAATTAGTAACTTGGTGGCAAACCTGTAGTATGACGTGGTTGTTTTAAAAGAATATAATAATATACATTAGGTACTAGCTGCGCCTGCGGTTTCACCCGCGTAAGTGTCGATCCCGTGGGAATATCGGTATAAAAACTATCCTGTGTCCTTCCCCGGGAAGCTATCTATCTCCGCCAAATTTTATCGAAAACTGAAAGTGGTTTAGGCGTGAAAAGGTAACATACAGACAGACAGACAGACGCCAAATTTTATCGAAATCCGAAAGTGGTTTAGGCGTGAAAAGGTAACATAGGTACAGACAGGCTGACAGACACAAAGTTACTTTCGAATTTATAATATTAGTATGGATTGGCTTTTTCGTGGTTAGTGGCCAGAATACGAAGTATACCTAGTACGTGAGTTAAAATAAAGTATGTAGCCACTTAGCCAATGACACTAGGCTTAAACTGGATTTGCTAGCTACAAGGCGCGGCCACTTTGGAGTTGGTCGACATTTAGAAGACGACGTAGGTACATATAAAAGAGACCAAAACGTTACTTTATTTTAAAGCTACAACTAATAAACATGTTCAGATTCCGCTACAGTGGACATGGCAACAGTTCTGCCCAGCAAGTCTACTCTCCCTAGTCATCTGTAGTTTCGGTCGAAGTTACGGGCGATAACAACTCTGTAGCACCTACAGACATAAGTTTCTGTGCCTGCTGCCGTGTTTACTCCCAATGTATTATTACCCGTCCGAAGAAGTTAATTAGGGATCAATCCGAAGTTTCGGACTACATTAGGACGGGTCCACATCGTCGCTAACGGACTTACAGAGTAGGACTCCTGATTGTGAGTAGAGTACGTAAAGACGGTCACTTACCACTTTGTGTGCCATGAGCTCTCTTTGAAACTACTCGGGGTAAATCACCAATATAAGTAGGTATCTTTTCAAAATTGCATTTGAAGTTCGAAAGCCCATAGCAAATTCAGTCTGTAATGTTCTTACTGCTGGGACACAGGCCTCCTCTCGGTGACAGGGAGTGGGCCGTAATCCACCACGCGGGCCCTGTGCCGATTGGTAGATGTCACATGTCTTCGAATTTTTGGTTCTAGAACATGCCGTTTTCCTCACGATGTTTTCTTTCACCATTTTGAGAGCAGTGGTGATGAAATAATTTACACAAAGTAAAGCGCTTTGTCTGGGTTCGAACCTACAACTCTTGAGTCGCGGCCGTTACGAACGCTCATGACAAAGATCAACTGCCGAAGCCGATTCTGGTAGGAATCCTAATCCATGGCAATGATGAATTGATGACTAACACGACACTTGGCTGTCGTCTGACTTAAATCTACACGATCATCTGGAACCTAAAAAATTAAATAGGTAACGAACGCTAAGATGACCTAACTTTTGTCGTGTTTTTTTTATTTTTTGTCCGTGACAACGATGTAAGCATGGCGAGTGTGACTAATGTAAGCCAATATGCCATAAGTTAAACAACCTACATATTTCCGACTCATGAGTCTTTAGGTTTTTTTTAATAATCCTGCCGCATTAAGTATCTATTCTGTAACAAAGATTACGTCTAGCGATAAGACCGCCCAGCACCCTAATTGCGTATAACACACTATAAATCACAATCTGAATCATTTTGAATGCTATTACTAATCCATATGTTTGTGTGTTAAGTAGGTACTTAGGTAGAGTTAAGTTTGATAAATAGTCACGACTAAGTTTCAAGAAAAACGCTTTCAAATCTTCGATATCCTGGTTTGTCAGTTTAATTCTATAAGAAAAATGTTATACCTATTATCATCATCATCATCATTTCAGCCGAAAGACGTCCAATTTTACAAAGAAATTGTTCTACTAGAGTCGCGTCGCGCCTGTTTGCGGGTGGCTTTAGCGGTCCACACTTTAGGAAGAAACTTCAAAACATCATTGTCTCATGCTCTTCGTAGAAAGCGTTGCTTACATCCGTTCACGACCTAACTCAAATCGATATTCTATGCAATACCTACCTTACCTGATACATGCTCGTGAATTAATAGGTGCATTTAAATGTTAACAAGATATTTATTGCAATTACAAGTTTTCATCACTAAGATCTCAAGCATGCAATCCTATCTACGTTAGCTTCTCCGTTGACAGCTGATGTTTAATAACTCCATGAAGGAATAGATTTGAATAACTTAATATGATAAACACCGTGCGTTCCTAGAAATATTTGTAGGTCATAAATAATAATTTCATTGTTATGTGCTAGACCTGCAGTAACTTGCATTATCTGATGTCATTACGGTCACCAAAGGACATAAGTAACCAAGGTCGTTGGATATAGTTTAAGTTTAGTAAAAAACCAATGGACGTTTTCGAAAAATTTAACTGGATAAATGAACTGTTCGTATTCTATGAATTAAATTAAATTTTATTCGAAAACACGCATCGGTTTCTTACTAAATTTCAACTTTATCCGACGACCCTGGTTAGGTACTTATCTCTTTAAATTTTGGTGGCCATACCTAATTAAATGGAGTTTATTTATGTCTCCATTTAGGGCTTGTACACAAAACTGCGATGCGACGTCGCATCACAGCAATTCGTGTTGATTAGTGTTGCAGTTTTCTGCGTTGCTAATTCGCATCGCACTGATTCGCAGATTTGTGTACAAGCCCTTAGAGCAGACAATAAAATGTATTTAGAGGTCATGTCCCTACCACAGAAATCTACTTTGAAGTCGAATTTCTTGGCACCTAACTTTTTTCCCATCTTTCATTTTCTTATATTTTTTAGAAAGCACAAAGATCTCGTTTATGTGGCAGGTGCTACATTGTCGAGTTACATGTAGGTCTACAGAGTTTTATGAAGTTATATAATCATAAATAATTTTTCTGTTTTGGCCTACTCTTTCCGCGTCTATTATAGTCACGGATATCTATGAATAAAGTAGTAACTAATCATCATCATCATCATTTCAGCCGAAAGATATCTAATAAGCCATATTATGAACCTATAGGACTAAGTAAATCTTACCTACCATTGGTATAAATTAATCGTATTAAAATGCTTAGAAACTTAACCAACATAAAAAATTCTTATCGTAATTAAGATAAAGACATATTCGCAATAATTATACCATTCAAACCATTTGAGCTTTATTTATGTACCAATATGGAGATAATTATATCTAATAATTATGCGAATTAATATAAAATGATTCATTATCTTCAATGAACACAGACACATACATAGGTAGGTAGGTACATACATTAAGTATAATCGCACACATTGGTACCTATAACACTATATAAGAACGTAATTTAACATTTGATATATCTATTATTATGAATAGATATAATTAGGAATGACTATATGAGTTAGATGACGTCAAAATTGTACCTATTAATAGCTGTTACATAATAAAAACAAAAATACATTGAAGCTTAAATAAAGACTATAAATAAATTCTAACTACCCGCCTCGTATAGCCCAACTGCCCAACTCTCCACCTTGTGGGAGGTTCCACACAAGTAAGATAAGAAAATATTATTTGATTTATTAGGTTGGTAGTACAGTTGGAATCGAATTTGACATTTGAATGACAATTTGAAAGCTATTATCTATCAAGTCTAGGCAATTACATAACTTCACGCCTGTACTCCCCCAAAGGGTAAGGCAGAGGTGTACCTGCAGTAGGACCCACATTTCGCCAGTTATGTTTTTAAGTCCCAGTTAATAAGGGGCGAGCCTATTGCCATCAAGCGGCCTGTTACTGAGAAATTCCTTATGCTAAAACCTTATTACACTTTGCCCAACCTGGGAAATCGAACCCAGGAACCCATGCTCAGCAGACCACTAAACCGACAGGGCTACAAAAGGCAGGCAATTTTGGTCTCTATGTCTAGAAACAAGCAAGCAGACGCATTATCCCCAGCGAAAGTACTAGGAAGTGGTGAAGGGCGGGCGTTTTGGGGGACTGTCTTTTGTAATTTTGAAGTTCGAAAAGTGTTTCTAGTTTAAATTTTATGAGTTTGAAGAATTTGAAGATACGTAAATCAAATTTATTTACTTACAACGATTGCCTAGGACTACTCACATTGATAGACACTATGTTGTAGGCTATAAATAGCTCAGTTGAAGCTCTAGCGTCAGGTTCGCAGGCAATCCATCATGTTTGTTTGCGTAGGATTGTAGATTCTACCGATTTCCACGCATCTCATGAATATTGTTGATATCGCTTCTTGCACGGGAAGCTTTAAATATGCATCGACTCATTTCAGAATTCATATTATGTAAGTACTAGCTTCTGCCCGCGACTTCGTCCGCGTGAAATTTTACCCTATCCCTATTCACCCTCTTAGGGGTTGAATTTCGAAAAATCCTTCCTTATTCCTTGTTTACATTATAAAGAGAACCTCTGTGCAAAATTTCAGCTCTCTAGGTCCAAGGGTTTGGGCTGGGCGTTGATGAGTCAGTCAATCAGTCAGTCAGGACTTTTCTTTTTATTTAGGTATTAGATAAGCAGCGACCCGCCCCTGCGTTGCACGGTTTTTACTACTTGAAAAACATTTAGATTTCTTCTATAGGTAGTTACCTAGGTACCTACATATTATAAATTAAAGTCACTTTTCGTGTCTGCTGTGTGACCGCGTTGTTCTTTTAAATAACGCATCCCATTTTGTTGCGGTTTTCACCATTGCTTAAAAAAGGAATTCCGGAAGGGGGCATATAGGTACCTATTACCTAATAAGGAAATCCGAGATCTTTTGTCAAGTCTTTTAAACCGTGCGAAGCGATGTGGTGGGGTCGCTTGTTATTATACCTAATTATATATTCAGTATCTAATAATGTGTATGAATAGATAGTAATGTAATATGCAGATAAACCTTCCGCCGGTCTAAATGGTGTTGAAAACCGCATCAAAATCCGTTGCGTAGGTATTATAGAAGAACAGCGCAGTGCAGCGGACAGACACGAAAAGAGACTCATTTGATTTTATAAATATAGGTACTTACTTGAATGTACCGATTTTAATGAAACTTCATACGCATTAGCAGGATACAAAGATCTAAAAAGTTAGTAAAGAACATTTTCGGAATGTTTTATTTAAACAAGATAACTGGAAATCTCTGTTTCTATGGGAAATTTAAAATCGGTCTAATTTGGCTGTAACACTATTTTGTCGAAAACGTTCATAACTAACTTTTTAGACGGCGTATGAAGTTTCATTAAAATCGGTTCATTTATTTTGAAAAACAAGGGCTTGAAAGTTTGTATGAAATGCCGTGCGTCGTAAACGCACAAACGCGTAAGTGCAGGTAACTACCTACTTTTTATGCATTTTATGCCAAGCCTAGAAGTGACGTTCTTGTAGATCAAGAACAGGTCAAACCAATAATTATTTATTTAAAAAATAATATATTCATAGTATCATCAATGTGAATGTTTTGAATGTAAGTCCCTGATATGTATTACATGATGTGTCAACAATTTACAATACAACAGATGGCGGTACCTTCCACAGAATTATTTTGGAACACCTTTCATGTGACATCCAACGCTATGAATTACTGCAACTATGCCACATTCTGCAACTCGATTATTAAGCAGAACAATTCTTTCTCTGGCCCCAAAACTGGGGCGGTTTCAAATAACTTTTCTGGGAACTGACCGGTCCGCTGCCAAGTGCTCGCTGCACCATTGTCATTGCCAGACAAAGTTTAGTTATCAATGCCTAATAAAATTGACTGTGGCGTTTTATTTTCTTTAAAATCTGGCTATGATACTTTTATAAATATTGTTTTTGTTTCATTTGTATTAGGTAGTAACCTTTTAAGTTTTTTCTATCGAAGATTAATATAAATCCAATAATGATTTTAATGACAATCAAATTATGAATCAGGTTGGCCCCGACTCTACAAGTATTTTCGTACTAATTGACCCCGGGGGGGATTCCAGAAATTCCAAATAGAATATAACCAGAAATAATGATTAATAAATAAATAAATATAATGATTTCAAAAGTAAGGATACGCCCGTCTGAACATTTTACATAGAAGTTCTTCATTCGAAGTTCGAAGTTCGCGCGCACCACTGTCAACTGAGTCGCGTTGGCCCTAAAACCGTCATTTTAGGGCCAGCGCGTTGGTGCCATTTAGTCGCGCCGTTAGCCCGGTCCTTACGCTAGTAATGTATATGTCAATGGGTAGCGGGAACCGGAACTAGAACCCACAATAAATAGTTCATAATATGATACCTACGCCTTCGTTCGAATGCTATAGGTATACAGATACTATCAGACTAACTTTTACCCGCGACTAAATCTACTGTATTTTGTTGTAGGTATTTCATAATTTTTAGGGCTCCGTACCTCAAAAGGAAAAACGGAACATTTATAAGATCACTTCGTTGTCCGTCTGTCTGTCCGTCAGTCAAGACTCTTTTTCTCAGGAATGCGTGGAGTTATCAAGTACTCAGGTTTGCAGTCCCTTGAAGCAGTTCAAAAATCAAACTTCTAAGTCAACGCAATCAAAAGATACGGGAGTTTATGTTCCGTTTATGCCACATATTTTGACACTTGCAAGGGAATCAAAACCTGGGCACGCCGCAAAGTCCCCCCTTTGAGGAGTGGCTAGAGAGGTGCAACGGCGTCCTCACCTTCCGCCTGTCGCATGTCCCCATCGGACACGGTTGCTTCGGAGGTTCCTGTTTCCTAGAAGACGGGAGGAAACACTATTGTGTGGATCGCTCGGAGGACACCGTGGAGCATACGGTGGAGGTCTGCCCGGCTTGGGCGGAGCACCGCCGCGTCCTCACGGCGGCGGCGATCTCTCGTGTCCGGCCCTGGTCCAGGCCATGTTACGCAGCGAGAGTGCATGGGAAGCCGTAACCTAGTCTTCTGCAAAACGGTAATGCTTTGCGAAGGAAAAGGGGCGGAACGCGTGAGGGAGAGGCAATCTTTTCGCCCTGAAGCCCCCAGTCGCCGCAGGAGATTTGGCAAGAAGCAATGTCATGTAGCACAAGTAAAGGAAAAAATCCGAAAACCATATTAGGTACATACCTACAAAATACGGAACCCTCGGTGCGCGAGTCCGACTCGCACTTGACCGGTTTTTTTATACAAATATCCAGACAACCTATATAATTATCTTTCATAACAATCGCTTCAGTGGTTTACGCGAAAAGATGAAGGACAGAGTTACTTTGGCATTTCTAATATATTATTATTTTCTCAGTAGCAGCCCGTAACCTAGATTTGTTCCCGGTTGATGGCACGCTCATATACGCTCGCGCGCTCGCCCCCATGTTACATGTGACTTGAGTATACAAAGTTTTTGGAATGCATGAAGAAGCCTCCTCGTGTAGCGCAGTTTGTTACGCCAGTTACTCGACTGAACCGAGCACTCGGCGCATCCTGGACAGTTTCACCCAACACCTTATTTGATTGACCAATTCTTCCCTTGCGGTGGTAGGTAGGTACGGCTAACGCCCGCCTGGTTTGCGACCACCCTCCCATTGGAGTCCCATTGGAGCAGCCTGCTGTGTTTCGTCGATGCGTGGGAGTTTCAGTGCTATAAACATCTTCTGGGCACGCTCGTTCCATTAGCACAGACCTCATCGCGATCGTTTTCCATCAGGCGTGATCGAGGTCAAGAGCGGGCGCATTCAGCAATAAAATAAATAAATAAGGTAAGTGGCGAAATGTGGGTGTTCCTACCTACTAGTGGTTGGTGCACTTCTGCCTAACCCTTCGGGGAATACTGGCGTGATGTTATGATAAGACATGTGTTCATTTTATTTATTGACTTTAGGGGCCTATGTCCAGTAGTGGACGTCTTACGGCTGAAATTATGTGATGATTATTTATAAAATCATTTCAGCCGAAAGACGTCCACTGCTGGACATAGGCATTTATGAAATGGTCCACTAAAAAAGTATTTCCAAAGTCGTTAGGAATATAAATATTGTGAATTTGTGACTCTCAGCATCTTATAGGGCTAACAGGCGTTAAATTATGAAGGATTAAAATTAAAAATATAAATATTTCTTACCTTACCGTTTAAACTTTAAAACATCTTTAAAATATCTTAAAAATGATTTAACCAAACGCAAAAGTTTTTCAAATTCCCGCTAGTATTTGCGTTCCGTTCATTGCAAACAAATTGAAACCATTTACAATTATGTTTCAGATTATAAATGTTTAAAAATCATTGATGATAATATATGTTATTTAAAATAATTAATTTTACAATTTTATTTTTATAAAACTTATATAACAATAAACCTTAAACTAAAACGTGCCGATGCCTAAAATATGACAAATGCTGTTTGGCCAAACATGGAACACAGTTGTAAGGCAAGGCTTACACTGAAAATCTTCAACAAAATCTCAAAAAAGTACTATACACTCAAGGTAGAATTTTAATGAACTAAAATGTAGATAATTTGATTTTCACGGACTACCATAACGCATCCCCAAATTCATATTACTATTCAATCAATACAACTCTCTCAGTTTAAATTGCCGTACCTACCTATTGAATAGGTATTTATTGCAAAAATTATGACATTTTAATTGTTTATTCATACAAAAGGGTCCTATGTCCAGCAGTGGACGTCTTTCAGCTGAAATGATGATGATACAAAAGGGTACGATTGCAATAAGAAAAACTGCTGGTGCTTGGGACTGCTCGTGTAAACCTCGGCTGTCAGCAGTGTGTATCTGACTTTATGTCACTTTATCGTTATTGACGTTATTCATCTTTCACTTTGACTTTTGAAAGGAAAACATTTCAAAATTTCGGAGACCTATTTTTGGCGATAGTATTCCCACGTTTTAGATTAAGTTACTTTACGTATTTTTAGTTGGTTTTAGTTTTGAAGTGTAAGTTTAATATACGAAATGGGCCGCAAGTCGCAGTCAAAACAGAATCCTAAGAAGAATGCAGGGAAGGAAAACAGCAAGTTCATACAGCAAAAGAGAAAAGAACTGGCAGTTCTGGTGGATAAGGTGTTGAGGCTGACGGGTATATTCCAGGCTTCTAATAGTGTGATAAAAAGTTGGGAGCATCACTTAGAAATTGACGCTTTGATCAAAGAAATATTGAATCTTGAGGGTCCTCAGCCTAAGAGTGGCCAGAACCAGAGGCAGTCGAATATTGAAAAGTATATCAAGTGGCTAAGTGAAAATGAGGTCCAACTTGATGGTAAGTTATAACAATCGCGTGAACTTTGTTTACAAATTACTTGGTGAAATGTATGAATCTCGGTTTACCTACTTGTAAAGAAAAGTTTAACATCGCCTACTTAAACAATTTGAGTTTGTGCATAACACATTTCCATGCTGTTCTTGGCACATACATTCTGAAATACAAAACTTGAAATATTTTATACCCATACACTGCCACTACCCATACAAACCCAAACACATTCTTAACAGTTTCTTCCAAAATTTTACAGGTATTGAGATCTCCGAGTTTGAAGGGTACGAGCTGGGTCTGAAAGCAACAAAAGCATTTAAAGAAGGATCACAAATTCTCACTGTACCATCGAAAGTGATGATGACCGAGAAGAATGCAAAAGAGTCCGAATTAGGAAGCTTCATAACCATTGACCCGTTGTTGCAAAGTATGCCAAATATAACACTGGCAATGTTCCTGCTGCTAGAAAAACATAATCCTGGTAAGTTAACACTAATATATTTATTATTTTAAGTAATATAGATACCATACAGTTATTTAATTTCCATTGGATTAATTAATCGGCCCAGCACCCTGCTTGCATAACCAACTATCAATCACAATCTAAATCATTTTGAAAAATATTGCTAATCTATTGCTTCATATGATCGAAAAAACAACAGTATAAATAGTGCAATGAATATTGTGGAACTGTCAAAATTAAAGCCATTGCTACTGTTAGTGTGTTACGCAATTACCCCGCAGGACTGCCAGTAGATGTAAACCATTGGTCCCTGAAATTATACAAAACATAAATGATGATGAGCTAGGTGGTCTATATTGTTTAGACTGCTTTTCTATTGGTACTTTATTACTACTTTCAAAATTAAAAGTAGTACTTAATACAAATTATGTTATTTTTTGTCTTATTAAAATCTTGATTGTACACCACAAACAAGACTTCTGAGACAGACAGACAAAAAGTGATCTTATAAAGTGTAAATTTTTCCTTACTAGCAAACTTAAATAAAGTTTAATTTAATAAGTGTAAATTTTTCCTTATTACGACACTTTATAAGATCACTTGACACTTCTCACTAGGTGTACAATAAAGTTTTTAAAATAAGTAAATATTTTTACAATAATATATTAATTTTATTTACAAACTGTTTTCAGAATCATTTTGGAAGCCATATATTGACATATTACCTGAGAAATATTCCACTATTCTTTACTTCACCTTGGAGGAGCTAGCAGAACTCAAGGTAATTAAAGTTAATGATCTGACTTTAATTGACATCTACCATTCTCTTTTCTTTGCTATTGTTTGTGTTAATATTAATATATGCAGTGAGAACACTGCCCATGGGATTTAAAGCAGTATTCTATGGAAATTTGTATAATTGTGTATGTTGATCATTGATGATGATTGATAATTTTAATCTATTCTATTTTTTTATTATGCCAAGCAAAGCCGATGTCAACTATTCTGCCAATGTCATACTTAGTGAATTGGAAAAGCAAGTCTGCATTGTTATTACTTAATTAAAAAATAAATCTTATATGATACAGTTGAACTTGATGGTACTAATTGTATTGAGCATCCATACCATAATCAGCCTATAATGTTCCCACTGCTGGGACACAGGCCTCCTCTCGGTGAGAGGGAGTGGGCCGTAATCCACCACGCGGGCCCAGTGCGGATTGGTAGATGTCACATGTCTTCGAATTTTTGGTTCTAGGACATGCCGGTTTCCTCACGATGTTTTCCTTCACCGTTTTGAGAGCAGTGGTGATGAAATAATTTACACAAAGTAAAGCGCCTGTCTGGGTTCGAACCTACGACCTACAACTCGTAAGTCGCGGCCGTTACCACTTGGCCACCACTGCATACTTTAGTATAATCAAGATTGAATAGGAGCTTCACCTTAGTGGAGCCTATAAGTTGTAAGAAAGTTCAAAATTAAAAAAAAAAAAAAGTAAGAAAAATTGGTTTGTTGCTACTGAAACATGTGCATACTTAAAATAAGTTTTATTTGTTTTCTTGTGGATTTTGTTGAAAGAACCTCTTCTAAACTGTTTCAGTTTTAATGACCATTCCAAAAGTTATTTTAAAAACGATAATTATGTTATCTTCCTGTATAATTATTTAATACAAGCATCTGCCCGCAACTTCGTCCGTGTGAAATTTCTTGTTCCCATGACCCACCCCATCGCATTCCATCACCTGCCCGCACTATCACTTCGTTTTCGCTTAGCGTCCTTACTTTTTTCTCTTTGCTCGGCTCCTAAGGGTCATAGCGTGATGATAAACAGCCTTCCTCAAGAAATGAGCTATAAAATGCGAAAAGATTTTTTCAAATCCGACTCGTAGTCCCAGAGATTAGCGCGTTCAAACAAACAAACTCTTCAGCTTTATTATTAGTAAGTATATAGTATACCTACTAGCGGCCCGCCCCAGCTTCGCGCAGGTGCAATTTTTTTTTTCTAATTTCCGATATTTTCTTTCGCACAAACCTTGTCCTGGCAATACCGAACACAAAAAAAAAGAATTATCCAATTTGGTGCAGTCATTCGGAAATTATGCGCATACAGACATTTTTTCGACTTTGTTTTATACTATTTATGCATAATACTTAAATAATATTTTTATTAACTGTTTTGTATTCAATTATTTTCAGCCATCACCAGTCTTTGAGTCGGCACTGAAACTATACAGAAGCATTGCGAGGCAGTATGCCTACTTTTACAACAAAATCCACTCCTTGGACATACCAGTGTTAAAGAAGCTTCAAGACGTGTTTACTTTCGACAGCTACAGGTAAGATAAATGAAAATAGTTAAACAATTAATCTTAATATTTAATTTTTAAGTCAATGCTATAAAAAATAAGTAACTGTTAAATAAGAAACACTCAAAAAAGTCTTTGATATGTCACATTGCACATAAAGCATAATACTGAAATAAAACAATACATTTTGATTAAATTCAACACATCCATAAATACCTACATATTTCTACATCAATTTTTGAGCAAAGAATAATTTTATTTAAGTTTGAACTGCAATACAGACAGTTTCATGAGACAAGAAATAAAATTAAACCTTAAAATATAGTAAGTTATGTATCTGACACAGCAAGAAAACAGCATTGTGGATTTATTTGTGTTACAATCAATATTGATCTATTTTATAAAAATCTTAATCAATATCAGGTCACTAGTTTAAATTATGAATCCCTTTCCACAATTTTCGATATCAACAAATCGCATACACAAACACATAGTAATATATTATTGCAGAAAACACCCATCTAACCAAATATTGTAATTAAACTAATTTAACCAATTCGTCCAAAAATTGGTCAATAACTTAAGTAATGCCTACTGGAATGGTTTCCTCAGACTGTCCCACATGTAATCTGGTGAATCTTTACCATTTTGTGAATCTAATGTGTTTAACGTGTAAATATTTGATGTTTGCAACATCGGACTAATACTGCGAGTACTACAATTGTTCTTGTGACCTTTTCTATGTTCGAATACCGGTGTTGGAATCCGTTCGTCACCGAAACTACGTTTTTTCCTAATCACGGATCTCTGCTGTTTCCATTTAAATGCTGCATAAGTTAATAAGAACAATATCATAGCTAAACCTGCAATGCTGGCTGTAGCAACGGTCACAGATTTAGTTTGGCTGGGTATTTTATCGAGAATACCTGATGCAGGTGTTGGCTCTTTATTTTCGTATGTATTCACTTCTACTTTCTCTTCAGAACCTGAAGCAATGTTGTTTTCAAATTCTTTGAGGTGTTGCAGATCTTCCAGTACTATTAAACCGTCGCCGTCCGCGTCTTCGTCTAGTCTGATTGTCTTTAATGGTTTCATAGGCAGCCCTGAAACATAATATATTATGGATACTGTTTGCAGTAGTAAATAAATAAATAAAGTCCTCCAGACCGAATTTCGGACATGGCGATCTCAGCGGAGACCAGCATTCGGCGCGAGAGATATTATAGTGCACAAGTGTGTGCGCAGACAGGTGCCCTCACTCTCATTGTCCGATGGGATGGCAATCAGACACAACCGGAGAAAGATCAGGCGGAGGACCAACGGCTTAACGTGCTTTCCGAGGCACGAGGGTATCACAATTTCCAAACTCCGGGCTGTTAATAAGAAATTACCAAATAACACTTTGCCCGACCCAAGAATCGAACCCAGGACTCCACGCTCAGCAGTCGCGCCACGAGATAAACGGGGCAGTCGAGTCGGGGTTTTTTTTTAAATAGTGTTGAGTGTGTAACACTGACATCACTAATGAATGCTTATACCTTCTATATAATCTGACGTATCATTATTGTGATTCCTTCCCATCAATGAGAATATCTCATTCCAGCTGACAATATCGTCTGGACTTTCGCTTAGAACTCGGCTCTCTCCGCTTAAAACTCGGCTCTCTCTAACTGTTTCACTTGTGTTATTTTCATTTGTAATATTAACGGCAAGTATATCTGTCTTGTATGCTCGTCCTTCAGAGTCTTTCATTAATGTAGTTTTATTTGCTGGCTTGGTATAATTATTGAACAAGGACATTATACCCATATTTTCTGCATTTTCGTTAACATTATTTCGGTAATCCATTACAACAGGAATGTTTACATTGTTTATCATACTTGGTTCATCAGTTGTTACTGCATGTTGATCATGCAAATTAGCATCTAAAAGAGCCCTTAATGGATAAGTCTCTTTGGATATCGGCTCTAAAAGAGACTTAGATAAGAATGGCTCCGGTGGGTTAGGTTCCCGGGATGCATTGTGGAATATGTCAGCCAGGTGCACATGGCTGGATCCACGCTCCCTGTGCTCTACTAATTCGCTTAGTGTCATATTTCGTTCCATCAATATCTTGGATAATTTGGCACTCGCTGAAAGTAAAGATTAAAAATTAGTAACGCTATGTTCCATAATATGATTAACCAAATTAAATATTATGTGTTAACAAGGTAATAGACACCAAAAGAAATTACGTTTGACGCTTATTGAAGTTCATATTTTTTTAGTTTGGCCACGCTTGCTACCTACAACGAGAACACTGAGACTTGTTGTTGTTGCATGATTTTGGTTTACTTACTTCGAGTGTCATTAAAAATTTCTTCAATCTCTATTTGGGCAGTTTCTTCTGTTGTACTGGGTAGTGTTGTTGATTTTAAAACTTTCGCTATGGAATGTTCAGGAACACTTTCAGTTCTGCGTGTACTTTCCGTCGTAATGAAGTCATCCAGTGTAGTTGGATCATTGGTATCGTCTTCAATGGACTTCGGCTCTGGCGTTCTTGAAATAAACTCAGAAGAGGAAACTAAAACGCCCAGTCCTAACAGGTGTTTTATAAGGTCGTCTTGCGGAGGTTCCGTCGTAGCATTCTTATGCTTCAGACGTTTCCTTTTCAGTCTGTTGTTAAAGGCTTGTCGTCTAAGACCTGATGAATTCACAATTGGTCTCACCGTAGATACTACTACCGGTTTTTCTGTCGCGGGTTTCGGAGTTTCGGTTAGGATCTCTTTTATAGAAAAAACTGCAGTTTCTGTCTGTCTTTCTGTCATGTCCATGTTAATGTCGTCAAGTTTGCCGTCTTCTAAATTAATTTCCTCAGATGAGGTGTTACTATTAGCAATTTCAAATGTGATAGTGGTTTCTTCTGGTATAATAGCAGGTGTAGTGGTTTCAATCTCAACAGTGTTATTTTTTTCGACATTGGTGTTATTCTGCATCATAGATGGGATTACATCCCTCCATTCTTTAGATTTTGTAATATTTCTTCTATGATGTGAATACTTTCTCGAATTCAATGTCACTAAATCTCTGCTAAGTTGCCCCTTATATGTGTTGTTTAACATGGGTCTCATTCTTAGTTTCTTACGCGCTCCAAGTGGGAAACGGCGTCTTGTTGATATTTTAGGAGTCTTTTCCACAGGTTTAGCGGTTGTTGTGGGTTTATCATCTTTTATGTTGTCTTCAGTTTGAATTTCAACCGTTGTCGGGTATTCCATTGCTGGTTCAGTAGCGTTATTTGTTTCTACATTGATAAAAGCTTGCTCGTCTGATTCTTTATCTTGGAAGTCATGTCTGGTCTCAGATATATCGTTTCTTGGCTCCGATGGATTTCTATTTTTATCTTCAAGGGAATCATGGGGCTTAAATATTGACACTGCGTGATGTTTTCCATGAAGCAAGTCCGCCAACGACAGATTATGTTGTTGCAGTATTTCGCTTAAACTTGTTCCATTGGATCTCTTCAATATATCTTTTAAAGTCAGTGGATCCATGAGGTAACCATCCTGAAAATAAGAATCAGTAATAACTATAATTTGTAGTTAACAGCCACACAATTATGACAAGTTTTACTATAGTTTAGAATCCATTAGTATTTATATTTTTCTATGTTACCACGATTTCAAGAATAGGTAAGGCCACAGTATTGGTCAATTTTAATTAGTTTATTAGACAATCATATATTTATTATTTATATCGCACACTACTGTTTGTTATACACTGCTACATTTTTAGGAGCAGTTAAGAGAACATTATACATTGGGGCCATTCAAGTACTACGTAAGCATTACGGGTGGGGGGGTTCTTTGCTTTGCTTATTTTTGATGACATGGGGGGTCTAGATGGTGATTACGTCAGCAGTATTATTTTTTTACTTTTTGGGATTTTCTGCAAAATTTTGTCGATTTTAGTTTGAACACCATATGGCAACCTACTTGTCTATGCTTGAAAATGAAACGCATATAACTGCTGATCGTGAATCAATAAAGAAACCAGAACACATTGAAAAATGCATGTACCAATGTTTACGTAAGCGTTTAAGGTGAATGGATAGTGGTAGACCGCGAAATTCAGATTTTCTTACGTTTTTTGCAATTTGCAGGTCAGTGTCAGATTGTATCTTGATCAAAATATGATTCGCAATAATAACAGGTACATATTTAGAGAATTATAATCATTAGAATCATTAATATATCTTTCTAAGTTATATTTCTACCACCAATATCTTATGGAAAAGTGTTAATGGTAGAAATCTAACTTAGAAAGATGTATTAATGATTCTAATGATTATAATTCTCTAAATACGAGTATGTACAGTCAACAAAGGAGATAAGTATACAGGAGCGTCGGATATAGTTGAAGTTTACTAAGAAACCGATGGATGTTCTAGAATAAAATTTAATTTTATTAGTAGAAAACAAACAGCTCATTTATTAAATTAAATTTCAGTCCAGAACATCCATCGGTTTCTTACTAAACTTCATCTATATCCAACGCTCCTGTATACTTATCTCCTTTGTTGACTGTACCTGTTATTATCGCGAATCATATTTTGATCAAGATACAATCTGACACTGACCTGAAAATTGCAAAAAACGTAAGAAAATTTGAATTTCGCGGTCTACCACTATCCATTCACCTTAAGGCTACTCTTTCGAAAAAAGCTTAAAAACAGCGTGCAGATGAAGCAGCTTTTCTCCGGAACTTACAGAGAAATTACATCTGAAAAAATTGTTGGTAATCTACATGATATGAATCGTAATTTGGTTTAGCCATAATTTTTCTATCGATATCACCTATTAAGAAAAAAAACCACCAAATCACCTCCAAATCTTTGAGATGAAACCATTTTACTCCTTTATTTCCTCCGTTAATAATTGCAAAAATCTGCTTACGTAATACTTGAACTGCCCCATTCATGCCTATCAGTACCGTGATAATTTTATGCATCCACAATATTGGTGGCGATCCTTCTAACGATCTTGTCTTATGTCGTTGGAGTTTGTCTTTACATTTCCCTAAGAGTAGTTTCGCTTGATTCTTTTTACACGCCAATCTTTTTTTAACTTCAAGCGATTCTTTGACCTTCTCAAAGGCTTTTTCTTGTTCTAGAGGGAGCTGCACCACAGGCACCTTGCTAGTGTTATGGTGTTGTTGTTTTTCAGTTTTTAATTCCAAAGGGGTACGTGGTGTTGTGGAACGATCTACTTTAACTGTCTTTTTTTTCTTACTGTGACACTGTGCCAAAGTTTTATCCTATAAAATAATAACATTAAAATGATATCATGTATCAAAGTTGTGTCAAATTCATCACAGGCTTATGCTTCCTTGAAATTAATATACGATAGCTTAGCAGCCAAAGTGGCACTTTTGTTGACGTATTCTTATTTAAAAAAAATGAAAATACTAGGCCAGATGTTTATTTGAATGAAAAATAAAATCCTAGAAATACTATTGAGTATACCTGTGCTTTCTTGAGTTCATCGTTCACTGCGGATGTGTTATGATTATAATTATTATTATTGCTACATGTTGTTGTGGAATTACCTACTTTGGATGTCTTTTTTATCTTAATGTTATACTGTGCCAAAGTTTTATCCTATAAAAGAATAACATTATAATGATATCATGTTAAAAATTCCGTTGAGGCAAATTAATCAAAGGATTATGCTTCATTGAAATATACAACAGCTTAATAGCCAAAGAGACACGTTTTGTTAACGAGCTCTTATATTTTTAAATAATTTAAAAGCAAAAGTACTAGGCCAATTGTTTATTTTAATGAAAAATTATATCCTAGACAAATGTATATGAGTATACCTGTGCTTTGTTGAGTTCGGCGTTCTTGCTCCGTTTTTTTGCCGCTGTTTTAATCACTTCCGGTGAAGACTCGGATAGAGATTCGTCTTCGACTAGCGGCACTTTTTTAGGCTCAACGGTAATTTCTGGATCATCTATGTGTAAAGAAAATTCGGTGTTTGCTGCGCGCTGGTCTAAATTTAGTTTGAGATTTGTAGGCCTTTGTTCCGTTAATTCGTGTTTTTTTTCTTCATAAAGTACGACATCTTGTGGAACCTCATCTCTTTCTTCGATATTGACTTGGTCAATTGATTCTGTTTTTGCTTCTACTGGTTCATGTGGGGTTTGTTTGAATTCGCTTAATTCAGGCCATGTTTCGAGTGAAGGTCGCTTCCTTCGTTGTCCTCTTCTTATTGGTCTCTCCAAGTCCACAACATCGTCGGTCCAACGTATAGGTCTATTTTCTGGTTTCTTTCGTCTTCGTTTAGGCATTTCTGTAGTTTGGTGGGTGTTCTCGAAGTCTAAATCGAAGAAGGGTCGAGGTGGTTCGTCGGGATATACAAATCTCTCTTGTGGAATGAGATCTTCGTCGGAATCTGTTTGTGGACGACGTTTTCGTTTACGTCCAGGTCTGCGACGTTTAGGGACGTCGTCTGGTGTATCTTTTCCCAAATTTTCGGTATTTCGTTGTTCTCGCACTGGTGGGTCTGCTTCCATTGCTCTCCATGGCTGAAAATTTAAATGAAATCTTCTTAAATACCTAGCTTGATAATTTTTGCCTATTTTATATTGGGACTGGAAGACGAGGTGTCGGTCGTCCGGCGGCGATATGGGCGGACGACATTGTTGCCATCGCGGGCAAAACCTGGGTGAGACTGGCACAGGAGCGTGGGGATTGGCACAAGAAAGCGAGACCTCCAGCAGTAGGTGAACTCAGGTTGTGGATGATAATTATGATGATTTTATATTCGTCAACAGCTTATCGCCGTTTTATTCTAGACTAAGGCCTCTCACTTAGATAATGTGGGTGTAATGAACATAAGTTTTAAATATAATATGCACTGTTTTAAATTGAATATTCTTCTTCTTCTTGAATAGGCTTCTTAGAGATAAAGAAATCTCAAGACGAACGGAAAACGCTTGGAAGAGCTACTGATCCTTGAAGAAACTATTTAAAGGTGAATTGCCTATGGCACTGAAACGCAGGCTCACGGACATGTGTATTCTTCCCGTCTTAACCTATGGTGCACAAACATGGTCTTTGACTAACATCCAGGAGTCCAAACTCAAGGTCTGCCAACGAGCAATGGAGCGCAGTATACTAGGCGTTAAATTAACGGATCGTGTTCGAAACACAATACTGCGCTCCAAAACAAAAATGGGACTGGACAGGACATGTCTGCCCCATGCCGGACAAACTGTGGGCCCAAATAGCGCAGAATTGGTGCCCTGAAACAGTGAGGCGGGGTCGTGGCAGACCACGTAGGAGATGGCGGGACGAGCTGGATAGAATCCGTCAAAACGGGAAAGAGGACGCGCGGGCTCGCGAAATATGGAAGGAGTGGAGGGAGGCCTTTGCCCAGGAGTGGGACAGGCTAGAAAAAAAAAATGGCTTCTAGCTGCCATCGGTTGCATTGCCTACATACTGAGCAATTCACAACTATTTTTGTTTTAGTGAAGTGATCCGTAACTGGTAATAAAAAACTCCTATCCATTTATAAATGGACAAAGGTTTCATTACATTACAATCAATACTTTTAGTATTCCGTAACGAAATATGCAAAGGAAACCCATTTCACACATAAATGACATTTGCAGGAACTTATGCAGTATTTTTTATAGACTCACATTACCCTAATGGTAAACCGTTCTAGAAATGACAACTTTCCCATTTCTCATCAAATCCCAATTATTGAGGTCAGATGGAAATATCTTCACCAACATAAGAGTCAATACCACGGAACAGATAAATAAGGTTGGAATGGTAATGTGGGCGGGGCAGGCGCGCCACAGTTATGATTCGACAATCATAACTCAACCGAATCATACATTCACCGCATTCAGTGCGCGTCGGAATACTTCGGAGAACAGAACTCTGCTTAATAATGCCGTGTTGTGCAATTATAACATGTAAGACAAAAAGTCAGACCTCAGGTATAAAGCGAGGAGGTATATCTTTCCATCGGTAAGTCCAAAATAACATTTAATTACAATAATATGTGTCAAAAACATAAAAATATACTGATCGTTATGAAATACCAAACATTAACAACATTATTGCAACAATTTACAAAAAATATACATTGCCCGCTGTGTACTCGCTCAATCAACACAATGACCAAGTACGCGTGCAATGTACTGCATGCATTGCGTCCTCTACACTTCAACCGTTGACGTTTCGTCCTTTGCTCTGATTGGCTGTGATGCACGGCGCATGTTTATCGATAGTGAGGTAACCATGTGGTTAAATAAAATCATCGATAGAATTCTCGACTATATTTACGTTTGACAAAGATAATTTTTGGATTATTTAATATTTAATTAATGATTGTATATTTTTATTTAGACGTATTTTGAGTAGGTAAATTAAATATTATATTAATCATTGAATGAATCCTACCGAATGTTATAAAGGGACTAATCTCTGATTTTTTATTTAAGTTTATGCATTATGTGTATTATTTTGTTATATTTCAATATTTACGTTTATATTCTTAAAACTTTTATTTACACCATTTAGTAAAATTAAATTGAGGAATTTTGCAATAAATTATAGGTTTCCTAAAGAACCTAACGCCAGGGAACAATGGATTAACGTGACAGGTAGAGGAAACTGGATGCGGACAAAGACGAGTAGGTACTAAATTCGTTCGCAATTAATAGCAAGCGCCAATTACTTAATAAATATGTTTTATTCCAAGGACAGTGATTATTTGTAATTAATCAAAATAAAATAAAATTATTTCTTAATATTTATTTAATGTTTAATTTTTCCCCATAAATTCATCAGATAATTTATCGACAAAGAATATCGGCTTTGTCAAGCACTAGCGTGTATGAAATTTTTTATTGCATTTATGCGTGTTTGAGTGTCTAGTGGGCGAACGAATATCTGCCCTGAGATTTATGTGTGTGTGATTTGGTTGTTTGATTGATTAAAATAGTGGGAGTCAAGCGGCGACACTGGTCCTAGTACAAAATTGCAGCGAGGGCCTTTCCAACCTTATTTATCTATTCCGTGGTCAATACACAACAATATACCTATAGATACTTTACAATTTTACCATAAAAAAGCTAGGCTATCTAAGAATGAAATACGGAATCCTAGCGAGCCTAACCGGAGCGGGCTCGCGCCTGTCCGGTTCTTATTATCATTATTGCTTATTCATAATTCATTATGAATTCAATTACAGTAATTCCGATACTAATGCGCATGTTTTTGTTTTGTTTTATAATTAACATTGTTCAAACAGTTTCATTGGTAGTTGCGTCTACGATTGGAAAATGTAGTAGTGAAAGGTCAGCGGTTAGACTGAAGGTGAATGACTTTGTAATCTCATTCATTCACCTGTCTCCGTGAACATTGAACGTCTCATCTTTGGATTTGTTTATCTCAGATCTTGTGAGATTGAATGATATAATTTTGTTATGTTGTTTTCTTGTTCTGATTAAAAAAGGAAATAGTAGGTATTCACTTGCCTATTGGGTACCTATTTACACTCTAGTTACAGCAGCGTAGTTATGTAGTAATATAATTCCTTTATATCCAACTCTTAATGCTATCATAGTCATTAAAGTTGGTAAACCTAAAAAGTTAGGTTGCTAGTTGTTAAATAATTACTCTGTACATCATTTTATAAAATCATAAAGCCGTAACGTTAATTATCACTGGGATTTTAACACATTTTTCTTATGGCTGCGCACACGCATTACCTACGCATTACGTAAATTCAAGACGATGCGACTCTTCGTGCTCTAAATAATGCGTTTGGTAATCGGTAAAAAATCTCGGTAAATTCTCGTGTCTCGTGTGAAACTGAAGAACAATACTGGAATATTCGGTAAAAAAAACGTTACGCTGTTATAAGTACGAGTAGGTACCTAATTGTTTATTTTGTGAGCCGTCGTGGTTGATTGGAGAGCGATGCATTATTGCGTGCACTGTGCCTACACAGTACGTAGAAAGTGTCTTTGATTACGCCTCAATAGCTCAGTTTATACTACCAGCTGTAAGCCTAAGCAATCAATCACTTAAACTATAAGTTATTTTCCGCTGTAATTGATTAAGCTGTTTTCGCAGTAAGAGCGAATAATGATTTACTCTTGAATTTTATTTGCTCTTTCTATTTACATAATAGTCTTCCGTGTTGGCGGAGAGGAAAACACGTATTACCGAAACAAGTATACAGAGTGTTACCTGCTCAATACTCAATCATTTAAGTATTGCATTCCACAATGTTCAATGGTTGTTTTATCTTAAAATTCAATGAGATTATGGACCCAGTCGGGCACAGCAAAATTCTAGAAGAGAGGAAGCTTTTAAATTTTATCAGCCTTCTTAACTATAACCTAATGTTATTTGGGTTTTTTTTTCTAATATCTACGAATTTTCAAATATTTATAATTTCTGTACTAATAATCTACATATTTAAAAATGAAATACATTCGTTTGCTGACAGACAATGAATTGCCTAAACTGCTGGATCGCTTTCTTGAAATTTTGCACAAGACTTCCTTCTACAACGAAGGTGAGCACTAAGGAAGGATTTTTGAAAATCCATTCCCTATAGAGGTTATGGTAATGGGGGATGAAAGCTTGTATGGATGTTCGTAGTTTTTGCTGATGGGAAATCCCATCGGGCATGCTTGTCTACTTAATAAAATTCACTGACATCGCACAGCCGAAACTGCTGGATTTTGCACAAATTCCTAATCTGTATAGTGAAATTGAGCATTAAGGAAGAATTTTTTAAATAGCTTTTCAGGTCCGTGGCATACCTACCTGTCCGCCTTTTTTTTTTTTTTTTTTAATGGCTCCTAGGCATAAAAATGAAACCAAAATGATAGCTAGCGGATTTGATTAATATATTAGTGGACTGTAAAGATGAAAATATGATAGAAACACGTATTTGCAATAATATAAATTTATTAAGGAATATTAGACGGAACCTGACAACTGCTCAGACCTAACATCAACAAAAAAAAATAACTTTGCTGCTCTGAAGTAGGCAACAAGTCACTACGCAGTAGTTAATCCTATGAATACAACAGCAGCGGATTGGCGCAGCTAGGAAAGAGCCTAGCTTCAGAGCGGCAAAGTTATTTGACGCGAACTGTAAGTACTTAAATCAATGCAAACAGAAAACATTATCAGACCAAACACGGAAGTGTAAGTTAAAAAAAAAAGCGGACAGGCAGGTAGGTATGCCAGGCTCCATAAAAATATCATTAATCCCATATGTAAATTCTGCCGACGTGACATCCCATCAGGCACATAACTTGTTCTTAGATAAATAGCACTTTAAATAAAGTTTATGATATATTTTTTAGAGCCCCCCATCTTTTGTTATTTACCATCTGTCGCGAATCGGAAACAGCTATTGCAAAGATTATATTTAAACGTGTAATAGGTATTACCTACAGTCGTAAGATAGGATATATATATTTATTTTACTTTACAGTGTAGTGCTTGTCATCTTACGCGAGTAGGTACTGTGGGTCAAGTGAGCGAATAGATAGTTACCTAATTTGAAAGATGTAACTCTATTGTCGGAACGGACTAATTTATCATCCAACCGGCTAGACGTGTTTTCTATTTACACTTATTATAATTTTATGGTAATTAGTCGCATCGTTTGATTTTAATACGCCTGTAGATTCTGGTTAGACATATCTACCTATCTTCACAGTACCTACAGATCTGTTAAACAGGCGTCGTACATATTTTTGGGCCATTTATTTTATTTACTAGCAGCGCCCCGCGGTTTCACCCGCATAAGTTTCTATCCCGTGGAAATATCGGGATAAAAAGGCCTATGTGTTAATACAGGGTGTCAGCTACCTCTGTACCAAATTTTATCAAAATTGGTCCAGCCCATGTAATAGGAGCGGAGGCGGTTTGAGCGTGAAGAAGTAACAAACATATAAACACACACCTACACACACACACTCACAAACTCACAAACTTTCGCCTTTATAGTATTAGTGTCATATTTTACTTTAACATAAAACAACGGCTATCCGCCAATTGCTATAATAGCTATAATAGTTAAAAATAGGCAAATATTCATACACTCATCACAGAACTCCAGAGACATGCTCGTCTTCCATACCCCTACCCATTTTGCTTAGAACTTGATAAACTTTTTTAGTTTTTAAGTTTGGCTTAGGAACATAAGTACAGTTACTATAAATCTTTTCCAAAACAATACATCTAAAGCGTAATAATTATGATTATGTTATTATTGTTTGTGTAATCAATAATCATTAGCTGCTACAGCGAGTAATCCTGGGGAATTAGTTAAATGTATTGTTATTTTTCTTTTAACCACAAGATAGAACGATACAGCAGCAATTGGAATGGGCGACTAGAATCAATTCTATTTACTTAGTTGTAATTTTTGACGTCCAAAAGTGCCTTTAATGTGCCTATTTGAAATAAATGATTTGACTTTGACTTTAGCAAGTTAAGTAAATACGCGTTTAATCGAAAGTAAAGTTGTCATAAATAATACTGAGATACTACCTTTTCTCATCCCAATAGGAAATAAAAGTGATCAAAACTGCACACGATACTTTACTTTTCCACTTAAAACCACTAGCATTCCTTGCCTTAATATAGTAAGCTTCAACACGATAATGCACTCCATTAAGTATTAAATTATTAGGTGCAGCATTTTCCAAGAATGGAAAACTCGTCCTAAATGACTGACTGGCCTGTTGGTCTAGTGGTCAGTGACTATGACTGCTATGCCGGAGGTCGTGGGTTCGATTCCCACCCAGGACAAATGTTTGTGTGATGAGCATGATCATTTGTTCTGTGTCTGGGTGTAATTTATCTATATAGGGTGACTGGTAATTAGTGACCGATACTTAAACACGTGATTTTACTCATCATTATGAACAACTTTTACTATGGGACCAAACCTTAAATCGCGAAAAAAAAATCAGCTGTTCCCTACATTTAAGTTCGCTTAACCCGTCAAAATGTAGGGAGCAGCTGATTTTTTTTTCGCGATTTCAGGTTTGGTCCCATAGTAAAAGTTGTTCATAATGATGAGTAAAATCAAGTGTTTAACTATCGGTCACTAATTACCAGTCACCCTATATATGTATGTATTTAGAAATATATAAGTATGTTTATCAGTTGTCTAGTACTCATAACACAAGCTCTGCTTAGCTTGAGACTAGACGGCGTTGTGTGATAGTTGTGGAATATTATTATTATTAAATCCAGTGACTTAGTGCAAAATACTGTACCTAAACTAACTGCCTTGACTCCAAATTATTGATATCTTTCATAATTATTCATTTTTGGGCAACGTTTATACCAGTTATTTAGTTTTGTGCTTTGTTGCCCCATAAATTGGTAAGATGATGAATAAAGTTATCATCTGCGGATTCTACAGTTATGTTATCAGACTGTTCACAAACGTATCCAGAGATGATTGTTAAATCTCTTTGGAATGATGGATAGTGACGCCAATTTACAGCTGGCAGTTTACGTAAACAAAAATATTATGAATTGCTGGTTTTAAACGATGTCCGTCTTTAATGTCTAAAACATCCAATTAGTTCAGTAAAATTTTAAAACCCAGACAATAATTTAAAGAAGGCAATTACACTAGATCATACTTTTTCAACTGAGGCTAAATTAATGTTCTTTAACCAGACAACTTCTTATACTATTATTCAGATACAATATATTCATTCATGAAAGCCTGTTAATTCGACACAAAATTCCTTTAAAGGAAGCTGAAGAATGATTCATTTATGTACTTATTGGTTTCGAAAATCGAGTAGAGGATGAATTTCTGTATGAAAATAATGATTGCGCGCCCAATCGCAATATTATAGCCTCGTACTACTGAAAAACCTGTTTTGACACGAGACAAAACTGTTTTGTCTCAAGTGGGTAAAGTCTAACTGTTGTTAATAGATAGGTGATCGAAAAGCTGGTTAACATGCAAACTGTCCCGTTTTTTCTCTAGCTAAATGGCATAGCCAATAGTGTCTTCAAAAAATATCTTGTTTTTTTTTTGTATATTGGCAACTGGTAGGTACTTTCTTAATATTTATTATTTAATCGTAGGTACTTTTGTTGTGCTAGAACCAAAAATTCGAAGATATGTGACATCTACCAAGCCCTATGGGCCCGCGTAGTGATTTACGTCCCGAGAAGAGACCTGTGTCCCAGCAGTGGGAACATTATATAGAATTTCGTGCAAGCAAGCGGGCAAGCGGCACGAAATTCTATAGAAAAATGAGACATCTCTCCTCTCCGCTTTGGTGGATACCGGGCCTTATGCTGCTTTTGTTGTGCTATATATTTTGTGTGCACCAAAACGATTTATCTATTTACTCTTTTTTTCACAACGCTTTCACTGAAGATGTCACTTGTCTCTGAGAAAACGGGATGGCAAGATTGATTTCTTCGCCATAAATAGTCGTCTAAAACATCCGAGTCATGGTGTGCTAATGGATTAAGCTTAACCTAAAGATTTAAATTTTCACTTATATTATTAACAATGAATTATTAAATCACAACATCTTCATTGTTCGTAAAATCGTACCAGCATATTTAGAAATATCATCACATTTTTTGCAAGTAATGAAACAAAATCTGACAGTCACAGAAAAGGTACTATAGATCATGTTCATACTAAGACAAATAAAACTGCTCATATGTACCAAAAAATCTCATATAATCGTGAAATACATCTGTTCAAATATAATTTAGTTATCTCATCTTTGAATAAAGAAAGCTGTTACAAGACGATGTTATAACCGCGGCCTGCAAGGAAAGTTGAAAGCAGCGTGGTACCGGTCTGCGAACTTGAATCACCAGCTATGCTATGTGACTTATGTTAATCGAGGTCGTTAAGACGTATGTTAATGTAATATTATTTTATGAATATGTGGTGAATCGTAGAAAGTGCGATAAATGTGTTTTTTTAAGGATCTTGGTGATGTAATGTTGGATGAGCTTTTGATTGTCAGTTTCGTGTGTGGTTAGACTGTTTTTTGTTTCGCGTCTTTCTTTGAACCTAACTTATCTAAATACATTTTATTATGGAGCTTCATTATTGTCTTCCTATTCGTATAGATAGAGATTACTCTCGTACAATTACGCAATCACCATTCAATTGCTAGTAAGTCGACCTTTATGACATAAACTGGTTTGTGTAACAAGCATACTCGTGTGGGTTCTTTGTGGGGTAACCACAATAGTTTAACGCGTTTGACCTCTTGACCTCTTAAATCATAACTACATTACCTTTTATCATCGGAATTTTCATAGCAAGAACCACTACACCTCACAATTTAAAAATTATATTATCCACAAACTTCACTCTCCAAAAATTAACTTTGTTTACCCATGTTCTTCGTTCTACCCGCTATTAATTCGATTAATTGTGTTAGTCACAGTGACGTCGTTGGTAAAAAAGCTGAATTTTAATTATGATCGCATAATATCACGGCCCGGTGGGTGCCGTACCCACTGGACCAATTTACGAGATAACATAAAGTAAGTACACTGAACTGAGACTAAGTTTCTATCTTAGAACAACTTTGTTTCTAGGCCTTTGAATAAAGCATGGTCATCATCTGATCGTTCTTGATTCTCTACAGCATGCATTCACAATTTTTGTCCCAATAAGGTATCAAATCCAATACTGTAAGTGGCAGTTTCTACCATATAGGAAGAGACGGTAAAAAAGCTAATGCATTGCAAGCAATGATTTGCAGTGCATTGAATTCGTATTCATTGGTTAAAAAAGACTATCTGCACGCATACAGTCACTTCCATCATTGGGGCTATCAATCATTCTGTCAATTATCACCTCTATCAGACATGAAAGTGCTGGTACTTTTCTGGACAGCTATAGCTAGCCTAGCCTTATTCTGCACACGTCAATTGTCTAATTGATGTGCGGACAACCGATCACGCTCCACTTACTCCAGGCACCTCCCCAGATTTCTAGACCAGTTTCTAGACTTGTCTACTCTTGATCTAGACTTCGTACACTTCCTGTTTTCCTCCCTTCTTTGTAACAAGATTTCTCTTTATTATCATCTTCATTAGTTCGGATTCTTGGAATTGCAGAAACATTATTGCGTTTTTTTTCTTTTGTCATTCGTTTTGGCGTATTGGCTTTCAATGCACAAAGAAAGTCAACAAATTTTGTGATTGTTTATAAGTTTGCCTCCGTGACTTGGTTAACGTACAGTATTGGCTAAAATTTTTGTGATTTTTGTAATAAAGTAATTAGATCGATTTCAAGTCTCGATACAAATTTTACATCCCACGCGGAGATTACGGTGTCTTTAATTATTCGAAATCGGTCTGTAGTATGATCATATAATTATGTCAAAATATGGGTCAAGCTATCAATTCCTTTGCATTATTTCGTCAAGTTTACTGATCCTTGATGCCAGTTCTACTTTTTTATTTTTTAACAAATTGTAATAAAAGCCATGTAGGCTCTGTTACAATTCCTACATGAAAGTATAATGGTGTTAGTGCTTTCTGATAAGTACTGTTTGTTTTTACCAATTACCCAAAACGTAAATGTTTAGGTATACCTTAAAGTTTACTACAGCCGTGTTTGGTATACATTTTATAGCTTGAAGTGAAAAGTGTAAAAATAGAAACCGCAGAAGAAAAGAACACAGCCATTGTTATGAAAGAACCGCAAAAAGAATGCGTAGTTTGGAATCAAATCAATTTCCTGATATTCGCTCCGTATTTCTGTTTTATTTCCCCTATACTTTTCAATACCAAGATAAATGACTATTTATTGTTCTGGTACTTTTGCTTTGCTGTTGTTATAAGATTTTTTATCAAAAACTACATTCATCCATTTGTAATTCTGTTTCATCCGAACTATTATTGTCACACTTATTCTGGAGTTACTTCTTATGGCTAGGCCAAAGATGATCTTTAGAACTTTTTGTTAAATTAAAACTTCTCCTCTGGTACTTTTGCTTTGCTGTTGTTATAAGATTTTTTATCAAAAACTACATTCATCCATTTGTAATTCTGTTTCATCCGAACTATTATTGTCACACCTATTCTGGAGTTACTTCTTATGGCTAGGCCAAAGATGTGCTTTAGAACTTTTTGTTAAATTAAAACTTCTCCTAGTGATACATTATGTCCATCCTTATTTTGTTGAATTAAGAGCAAAAAAGTTCAATGAGTACCCCGATACCCCAATAAATAAAGACTGGGCATTATGAGGGAGAAATCACTTAGACACGATATCTGTTCCCTCAACTCACAGCTTAATTTAAAAGTTAAGATTACGTATAGGTGTCCAATAACTTAAAATAAAAAAAATAAATTACCTGGTCGAAATTAGGCGTCCCTGTATCCAATATTCTAGGCCTCAAATCGTGTCGATACTCCGTCTCCAAATCTTCCTCTGCAGAATGTACTATAATCACCAAAGCGGCCAACGTGGTCAATAGAGGCATGGCGGATCTCCAAATTATACCCATATTATATCAAAAAGGCAACTGCAAGCTCCGAACGCACTGTGACTGTACGTCCACACGTATTGATGCACAAACACTGCACTAATAACGAGTTCCAAATGTTTGTATCAAGTCACGCAATTGTCGCGGTACAATTGAGGCACGGATGACACGAAGCTCAGAAACCAATAGACGGAAGAATCAAAGATAAAGAAAGAGAAATAGAAGAGAACAAAGCCCGCAAAATTCACGTGCGGGTGTTCTCTATTTGTTAAAAACGCGTGCACTCGGCCCTGGCTATTGAACGATTGAATTCGTTTTATTATCACATCATGATCGTATATTTGTAAACAATCCGATGTCGCGGCAATAGAATCTCAAGTAGGCAATTATGTGACGGGTTGTTGTTATTTAAGAAAAATGTGAGATCTCTCGTACAAGTTTCCCGCGCTTTTTTTGTTTGTGAACGTGAAAGTGATGATGGCGGTTAGCGGCACACGTTAGCCCGCGGCGGCTCAGCGCGTTCGAGTGGTAACTCAACAAATGGTAAATGCACAACGCTCCGGCAATGCGCTCGTGCAATTTTTACTTTTCTTTTGTGTTTCAATAACAACTGCATTTTGTGTTTTTTCAACATTGCTCATTCGCGTTTGAAATATTCGATCAAACAATGATAAAACCTATTCAGGCATGTCGCCGTTATTTTTACCATGAAGCAGTGTTCTCGAATATGCATATGCATATTGCATAAGATTGATATCCATTCGTCTCGTCTCTATGGTACAGAACAAGGAATAGTTTACACCTCCCGTAATTTTGCACCATGTCTTGGGTGTTAGGTTTTCTTTTGAACATTCATATACAATTAGAAGTAAGGTAACTCTGTTTGCCGGGTCAGCGGGATTGTCCGAAAGGGTTACCGCTGGCCCGGAACATAAAGGGCTAAGGAAGGAACACGGGTGGGTTTTAGTCAGTAAGAGTCTGACACTCCCTTCCGCTCCACCCAGAGCGGGAGGGGTCATTTGATGATTTCCCATCCGCAAAAAAAAAAAAAAAAAAAAAAAAGGTAACTCTGTTGACTTATGAAGAAAAACTTAAGAACTGTAAGAATGCAGGGTACTTGTACCCCCTGGTCACTCGCTCTTGAACCATCGAAGCGAGTTCGATACTTTTAGCACCCCGCCTCCAATAGAATAGGTTGTCTTTTGACCATTCGTACAGAAATAGAATATACTTGGTCGATTAATGCAGAAAAAGGTTAAGAAAACGTATAAATAATGCAAGAGTATAAATATGCATAAGTACTTAAAAAGAATCCGAAATTAAAATTGACTTAAACCAAAATCTGGAAGATCGCAAACTACTCGCCATACGCCAACTGGCCACTCAATGTTCAATTACTTTTCATTAAATATCAGTTTCCATCATCTAATAGATTCCAAGCACCCTTAATTTCCATGCGGCAAAGATGGCAAATCACAGTATTATGTGAAACGGAATGTGCGCACGAGCCGCGCCGCCTCCCCGGCGGAATGCGCGCGCCGCCCGTGACGATCACATGCGCGAATTATCGTCGTTTGTTAATCAATTACTTGCATCTAATAATATGCATGGGTATCATAAAAAAGTAATTTAATTTAAAAAAATTAAATTGCCTTCAAAAAGAAATTAAGTAACTCAAAATTATGAAATAACTTTAATTTCGGAAGTTGGTGTCTTGGGATCTGTATTTTAGTTATAGTTTTTTGCCACCGACTTCCGAAATTAAAATTGTTTCATAATTTTGAGTTAATTTCTTTTTGAAGTCGTTTTAATTTTTTTAGATTACCTTTTTTATTTCGTAATTTTTAGTTTTAAGTAAAACAGTTTGCGCACTGCATGGAATGTTATCCTGTATAATAGAACTAGAGGATTTTCCGTCTAAAATTTTCTCTACGCTACTAATTTACAAACCTACTTAATTCAAAGCTTTAATGGCGATTGATGTTTCTTTTAAAGTACGTTCATGAAAGGAAAGGAGGTCTTCGAAAATAAAATCGTGTGCTTATGACTAGGTACGTATAGCCACCGTAACCACTTAATAAGTTAAAGCTACGTTACGGTAAAAGCTCATGCACGTTAAAAGCTCATGTACGTACAAACATGCACAGTTAAAAGTTACATAAATGTCTAGCGTAACATTTAATTGCATTCAAAACCATCTTTCGTAGTTACACGCTATTTATTTTAGAAAATTACTTACGGTATTTTAGTGAAACGATTACTGTCCACACTTTATCGGTCGTTAAAGACTTCCGTGTCGTACGAAAACTGTTTTTGTTTACTTGTTTTCTTTATTAATAAACGTCTTGACTAAATGCCTTACTGTTTATGCTTAGTTGTTCCGCGTAACGTCGTGACAAACTAAGAATTGGCATTTTTCACGCCCACTTGCACGCCTTGCATTTCTCTCGTTCTGTTTTCTAACGTTAATCCGCTAAAAGTTGTGTAACTACAAATAGAAGATGAATGCCATACTTGACGTAACTAGTCTTGATAAAGTGATGAGTGCTGCGGTTGGGTTTACACCTTTGTAACACCACAATTACGTTTCGTCACTTCTCTCTTGTGTTATGTATGAGCATTTGAAGACATTTCTGCGAAGATGTGTTTACGCCTTTTAAAACTGTGTAAAACTGAACAATGGGGATTTGAATGTGACAATAGTGCAGTTTATGAAAATAACCCGTAATCCTGTGTTGCTGATTTCTCCATATATACTGCACAAAATGTTCTGAATAATGTTTAAATTGTACGTTTTCTGTTTAGTTTATTTATAAAAACGTTTAATTTCAGCGAAACCGTCGCTTAATTTTAATTATTATATGTTTTTCCTCATAGGAGTGAATAATTGTACTCTTTTGAGCGAAATAAATTGTCTTAATTAATCCGTAAATCGTAAAAAACTGCCCGAGTCCTCTAATTAATTATTTGACAAGCACAAATTGTGTTTAAATTTTTGCAGTCTCTTAACGGAGAAAATTAATGCAATTATAAATTACAATATACCGTTTAAACTACAGTATCATTTACCAAAAAACAATCAATAAAATAATTACGGTACTTACAAGCGAAGACAAAATTGCCTAGGACTAAACAATGGCACCAAATTATGATATTGATTAAACCTACATACATCATAATTTCCATCTATATTATCCTTAGCTTATCGATCTACATAATCTCATCTCGTTGCACGTTGTATGGGTCATTGTTAACGTCACATGTTTTCTCACGCGTTGGTCGCTCTTACTTTCCATATCACCGGCATAATATCGTTGATTTAGTGAGATCGTTGTGACGGTACAAAAAGCTCGTTACATCGGATAACTCGAGCGATCCATACGGATCATCATATACATTCACTTGATGATCTGCTAAGCATTTACTCACGTATAGATCATATCGGATAGGACAAGTAATAAGCAATTTACGTCCTTATTATGGTGTTTGCTTTTATATGGCTATCTCAGTAATGTACTCCCATTTTCTATGCTTTCAAAATTTTCCCTAACTTCGTCGGCAAAAGCTGCATGACTGTTCTAATTGGTTGTGTTTGTTTTCGCTTATTGGTAAATTATGATAAGTTCCCGCTGCTGGGACACAGACCTCCTCTCTGTGAGAGGGAGTGGGCCGTAATCTACCACGCGTGCCCAGTGGTGGTTGATAGATGTCATATGTCTTAGAATTTTTGGTTCTTGGACATGCCGATTTCCACACGATGTTTTCCTTCACCGATTTGAAAGCAGTGGTGATGAAATTATGTACACAAAGTAGCTTAAGCGCCTGTCTGGGTTCGAACCTATGACCTACAACTCGTAAATCGGGGCCACTGGGCCACTACAGCTTCTACTATAGTAGAATCTTAAGTTTAGTCATTGATGCAGAATGATGCTTATCCATGAAACACTGGCTTTATGTTGTATTTTCTTTTTATCGTATCATATTCTGTTGTTATAGCGGCTATGGGCTATAATATGTATAACCCTTCCTTAGTTTGTTGTGTCATCTACATTGTCCGATTGTGGACTAATAGAATAATGCTTTGTTTTTATTCAATTCGGTAGCTTCTTCCGCTTATCCAATTTGCTAGCCACCTGTAGCTATTTACATTGGTTAGTGGTTATTTGCAGACGTTATTAATTCGATTAGTCTATGACAATTGTTTTTGCAAGTTTATGCAACAAATTGACTGCATTAACTCAGCTTCGTTGGAAGATGGCACTTTCATTTTGTGCACGTTTTCCTATAATTTGCAAACCACAGATAATTTTGCTAATTTTCTATTACAATCTCGCATAATAAGAGTTATTCAAGAAGTTATTTGCATGCGTTTTGACATCGTCTTTGAAAATTAAGTATCTACAACTCAATTCTTGTAGTATATTTACTTCGATGTTTTAGTGATTAATTTTAAGCCTGACATTTTTGCTTGGGCTGATGCAAGTTATTTATCACGAATCATTTGTTTTTGAAATTAGAAAGTTTTATTAGTTTACCCTGTCTAGACCGATTACCATTTTCCCAAAGTTAATACATCCGTATTTGACAAGACTTCCAAGTTAATTCTAATATCTTGTGTATTGAAAAAATCAGTTCAAAAATGCATAAGTAGCGCAAGTAGATTATTATAGCCTTTGTTTGTTTGTTTCTCTCTTGGCCTATAAACAACCCTGTCACCAACAAATGTTACGTCACATTCCCTAAATAGCGATTAGGCATTTGCTGTGGATGTTTTATCTACGGCTTCCACATTGCTCTGCGTCCGCGAGCCTGCGCATTGGGTTTGTTTGTAAATTCTTCACTACTAACAATGTTGCATTGTGAAAGTAGCGAGCATCTATCCGTCCACTAATAAACCCATAATAGATATAATTGTATGTGAAAATAAAATACGTGGAGATGAGGAGTTAGATAAACCGAAAGTCTTTTCTCATAGTCTAAGACAATAGGTAAGCAGGTGCTTTAAGAGTGAAAATTGTAACTGTTTGAAAGTAAGAGGCTGTTTCAATCGGCACCTATTGTTTGTAGTTACGCTGGCAATGCATATGTAAATAATTGTTACGTATTCGTTAATGAGAAATTGCTCTCGCTAGGGAAATGTATGAAAATGATTTCTCTGTCTTCACTCAGAGGGTTCTGCATACTGCATATATGTTTAAATTTTAACGCTACCATACATTTCATTGTTTTCGTTTTTTTTGTACTGTATATATGTTAGTTTAAGGTATATGTCTATGGGCCATTGTAGCCTGAAATAAATGTTTTATATTAGTTTATTTATTCAAATTGAGGCCATATTAAACTTTTTAGAACCGTTATTTAACTCTAATACAAAACAGCTTACCCCTCTTTATACAGGGTTATTGGTAAAACATTAACAACCTCTTAAGAGGTCATTGTACTCATCATTATGAACAACTTTTACTATGGGAACAAATCTGAAATTGCGAAAAAAAAACAGCTGTTCCCTACATTTTGACGAGTTATACGAACATAAATGTAGGGAACAGCAGATTTTTTTTTTCGCGATATCAGGTTTGGTCCCTTATTAAAAGTGGTTCATAATAATGAGTACAATGACCTCTTAAGAGGTGGTTAATGTTTTACCAATAACCCTGTATTGAGGTCTTTTCCATGACAACATAAAATATATTTAACAACCGATCTCAGTTTTGTAAAATCAATAAGAACATGTCCGGTGAAATTCGCGTGAGCTACCAGCTCAAACAATGTAGCGTGATTAGTTCCGATATTATCACAAATAGCATCTTTCAGTCGGCAAAGCAGCTATACCTAGAGATGTGCCGTTGCCGGCAATATTGCCCGAAGTGGGAATATTGGTGGCAAGATTGCCGGCAATATTGCCGGGAGTGGAAATATTTGGGAATATTGCTTAATTATAAGTCAAATTATCTACGGAAACTTTTTACAATACTTAAAATTAGCATTTAAAGACCATAGTCTACATTGTGTACAATAAAATATTGTTTTGGGTTAAATTGCCAAAATTGCCAGCATTTTTGGCAATATTCCCGGTATTTTACCGGCAATATTGCCTATATTGCCATACACGGTAGTGACTATAAGAAATGACACATAAATATTGAGATTAGAATTGAAAATCGTTGTGTATTGAATAAAACTGGCCAAGTGCGAGTCGGACTCGCACACGAAGGGTTCCGTACCACAAGGCGAAAACACCGAAAAAAACACGTTTGTTGTATGGGAGCCCCCCTTAAATATTTGTTTTATTTTGATTTTCGTATTTGTTGTTATAGCGACAACAGAAATACATAATTTGTGAAAATTTCAACTGTTTAGCTATCGCGGTTCTTGAGATACAGCCTGGTGACAGACAGACGGACGGACAGACAGCGAATTCTTAATAATAGGGTCCCGTTTTTAGGGTTCCGTAGCCAAATGGCAAAAAACGGAACCCTTATGGATTCGTCATGTCTGTCTGTCCGTATGTCACAGCCACTTTTTTCCGAAATTATAAGAACTATACTGTTGAAACTTGGTCAGTAGATGTATTCTGTGAACCGCATTAAGATTTTCACATAAAAATAGACAAAAAACAATAAATTTTGGGGGTTCCCCATACTTAACTGAAACTTAAAAAATTTTTTTTCATCATAACCAACTTGTGGGGTATCTATGGATAGGTCTTTAAAAATGATATTCAGGTTGCTAATATCATTTTTTTCTAAACTGAATAGTTTGCGCTAGAGACACTTCCAAAGTGGTAAAATGTGTGTGTCCCCCCCTGTAACTTCTAAAATAAGAGAATGATAAAACTAAAAAAAATATATGATGTACATTACCATGTAAACTTCCACCAAAATTGGTTTAAACGAGATCTAATAAGTAGCTCGCCTGTGAAAATTTAAAAACATATGATGGTACGGAACCCTCGGTGCGCGAGTCCGACTCGCTCTTGCCCGGTTTTTTAACCCTTTAGGTACGGAACCCTAAAAAGGCATAAATTCGAAACATTTCTTTTAATGTTGTACTTGTTTTTCATATACATATAAAATACAGGTATAAGTATATGTATAATATTGGAAATAACAAAGTGTAAATCTTTACAAATATTTTATGATCGATATACTACACTAAATATAACTAAACGATGATTACAATTGCAGTAATTATAAAATATATTGGTATTATTTGACAGGCAACATTGGCAATATTGCCAATGTTGCCGGCAATATTGGTATTTTACCGGTAGCGGCAACATTGGGAATATTGCCGGCAGTGGCAATATTGCCACTAGGCACATCACTAGCTATACCGCAATTACTGAAGAATTCTTCACTTTTTCCTTAACAAATGTCTTAACCAGCGGCAAAGTTATGTTGGTCACTTGAAATTCCTAATGAAGATTTATTTGTGCAACGCTCCGGTTGGAACTCGGAATTGTTTTGTTTCGTATCATGCAATCCATACACAATCCCAAAGAATTGTATGGATTACGTAAAACTCAGCATGATGATTAGGTGTACCTAAATCTAGGGTGCGACGAATGTACAACATGTATCTCCCGGGCCCCCGACTTATGGTAGTAGTAGAAACCATGGGATTTTAGTCGGCAGGAGTCCGACATAACCCTCCGTTCACCCCAGACGGACTCTCCGTCTCCATGATGATTACCCCAAGGGAAAAAGATTTAGATCTTTGTGCTAAACATTTACTAGAGCAATGCGGGTGTACTATGTCTATAGGATAGGTACTCCGCCTAACCCTATGGGGAAAAACAGAGGTTCAGTTCTCGTAATTTTAAGAACGTTCACAGTTCTGTCTCAATCTGTCAAAAATACCTCTAATTTCCCTACATTTTTGACAAGTGAAGTGAGTTTGTTTTTGCTAGGAATTGACACTATTGACAGCTCACTCCACGCTCACTTCACCTAAGTTTTCACGGTGACATTTTTACAGAATCGCACCGCTGCTGGTGTGATGTTAGGTTATGTTTATCTTTGTGCTAAAGACGTTGAAATCTTCGAGAAATTTAAGTTTTTTCTGGTTTGCTTTCAAACAAACGAGTTTTTTTGGCATCATCCGTTTGAGCATATAAACATTTGGAATTCTTGCATTGATATGACCACTGTGTTTGTAATCTAGCACATTTGTCAACAATTTCCTCTTATCTTTACATAACATCGTCATTATTCCAGATGGGCGGTGTCCACGGTGATGACGAGGCAGAACAACATCCAGCTGGCTGACACTGACGTCACAGCTTTCATCCCGCTTTGGGATATGTGCAACCATGAACATGGCAAGGTAAATTAAGACTTAAATAGCTGAGTGTATGAGTGTTGTGTGAGTGTACTCAGCGGTAGTAAATGTGGTCAAAGCCCTAAACACGAATTTGTGAACAGACTAAGTCTTTGGGATTTTTTTTGAGCATAGAAGCAGATGAATTAGCTTCTCTAGTTGGTTTAGAACTTTAGATGAATCACGTTAGGTTAATTTAAAATGGACTTGTGTAAAAAAATACGCCAAACCTGCTTAAGTTCCCCAGGAATGCAAGTTAACAATTTTTTTTTTGCTTTGCTTTCTTGGCTTACGTGCCAAATTTACTGCCGGGGAGTGTTTTTTTTCTTCATATTTTGGATTTCCGCGATGACCATTATCAATTGGCACGATGACCGTCATACATATAACCTATAATGATACTTTCTATTGCTTACTCCGGTCACACAGTACAATAAAATGGTTACGTATAATATTGCTCATCCATCATATAAGTAATAGGTACCCGTCAGATAATAACAGTGTTTAATAATAATTTGATTGAAAGTGAATATTTCATAGACTTTCTTTTAACAATCAATGTGGAAACAGCCATTGTGCGAAGAAAATCCGTGACTTATGTTACGTAGAAGAATCGCTGGAAATGAATTAGCTACTATCTATTTAAAATAATTGGCCGTTGTTTTGATGCACGAAAATATATTTTTTACCAGTTAGTAACTTTCTGCATTTCTTTGTACGTAACAGAAAGGTTTTAAGGAAATACATTTAGGTACTAAGTATTGGTAGGTACTTCCGTCTCTCTAATAGTAAACCATACATATTTACAGTCGGTCATCTTCATGAATATTCTTAGTTCTGCTATAGACTGTTCACAGTTAGTTTAGCCTCTGAGTTTGCATCCCTGTCAAAACCCCAGTGATCTTTATTCTCGTCCGGTGAATCATGTCGGGCCGTTGTATCTACGCTAGTTGCGCGGTAAATTCTGCTTGCGAGATGCAGGATTTTGCGTGACGTCAGTATGACGCGTTGTTCGCATGTGGCGTTGTAGATACCGCTACAGACTGATGTCTTATCATTGTTTTCCTATTTTCAGATAACAACGGACTTCAACAAAGACTTGGACCGCGGTGAATGCTTCGCGCTTCGAGACTTCAACCGCGGCGAGCAGATCTTCATATTCTACGGCGCGCGACCCAACGCCGATTTATTCCTGCACAATGGGTAAATTGGTAAACGTTATCTATTTGTGGCTTTATTTGTTTGCCTTAAATAACGTTAAAATATTTTATATTTATCGACGAATTGGTTATTCATTTTACTATCTTACATTCTAATCTTAATACATACATTATGTATTTCCTTGAGTTTGATAATGTCAAACATAATATTAATCACTGCTATGAATTCTCGGATTACTCAAAATTATACATAATGTAGAGCAAAGTTGCATAACAATGATGCGTCTTTGAAACGTCTTGAGTTGAGAACTTTTAATCAATTAAGAGCCTATACTACCTCAGCTAAAATTCACTCTTTATCTCGCTCGCACGATACTGCTGGCGGACTGTGTGAAAGCGAGACAGAGTGCGGTGCTGGGCGGGAGGCAGCGCCAATAGTTAAGGTATTTGCTTATTACGGTGAAAATAAAGGTACTTAATTCAAAAAAACTAACTAACATAAGACCTGCTTTATAGTTAGTATGCAAAGTTTCATGATCTAATTTGAAGTATTTTTTGAATACCAGCGGTTTATTGTTCGGTTTGGAGGTAACTTTGGAATTTTTTTCTATCGAGAAAATTTCATGGAATCGTGTTTTCGTCTAACATAAGACCTTACATTAATCCTCAACTTTAGCATATATTTATTTCAAAATGAATGCTGCAGTATTTTCGACATAACGGAGGATCATGCTAAGCCATTTGAGGTAGTATAGGCTCTTAAGGGCTGATTTTTCCAATGCCAGATAATTTTATCGAAGGAATAATTTTGAATTTTTGACAGTTCTTCCATACAAAAACTGTCAGACGTCAATTTTTTTCCACGAATACAAATTATCTGTCGATTGAAAAATCAGCCCCAATTCTTAATAAAAATTGATAAACGTTATCTATTTGTGTCTTGTGGCTTTTATTTACATGCCAACTAACGACGAATTGGTTATTCATGTTCTGATCCAACTTAATTAATTAGGTACGTATGTATTTGTTTCATTTGGACACCAAATACATAATATTATTAATGAATGATTCATTCTTGATTTACTCAAAATTCAGAATGTAGAGCAAATTTGCATAACAATATGCGTCAGAACTTTTAACTTACTAAATCTTTTTTTGTTTACGTTGTTTATTTGTGTCTTGTGGCTTTTATTTACCTGTCAACTATCAATTAACGACCAATTGATTATTCATTTTGTCATTTAACTTAATTAATTATGTAGGTATTCACGAATTTCATAAAATTAAACATAATGCAGACGAAAGTTGCATTACTCTGATTTGATCCACCTGAACTTTTGACTAACTAACTTTCATAGATCCATCTCCATTTTATGAGGCCCCCGTAGTTTTTGAACATAACTAAGATTTTTCATTACCGCAACAATGATAACTCACTTGCCCAACTTGACAGTCTAAGAACATGTAATTAAACCAAAACAAAAGGAATAAGTAAGAATCGTCGTAGGTAGGTAATCTGCATTCGCGATTTATTTGCCAAAATGTAAACAAATATGAGTTTATGGAAAAATAACTTTAAATTCTACACAATAAAGTTCATTTTACGCTACAACTTCAAACATTTTTATAACTTTTTGAATAGTGCTAGTCACTCTGAAATCAACTTAAACCATTAAAATAAAGTTGATATTTGTTTAACTTGAAATAATATTAATTTGAAACAAGTTTGAATAGACTTTAGTGTTCTATAGTTTCTGCCTACCCCATGGAAAAAGGCGTATGTTTATGGATGTATGTATAACTAGCTACGCCCCGCTATTTCACCCGCGTAAATGTCGATCCCGTGGGAATATCGGGATAAAAAGCCTATATGTTAATCCAGGGCGTCAGCTACGTCCATACAAAGTTTTATCAAAATTGTTCCAGCCATTTGAGCGTCAAGAAGTAAGAAATTACACTCACAAACTTTCGCCTTTTAATATTAGTGTGATTAAGTAGGTACTTAAAGATGATATTCAACAAATGTCCACAGACATTTTAACGACTCACAACAGCTATCCATAAATAATGTTTATTTTATCTCCACAAATTAAATTTTTTTTACTAATTATTCAGTTGACAGGTATTATTATCAAAATATTGTAATTTGTGAGAGATCTGAAGTCTAAACTAAGCCTACCTAGTATTTTAGAACTCCAGGCCCCCATTATATCACATAGTAAAGGTTGTCAATGCATAACGCATTATAGCAAAGGTAATGAACCAAAGCAACGTATGTTTATTTAGCTGTGTAACTCGATGTCGGTGTGTTACATGCATTTGAAATGAAATAGTAACAAATCTGCATGCAACGCTATCCGATGTTCCTGATTCATAACGGTGACGCAACTCATTACGGCTTGTTGTGAGTTATATCACACTGAATGCTAACGTTCTGTTCATCATCAATGACTTGCACTTAGGATTCAATTGACACATGTGTTGCAAGAAATTGAAACGGTTGTTTGACTTGGATTGCAAATGTTATATATTAATTGTTCGTATTGGGTACAGAGTAGTTTGTTTGTCACGATATTTTTGTCTTCAATTTCGGACGTACAGACTTTGAAATAATCTGTACTTATAACTAAGACACCAGTGTTCCAATTTAACGGTGTCGGAAGCGTTTTTTATACATTATTTTTAGTATATGCGAAACCCGAAACACGTGTCTAGTATACCTGTTTGTCCATACAAAAACATGCTCACCCGCGCCGCTCGCGCCGCGCCATCTTGCGCTCATTGATAACCTAACCGTTCGGCGCGGCGATTGGATAACCTACTTAGTGTCGCTCGGTGTCCAACTTTTAACCTTTTTTAAATATTTTTGGGACAAAATACAACATGGGGTAAAAATTATTGGAATCGATTCAGTTACTTATTCTGAACAAACTATATTCAGCTTTCGCATATACTAAAAATAACGTTGTATTTTGAGGACTCGGCTCCGCATTCATTGTACTTAAACCTAAGGTTTACGGATACCGGCTTGAACTCACTGTTTGAGTTTGCCATTTCATTTGACTTGTATAGTAAAATAAGGAGCAGTGGTATCGGCCCCAACTTACGAGATGTAGGTCGTATGTTCGAACCCAAGCACTTTACATTGAGTATTTAATTTCATCACCACTGCTCTCAAAACGGTGAAGGAAAACATCGTAAGGAAACCAGCATGTCCTAGCACCAAAAAAATCGAAGACATGTATCGACCACCGACCCGCACTGGGCCCGCGTGGTTGATTATGGCCCACTCCCGTCTTACAGAGAGCTGGCCTGTGTCCCAGCAGTGGGAATATTATAGGCTGATTAAGAAGTAAAATAAGGTAACTTTCGACCAATTACCATATCACATTATTCCTCTTATTTATTCCAGATTCGTTTACCCCAACAACCAGCACGACAGTCTTTCTCTATCGCTCGGCGTCAGTTCAAGTGACCCGCTCCGTGAAACGAAGCTGTCACTCCTGACCAAGTTAGGGCTGGCAGGCATCGCTCACTTCAGTCTGTACCAAGGAGACAACCCTATCAGTGCCGAGCTCCTTGCCTTTATCAGGATATTTAATATGAATCAAGGTGAGTTAATGGCCCCGATTTAAGAGTTGTAGATCCTGGATTCGAACACAGCCAGGCGCTTTACTTTGTGAAAATAATTTCATCACCACTGCTCTCAAACCGGTGAAGGAAAACATCGTGAGTAAACCCATGTTCTAAAACCAAAAATTCGAAGACTTGACATCTACCAACTCGCACTGGGCCCGCGTGGTAGATTACAGCCCATTCCATCTCGAAGAGACGAGGCCTTTGTCCCAGGAGTGCGACAATATAGCACCGCTAACACACGGCACCGCGCACCGCCGCGGGGGGCGGTGGCGGTAAGGCGGATTTCGTAGCGGTGCTTCGCGCGGTAAGGCGGTTTACGCGCCTGTCCGCGCGGATGGATTTAACACGGTTTTGACAACGAAATCCATTTTTAAATTGCAACACGTCCTGCACCCACGATGATCCGCGCGGTTATGCGGCGCCCCGTGTGTGAGGCGCCGCCTCACCGCGCGGACGGCTCGCGGAGAGGCGGTGGCGGTGAAAGCACCGCTCGACTGCGCGGCCAGGCGGTGTACGTGTGTTAGGTATCTACGGATTTATTAGAGACCAATGCGACATGAGATCCGCTTCACCGCCTACCGCGGCGGCGCGCGGTGCCGTGTGTTAATCGCCTCAATGTTGAATAAGATAAACCCCAATGAGGAGAGTTAAAAATGTGTCCCAGCAGTTGGAAGAACAAGGTGAGTTAAATTGAAATTCAAAGTTTTAATTTTATTGAAACAATTACTGCGTTGCGGTACGAACAGACGCGACTGCTAATGTGATTTGGCGCAATTTCGCAATGCGGCGTGCTGCGGCTCGTCTGGGCTGTAATGTGCGCTTACGTTTAGAGTAAATAAACCTCTCATAAGAGCCCTAATAAAATTCATTCCAGAGGAGCTAACAAAGTGGTCAAGCCAGGGTCTACCCGGGGACCTAGTATCTTCTGATGCATCTAGCGCCGAAGCAGTGGGCGCAGACATCGATAGACGAGCTTACACCTACTTGCTGACACGATGCAAGCTCATCGCTGCTTCTTACAAGAAAATTGCCGACGGTGTAGATGATTCACTGCATAGGTTTTTTTTTTTTTTTCCATAGTAATGTAGAGATTAAATATAACATTTACAGCGTACTCTTATAGGTGCTCAGAGATTTGATCAATGCCCCATGCTAGATGGAACCTGTGTTACAGGGGACAGCCATCCGTTCATTATACAGGGTGTTAATGAATTAACTGAAATCGCGAAAAAAAAAAATCAGCTGTTCCCTACATTTTGACGAGTTAGGCGAACATAAATGTAGGGAACAGCTGATTTTTTTTTGCGATTTCAGGTCTGTTCCCATAGTAAAAGTTATTCATAATGATGAGTACAATGACCTCATAAGAGGTTTTGGGTTAATTCATTAACACCTTGTATATATAGTCTGTTCCAAAAGTATCTGATGAAAATCTAAACAAATAGACCTCAAAACGAACGAACGGGTGCTAATTTGTAGTGCCACTTTTAAATTGAGTGCTTTCATTTAATTATTTGAAACTAAAGCCTAAATTTTAATTTAAAATGACCTTGTAAGTAGATGTTTTTCATTTGACAATTGACGTTAATCTTACAACCCCAATTTTCGTCGATGTTTTTCCAATTACAATTTTATTCAAACAGTAATTGTTGGAAAAAGAGGTGACACAAAAAGTTAAAAAACCTTCTAAATACAGATGAATGTGTTACTAATTCTGGTTTATTCCCGGTCGTCCCCACCCCCCTTCCCCACTGAGCACGAATGGGAATAAACCACCTGTCAAACTTTAAGAGGTACTTTAGACCATAGAACTGAACAACTATCACTATGGGACCAACTCTGAAATCACGAAAAAAAAAAATCCGCTGTTTCATACATTTTGGTCGAACTTTTGTATTAAACAGCTGATTTTTTTTTTCGTGATCTCTGATTTGGTCCCATAGTGAAAGTTCAGTTCGCTGGTCTAAAGCACCTCTTAAAGTTTGTCAGGTAAATTTTTTCACACCTTATATATTTGTGCCGTGGCAATAACTGTCTGGTGGTTGTATAGTAGTTTGTAATGAATGATACAAGACTGCTTTAAAACTCAAATAAAATATTTTTGTAAAAAATCTTGTTACTTAATGATGCCGCGGATACACCATCATCTAGAAATTTGATATTTTGGACTGTAGATATAAACCGAAAACTTTATTTTAGGAAAAATGTGAAGCTGCTGAAGAAATGCGAAGTACAAATACTACAGGGTGCCATGAAGTATCTAGAAGAAACTTTACGTAAACTACCCACCGCTGAGGAAAAATCTAAATAAATCTTATGCAATCCGATGAATTTATCCATAGATTTAATTCTTTCTCGACAAGGGATCATCCCAGAGAGATATGAATGATTGACATTGATAGCCACATTCAACGGATATTTCTGCAAGATGTAGAAAATATAACGAATAAGTATAAAATCTTATGAACAAATCATGACAGTATTGGTACCTTATGATTATGACCTTGTTGATATAATTTTAACTAAGTTTAATTTACTTAAATATTTTTAAAGCGTACAACGAATTTCATTTGCTGGGATTTTTGTTATATTGTTTGTGTGTTTATAATTGTTTTTTAGTTGTAACTTACTTACGATTTGTGTGCAATTCTTATAATTTAATATACTTAATTTGAGTTGTCATACCATCATTTTATTAAAACCTACTTACTAGAAGCCGTGCGCCAAAAATGTCAAAATTCCAAACAAACTTACATCCCGTAATTACCCCTAAAGGTGAATTTGACAAAATCCTGCTTTATTACTCACTTTCGTTATATAAAGAACCTCTGTGCCACATTTTGTGATTCTAGACCCAGAGATTTGTTGCTGTACATTGCCTGTCAGTGAATTCAAGATTTTTATTAAGTATATTATATGTATATTACATAATCTCAAAGGTTTTTACGGTTTCTCGCAAAATCTTTTTGGATTTGGCCCAATTTATTTAGTGTTTAAATAGTTAGGATTTTGTCCCATTCATTTAGGGAGTTTCGCTAATTTTTCAATATAAAATAGTTAATTAAGAAGACTAAACACTGGTAATTTTCATGGGTCATAAAAATAGACATGCGTAGCGCCTATAAGTTAACAGTTAGCAAACATTGTTCGAACAAGATTGCTTACCGAATCACAAACTTCACACTACACAATCTGTATTTGATTGAAACCAAGAGCTCTTTACGAGAATTCCGACGGATCATCACCTAAAGGTGCGCTATCTATAAAAAAGACGCCAACAAAGTGATCAATATGTTACGCAGACAGGGATTTTAGCATTTCACTCAATGAGCCTCCGATACAGTCGAAACAAACCGGCAACGCGGTGGTGGTTGGAGGCTCGGATGACATTTTTATTATTGTGCTTATAGTTGAGTCGTTGGTAGCGTTTACAGAGGCAAAATACAAGGAGGTGATGACATAATTTTTGACCTAAGACGACTGGTTTTTGAGATATAATGCGAAAAACTCAAAAAATGGGAGTTCCAATGGAAACTTAGGCTCTCTAAATCACACCAACCAATTGTAGTAAAGGTCTCGCTAATGGAAACGCACTAATGAAAAGCTTTACACGAACCAAGCGCAAAATAATGGAGGTAATATAGCTATAGCAAATCATAAAAACTTTCATTTAGAACTTGTAAAGGGGTTCCATTAAATCACAAACTTCGATTTATAAAATTATTTATTTTTTCCTCTTAAAATGTACCTACTACATATAAGTATATTACTCGCAGATACATTTCATTCGACGTATAAATAATAGGAAGTATAAAGTACAGTTTAAAAATAATACTTATCTAAAATACATTTTAAATAAATCCTATATTAATATTTACAGATTAAAAAAATAAGTTATTCTGCAAATAAATTAATGAAATATAAAATATTTCAATTGTGTTGAAAAATTAAACATTATTTTGATATGATTTATTCTTGACAATTATTTAAATAAATTAGTCCTTCTAAAGCTGTTTTTTATTATTATAAAACGTATGAAACATTTGATTAAGTCATTGTTATGAATTAGGTATTTAGGAAAAGCCTTTCTAACTAAGATTTTACATCCAATCCTAAAAAAATAACGAAAAATTGAGGTATAATCCGCCTGTCCGGTTTTTATGGTTGGCAATACTGAATACAATAAGTAACATAAAGTAACCCTAAACATAAATTAAGAAATAAACATCGTTGTATTACAAATTAATTGATCATGTGGTTTACTCTATTTAATACTTATTTTATCACAACTTTGAGAACTGCATACCTACATAAATAGTGCCAGACAAACGGAGGAGGTATATTTTACATAAAAATATAGATCCTCGCAATTTGTCCAAGTATTATATCGAGCATAAATTAATTAAATTACTAGATACTACTCTATTTATACATCTAAATATAAACGACTTTTTTCAAGCGTTAAAAAGGCACCATCTCGTTATTCAACTGTAATCCTACACCATGCAGTGGTTCATTACGGTCGTAAGTCAGAATTAAACATTCTCACGTCAAATCAGCACGAATGAAAAAATATATTATCAATGGGTTGACTTTTTCGAAATGCAGTCTCCGTTGGATAACGTCGCTTAGGTCCCGAGTTACACAAAGGCAGCTCGGGACTCATTCTTTAAGTCTATTAAAATGCCTGAGTTAGAATAATCTCATTACAGGTACTCAAGTGAAGTTACAATCACGAGTTCCGGCTTCTTAAAAAATACAGGCGAGGAGTTATGGTTATACAATCTCCGTGCAACGAATCTTATCTGGACCTCTATGCTATCAGTATCAAAATAATTCTACTTCTAGCTATGACCATCGGTATCTTAAATTATCAACACTACCTTAAAAAGTCTCAACAGTCACTCGGCAACTAAAAAAAGAGAAATATACCTAGTATATTCTAGAACCTATTTGATCCGTCCTTTATGAGGGACGTACGCATGTAGGGGCGTCCTTGGTTCCCCGCGGCGGAATCCTCGAGCGGCCGCTAACACTCCGCCACATAGCGCGGCGATCAACACGCCACATGATACCATGATGGCGGATAGTGCTGATGTCTTCATACAGGTTTGGCCTTCAGGTGCAACTGGAAATGTAAAGAAAATTGATTATAACGTACCACTGCCATCTATTTTTAAATTGAATAGGTAAGTCGAGTTTAAATCAAAGGTTCAAGCGTTTGTTTTGCGTATGTGCGTCGTTCGCAAAATACGCGCTTGGACGTGGAGTTGCAGACACCAGCCCTTTATAAAATACAAGCCTTAGGCTTTATTATATAAAGATACTTACCACCAGTGCTGGCAGCAAGCTCCGAGTCTTCTTCCCCCTCCTGCAGCACCCTGAGTGACTGGAACAGCGATATGTTCTCGGACAGTCGCGGCGCCACACTCGAGGCAGAGTCCAAGCCGGGCTTCGACTCGATCGAACGTCGCTTCACGCTCTTCATATTACGCCAGTGACAAGGTTGGGACTGTGAAGGGAAATGAATTAGTTTAATTATTTTGAACAAGAGATGAATTTTGGTTTCTGAAAACACACACTATCAGTAGCAGTAGGTTTCATTTTGACAGTAGAACAACACGTTGAGCAAACACATTTTTCGAACATAGACATAGATTAGCAATATGCTTCAAATTGAGAGTAATAGTGTGTTAGGTACGCAATTATGGTACTGGTCTCTTTCCAAAATAATTAAAAGGGTATGATTCCTGAGATCCCACTTTGCCTTTGTTTCTGCTAATTGATGTGGCGTAACTATACAAGAATGCAATGATGGAACATCGTCTTTATAGGTAAAGCAACGTCTAGGAGCCTGAAGTTCTGAGGTTTATGCCTCAGGACTTCAGGGTCTTCATCTATTTACTTACTTCGCCTTTTTTGAAGACAAATAGAACTACACCATAAGCACTTATTATTAATTGTACCCAAGTAGGTACAACTCCATTTTTGGTCATACCTCTGTAAAGGTAGAGGTGTAATGAATAATTCTGTATTATAACTCACCGGACATCTTCCATGGCACATCCTGACATCGCACTCTATATAAAGCGCGGGCGAGCCAGTGAACCGAAAAGTCTTCATGTAAGCGTACACTTGGGTCTCAAACACGCCTGATTCCGACCACGAGCCGCGAAAACGGGAGATCAGTTTGTCATCTACTGGGCAGCTGGAAAGTGATAAAGTCAAAGTCAAAACTTTAATTGTAAAACATAGTTGTAGAAGGAGCCCGTGGCTAAGTAGGAACGATTGATCAGGTTAAGCTATTCTTGCCGCGGTTGGTCTGTGGATGAGTGATCATCTTTACATACCGAGACTCCTATGTGCCTCGAAAAGCACGTTAAGCCGTTTGGTCCCGGCTGTTATTTGTGGATCGCCTAATAGTTCCATTGCAATGGCGTTTATACCTACTTAAGTAGGGATTTAAGGGCGCTGCCTTTAAATAAGTTGGTAGGTATTCTTCTTTTACAGAAATTGAACTCACCCAAATTCATCAATAAGTTGTATTCTCTTCGTGGCCCCATTGTGAGCGAAGCAGTCGTTCACGACGATGTCGAATCCGTCTGAAAACAATCAATATGTTGGATCAAACTTCGATGCACCACCATGGCAAGATCTTTCTTAACTTGGAACTCTACAGGCTGGCAGAGACGCGCAAACTGAAACCATGAATTCAGCACATGATTCTAGACCCCCTAAATCATCAAATGACCCCTCCCGCCCTGGGTAGAGCGGAAGGCAGTGTCAGACTTACTGACTAAAACCCACCCGTGTTCCTTCCTTAGCCCTCTATGTTAACCCTTTGGGACAATCCCGTTGACCCGGCAGGCTTCAGCCCTAACGGGCCCCTTCGTTGATGCTGAAATCTCTTTGAGGCGCGCGTGGAACACGTACGCGCCGTCCGGCACGGGCCTGGTCCTGATCGGACGGTGAGCTACCCATTACTCTCCGTCCGCAGGCCCGCGCCTACGGCGGCCGGGAGTCGTCACGTGGCTCGCGACGCCCGGATCGTCTTCCGCGGCGGCTGGGACGTGAGGCTCTGTCCCTGAGCCATCGCGCCACCTCCTTTGCTAGCATGACTGCTTCGCAGAAGGAGGTGACTGCCTCCCACTCCCTCTCGCTCCGGATCATGGCTTGCACCAGGGCTGGACGCGAGAGGTCGCCGCCGCTGCCGATCGCCTCTACGAGGACACGGAGGTGCTCCGTCCAAGCGGGGCAGACCTCCACCGTGTCTTCTGGGCGATCCTGGCAATGGTGACACCCGGGCGTTTCCTCCCTCCTGATGATTTGCAGGAACCTCCCGAAACATCCGTGTTCGGTGAGGACCTGCGTCAGGCGGTAGGTGAGGGCGCCGTGACGCCTCTCTAGCCACTCCTCAAAGAGGGGGCCACTATCGTGGCGTGTCCTGCGCTGGGATGCGACAGTCGCTCTTTCCATGCCGCCATGAGATGGCGCCGGAGGTCCGTCCGCTCCGACGCGATTTGCCGCGGAAGCGGAGTTTCCCCCCGGCGGCGTAGTGTCTCCGCGCGCCACTCGTCATACAGGCGCGCGAGGACTCGCCTCCAGATCCCATGGCGGCAGTCCGGCAAGGAGGCTTGCCGCCTCGCCCGAGATCGTGCGGTAACCCCAGATAAGCCTTACGGCTACCACCTTCTGGGGCGCGTTCAGGTAGTGGGCAGCTCGCCGCCGCAGTGAACGCGCCCACACCGGGGCCCCGTGTAGGGCCATGGACCGCACGACGTTCTAGACCCCCTTGAGTAGAAATTTTTCATCGGTTATAAAAAAAAACCTCGCGCACCGAGGGTTCCGTACAAAGTTGTAGGTACCATGTAAATAGTTTCATCACGTAGGTTTGCTCGTGAAAATAATATTATTATAAACATGTTCTGACATACATAATCCAACGTCATTGCTCCCATACCGTTCCATATAATAAAATTTACGAAAAACGCAAGATCTTGATTAAGTAAAACTGATTGGAATATTTTGAAGCCGTATTGCGCGTACACATGCGAGCTTTAACAGTTCAACCGTTACGATTCCCGCCCTTAGGTTTACGGTATTTAATTGTTATTGGTACCTATATTAAAATTTAGTTCAGTTGTACTACGGTAAAAATAACTGCTGATTAATAGACACACATTGTGACAAAAAACCGGTTGAGATTTCTTTGAAGCTAACTTTTAATTCAATTATTGTTAGCCGCATCGATTGACATGATTGATTGACGGTGCTACCAAAAGCGAGATTTTCTTAATTGTGCGTTTCGCGACGGGTGATTACAGAGTTGTTTTTGTGAACAACTGAAATCTTTGCTGTTTTCATTTCTTTTGATGTTTGTGTTTTGTTTAATTTCATTTTTGGACTACAATGCAAAGACGTTCTTTCTCTTTTGTTAACTCAACTAAGTGTCCGAAATCAATGCTAATAAGAACAACATTAATAACCAAGAAAATAAAATAAAAAAACGAGATAGTTCTTACCATAAGCGCTTCTCATATAGATGAGCAAAGTGAGGGGATCTCCAACGCGCACAGGTCCCGACACACGCGCTCCATTTGCTCCGTATCCTGACCGAATCTCCATGTAACATTCAGGTGGTTGCAGCGTAAACACAACTGGGTTTCCTGTCGCCACCCTGGGGTCAACATAAATGGTAATTAAAGCGAAATGTCTGTTTTTTTTTGTTTGATTAGTGGAGGATGAAAACTTGGAACTTTCAGGCGTTGGCTTTAACCTAAAAAAAACCTAATGCATACATACTCATCCGATCAATCAAGTCGCGTTTGTACGTCATATTCATACACACGATCTGTCAACTTTCAGTCCCGTCAAGATTTAAAATCATATTTTCAAATATCAACTTCCATTGCAAAAAGTACAACATTGATAAAATATAATTATTTTATTGCCTTAAATATTATACAGTTCATAAAAAACAAATTCAATTCATATTCATTCACCTTGCCAACCTAAGCTGTGCACGATGTGTTGTATGAGGAAATGCGGTCGGAGAGACTTTTGAAAAATCCTAAGTAAAATGTCGTAATTCGAGGTTTGGCTCTCGCCTATTCCTCCAATATTGGACCAATTTAAAAGATAAATTTCATAAACTGAATAAGAAGGATCTAAACCTACGTCCCTATGTTTTTTTTTTTTCATTAGGTAATAGTTGTCAAATTTGTACACTAGGCCTCTGTTGACAGAGGTTTAAATCGGCATTTTTTGAAGGTTCTAGTGCTTATAAAAATAATGTATCATCAAAAAGGAAAACATAGGGACATATCTACAAGTACCTAGTTAATATTTATTATTCTGTAAAACATCATTGCTTTATGGTCATTCACTAGAAAGAAAACTGGGGAGAGCATTTCTATGGAAAAACGACCACCCGCATTTCCCCTTAAATATTTAAAATAGTAGGTAATTAAGAGATCCAAAGTCCCGGTTTGTCTAACTAATCCGGTTTCCCGATTACATGCAGTTAAGGTTATGATAATGCATTTATCACCAATCGTCACAGATAAATCGGTTCCCGATCTATGTCAACAAGATCATGCGTGCGCGACGCCTTGACAGTAATATGATAATCTGATCTGCCATGGTTCGCAAACATTTTGTGGTTTTCAATCAAAATACTTAAATGTTTGAAGTTTCACTTTTTACTTTTGAACTGAATTAAAACAAAACTAAAAATACCTCACGCATTTTATCGATTGAAAGTAGATCATGGTTTAGAATAAACCACAGCTGTGCCAAATCTTAGTTCTATAGTTTGGTAAACACGGTTTCGGCAGAATTCAATTGCAATAATTCAATCGTAGCTATGATCAGGGGGCCTAAAAAGGCCACTTTGGCAGAATCATAAAAACGGATAACATTACGAATCATATAATCAGTTAACTGTTTTCAGGTTTTTTTTTATCTGTACCAATAGATACCAATCAATGCAATCCAAACCCAAAAAAAAAAACATCAAAAAATTCCAAATTATACCTACGTAGTGCAGCGAAAAAAAGAAAAACACGGACTGTCTTCGCCATAATAAGATTCATAATGTTATCCTTTTATAATTCTGCCAAAGTGGCCTTTTTAGGCCCCCAGTAAGTAGTCCAGAGCGGACCGGATAAGCACATCTACATAATATGTGGACTCGAATAACCATGTTTGTAGCAAAGCGAGTTTAAATATTGACTTCATAGATAAAACTGACTGACTAACTTGACTTGACTTTATAGTCCGCCTCTGTACATTTCTGTGCTTCCAACTCAAACTCAAAGCATTTATTTCAATTAAACCAATTACAGGTACTTTTGAATTATCAAGGGGTCGGTCAGTCAGAAAGATGAAGCTAATTGCCCATTCCAAAGCGTAGGTACCTATGGAGAAGAACGGGCAAGAAAGCTTGAAGTATTAAATAAAGATATAATTTATCTTCAAATACAGGGTTAAACTGTTTACTTAGCTAAGTCAATCTATACCTAGTGCCGTTGGAATAATTCGTAAATTTTGAATACTATTTCAATGCCAGAATACTTGGAAATGTCTTCGGCTATCGTAAAGCATATGAATTTAAACTTACTCTACGTCCAAAAAAGGAAATGTCACAGTCTTCCAGAAGTCGTATCCATACTCGCAAGTGACCTTGAAGTGTTCGTCTAGCTCCTCTTCTATCAGCGAGTTGTACTGCACTGTTATCGTGTTCCACATCAGGTTCTTCTGTCACACGAACATACATTTTCAATATAAAATACATAAATTAAGTTACAGTAAACAGTGTCGGTATGTTATTTGAAGAAGAATAAAAAGTAATGAAATAAGTGCGTACACTGGTACCTACTCACCTATATTTGATTACTTTTTACTCAACTCAAACCATTTATTTCAATTAAACCATTTACAGGCACTTTTGAACTGTCAAGAAGTTGGTCAGTCAGAAAATATGAAGCTGGTTGCCCATTCCAAAGCGTAGGGTACCTATGGAGAAGAACGGGCAAGAAACTCCATGGACACCTTTACCTTTACTGAAAGGCGACCAAAAAACAATTTGTTCAAGAATTCCAATTTAATCGTCTACGACGCATATTATATATCTTTTTTCATAGTTATAAGCTAACAGAAGGTTATTAATACGGTTCTACGGTAAAATATTATCAATAAGTATAATTGCTCTAAATCTCGTAGCAAAATGCCTACGCGTGCTACGCCGCTACACACTTCACATATTCAGACTTGCGTATCATGCTTAATATGCCTCGGAATATACATAAAGGTCTAGGTCTCGACTGTCATGAGAATATCTATGAATCTAAATATCACAGAATGCCGTCTCTGGAGCCTTAAGATGTTATCATAATAATGAAACTCGTAAAGTGCGTGCTCTGTTTATCTTATTCCGCAACATATAGATGGGTAGGTCTTAGTAAATACTCATTTTGTACAGCCTTCTGTTTCCCTAACAATAATATGCCATTTTTGATTACATCTGTCTTCCAAATATGGTGGTTAATGCAGTAAATATTCTACCAAGATCGCTCATAGCAGGCCTAAATTATTCAGTTGCTGACATTATTCTAGGCTAGTCATGTTTCATAAACGTCTTGCAACTAAAATGGTATTATAGTCTACTAGCTGACCCGACAGGCGTTGTCCTGTTTTTGATTCGAAAGACACGTGGCGCCATCTTTTGTCATAATAACGTTATTGTTATTTTCCTCGGGAACAGCACTTTTTTTCCGGATGAAAGGTACCTTAAGTCCATTTCTGTACACCTGACAAAGTGACAACGAAGGTAACTTTATGCAAAATTTCAGGATGATCGGTTCAGTGGTTTAGACGTGAAAATGTAACAAACAAATTACTTTCGCAAATATAATATTTAGGATTACCCCCTCACATCATTGCCCAGATAATAAGAAGAGCGGGCATAGTCTTTATAAAATGAAAGTATTTTTTATTTATTGCTTCAATACATCACCGTAAGTGCGTAGGCGTGTTCTGTGTTCCGATTTAATGTCCATGTCTTAATGTGCCGGTAGAAGGCTTTAGTCCAGGGTTGTTAGGTTAAAAATAATTAAATTTTTGCGTAAGTTTAGTGCCCATGTGGCGATAGGAGGCCCCGGTAACAGCTTACTGTTACCAGGGCGTTAAGGAGGGATAATAATTAACATTTGCATAAGTCTAGGTACTCACAGTAGGATGTTTCCTGGTGTCATCATGCTGGCCATTCCTGCCCAGTGTGCCACATCTGTTGAGCTGGATGTAGAACTCGTAGTAGTCGCGACCCGTGCCATTTATATACATACAATCTGGATCGTAGGAGTAGCCTGTAATAGGAAGAACTGTCAGTTATTTCTATCATGAATTCCTTTACGGTAGACCCCAAAACGAATGGTCCCAGTACATGCAACGATTTTACTTATAATGTTTAGATAGAACTTCCCCGTTTAAGCACAATTTGTACTTTTTAACCGACTGCGCTACAGCAAAGACACGGTTATGTTTTTCACGCTGAAAATATGTGGAATTCTTTATACACTCGAAGCAACCTAACGGCTGGATGGATTTTAAAACATGAGGCTAGATTTTGTTTAAAATGGTGGACTTTAGACGTCAATAAAAAAAAGAAAAATAAAACTTTTAGTACAGACGCCAGCACATCAATCTACCCGAAACTGTCAAATTTTTCCAATCAACTTTGAACCTTATGTTTTAGCAATAAAGTTGAAAATCTATTAAAGAAATTTGACAGATTGTAGTAGGCATGGGTAATATCGCTTTTACACTATATCAAATCGTATGTATGTATCGGTTTAGAATATCGGATATCGTATCTATATATTTCAATACCTATATATTGGCTGAATCAGTGTGGAACTCGGACATGAAAGTGGTACTGTGATTTTTAGGTTTCGGTTTTGTTCGATTCATGCATTGTACATCATTGTATTTTATTTATAACTGTATAGGTACTCGAAATCAGTATTTTTTTTTGGTAGTGTTGATAATATGGCACTGATATGAAACTAGTACAGTCGCTAGTCGTTTCGGTTTCTTAGATTGATATTTTTATCAATGATTTAATTTAAAATTAGTATTAATTAAAAATTAGCGTATCGCACTCTCTTGCTTGTTCGTCTACAGCTACATCACTCCAGCCCGCGCGTATCACAAGGAATACTCGGTACCACGGACCACAGTTTGAACCGAATATCATAGATCATGCGATACGATATCGGTACCTATAGTGTGTTGTTCTGTGACTCATCGCGCTTTATTCGTTATAGGTACGCGAATACCTGATATATAGATTCAGTGCCGTCCGATATATAAGTAGGTAGGTATTGGATATTGTACCGATACATGGGTATTGTATCTATATACGATTTGTATCGCCCACTCGTAGATTGTAGTAGCTTGATGTGCTGGCGTCTGTACCATGACCACGTGGGGTATCAAAATAAAGATAAATATTTTTTTTTAAATGGTGAAACCCGACTGCACCTAAAAAGTTCAAAACATGCTGACTTTTCGATACTCAATTCTTTATTGCATTCCATATGTATTACATAGATGGTATTACAAAGTAAAAGATCAATATGGACCCTGTCGGGCACAGCAAAAATTAGCATTGAACTAAATAACTGCTCTTATCTCTTCTCAATTGCTCTCTCACTGCTGAGAATCATGACTCCGTTTCAAATGGTCAACGGTCTTTAGAACTAAGACCTAGAGACTGAAGCCTAAAAATATGGTCGGATCAACAATCCGAGCGATTGGATATATCAGCTCCATTGAACATTACAGATGGAGAGGGATAGAAAACCGTTGACAATTCGAAAATAATTGCTACAATACAAACTATTTATTTAAGTACTCGGGTTTTAGTTCTTTTATATTTTCAAATTTTTTGGATCGTCTTGAGTAGACGATTACCGAGACTGGCAAAAAATAAAGAAGTGTTCCTTCTATTCTAAACACGTTGAAAAGCAGCTCCTCAAATTGCATGCCTAAAAATTAAGCAAAAACTCGTAACATACATCATCATCATCTGCCTAGCCTTTTCCCAACTACGTTGGGGTCGGCTTCCAGTCTAACCGGATGCAGCTGAATACCAGTATTTTACATGGAGCGACTGCCTATCTGACCTCCACAACCCAATTACTGGGTAATACGATACCCCTTGATAAGACTGGTGATCAGACTTTCGGGCTTCTGACTACCCGTAACGACTGTCAAAGATCCACGAATGACAGCCGGGACCAACGGCTTAACGTGCTTTCCGAGGCACGGAGGGGTCACGGTATGTAAAGATGGTCACCCATCCACAGACCAACCGCGGCAAGCGTAGCTTAACCTGATCGATCGACCTGCGCGGCTGTTATTATTTCGCCACGGGCCCCCCAAACTCGTAACATACATCAAACAAATAAAATAAATCATAATAACGCAGAGTTGACCTAGTCACAGTAATAAAACCTATTAAAGAAAGTGCTTAGAAACCGAAACTGCACTCAAGTTACTTCTAAACGCAGATAGTATCTAGGTGAAAGGGTGACATAGTTCACCGAAATTTAAACTATGTCACTTCATCACTTGACGTTACTTAATTACTTTTTAACAGTCATTTACTGCGTGCTTAGAAACTTAAGTACACTATTGCACTGTTGCTGTGCTTAATTGGCCATTCTTGAAACTTTTACTTACTCTTATTTTCGTATTTGGCTTTTGGTATCTATATAGGTACCCTTATTTTCACCCGCGTAAATGTCGATCCCGTGGGAATATCGGGATAAAAAGTAGCCTATATGTTAATCCAGGGTGTCAGCTACCTCCATACAACATTTTATCAAAATTGGTCCAGCCCATGTAATAGGAGGCGAGCCATCGACGCGGCACAAACTCCCGGCTGCTATTAAGAAGTTACTGATGAAAACTAAATAACACTGCTCGACCCGGGAATCTAACACAGTGACCATATTGAGGTCGAGTATTTTTATAGTATATAAAAAAAAAACTACTTTACTTTTTTTCTAATGTAGTCTGTTTTCCTGTTCGTAACAGACTTTTTCAAAATTGACTAGCGAAATTCTAAGTAGACCAGTATACCCAAACAAAAAGTATTTTAATAAATAATGTATGAACGACATGGCAGCCCCATTGATGTCCAGGAAAATCACTGCCCATTCCAAGGTTGCCTGGAAGAGATCGCAGAAAGCGATAAGGCCGCCCATTGTATATTTTTTAGTGTTTGAAGTATTTTTTTCACGTTATGTATGTTTGTGGTGTTCAATAAAGTATATATAAATAATTAATTATGATAAATAAAAGCTTTTAAAAGGTCGTCATTTGAAGTTCCCTAAAGTTAACGGTAGTGTGAATCAGTTAAGCGGCTGTCCCACGAATCATAAACAATGCATCTAAGAGGGAAAATGGTATAATCTTATAGTACTGTACAATTTAATATCTAGTAATCTTCCTTCTAATAGACCGTGGTATGGGTTTATGGTAAACGGTTCCCTGACTTTGTGATACATTTAGACTTTATTGAGAACTTGAATCACTCCGACATCACTCATATAATTTAGTTTTGTTGTGACATTACTTTTAAGTCAATTAAAACTATGTGAGACACGAAACGCCCCCAGACGTGATAACAATAAAACTTCAACTGTCTCGTTCAGTGCCCTTAGACGCCTAACATAGTCTTTTGAACAAACGTAGGTACAACTACGAACACACAAAGTCGAAATTACTTTAGATTCAGGCATCCTAATAACGCAATTCATCCAAACAAAACCCGATCGTATTGGAAAAATAAAAATACAAAAGACGATTTTGTATCAAAATACATTTTCCCGCATAAAAACCTAGAAGTCTAAATGATGTGACTTTATAAGCTACCTACTTAGTCACAGATCAATTACTAAAGATTAATAAAACGGTTGAATAAAATATTCTCATACTCTTTATGAGAACAATTCATTCCAGAGAAGCTGTGCACTTGATTTATGATAACCACGTCGCGAAATTATCAAATCTTACATCCAACACACATGCCCTTTGACAACCACGATAAGAGATGTGGAACAAACACAGAATAGCAAGCACATGGAGTGCTAATGTGGGAACGACCGTGCGAAAAACTGCAAGCACTTTGTAGGCATAGATTGTTTCTCGAATTAAATTTTAATTCATTTTAGTTCTAGTGCTGATGTATCTAATACATGAACTGTGCTAAGGTTCATTGATTGGGTAACTTTTAATGCGTGAGGGAGGGAATACCCAATTAAGTTATGCAGTTGCGTGAACGTTAAAACAGAATGTTATCTAGAGACAACCGTAAATTACTTGGTTTTCTGGAATTACTTGAAATACTAACCATAAATCTTTATTTATCTCAACATCATAATACAGGCACTGGTTAATAAAATGCACAATCATAAATAAAGATAGGTGTCTGAGGTAGGAGGGTCCTGAACTCCTGAGTAACAGATCACCCGGCTAAATACTACTTATAGTGGTTTAGAAGGTTGATCGCTGGCATCACATTTTGCGCTTAGCATTTACATTTATACGAATGGTGGTCAAGAGACAAAATCAAAAGTCATTTATCCAAATTAGATTGAGAATCAGCACTTTTCGAACTTCAAAATTACATAAGACAGTCCCCCAAAACGCCCGCCTTTTCATCACTTCCTAATGCTTTCGCTGGGAAGAAGTGGCGCACCCAACTCCCCAGCAGAACAGACAGGCTGAAGACTCCATTTACTTCTTACTCCTCGACCACAAACAAAAGGACATACCGACACAATGTGAGAGTTGCGACGCCGCCGTCGGGACGTAAGTAACAATACCACGGTAATGACACTCGTCTAGTCTACACGCCTAATTGTTCCAGCTATCTGCACAATACCTAGGGTTAGTCTGATGACCGATTACACCGTAGGAACTGAGTGGAACTTCCCTAGGTAGCCGACATAACGGTGGGTTAAGCCTTTATGATTGGTAGACAATAGGCAAGCTGGAAGCATTATTGTACCTAGGTATTTCAACTCGCTCTTATTTTAAAATCAAACTCCAGTTAAAGCTTTCCGCAGACATGCGCGATGCGCTGGTTTGACGCGATTCTGGTAGAATTATTTCCATGAAGTTTTTATAGAAATTGTTCTAATATAGTTGCGTCACGCTGTCGCATCGCTTCTGTCTGCCTGCAAGCCTTTATTCTTTAGCAAAACTTTCAGGTTTTGATAATACTAACGTGTGTGTGAGGATTGAAACTTAATTTTTCAGAATAATTTCTAAGAAATACTTGTTAAAGACGTTAGAATAGAAGATGTTCTCACCTGCTGAATAAACCAAGCCGCCGAAAGATCCGTTGAACCCGACTCTAATTTTCATGAAGTCGTCTTGGCACTCTGCTTCAATATCTGTTAAACACAAAAAAAAATGTGATTTCATACATACATAAGGTTCAGCTTACATAAAGATTGAGCTACCCACCCTTATAAAATGCAGAAGTAGACTAAGCTAGGGTAGCTTAGTCTACTTCTCCAAATCTCTATCACAAGCCTTTTCTTGGTAGGGAACCGGCATTTCACGTCAAATACAAGTCAAAACTATCCCACTCTATAGTAACGTGTGGACAATAGTAGGTATCTTGATACGTAACCATTATAATCCCTGTATCCTGCATCATATGAATAGTTCAGTAAAAACTAATAAAAAGCCGCACAAAGGGTTGCGCAAGCATGGCGCCACACGCTCCATACGATACCATCTCAATTTGTCCGGTTTCACAACATTAGGTAGACAATGTTTGCTGTATATGATACTTTTATAAAATGCAATTATTTCTTTATAAGTAAGTAATAAAGATTTGCAGTTTAATTTGTTTCTTTCAATTCTGGACCATAAATACAAACTTTATAGTGATGCAGAAAGCTCTAAATTAATTCGTTCATCCCGCTGCAAGAATAAATAGGATGAGTATTACAGGAAGGATATCAAACTTACTGAAAAAATACAGCCAGCGGGGAAATTAGGCAACACACTAACAATAGCAATGGCTTTCATTTTAACAGTTCAACAACATTCATTGCGTTATTTACGTTGTTGAGCAGGCAAATGTTTCGCACATATAAAGCAATGGATTAGCAACATCCTTCAAAATGATTCAGATTGTGATTGAAAGTGTGTTACTTGTGTGTGTGTAGGTGAACCTAACCTAACCTAACCTAACGTATGGATGCCAGACTTGGGCTTTAACAAAGGCACAAGCCAACAAATTAGCTGTATGCCAACGTGCCATGGAAAGAAGTATGATGGGAGTAAAAAAGAAAGACCGGATTAAAAACGACAACATTAGACTGGTAACGATGGTGACTGACGTCACACGGAAAGTCAGAAAATTAAAATGGAAGTGGGCTGGTCACACCCTCAGAGGTACAGACAAATGGAGCAAAAGGGTAACAGTCTGGTACCCGAGAAATGGTAAACGACACAGAGGAAGGCAGAGAAAACGCTGGTCCGACGAGCTGGAAACCACAGCAGGAAAATTATGGACCCGAATAGCAGTCGATAGGGAAAAGTGGAAGGAAATGGAGGAGGCCTTTGCCAATGGGCACACAGACGAAGTCAGCCGGTGTCAATAATATAATTATTTTTTTTTGTCTTTATTTTTTAGCTATACTTATTTACAACAGTTTATTAATAATTTTATTGTATGTACTAGCATAAGTTTCAAATGGTCTGAATAAATGGCTTTTATTATTATTATTATTATTATTATTATAGGTGAACCTACAACACCACTAGACCAATAGACGACATCGTCATCATGTCGGCGACACTGACTCTGTCCTTGCGCCTGTTCCCTATAGGTACTAGGAAGTGGTGAAGGGCGGGCGTTTTGGGGGACTGTATTTTTTTTTTTTGGGTGGGAAATCATCAAATGACCCCTCCCGCTCTGGGCGGAGCGAAAGGGAGTGTCAGACTTACTGACTAAAACCCACCCGTATTCCTTCCTTAGCCCTTTATGTTCCGGGCCAACGGTAACCCTTTCGGACAATCCTTCTGTGTGGGACTGTCTTATGTAATCTTGACGTTCGATAAGTGCTGATTCTCAGCCTAATTTAAATAAATTATTTTTGATACAACAAGAGCCAACTCTATAGTAGCATTTAGACTGCACTGCAGTACACAAGCTAGGATTGCCTTACTCACACTGCACTCTACTGCCATTGGTTCGATGTCTGCGGTACTCGCGCTCCCAAGCAGGTGGTTCGCGCCACGTCGTGTCCACTGCAGGCGAGCGCGGCTTGATACTCACCGGTATGTAACTGTTCTTCTCTGATAAGAACACCACCTAGACATAAAAAATACAATTATTAAATATGCAGATGTAGTACCAACAAACAGCTCTTATATTAATTGCTGTGGGTAACCATGAACGTAACTAGAGCGATGTCAACGATGCAGTTTCCGCTATTTCATCTACCCACTAGATGTAACATCCATTTTAACTTTTGATTATTTGACTAGAGCTGTTTGTTATATCTACTAGGGACCCCGAAGTCCCGCGGACGTCTCGTGTCTTGAATTCCCGGAACATTTTGTAAATGTACTTGTCTCGGGTCCCGACGACTGCTAAACGACCAGCACAGATAACAGTCACAGTCCCAAAATACGGATTTTTAACTTCGAATTTGAGTAACTGCACTTATTGCTTTTGCGGAAGAATACTGCAAGTTTGGAACTACTTTACAAAGCTAAACACAACAAACCGATATTTGTTGAAAACAAGAGAATGTTCACCTTGTCCGGTGGCATTATTACAAAAATCACAAAAAAAATGCTTTTTTATTGATACATATTGGCCCAAAATTAACTCGATTTCAATTTTATTCTGAGAAGTCTCGAAGTCCGGGGACGTCTCGGGACTGTGATCGTGGGTTGTCTCGAGTCCCGAGACGTTGAGACTGTCGAGACTTCCCAAACCCTAATTTCTACCTACAAATCCTGATTACTATATAGACCCTGAACGTAAGTAAATATTCCAACCAATGTTAATTTAATGGTAGCAAGTTTAAACCACATAATTACTATCTACTTCATAGATCGCTGATCATCATTCGGAAGTTGCGAAACTGACCCTTAGAAGCGTTTAAAACTGGCGCAACAGTTATGCTGTATTACATTGTTACAATATTTAATTGAAATTACTCATTTTGTTTAATACATTCCTTATATGAAGACCGTTTGCATTTGAGGAGGTAGCGCTCCGTGGAGGTTTCACAATCAGATAGCCCTGAGATAACATAAGCCTAACTACCACCTTCCGGCACACGCGACTTTTGACTGCCTTCAACAAATAACACAACCTCCGCTAATTAGCGCCTTAAACGACTGTTAACTTAACAAGCACCAAAAAAATACTCACAAAAATAAAACCGTTATGTTTATTGTGACCGAGCTGCAACTAGATTGCAACCATTATCTGACCAAAGAAAAAATTCAAAACAAACTAACGAATTACGGCGTCGGTAATTCACCATTTCACAGTCACGACCCCTTGAAAGTTTTGCACAAAAAAGACGTAAATGGCAATAAGTATGCCAGGGCAGTTCGCACGCCGGCTGCCAGTACCTACGCATTATAAAATTGGGCCAGTGGAGTGACAGAGTAAACGCTGTCGCCACATCACTTTGACAAATTGAGTCCAATATAAAACAACAAATAAAGCCATTTACCCACGGCGCATTCCACATCACGGCGCGTTAAGGCATACCTTATCCGTAGAAATAGAAATGCCATGAATTGGGAACACTTTCATTCGGTTTTCATGTGGTTTGTTAGTTTTACACGCAGTTAACTAATAGACTTTCGTAGAAGCACAATATAACAAAGAATTCGACGAATACCTGTAACTTCCAATTTAAATAATGTCGGTCAGACCGTAACAAGTTTGTATTTCACGGTACAATTACAATTAAAAATAAATATTGACAATCAACCAGCCTAAGTTAAATTTTTTTTTCTTGACTGAAAATAAAATTGAATAGACTGTTTATACACTTTATACAATAATGTTTTAAAATAAGAATTATGTTTGGTTTTGTTTTTTGTTCTGTTTGTTAAAGTTTTTAGTATTAGTTTAGTGGATTAGTTTTTACTTTTGTAACTGAACCTATTTCCCTCTCGACTGGCTGTACCTATTTCCCTATAATAATGTCACTATGTAGGTACTGTTATTAGTACCAGAAATCGCTAAAAACGTTTCTCATACATTTCGTAGGAAATGAGACTCCCCAATTTACTTTTTTATGATGAATATACTGGCCGGAACGATTGGCATCAAAACAAAGTTGATGTGAAAATTGCCAATTTTCTTGATGACTGTATTTATAAAAAAATTGTGAATGCAGATAAAAATATCTCAAAAAGTTAAGGTACTTACAACGGTTAAGTAACCTGCCCTTCCTGCCCTATCTCAAAAATCCAACCTGTATACCTTGTTATCTTATAATCTCGTTACATTTTTTCAGACCCTACTACCAGCAATATTAATATCTTTAACAATATTAATAACGCATTTCCAAGGGATGTTCTCCTTTGTTGGTCACGCGGTGTGTCACCCTCGCCATCGTTCATGGTTTAGATGCAATGTGAGTCAAACAACAGCTACCAGCCATTTACACCAGGTCAGAGATGGATATCGCTAAACTAACACATACACGACCTTCTTAGAAGCCCACAATGCGCGTGACAGTAGCAGATTCTCACGACTTAATTAGTTAATTTGATTATATTAATTTATTTGTTTGTGTTTTATGGGGTGAGATGACAATTCATATGTTTTCCAGGATGTAATTTAAAGATCTTGTCGTGTCAACTTTCTTTTGATGAACAATTGACATTAGAAGATTAGGTATAACAGATGGAATCTAAACCATATACATATAGGTAATGTAGGTGCCTAGTGATTCTAGTAAACTTAACATACCTACGAAAGAACGTCGTATTGCTCGAAATTCTTTAATGAAATTATAACATCCGTAGGACCTACGTTGTAGAACAACCGAGCTTACCTTTGTTTGTACAAATATTACCCGTAAAACATCATAAATCGGCAGCGGAACTACAGATGATAACCTAATCAGATTGGAGAAGCCCTTCGCAACTTCAATATTGTATATTGCACAAGCCCTCAGAGGCTGCGGCGTGGCCTCCCCCATTCAGTCGGTCACTAGAGTAGCAGTGCGTTGAGCAACGTGCTGACTGCCACCGTACGCGTAGCACGCGGGAACTCACGCGTGACACAAATAATAGCCCCGTAACCACTCTATTTGATCTTCCAATTTATTCTTTTCTTCACACAAATTCACCAAACAATAATTTCACACCATTTGATTCATCAGCTAACTAACATTACCATTTTCTAGCAACATTTTACTGTGAAATAAGTTTTATTAAATCCGAAATCTGCAAAAGGCAACCGTTGCGTATGCATTGTTATATTTTAAATGCACTCCTCAAAAGTAGGTCCGTTTACATGTCAACTAAACTTCATACCATTCGTTCGGTCTATACAAATCGACCGTAAAACCAATGTCACAAATAAGTGCAGCAATTCCGCAAAACGAAAGGAAAAGATAGATTGTGTCGAATCGTGTATTCTTAGAAGAATTCTTTCAACCAGTCCATCAATGGTCGTTCAAATGGGTGTAAATTGGAGACTATTACAGAGTACCTTTCACCCATTTCTGTGCTCATGCCTGCGAGTAATTGGGTGATGACTGTGACGATTATTTGAACAGTCACTCTTTTATTTTGCGCCCCCGAAATACGCCTACAATAAACTACCATGATAAAAGACCAAGAAAAAATGAAAATAAATAATTAGGTGGATAGTGAAACCGTGTGTCGGAACGAATTTCAGGCATTACACCCACAGTTTGTAAGTAGGTATATTGACGTGCGAAACCTCTTTTAATTTAATTTCTTCTGCGTTACAAAGAGGTCTGTTACAGTAAGAAACACAATAGTTTTAGGTTTCGACTCTCCACAATTCAACTGACGCAGACTTCGCTAACAAAAAGACTCAACAATCTAAAAGTCTAGTAAATAATTGAGTTATAAATCGTAGTTAACAAATCTGGCTATTTTCAGAGCCATTAAGCACGATGAAAGAGACAGGGCTGAGCGGTGGACGGCGGATTCTTTTATATCAAGAAATGGCTCATTGTTCGCAGCGGTTACGTTCCTACATTACTGGTATACGCGAGTATGTAATAAATGTTGCTGCTTCAAGGCCGAATCGTGGGTATGAGAAAGTGAAATTTAGATGTGTGTTCCGTTTCATTTTATACTTCCTTCCCAAATTAATTAGCTCTATGCAAAGCAATTTTGTATAGTTTTGTAAATATATAAAAACAATCGCGGGTAGGACCAGATGAGGCTAGCGCAGGAGCCTCGGGATTGGCACTAGAAAAGAGAGGCCTATGCTCTGGGTGAAGTTTGGATGATGATGATGATGTAAATACCTACAACTTATACTTTTCCAACTTAGCATTTTCTTTGCTACTTATTAGTTTTAAATCAGTCCACTAAAGGCTGATTTTTCTATCGACAGATAATTTTAATTCGTGGAAAAAAATTGACGTCTGACAGATTTTGTATGGAAGATCTGTCAAAAATTCGAAATTATTTCCCGGATAAAATTATCTAGCGTTGGGAAAATCAGCCCTTAGACCTATCGTAGAGTGCATGATCAACTTAGGTATAAATAGTGTGTTCTGTCTGAATAGCACGTACGTTAAAAGAAAGAAAGAAATATATTTATAACTCACCGGGTCCTGTTCACTGCCATCACTTTTGAGTGCTTCTCTTGTTTCATTCTGAAAATAAAAATAAGTTTTATAAGATGTATTAACTAAGCTAAGCGAACTATACATTTTTATTAATCATTGTTTCGCGTTTTTGTATCTCTTTTAGCCGCTATTATTGGATAACTTTTTAAAATCCGACAAAATAGGGATACATAAAGCCAAGATAAATGTAGCTACAGAAAAATATATTCATTCAAGAATACTTTTTCGCCATATACATGCTATGCTGGGTAGGGTGAATTTGTACACCCACAATTCGCCAAATACCTAAGCTACCAGTGACGCTCCCGAGTACTAGACCAGCGAGGCAGCTCAGTTCAGCTTTTCCAATTCATGCAATCATTTTATTTTATGAAACAGAGACAAATGATAAATGATTTTATTTCTGTAAGTAGGTTTGCACAAACAATTTTTACACCTCAATGATATTTAAAAAAAATAGATCTATGAGGTCGGCAATTTCTATCCGACTACTCTCAGAAGAAACACCGAAACAAACTCAGAGGTCATAGTTTTTTTTAAATTCCAGACATAATCTTGCTCAGTTCACGGTAGGACTACGTATATATTAGCGTCTGTAATGGTATTTTTAGGAAATAACCACGCAGATTTCAGTCGACCTGTCCAGTCAGTGCAAGCATTTGTCAGTAATCGTGTAGCTCAACCCAGAGATAAGTACCAACCTTCAAATCATTCGAAAGTAGAGGATCAGGAGGGTCCTCCCCGGATCCCTCGTGGAGTTCTGAGGAGCCTGACGCCGAGGACGAGACGGACACCACGGACACTTCTGTGGATTCCGAGTACTCGGCCGAGTCCAGGTGCTGGGCCGCCGAGTGCACCTGATGATGTAATAGGAAGCATTATATAAGTAACATTAATGGCTAGTGCAGATTAGGAGCAGCGCATTGCATAAATCTTCCTTCATCACATTCGTAAATTTTCATAAAAAAAAGCGTTGCGCTGCGGCCAGTATAGCGGCTGTTATGTACGCTTAGCTTTAATACACCTAATTTTTATACAAGAGCAGCGTTATCAAACTCAACAAACTTCACATCTTCTGCCAGGCTTTTTTCCAACTGTGTTGAGTTCAGCTTCCAGTCTTACCGGATGCAACGGAATACCAGAATTTCTCAACAATTTACTATTAGTCATCAATTTGGTAATAAACTTTGCTTGGTAAAGCTTAGTGATTGTATGCCACCGTAACTTCATACTAGAGCTTTCGCATCTATTTGCCGAAAATAAGGCGCATTGGAATCCAATGACCGATAATGATGATGGCCAAATAATCTATTCAAAACCGCTGAACACAATCAATGGAAACTAAATAGACGGTCCCAAGTTACTTAAAAGGAAATCAAAATTAGTCAGAGGTGAATACATAATACATATTAAAAGATTGCTTTGACCTTATGCCACAAAAGAGATGCTCATTTCTTAGCTAAAATACAAAGAAAGTTTCAATTTAAAAATATTCTCTCCGTAATACTAAATTCAGTTAATCCTGAACAGAGTATTCTTAGAAAAGAAATGAGGTCAGTGATTTTAGAAAACCCATTATCCATGAATATTGAAATTGAATGGCTGAACAAAAAGAGAAATACAATGACTACTTACTCTGGAGATAATAACATAACTGCACACGATGAGGAATCTGCAACAAAATTAAAAATTATACCCTTACATGTTCAGCACAATAATATGTGATATTGAAATAGGTAATACACGAGATGAAATAAAGAAATGTATTCAATAACATGTTGAGTGCAGATCGAATTGAATCGTGATACATTCTAATGATCACTTATATTCGCAAACAAATGTAAGTAAACGCGGCTAAACTAGCTTTCGTGATACGCTTATATTGTCGGCGCGGGCGCATTGTTCCAAGTAATGCTACTACCTAATGACGGGTCAAAAGACACGGCCTGGTAATGACAGGCCTCGAGATTGGATTGATCCCAGAGAATCAATATCTATTACCTACGCAGAGTTTGCCAACAAAATTGTTGAATCACGTACAGTTTGCGATGTAAATATTATATATTACACAATTTCAATTTTCGTTTCACGTTGTACTGTGAACGTTTTCTGTAAAAGTTAAAGGTGAACGAATCTTTGCGTGATGTTTACGGTTCACTCTGATCATAAGAAGTCTATTAAATTGAGAACTGTAAATTTGGAGTTCATTGAATAAACTGAATTCTAATTCAATCATGTATTTTGGTTGCTTTGCATTTATAAAGGGTTCACAAACCTAAAATGCGACAGTTTACAAAAGTGCGCGGGAGGTTTTCCTACACTCGAATAAAATTATAACTTAAGATATACGGTCAGGCTAATATGCTGGCCCGCAGGTTTGCCCGCTGCACAAGAGAGGTAAAGATTTTGTTATATAAATCCTTTTGTCAGACGTTTTACTCCAGCAGTCTGTGGACAGTATATACGCAAAGGGCTGTCAATGCTCTGCGGGTCCAATACAATACCGCATTCAGGATGCTGCTGTGTCTTCCTCCGTTTTGCAGCGCGTCCGTCATGTTCATGGAGGCACGCGTAGATGGTTTCGCGGCGACGCGATCTTACGCAAGAAAGCGGCGTCACTGCTGCACAGAGTGCGTGTGAGTAGCAACAGCATCCTGAGTGTGATAGCAGACAAGTATGATAGTCCGTTCTTCAAAAATTGTATGCGTTTATGTGTGGACTAACATAGTTTTAAGCATTTTTCTACTAAGAAAATGGATCTTGTTGTCTGAATATTAAATAAATAATAATATACTTTTTCAGAATAAAATAAGATAAAGCGTCTTTTTGTGATTTCGACGAAATCTAGGAGATCTATTATCCTTTGTCTTGGCTGTCGTAAAAGTTGAGTGGATATAGGATTTTCACAAGTGAGTTCCAGAGCTCCATTTATAAACTTGCTGAGATCGTGTGTCTATCTATCGAGATAACGACTATGGCATCATCTACCTAGCCTTTACCCAACTGAACTGAAAATGTCCTTAACTAACTTTTTAGACCTTTGTATCCTGGTGTATGAAGTTTAATTAAAATCGGTTCATTCATTTCGAAAAACAAGGGCTTGAACGTGTGTACGAGTATGAAATGCCGTACGTCGTAAACGCTCTAAACCCCTTGGTAAGACTGGGTATGAGCATTATATTTAAAATTGACGATGAGTAATTGAGTATGGAAGAAGAAGACATGACGCGCCGACCCTAAATAAATTGGCAAAAGGGCAGGAGAACGATGATGATGACGTGTGTCTATTAGATGGCCAGTATTCCGCAGCCGAGTTCTTGAGAATCAAGAGCTATTATAAAGCTATCATTTAGATAAACAGTTATTTTTCCTCTCTCAAATTTATTTAATTCCATCTGCGTATTGCCTATTGTTTCGATTGTTACAGTTCTAATAATCTTAGAATAATGTGCCTCGGTCAGTGACCCTGCCATCCAACCGTGACCTCTCCTGTCCTTCGGATTCCATAAACTAATCAAAATCGATGAATCATTGGTCATATCATGCTGTGCCATCTTGGAAGAAAAAATTACAATCTATGAAAAGTTTGATTGAATTAATCTACCTTTCCTAGTTATATAATTAAAAGGCAAAAGAAAAATTTAGAACGCTGTGGTCCACTGAAAAAGTCCACTTGTTATTCTTTTACTTTTTAGTGACCTAAATGATAATGCACTGTTTGTACTGTCATGGACTGCATCCTCGATGTTAAAATAAACCTTGCACTATTCCATACTATCCATACTAATATTATAAATGCGAAAGTGTGTCTGTCTGTTTGTCTGTTACCTCTTCACGCTTAAACCGCTGAACGGATTTGGATGAAATTTGGTGTAAAGATAGTTTGAGTCCCGGGAAAGGACATAGGATTTATCCCGATATTCCCACGGGATCGAAACTTATTCGGGTGAAACCGCGGGGCGCTGCTAGTTTCATACATGTGTAAATGAAACTTGTTCGGAAAGTCAAGAAAATGTCTGAGAACTGAAAAAATAAACGGTCTTCGAAAAAGCGCAGCGTTTCAATGAAAATTTACACCTGTAAAATCTTGCCTAACGTGTTTTCGTCAGAATATACATTCTTCTTCTACCATCCCTTAATCCCAGTTCTATCTGAAGTCAGATCTTCTAGTACAGCGGCGCCAGGACGATCTATCCGGGGTTGTCATAGGAGTTAGGTTCTGCGCTTTCATCTCCCTCTCGATACTGAACCACCATGAAGCGGGGGATTTTCCTCATTCCAGGCAATTCGTAGGGACATTCAGGACTGTTCTCCTGAGAAACTATGATCTCTTCTCATTACGTGGGCGTACCATCTAAGCCGGCTTTCTTTTAGTTTTTCCGTTATTCGAGCTATTTCAATAGACGTCCAACTTACGTGCTCATTGCGTATTTTGTCCAGACGTGAGAATGTGTTTATTTAAACCAAACAAAGATATGATAAATCAGTCAGTGTAATAAAACAACTGTTTACATTTCCTCCTTCATAGTTCAAATCGCATTACATCACAACCTTATCATTTCATTCGCATAAACTCCAACAGTTCGTGATTGTGCTCGCAATTAATCGATAACCGAACGTTCCGATCATCGTTAGTCGAGTTATAATCGTCATAATCGCTTTGATTTCGTGATCGAGAACCGAGTCCGTTATTCGTGTACGTCCAGGGGGCGACATGGCGTAATGCTCGGTTTTGTATGAAGCCCTGCAGGTTTGAGATGACTGAAAGGCACGAAGGGTCACTCGATCCTGGGGTTAAGAATAGCGGGATCGAGTTTAATCGAATTGGATTGCTGTATTTTATTAGAACGCAATATTGTGACTTGAAAATACAAAAATTGCAAACAACAATATTTTTATATGACTGAAAATTTTTCTTTAAAAAATCATGAATCGTCATCGACAAATTTAACTGAGTTTTTCATAATAAAATACTAACAACGTATTCATAAAATTAGTAAAAAGCGTGCGTGAGTTTTAGTGAAAAAAAAATAGCGATGAGCCTCGTAGCAAGTTCGTAGCACTTTGAGTCGTTGATGTCTTTTGTTCACGCGCCTGCGCGTAAAGCATGACAACTGTTTATATGCTCGTATGAAGGTGAAACCTTGGTGAAACAAAGATTTTATGACGCGAAGATTTTGTTTTATAATTAGTATGCATAATATTAAACTAATATTTTCTGATTATAGTGCTTTATAGGTAAACAAAACAAAGTAACGCAAAACACTTAAAATTGTACGTTCAACGGTTTTCGTAATTTTTAAATTAGGTTTTTGAATTGGACTTAAATTATGCTAATGCATAGCTTACAGCAAGGGCAGATCGTTATCATAAATATGAACAAAAAAAGCCACATTTTCTACATTTCTACGCACATAACTGAAAGGTGACGGTCAAATTTCGAAATAAAAACGGATAGCTTATTATATCATATTTTAGTTCCTCTATTAAATTAATTAATTTATTGCATAATTTTCACAGTAAGTGCACGCGCTCTATAATCTCGGCGCCGCGGCGGTTCGGCTCAGTTCGGCGGCGGTCGGAACAACTCGGCCTCGCTCGGCTTCCTACATCTCCTATCGTAATGGCCTCATTTCCGCTTCCTCACTAACATTCACGTGATGCTCAGTTTGTGGTATAACTAGGTCATAATGTTAGCTCAAGGACGTTGCCCATCCCTTTGATAAGGAGCTGTACATTTTTGGGGAACACTTCAGGCGGTCCAATTTTATGGACGCCAACGGCAATTGGCAACGTATTTCTAACCACGTTGAAGGCCAATTTCCGTAATTAAAAACGTTCAAAATCTAGTTGCAATCTCATCTCAGCGCCAATCAATGTCAAAAATGTGGGGAAATTAGAGATATTTTTGACGGATTGAGACTGAGATCAGGGGGCATAAAAAAGCCACTTTGGCAGAATCATAAAAGGATAACATAATGGAAAGCTAACTTTTAAGTTAATCGTATCAAATCCCATTGGTGAAGCATTTTTCAGTTTATTGTTTGTCTGTGCTAAAATACCAATCAATCCAATCCAACTCCAATCACAATCTTTTTGATTCTACGTACGCAGCGCAGCGAAAAAAAGAAAAACACTGACTGTCTTCGCCATATTATGATATTATTATATTATGATTCTTTTTTTTTTTTTTTTTTTCTCCTGTGGCAACACTACAGCTAACAGCTGTTAAAAATTTGTTCTTGTAATTTTAATCTTAAATATTTAATTTCGTTGTTTTTTAGGCCTATTTCCAACTACTCCTCAAGTAAATAGGATAATAATGTGTGCATTGTCATCTTGATATCAGGTACAATACTCTATATTTTACTTGCTATTAGTTTGTTTACGTACTACAATTTAACCAGCACTTAGTTTGTTCATTTTTAGTAAGACTTTATTGGTGCCAATGACCTTTGAACGTAAACATAACCTTGCATTGGTTTGGTGACAGAACTCCTTAGAATTACATCTAAATTTCATTTTTCCTTTTAAACTAATCATCTTCTCTACTGCTGCCACAACTACCATCTCTCTTCTAATTTCTTGTCGCTTCCTTACTAGTTTTAATCATGATTATGACTCGCAGCGCCCGTGCTCGCCTCGGAGAGTCCAAACTCAATGAGGCTTTGAGCGCCTTAAAGGCGTCAAAGGAGTCCTGTGACCAACTAATTAAGGAAATAGATGACAATGAAAAGGTGCTCTTTGATGCCCATGAAAAGAATAGGAAGTTAAAAATTGAAATGGCTCAGATATATAATCAATACACTGATGCCATAGAAGAACGGGATAGACTTCAACTTGTTGTGGACGGGTTCAGCCAGTGTAGCACAGAGTATGAACAAGCTCTTAGTCAAAAACATATATTACAACAGCAGCTACATGAGGCTCAAAGTCAAATAACACAACTTGAGACGACCAATCTTAACATCACCGCCTCGCTGAACCAAAGTCTGTACAATGAGTTGATGCCTATTGCCCCGTCAATGGTTTCTACCATAAACCCCACATACACTATGGATTTGACAGCTGATGATGAATCGAAATCATATAATTCAGTGAGGGTAGTAAGCAGTAAAAATAAACTTAAAAAATACATTAAAATTAATAAATACATTGTTAAAACACAAAAAATGGTAAAAAGACAAAAGTTCTTTATCAAAAACGTTAAATTGAATAAAGGTTGAATTTAATTAAACAATTAGACATGTATTCTTATAATTTGGAGCAGAGTACTAGGAAGTACAACATTGACACAGAGACCTTGCAATCTGAACTTGACCATCTACAGGAGAAACTTAGTTCAATGACCAACAAATATAATACCTCTGAAGACCTAATGAGGGAATATGTGTTGGCAATGAATGAGCTGGTAAACTCACAAAAAAACAACTGTGAGCATTGTCAAACACCAACCAATGTCACACCGGACCATTCATTGACAAATTGCAATACCACCTTAGTGCAGCCCTGTGTTGATTTGATAATTCCTTCTACTAATAGTTCGTATAAACAGTGTAAACAAACTTTAAATAATGATATTGTGTTATTTTGTGATGAGATCGGTAAGGACTTAGGACACTTGTTAACAGCTGAATATCCGGGACACTCAATAATAAATTACTGTATGCCTGGTTGTTCTTTGTTTCATATTATGAAAAAAATTATTAAATGTAACTTTACCCAGGATACAACTTTATTAATTTTTATGGGTAATAGGGGAAATGTAAACAAAGGAGAACTGCTCCAGTATCATAGAACATTATGCAACCTTAGTTTAAGAAAAGTTGTATTGTTTACATTCCCTTATAGTAACAGTTTGCCACAGGAAGAAAATAGCTTAAGATTTGAATTGAATATGACATTGCATAACTTGACATTTAATAATAACATGTTCCATTTAGTTGATATTAACAATTATGTTAGTAATAATTTCTATTTGTCAAAAGATAGATATAACATTGTTATGTACTATCTTTCTGACTATTATAAAAGACAGATAGCTGTGTCGCTATCTTATTTTTTTTCTATTACAGCCAAAAATTTGGCTAAACAACTTGCTTCTTTTGAGCAATGCAATGACATTATAAATAATTCTGCCAATAATTTGGTCACCATTAATGACATTGCTAATAATTTAAATTAGAAATTAAGACAATAGAGGCAACCTCTAGCTATAATGTACGCAAAAAAAGCTTAAAATCAGTCAATAGTATCAACCTAGTGCATCAAAATATTCAAGGATTTATGAACAAAGAATTAGAAGTAGAATTATTTATGAATTTTAATAGTATTGACATACTTTGTATAACAGAACATTGGCTGAAAAGCCACCAGTTCTTGTTCAATTTTAATAATCACCAGGTTGGTAGTTCGTTTAGCAGAACAAATGCTATACATGGTGGCTCATTAATTTTAGTAAGTAACCAGCTCAAATTTAAAGATCGTATAGATATTGTGAGCCTATCAGTTGAGCGTACGGTTGAAATTGCCTGTGTAGAATTGGAGCACTCTATTGTATTAAGTGTGTATAGACCCCCTTCAGGATTGTATGACTGCTTTGAAAAGGTAATGGATGAAGTGTTACACAGGATTTGTAACTCAAACAAGTCCGTTATCATTTGCGGTGATTTTAATGTCAATTTATTAGAAAACTCAGGTTCTTGTAGTAAAATTTTAAGTCTGTTTCAGTCCTACAATCTTCTAAACCTATTTTTGGAGCCCACAAGAATAACCCCTACTAGTGCCACATGCCTAGATAATATATATACAGATATTATACCAAGCCACAAAGAAATTATAACTTTACTAGATTCTGATCATTGCGGGCAAAGGATTACTATTCAAAATCAAAACAAAAAAGTGGCTAAAAAGGATATCACTGTTAACCCCAAAACTGCAAGTCGCTTGGAGGCTTTTAAAGTTAAACTCATTGATAAATTACCAGTTTTGTCTATTCATGCTGATCCTAATCATCTTTATGATAATTTTTTTAATGTATACTGTAAACAATTTGATTCCACCTTTATTCCCAAGACTATTTCGGTTAATAGTAATGCATCGTTCAGTGATTGGGCTACCGTTGGTATTCATAAAAGTAGAACACGGCTTTATGAACTGTACAATGAAAGGACTTATATTAACACTGATGAATTTAATTTGTATGTTAGAAATTATTCAAAATTATTTAAAAAAGTTTGTTATATGGCCAAGTCACGTTATTTGAGTTCAAAGATTAAAAACAGCAGTAATGTAATTAAAACGACTTGGAATATTATTAATAGTGAAACGGGAAGATCTAGTAACCGAAATACTGACTACAGCCTGTCTATTAATGACAACATAATAAAATCAGACACACAAGTCGCCGAGGCATTTGAAAATTTCTTTTCAGATATTCCCGTTTCAACTACTAAATCACTAAACTCATCACCTTCTGTTGCTGAGTCTTTGCTTAAAGAAAATGTTAATAGTTGCGATTCAGAATTTCATTTTGAATATATTACCTGTAGAGATATAATTAAAACCTTTCACACTTTAAATGTAAAAAAGACTGCAGATCTGTGGGGTAATTCTGTAGAAGTAGCCAAGTCTATTATTGACATTGTAGCGCCTACTCTAGCTATTATCTTTAATAGTTGTATTGACAATGGGGAGTTTCCTGACCTTATGAAAAATAGTAAAATAATACTTTTGTTTAAATCAGGTAGTACATCAGACCCCACAAATTATAGACCTATTTCTGTACTACCTACCTTTAGTAAAATTTTTGAGAAATTAATTTTAGACCAAATGCAAAGATTTTTTAATAAACATAAATTATTACATAGCAAACAGTTTGGTTTTACAAGGGGTCGTTCAACTACTGATGCCGGCGTTAAATATTAGGACATATTTATAATGCATGGGAAGATAAATGCGATGCCTTGGGCATCTTTTGTGATTTGTCCAAGGCATTCGATTGCGTTCTTCACGAAACGTTAATCAGGAAACTCCGCCACTACGGGATCCGAAACACTGCTCTGGATCTTCTTATTTCATACTTGAGTAAAAGGATTCAGAGCGTTGACGTTAATGGAAAAAGATCACCCGGATCTATAGTAACAATGGGAGTCCCACAGGGCTCAATTCTTGGTCCTTTCTTGTTTCTCATTTATATTAATGACTTGCCGTACCTCATAAAGGATCATCATGATATAGTGTTGTTTGCAGATGACACTTCTCTTTTGTTTAAACTTAAACGTCAGCAGTTGGTTACTGACGATGTAAATAGCGCGATCTCGAAAGTAGTCCACTGGTTCAATGTTAATAATTTGCTTCTAAACGAGAAGAAAACCAAATGCATTAAGTTTACGCTACCCCACGTAAGGCAGGTGAAAACTAATGTGTTGATAAAGGGCGAGGAATTGAATCCTGAAGACAACACAGTATTCTTGGGCATAACTTTGGATGCTAAGCTTCAGTGGGGTCCACATATAGATAAATTGTCAAAAAAGCTAAGTTCTGCAGCATACGCTGTTAGAAAAATTCGAAATTTAACTGATATAGAGACTGCCCGTTTAGTGTACTTTAGCTATTTTCATAGTGTAATGTCGTACGGTATTCTATTGTGGGGAAATGCCGCCGATATTCAGACTATCTTTGTTTTGCAGAAGCGAGCTGTTCGATCAATTTATAAATTAAGTCCGAGACACTCTCTCAGAGACAAATTTAAAGAGATTAATGTAATGACTGTGCCTTCTCAGTACATTTATGAAAATCTTTTATATGCCCATAAAAATATAAAATTGTTTAAAAAATACAGTGATATCCATAATATAAATACTAGAAACAAACACAAATATGTTGTACCTACAACCAGGCTCAAGAAAATAGGTGGCTCGTTCAGATGCCAATGTATACGCTTTTACAATAAACTACCAAGCCACGTTCAAGATCTAAGCCTTAATAAATTCAAATCTTTCATTAAACGTAAGTTGTGCCAGAAAGCCTTTTATACCGTTAAAGATTATTTTGAGGACAAAAAGGCTTGGGATTGAGCTGCTTCCAATTTCTGCATTTTGAATGATTTTTTTCTTTTTTAATACACATTGACATTGATGAATGACATTTGCTTACTTTGTAAAGTATTATATTATTTTTTCATTGTGAATGTGAAGACGATGTGGGTCTTTTTACATACTTATATATATTTTTTTAATATTCTCTTTGTTCTGTTTTTTTTTTTTTTCATGGTCTGGCAGATTGAGTAATTTATGTGGCCTACCCAAATGTCCTTTCTTTGGTATTGTTCGTCGAATCGTTGAGCTCCTTAAGTCTTGAGTTGAGCTGCACGATTTTTGACAAATGCGTGCACTGACTGGACAGGTCCTCTCAATCTGTGTGGTTCTTTCCTCAAAAGACCACCTCAGACATCGATCTACATGGTCTTCATATAACCTGACCAAGATTATGTCTGGACTTTAAAAGAGACTGTGACCTCTGAGTTTGTTTCGGCCTTTCTTCTCAGAGTAGTCAGATAGGAAACGCCGACTTCATCTAGTTATAAAAAACATGACTGACGTGTAAAAGTGTTTGTACAAACCTACTTACAAAAAATAAAATCATTTCATTTCATCATTTCATTTCATTTCATAATGTTATCCTTTTATGATTCTCCAAAGTGGCCTCTTTAGGCCCCCAGACTGTAAACGTTCTTAAAATTACGAGAATTGCCCCTCAGGGCACCGGCAAAACATAAATAAAATCAATCTTAAAATAATCCATCCAAATGTAGTTACATAAGTTATGAATAATAATATACCAACCAACAACATATAATAGACCAACTGGACTTTGAGGGTCGAGAAGTTGGAGTCGCGTCACAACACGAACTTCAAGTCGTTCGTGGTGCGTGTTCCGACACACCATCTCGAAAAGTTCCTCAAGGAAGAGTTCTGACCGAAGGGTTGTGTACCGCCGGTTTCGTGACCGGCTACATGACACCAGTCAGCGAAACACGACGCCGACACTTCGTGTACGTTAGTTTTTAGTGTTAATATATTGTTGTATGTATTTATAGTATTTTTAAGTTATATTGATTATTATTTATTTATTTATTCTTTAATTAAAACGGTTTACAACCAATTACAGGAATTAAAGACAATTTACACATACACATAAAACATTGAATATAAAAACAAGTAAAAAGTTAATTGTATTGTATGTGTTTATAAGGGCCTTGACGCCTGAAATAAATGGATAAATGGATAAATAATATAATCACCAAAGGGGAACTGTATTTAATAAGGTTCATGCTATACATTAAAAAACTAAACCATCTGCCAAATAACTGAAAACTATGTCACATTTTTTTTTAGATAAATTCAGACAATTGCTGCTCGAAGTAGACTTTCATGGATGATTTCATACGATTTCCTACAAAACATTTTTGACTAGTTAATTTCATGCTGAGATATTTTTGTCATGCGTGGACAAACATACATACATACATACGTCTATAAAATTTTGTATATTTGTTTGGAAGCCCTAATAGATTGTCATATGTGAATATAATGCAATTCCAATAATATTACATACATACGTATCGAATTGATAACCTCCTTTTTTTTTGAAGTCGGTAATAATGTCAAACCGCCATTTTTTTTTGTTTTTTTTTTCAGACTAAACTCCATAAAGAAGAAAAAACAGATTCAATCGTCGGGATACTATTTCAGAATACATCTGGATGCGTTCGTAATAAATCCTGGCAAACATTTGAGAGCAGTGGTGGCCCAGTAGGTCGTAAGTGGGAACCAATGCTTGTGTCTTCGCTTTATGAAAAGAGACCTTTGCTCTGCATTAGGATGGGCTTATTTAATGTATTTATATATTTTAGATGGAGTGATTTATTTTAGGATGTCAGAAATCATCATCATCATCATCATCTGCCTAGCCTTTTTCTAACTATGTTGGGGTCGGCTTCCACTCTAACCGGATGCAGCTGAATACCAGTATTTTACTTAGAGCGACTGCCTATCTGACCTCCGCAACCCAGTTACTGGGTAATACGATACCACTTAGTAAGACTGGTTGTCAGACTTTCGGGCTTCTGACTACCCGTAACGACTGTCAAAGATCCACGAATGACAGCCGGAACCAACGGCTTAACGTAACGTGCTTTCCGAGGCACGGAGGGGTCTCGGTATTTAAAGATACCCATCCACAGACCAACCGCGGCAAGCGTAGCTTAACCTGATCGATCGACCTGTGCGGCTGTTATTATTTAGCCACGCCCCCCTTAGGATTTCAGAAATATGAATCAGAATTATAAAAGTTTAATAATAATTATATAATATAATCTAAGCCTCATATGTAATATATAATAAAGCAAATGAAGCAAGAGTTTTATTTGCTTTTTCATGTTTTGATAATTTATAATCAATGCGAACAGATAGCCAACCGAGAGTGTTTATTAGCGCCACCCATGAACACATGCAACATCAAACGGATTACTGATTCAGGAAGCCGGGATAAGACCCTTTGTACACACAGGTTTTTCTTTTCATAAAAAACACGGTCATCAGTGTTATATGGATCACTATGGAAGCTTGTACACGGACACGTTTTTTCTACGACGCGGTTTATACGCCGTACCGTGATGAAACCGTACCATGTACAAAGAGAGAGAGAGAGAAGAGAGAGAAATTATTGGACAAAATCGAAGCACCACAACAAATTTAATAGAGCACATAATATACCTATCAATTAGCAATCTAGCTGTATTACCTAAGACATCATCAGCTATGTACAGTCAACAAAAGTAATTTAAAAAAATTAAACCGACTTCAAAAAAAAATTAACTCAAAATTATGAAATAACTTTAATTTCGGAAGTCGGTGTCTTGGGATGTGTATTTTAGTTTTATGCCACCGACTTCCGAAATTAAAGTTATTTCATAATTTTGAGTTAATTTTTTTTTTGAAGTCGGTTTAATTTTTTTATATTACTTTTTATTTCGTAATTTTTATTTTCTGCACTAGAATTTGACCAAGGTTTTGAGATGTTTTCCCTTTGTCACTGCACTTGTAGCTCCTATCAATAAGCCAGGCCGTCACACTTATACGTATTACTCCATATCTTGAAAATTACTGAATACATCTTGATGAAACTTGCACTGTTCCCTAAGTTGAAGTAAACGTAAGTCAACAAAAAAAAATGGTCACGATCCGATTAATAGTTCCGGAGATATGCGTGGACAAACATACATACATACACATACATACGTCTATAAAATTTTGTATATATGTTTGGAAGACCTAATAGATTGTCATATGTGAATTTAATGCAATTCCAATAATATTACATACATACGTGTCGAATTGATAACCTCCTTTTTTTTGAAGTCGGTAAAAAGAGATAAGTATGCAGGATCGTCGGATATAGTTGAAGTTTAGTAAGAAACCGATGGATGTTGTCGACTGAAATTTAATTTGATAAATGAGCTGTTTGTTTTCTAATAATTAAATTAAATTTTATTCGAAATGTTGACTGAAAAAATTACGTTTTTAAATTCGATTTTAAATGTACAATTTGTTTAGAATCACAATTTCCTTATGGTAAATACCTACGTAAGGAAAAGAATCCGTATAACTAGTTAAGAATAGATACCCAGACGAAGCCTGAAAAAAACCTCTCCTTCATTACGGAGACCTCTCAACGCAGGTCTTATCAGGTCGTAAAAAGACCCATTACGAAGCCGTCATCAACGCATTCTGTACATCAAACTAAATAACTTTATGCAAAAATTATTTCTGGAAAACGACTTCATTTTGGCGTGAAAATTCGCTGTTTAAAGTAGTGCGCAATGTAACGTACACAAAACATTGAACTTAGGGTGCATGAAACGGTAAAGAGATCGTGGGAGTATTTAAAGTTAAGTTATAACATTAAACTTTGTAATAAACGTCAAAAACAGTTGGAACTTTAACATTCAATATCTCCGTAATCAGACGTTATGCTAGTACAAAAATAAAATATGATGATGATGATGACAAAATAAAATATCAGAATGACAGGAAGTATCAGTGACTCTCGGCTTCGTTTTGTTTCTTCTTCTTTGTGTCGCTGGCACGACTGTATCTGATCTTGTTGGCTCAGAACTTCGCCACTTCCACGGCGTCGTCGGTGTCAGCATAGAGGTCACTTTAACTGCATGTTTTGGGGCACAGAGGGCAGGATAGAAGGTGGAGCATGGTTTGCGACGTAGCTCCACAGTCACACCCTACTGCCGTTCTGTCGAGATCATATTATTATGATCATACATGCATCGGCTTTGTTAGGCGTCTTTTCACATCCGTTGTATAGCCAAGGCATATGGCCAAGCAACATGCATCGCCTGCCTCACATTTGATACCGAGGGTGGTAGATTGGTAGTAAGGCAAGGTTTCACACATGCGAGTGTTAAGTGAGGGCGGCGTCCGGAACGCACCGTTACTACACGGCTGGTGTGACATGCGGCCCACTACACCTCGCAACGTCACCGTCACCGTAACCCGGCGCTATGACCTGTGCACGCTGTCACACATTATACAGTGTGAGTCTTCATAATGTGCACATAACGAAATGAGGGGGGAAACTTAGCTTAATTTCATCGAGGGAAAAAATATTTGAAAAAATAAAAAAATATTTAAAGGGATCTTTCCCTGCTAAAGTACGGTGATTGCAAGGCATTTCTTTAACAGTTGATAGGAAATGTTGTGATTGAGTTATAAACATGGTATTTTTACGTTTAGAAATCTGATACGATGGAGAATAATTTAAAGTAATAAAAAGGGTAGGTAATCGGAGCTTTTATTGAGTAATTTTACAATTAGGTATTGTAAAAATTAATGAAAAAATATCAGATTTTTGTAAAAAAAAAAACATAATTCTCAATTGAGGGCGATTGTTTACACAGGCCACAGCAGCGAACAAGAATTTTAAAAATGCTACATTTTTTTTTTTTTTTAGGTTTTTAATAATATTTTTTCCGTCGATAAAATTAAGCTTAGTTTCCCTCATTTCGATATGTGCACATTATGAAGACTCACACTGTATACTGTTAAAGTCAGGGGAATAAATTTTTAAGCAGATTGACTACTAAACTAAATCGTCCGGATATTCCAATCACAACTTAAATTTTTAGACAGTTTAGTTTTCTCGACAGTCATAAATTATGTCAATTTTCTTAACAATAATTTCCCTGGCTATACAAACTTCACTTGCTAAAGTACGTTCATCAGGCTTTGAGGGCCTCGTGACCGCAAAAATCGATCGTTCTGAGACAAAAGGTTGCATTTGCTTTGGTCAGTTGATGGACGAGTGACTGCTACTCGTATTAACAAGTCAATACCCCTAACTTAGCCTCTATGTTCTAAGTCTAACCAAAAATACAGTTACATTTTCTTCTTCGATTTTTTTTCACGATTTCAGGAATAGCCCATCGGGTACAGAAATTTCAGAAAATGTATGTAACCACTAAGTAAATGGGTAGCAGGTCAAATGGTAGACACTCCCTATAAGGGTATGTATTCTGTGCTATAAGCCAAAGGGAAAGACTGCGATTTGACAGGTTTCGTTTATCCACCCGAATGCGGAAAAGCGTGTCCGGAATCCACCCTAGGCCAAGTTGGATAAACAAAATGGCTTTTAATTAGGATGAATTCTCAGACACGTTTGCGCATATCCACTCTAGGGTGGATTTTTTTATGTTCGTGTGGATTGAGGGCTCCTTTTTAAACGTTTATTATATTTTTACGAAATCACGGAAGAATTTAGGAAATAAGTGTGAAAACTTCATGGTGAAGAAAAAAAATTGTGAAATCTATGGTGAGCAAATCGTGGTAAACCTTTATAAAATCCAAATAAACCGTTAAAAACAATTGAATATTTTTCACAAATTTAATACAATTATTCCACACAAAATTGTTAAACATAATATATATATCTAGTATCTATATTTTGAGACACGAGTTACAATATTTTCTCAGGTTAGCAGATTGAGTGTTCTAGTTAATTGACCACGACTACCTACTTCATAATACCTATTTCATAAATTTTTCCTCCTTGATTTCGTAAAAATATAATAAACTTTTAAAAAGGAGCACTGAATCCACACGCACATGATTTTTTGGGAATAATACATAAACGGAATAACGGGATTTGACCTGCCGACAAGGCTTTTTTTTTTGTGTATGGGAAATCATCAAATGACCCCTCCCGCTCTGGGTGGAGCGGAAGGGAGTGTCCTAAAATCTACCCGTTCCGGGCCAGCGGTAACCCTTTCGGACAATCCCGCTGACCCGGCATGCCGACAAGGCTTGTGGATGACTTGGCGAGCCCAAACGTGCCTGGTGGACGAAAGTGGTACATACGTTATATGCTCATTTATAAGGAATCCATCTAAACTAAGAAGCCTTAGTGTCTTGTATAATATGGTATCTGTGGTTAAAAACAAAGCTGCAGGTGCGCTATGACCTGATAGAAAGAAACATCACGAGCAGTGCGGCTATCTGATGCTATCGCCCCATTTGACATACGCTACACACGACTGGAAAAGGATCTTGGTTCGGCGTTTAAATCTTAACTGGTCATTAATAGACAGGGTAGTATTCCACATTCCCACATCGACGTGCAAACTGTAACCATGAATTTAGCACATGATTCTAGACTCTTAAATATATAGTGGGTTATCAAAAAAAAAATGGCTGTTTCATAGAATCTACGCGGTCAGAATGTATGGAACAGACTTTTTTTTTAATAACCGACGAAATATTTATATGCAGGGCGGTTCAGAGTCATGTACTTAATCCATGGTAACCTAGGTGGCGCGTCGATGTCCCTGCCATCCTGTATGTGGAGTACCTACCTACTAGTATGATCTAGACTAAAATAAATATTTTTAATTTGTAGTGTCTACTATAATTAATATTTGATTTCAAGTAATTGTGAAAATGTTTTGTGTTCTCTCTCTGCGTCATGTTTACCGCAAATAAACGGTTTTTCTTTCCTTTCTTTCATTCAATTCCTTCTTGCTTTTCTTTCTTTCTTTTTCTGTCTTTCTTTTCTTTCATTTAAAAAAAATGTTTGAACAATATTCGCAATTCATTAACATGCTCGTGTTCGCCTTCATCAATTTCAGTGACATTAACAAGACAAACCTCAAATATATCTGAATACTACAATATTAGCTGCATAATCTTAGCAAAACTTGACGCAACATAAATCGTTGCATTTGAAAAGCAACACAGGCCCTGAATAAATGCAACAACTATAAATGAGAACAATAGCACAATAAATTAACTTGCGGTAAACTGCCAAATCTTTGGCTAAAAATGGCGGCCTTAAACCTGTGGCAGCTGTTTAAAAGTTCCTCTAAGAAGCTCCGATGCAAATAAGCTATGCCTTTTATTCCGTTCAAGCGTAGCCGGGTCACAGATCTAGTACAAATATCATTTTGTTGTAGCGTCGCGAATTTACTTATTTCTATTGATTTATTTGTCCAACTGTACATTCTTAGCAATGTAATTTATTGTTTGGCGGTCGTTAGGGTTTGAATGAATTGTTTTCGAGTCCCTGTGGTCTAGATTTTCTTACCTAACCTAACCTAACCTACCCCAGGTATGTGCCTTACAGGCGTTGCACGGGGGGATTCCGGAATTGATATTTTAAGAGGAATCGGGACCACCCCTATGTGCTGATGGTAATCACCGGGGTGGTTTTGGTGAGGTAAAAATCCCACACTCCTCGACCTCCCTCCCCGGAAGTCGGGCTCCTTTTGAAGGTTTCCCCCCGAAAACAAAAAAAAGGTACCTACCTAGTGATCACAAATTTATCGCGAGTTCCTTGCGAGTTTTGTTTGTTATGGTCACATAATATTTTGAATTTGCAGTATTAATGGTGATATGATCAATAAAAACAATAATACTCTATATTGCCTTAGACAAACCTGAAACTTTCTCGTCCAAAGTGGGAAAACATTTTCCGCTTCGCCTTTTGTTTTTACCTTACTTAGCACGTGATTCATTCATATACCTACCTAATTATATAAAATACACAAAGAATAACAGTGCTTAACAACTAATTCAGATCATGAAATACAAAACATGAAAACGTTTCACATTTCCATACTCTATTTACCTGACACTTAGCACCATTTTGCACTAAGCGATACACGATTCACACTGGTTCATTCGATACTATAACACTGCCACTACTCGAGCTTTAATCGATTATCACTTCGCGTGACTGGTGCGTGCGTAAGTTCGCGGTCGATCGTAACAATCGAAGTTAGAGGAAGGATGGTAGTGCGCGGCCGCCTCTCGCGGTGTCTGACCATCAAGTGTTGGTCGTCGACTCAGCCTCCAGCGTGTCTCCTCATCCGCGTAATGCTTCCCGCTGCGGTGAGCCCGCACAAAAGCGCGAGGGGGGTCTTAATCACTTCCAAAACCATTTGAGGAAACAATGTCCAGGTGCGAACTGTCACGCTCAATCCGACCTGATTAATGACTAAGTTCAAAGGCAATTACTCCGTACAATGAATTGACAACTAAAAACTCTGCTTTATCAAGTTTATATAACATATTTAATTTACAACACACTATTATTTCAATAAATTACACTAAGTTATAAAAATAGACTTGATTTTGATACAAAGTAACAACAGTTTTTGGGTACAAACTTCGGTTTCAAAGTAAACTTAAAATTATTTTAACTTTCTTTACTCTGTTTTGTTAGTTTTACCTTATTAATTTTGTCTGTATTTAATGTACATTTTAATGAAGTTATTGCTAAATGTAGTAATAGTTTAGTAAACAATCGCGATGAGATTCTCCATTCGCATCAATATGTTGAACCCGACTATTAGCGAAGTCACCGTTACCACTGCAATCGTAACCTTCATGGGTCTGTAACAGAAAATCGTTTATTGTACCTACTATTCAGTTTCAATTGGAGTTGAGTACCTACTTAACTCAAGAGCCTGTGTTAGCCATAACTGTCAGGAAACCGAAAACTACTCAATAAGGTTGAAAAGCATAGTATGGAACGTCCGTCGGGCTGGATAAACAGAGATGATGACATATAACAGAGTTTCCGTTCCTGGATCGGACTGGGTGACGAAAGATGAAGGCCTCGAATACACAAACCCTGAACAGAAAATTGTAACTGTGTTGTTTTAATCAACAGGTGTTCACTTACTCCAAGTCACCATTCCATCTGCCAGTGCGTTATTAGGGTTCCCTACAAAAATGGTAAAAAGGAACCCTTATGGTGCTACTCAACCTGTCTGTCTGTCTGTCCGTCTGTCACAGCTAGATATCTCAAGAACTACTAATGCTATCAACCTGAAATTTAGAATAGTTTTAGATGATGTTTGCCCAACTATTTTGCAAATAAGAAAGATTTTTTTTTTGCATCGGACTGAAAGGGGGTCTGAAAAATTCGAAGTGGGGCTACTAGGTTAAGTGGGGTATCATATGAAAGAGCGCAGATTGCACATTCTCAAACACTTTTTTTTTTATTTAGGCTGCATAGTTTTTCGACTTTTGATGAAAAATGTAAAAAAAAAACCGTTTCGTTTATCTCCGAAATTTGCAAAGAGAAAAATCTGAAATTACTCTATGCGATAGAAGTTTATGGGAAAAATAAAACGATGTCTCTAAATAGCACAATTTTTCAGAAATTATCAACAAAAGATACAATAGTTCCGCTATCGGTCAAGTGATGGTGCTGGCCTAAAACTACAATATTCTACACCGCAGCGTGCAGTGTTAAAATTCTCTGACGAATATAGGCCTCGTCGATGAAAATTTAAAAACATAATATGATGGTACGGAACCCTCGGTGCGCGAGTCCGACTCGCTATTGCCCGGTTTTTTTTATAGAAATATATTATTTAAAATTTGTTTCAGTTGATATTTAGGGACCTCGTGCACTCGCGGCCGCGGCCACGATCTATGGCCGGCCAAACCAGGTTAAAAATATAGAATCCAAATGTGCAACGTGCATTTGGCCGTAATGAGCAAAAGTCGCTCGACAGGCCGACCGACTAGTTGCGGCCAAATTTTGTGTACTTTAGTATGATGAGAAAATATCTTCGACGGAGCTTCTGCGGCCAAGATTGCGGCCACTACAACGACCAGTAGGTAGTGGTCGTAGTCGCGTAGTGAGCGAGCTCCCTTATCAGCAAGCAACATTGTGCAAGGCACCGTTTATTATGGTTTGTCTGGTAGTCGATCTGGATTTGTTTAACTTGAACCCAGAAATAAAACAAATAATTTTTCATGTTATCTTTGATGTATAACCTCTTTTTTTTAGTTCATTTTAGGAAAACATTTTTTTTTTAAACTGCTTATGTATGCTTGAGCGTTTGAGCCTAGATTCTCGCTATTTACGCAGATTTTCAATTTTATACCCAGGTGCTTACGTTTATATTAGTATTAGTGGAAACTTGTAATTGGCCTTCTTCTGCATATTACATACACTTAGCTATAGGTATGTTTTCTTAAAATCAATAAAATTAAAATAAATGAAATAAATACCCGTCAGCATTGTGGAAATACAGGGCGCTCCTGAGGGTGTAGTACACAAGCTGCATGTAGCAGTAGATCAGGTAGTAGAGGACCAGCGCGGTCGCAGTCACCGACATTTGCACCAGCGACACCAGTTCTGCCACAATCCTCCATGCCTTTGCGTCATGCTTGAAAAAAAGTACCTAGCTCATACATTACGTATAACACCTAGTAGTCACGAGCATAAGTATACACTTGGCTTTATTCAAGACGATTTTCCCCTTTAGTTTTGAATGAAATTTTATATTATTACGAACAAAATATTTTCGAACATGCATAGGTTTGTGTAAAGTGTCGTATTTCAACGTTGCATACGTTATTTCTCGAAAAAATCGACATTAAAAGTTGCCAAGTGTTGACATATTGGTGCTCGTGACTGTACCTACATACATGAAATATCTCGCATTCTATCTGTGGGGTTTAGCATAAAGAACAAACGACACCGGCTACGAATTTAGCCGATAAAACTACTCATTTTTTTTTATATTGTTGCGTCTTTTCTCAAGAAAATAATTAAGTATCTATTTTATATTTTTTTATATCCTGGTATTCTTTCTTAAAGAGTCGATTTCCAAAATGATTCGATCTAGCTAGCAAAAGCAACCAACTGACAGACAATTTCAATTTTACATCTAAGATATTAGTGGGGATTTCGTGATCAGTTATAAATTGTTAGCACTAGAGATGCGCCGAGTACAAGTTTTAACGAGTAACCGAGTACTGAGTATTGCTCGGTATTATGTTTACCGAACCGAGTACTCTGCGGAGTATCTCGGTTTCGTTGACGGAGGTATTGGGAACATACGACACCACACCATTCAAATATTAACGAAGTACCTATGCCATGCAAGTTTTCGGCTTTCCTACGAAGAATTAGCATCTACAGCGCCGCAACAGCGTGAAGATCCGAAAACTGACCAATTTCTAAGAGAAAATTTATTACCACGAGAGACTGATTATTTAATGAAATATGTTCGGTTTTTTCACATGACTTTTATGACAATGACTAATCTACATTTATATTGTAAAGAGCTAAGCTTATGTATAAGTTTATGAGTTCTTTTCGAGTAGGTACCTCGGCAATCAAACCGAATTATTCGGCCAATAACGACTACCTACTACCAAAATGGCCGAGTATGCCGAGTACGAGTAAAACGAGTACTCGACGCATCTCTACTTAGCTTTAGCACCATTATAATCGTGGTCGTGCCATTGTGACGCACTGGTAAATTACTAAAAGCCTAGATTTTTTTCCTCAAAGCTAACGCTGTACACTTTGAGATTGATGTAAATGGTTTTCCATTAAATACGCAAATATCCCTGAATACATTTTAGTCTGAACTTGTTAGTCATTACAGTTAGTAGATCAAACGATTAGCTTTAGCACCGATTTGCTTACATTTAGAGTATTAATGTGTGTTTCACCTGAAGCCCGAGTTTAACAACTAACCTAATCTCTACTAGGTGAATAAATGGCCGGACTAGTCCAATTTAGCGGCCGACAGACGAAAACTTTACTGTTCTTGGTCTTAACCTAGAGAGATCACTATCAAACGGTTTAATTACATTTTAACAAACATTACGCGCCTGCAACCTCAATTGGGTTCATCAAACAAGGTTTCATTTATTAGGTAGGTAAAGTAAATAAAACACACTAAACTACTTGCTTCCTTTTCCCCTTTGATAGTAGATTTCTAATGTTTGTTAAATGTTATTGCAGGTTGAGTTAATTTAATTTCAATTTGCCTACACCCAAATTGAATTTTCGTGTAAATTGAATACGTAGGTAGGTACTGCAATTATTAATAATACCTATAGACTTTTCATTGTATTTGGTTTGATTTTTTTTCTGTTCTTGAATCTTGGAGGTTGGCATCAAAGATACGGCAGTGGGGACATGAATAAACTTGCCATGAGAAGCGATATTTATGTGACGTAGCAGTATTAATCTAATTGCAAAATGCATATTTTATTTGCCATCTTTGAAACTAACAACTCTATAATACGCATGAGCATGAGCACCGATAGAGCAGGTGGCCCAGTGGTAACGGCCCTGACTTACGAGTTGTAAGTCGTGGGTTCGAAGCCAGGCAGGCGCTTTAGATACTTTGTGTAATTGATTTCATCACCACTACTCTCAAAAACGGTGAAGGAAAACATCGTGAGGAAACAGGCATGGCCTAGAACCAAAACATGTGACATTACCAACCCGCACTAGGCCCGCGCGGTGATTACGGCACATTCCCTCTCACCAGTTCTGGATTAGCCCCTAAGCAAATTAAGCAATTGCTTAGGGCATCACGTCTCGAGGGGCACCATAAACAGCACCGAAAAAACATTTGCTAGCACATGAAAGGCAAAGCTGTTTGAAAACCTGCGTGTTTTGTCGGCGGAATTATACAGGTTGACTTATAATTTGACGTATTCCTTCCAGCAACCCACAGGCGTGGATTCCTTATAGCATCAAGTAGTCTTAATCCAGCACTGCCTCTCACTGATAGGCCTGTTTCCCAGCAGTGGGAACATTATAGGCTGATTATGCATGAGCACCACCAAAGTAATTATCTATTCATCTTTCGATCGGTAAGGGCCCTGGTAATCCCGGAAGCGAACTCCAGTCTGAAGATATACTTACAAACATCCACGTACCTAATTACGAAACAATGTGTTATATAGTATAGTGTCCCCGAATTAACACAGACTTTAATGAAAAAGATAAGAATTAATTTAAGCAGGTGCATCAAGTTAATGTCGGAAACCTTCGAGCCATCCGCCGCATCATCCGGCAAATGATTATCAATATTATGTATTGTTTTAATTTTATAATTAACTTGTTTGTTATGTTTATTAACTAAATACATATAAACATAAACTCACGCCTTCCCCCCATGGGGATAGGCAGAAACTACAGAACACCACCTGCTACGGCCCTTACATACTCGTTTCGCTTCGTTCGTTCATAAATTTGCGGGGTAATAGCGTACACACACTAACAGTCGCAATGGCTTTCATTTTGACAGTTCAACAACATTGATTGCGTTATTTACGTGGTTGAGCAGACAAATTTTTCGAACATATGACGCAATGGATTGGCAATATCCTTCAAAATGATTGAGATTGTGATTGAAAATGTGTTACGCAATTAACCCGGTGGTCACATACACGCACCGGTAGCGAGTAGGTACTACGCACCTGACCTTTCCGAAGAACATCACCAAGAAGGTTACTACCTACCTATATGTCCTTCTAGGGCGTCCCGGCGTTTAAATACCTAACTAAATATCTATCACTTGAAATTCTAGTAATTTATATGACATAAAACTCTCTAAGTAAATATGACATAAAACCTGGAAATGAAAGAGAAAGAATGTACTAAACTCGCTGTTTTAATGTAAAAAATATTATTAAAATACAAAAAGGCATTAGGAGACCACAGCGGAGACCAATGGAATGCACTGGCCATTTCTATTTGTTATTGAGAAAATAAAACCTGCAGTAGGTTCATATTTTTTTTTTATTACTAAATGGGCCTTTTCTTGACCCCGATCACGCCTGATGGTAAGCGATAGATGAGGTCTATGATGGAACGAAGGTACCTACGCTAAATTGCATATAGATCTACGTCCACAAGGCTTTTCCACAACGACTATTTCGTTGCAACAGTAGTTTATTAAAAAACCTTGACTAAATGAAAAACAGTCAGTTTTCAATCTTTGCATCTACTAGTTTAATGATCAACCATTCATTGAAAAGCTGAAACGAATTTAATTATTCTTATTAGTGACTCCAATAGCGTGATCAACAATTTCAGTTCCTATCTTGGTTTGCATTTTCGACGCCAATCTTAAAACATACAAATTAAAAGCCCATAAAAACTTTTACATAAGCATTAAAAAATGACCATTTCACCTTGTAGTGGGAAGCGGCGCTGTCGCAGGGCGCGCCGCGTCACGATCCTAGTCTCGATGCTATCTGTGCGCACGAGCATCCATTACCGCGTACCAACACTCCTACGCCGACGCCGACCGAGTCGCCACGTTTATGTACATTGTTATCACCACGCTGATCCTACTTTGATAGTGTAAGACAAATCCTGCAGAGTAGCGAGTCAGGATCTTTGGACATTGATCTTAAAGATCTTGTTGTTTTGAAAGCGAAGAAGGGCGAGCCTAGTGATGATTTTCTAACGGTTTATTGTGTGCCATTATGAAACATCAAGGCAATTTGTTAATTGGAAAACCTTTCAAAACTTTCGGAGACAGGTTTGGACGAGACAGACAAAACAGCCTAATCAGCAGTCACTGCGCGAGCCGTCAAGAAGAATCCCATAAACAACCAAATACACAAAAAGTACAGGAATCCAAGATCCAATTTACACAGTTTCCTGGTTCCTCGCGGCTAGTCAAAGGGCAGGTCGCAGCGTGTCCGTGTTGTAACAAGACAAGAGCAAGACATTCCTGAATAACGACAGGCGATGCATCGAGCAGGAGCGATGGCCGATACAGGGCGCACGAAGCAACCACCTTGCTCACGACGACGACGCCCGCTGCCGACGCCAACGCCGAACTTATGACGATTTTATCGGACAACTAATTAGGCATGGCGTCACTTCACTTTGGCATACCGTATTGTTAACACAAGGGCTTATGTAAAAAACTGTAAGCGCTTTCAGAACCTTCATAGATGAAGCAATTTGCAATGAAGACACGTGGGACGGTACCATAATGTATTTTATACATAGTCAGTTTTGATTTAAAACTTTGAAAGCCCAGTTGGTTAATCAGTAACTGCAGATGATTCCTAAATCGTACCTCATGGAAAATTTTGTTCTGTTCTCATGAACAGAACAAAATTTTAAAAACCTAAAAATGACAAATTACGTTATAGTCATTTTAGCTATCTTTAAAATTTTATTCTTATTAAAACAACATTATTTTAATTCATTATGAGTCTAGTTTCTTCCTAACTTGGAAGTTTGAGGAAAATTATCAATTACCTGATGTGCTATTATGATGACTCCAAAAAGAGAAGAATTCCACATGATTCTATGAGAAATTATTAAGTAGTTTTTAGTTTTCAATTGGTGATAACGATGTCGTGTTTTATTATTCTTTAGATGTTATGTATCTATCTGACACCTTATTTTAAATACGACTTAGACTAGGTGGTACGAATAAGGTACCCCCCATCATACCCCTCAATCATACAGAAGGAACTTTTTTGTTAAACGCTAAAAAAACAATTGTGATAAAAAAAAATAGTGCTTTTATGAAAGCTGGTTGATAACTTAATACTTATAAAGATTCTGTGGACGCCAAAGATTTTGATTAATTTAAATTACCCTTATAACTACAGCAATTAGGCGTAATGAGTTACGCAACCTTACCCTGTCTTACCTTTTTCAATTTTCTGGCTCCAATACACACCTCGGGCTTGAATTGCTTCTCGGTGTGCCCATAATTGTACCCGCTAGCCTTGTCGTACTATTAAGAAAAGAAAACCATTATTAAGATAGGTACCTACAAGCTTTGGCATCTTATCCCTTTTTTTTTTTCAATAGCGCAAGACGGTTCTACCACCACAGTAAAGATATGAACAGTACGGAAACTACGTATTAACGTTCGAAACTGCACACTCACACAGACGCTCGCATTTACGTACCCCTAGCGATAGTCGCGGTGCTCTGTCACGGGTGCCGCTGTTTGTTCTGCAAACGACCTTAAAACAGCATGGTGTCCTTAGCTGCAACTCCTCGCTTTTACGAGGTAAAAGACGTTTTGACCCAGTAGACCGCCATGGTGTAAGCCACTTGCTACAATGTTCTACAAACGTTTCTTTTGTTACCTTGATCGCTTCCTCTACAATAAAAATAAATAGGACGCTCTCCATTTACCATCTTACCAAAACCCAGTGTAAAATTAAGGTCGAGAGCTGGCTCCAGGAGTTAAGTTATTAAATGATGATACGGAAAAACTTCCAGCTGCCCCAGTATAACTTGCTTGTTTGAATACAAATATATTCCATGTGTATATATTTATGTACATCACCATTCTGTGCATTCTTCACCTTCTCACGCAGGACCCCACCAAACACACCACACATACACCTACCACACACACACCCAACACACACACACCCACCACACACACACACCCTCGCACAAGCGCGCACGCACCGTAACACCACACAAAAATACTAACCCTAGATTAAGTATTAATCAATTGTGTATTCTGTACATTATTTAACTTTTTCTTTCCTCTTTGCTTTTATAACTTACCGCATTTGTGTGCGAGTGCATAATCCGATTTAAATGTAGGCATCCTAACTGCATCTGTACGGGTGGAGACCTGGTGTCCTGAAATAATAATGTGCCTCCAGACCGTATTTCAGCCACGGCGGCCATCTCAACGGAGACTAGCCGTCGGCGCGGGAGATATTATAGTGCACATCAAGTGTATGCGCAGACACAGGTGCACTCCCTCTTCCCTCACTCTCATAGTCCGATGGGACGGCAATTCGACACGACCGGAGAGAGATCAGTCGCAGGACCAACGGCTTAACGTGCTTTCCGAGACACGGGGGTATCACACCGGGTATCAACTTCCAAACTCCGGGCTGTTACTATGAAATTCCTGATGGAAAAACTCAATAACACCTTGCCCGACCTGGGAATCGAACCCAGGACCCCACGCTCAGCAGTCGCGCTCGCGACCACGAGACCAACGGGGCAGTCAAAAAAAGGTCGGTCGGTGTCCTGAAATACAGGACTTACGCCTAGCTTAGGCACCAGTCTCCCACAGTACAAGTTAAATTATTATGTATTGTTTTTGATCCTTTAATGTACTTATATATTGTGGTGAGAAATAAAGCATTATCTTATCTTATTACTAAGACTCCAATGTCCGTCTGTCCGTCTGTCACCAGGCTATATCTCATGAACCGTGATAGCTAGACAGTTGAAATTTTCACAGATGATGTATTTCTGTTGCCGCTATAACAACAAATAAAAAAAAACAGAGTACAATCAATATTTAAGGGGGGCTCCCATAATACAAACGTGTTTTTGTCTGCGTTTATGCCTTGTGGTACGGAACCCTTCGTGTGCGAGTCCGACTCGAACTTGGCCAGTTTATCTTCTTACCATGAATCCACCCATAGGCGTGGGTGGTGGGGGAGCGGGGAATGTCCCTATGATTTGCTTCAGCTTATCACTGGTCCGTGAACAGCCACATTTCCGCTTGTTATAACCCAGGCCCGGCTGCCCGCAGTTGACCTCTTCCACCCGACCGCTAGTGATGGCTCCAGGACTCGCGCCGGGCTGTCGCTCGACGCTTGAATACGTGAGACAGTGTGGAAGTACAGACATTGCAGCTCTCTACAAGTGTATAACATGTACTTAGCACCTTACCAAACAGTAAAAAGTCACTAGGATCCAACTTCTTTATAAATATGCTGTCTCCTACTCTGATTTGCTTCAACCACAATTTGTGCAATCGAAACGTTTTCAACTGGATTTTTCTCAGTGCCAGACAATATGCCTAAAGCCAAATCCAATCAGTTGTTATTTCGATGAAGAATTTTCATTTATAATTAAATAAGTACCTACTTAAATAGTACCTATTTAAAGACGGTGTACGTACTTAAATATAGCCAGGTAGGTAGGTACAACGTCTTTCGCCTAGGATCGAGTACCTTCATTATAATACCGTAATTATGGCCACACTATTGAATTAGGAAATTCCTGTAATGATAGTGATGTCGAGTTAATAAATAAATAATTTTTACTAGCGGCCCGCCCCAACTTCACAGGGATGCCTTTTTCTTTTCGAATTTCCGAAATTTTCGTTCATGCAAACCTTTTTCTGGCAATACCGAACACAACAAAAAAAGAATTATACAATTTGGTGCAGTCATTCGGAAGTTATGCGCGTTCAGACATTTCGGCGACTTTGTGTTATACTTACTTACCTAATAAGTAAATACTTATTATGTAAGGATAACTTGTAGGTACTCAATTTGTTTGCTGGTCAAAATACCAGCAAAAAAGTTTTAGACTTTGAACTGACAAAGAGAATTTCTACTGGAGCATTTTCTTGCAAACAAAAATGTATTTTTAATCGGTTTGGCATTTTATGTTGGTTTTAGCAACTTACGTAGGTACAGTCACCAAAGGAGATAAATAACCAGGGTCATCGGACCGATGGAAGTTTTTGAATAAAATTTAATTTAATTAATAGAAAACAAACCGTTCATTTATCAAATTTCATTTCATTCGAAAACCTCCATCGGTTTCTTACTAAACTTCAACTATACCCGACGGTTACTTATCTTTTTTGACTGTATACTTACCGTAATAATAATTAGGCGACCCAAACTTAATAATTTAAATCATTGCTACCTAAATTATGGTCGGTCTGGTCAAGAAATACACTTGTAAAAATTACGCTATTAACATTCGTAATCAAATAGGAAATTAGAGATAAGTAAAATGATGAGTATACCAATTAGTTCACATAGCACAAAGATTTTGATTTTAACACAAAATAAAACACATATAACAACAAATATGACGTGATTACAATGTCAGAGAGTGACTGTTGGTGAAGCAATTTTATAAATTTAGTTATTTTTAATTTTTGACAAATTGGGACTGACGGATATTTATGTCGAAGTTTCATAATTATATTAAGTACTTACCTACTTATTTGGTGAAAGTTTGAAATGCCATATAAGTAACTGAAAAGGTTTTTAGCGATTTTGGAAACTTTAGATTTGTACCCAGCCTTTAGAAAAGAAAAGTCCTAATTCTTCTTCGTATAGCGTAGGTATCGGTGGCAAAAAGTTTAAATATTTTTAGCCTTAAATTCTGCTGCGCGAACTCCGCTCACTGACGCAGAGACCATTAAGTACCTAAGTGTCACTGACTCTGGCAGAGCCACCATCAGGGATTTTAATTTTGATAACACAAAAAATTTGTCGCTAATTAGTTTGTCGCCAAATATCAGAATTTGTCGGTCACTGGTTCAAAAGATAAAAATAATAATAATAAAGGGTTTTTATGTGGCCGATCTGGAGAGTCTCCCCAGCAGGGCCACATTTATATCTCAAAAACTAGGGCACCTAGCGAAGATCTGTTTTCTCCCATATTTTGTCGCCAATTAGTCGGAATCAGTCGCCAAGTCACAGATTTAATCGGGTCTTAGTTTAGGAGATATAATGAGATATACAGACAATTCAGATCTAGATCTAACTTTTTTATATGAACACAGACCTACCTAAAAACTAATTTTAGAACTATGAAATTCAATTTACAGTCTATTTTGTGATCTGAAATCGAGTGCATATCGCGGAAGACGGCGACTCCGGCGCAAACGGCCCGGTAACCGACGGTGACAGAGCACGTAGCGCTGCCTAGCGTGCGAAACACCACAGACATTATTTCACACTAAATTTTGACCCAATTATTGTTGTTTGCAGTATCTACTTACATTAAAATTTATTTGTAAACAAGAAGTCCTAAGGTGGAAGCGCCAGGGTAGTCCGCGTCTTACGTATTCTGTAATATGCAGGTCAGTGTCAAGTTGAATGTTGACTATAATAGATATAATTCGCGACCGTAACACGCATATATTTACAGATTTATTGAATGACTATTTGACAAAATATTAATCAATGGGGTTAGAAGGAATGACGAGGTGACAATAAACAAAATATTAATAATGGATGTTCCATAGCAGGTATCGCTTTTTAAATTAAAAGTAAAAACTACCGTGTTTTCCCTTGGAATTCAAAACAACTAGGTAAAGTAGGCATCAACTGAAACTCCGAAACCAGAGAACTGTTCAAAACACCCACCAGTGTGTTTTAAACAATTCTTTCTTCTTTCAGTACCTACCTGTAAGAACTCCTATTTTGTTGGTATTTGACATCAGTCAAATTCCAAAACAAAAACAAGAATTTAAGGTTCCACCTATGATAAGGATAGACGCTATATTGCTGTGTGCTAAGAGCCATTCGTTTTCGGTAGACACACCATGCATAGATAGGTACCTACTTGCTCTTTAGCGAACTGGCACACCATCTCAACAATACATTTTCAAACTTGCTAATGCATTCAAATTATAGCCTAATTGGTTTCAGCGATAATCGCCAGTGTCAAATGGCCCTAATTTCCTGCGGTGCCATACCGTTCCGCTATTGTTAGTGTTCTTACGGAGTTTATAGTTTCGTGCCCCTTTGTAATTTGTGCGTTTTCACTATACACAATTTTGGCAAAATTAAAAAAAAAATGTTTGGCCATGCTACCACTTGATCTTGATGATCTCTATGCATAGGTATCAATCTGCCTAGCCTTTTCCCAACTATGTTGAGGTCGGCTTCCAGTCTACCGAATGCAGCCAGCAGCTGATCTGACCTCCACAACCCCTTGGTAACACGATACCCCTTGGTAAGACTTGATGTAGTCTTTCAACCATATAGATTACAATCCTCCAATAGATTACCTTCGTCACCGACACCAATGTCAGCATACCTACGTATAGGTAGGTAGGGATTGTTGAGGACATCGAATATGTTACTGGGTACTTAAGTCCGTAAGATGTTTTTTCGAGCTAGTGGATATGTCGAGCTTTAGTATCTTACCTAAATAACCTACCATATAATCTGAATGCTATAACCGAATGCGGTGAGAGTCGGTGTTATAGGTTCAATCTCGTAGTAAACAAACACCATGATTCTAGGTATAGCTTTCTAAGCTTCTTTTGAGCCACTGAGGGAAACGTGAAATCCATAGCAAGTCCATTGTCGTACCGGGGAACAACGGACTCGCACTCTCCCAACCGAATAAATCGTTTGCGCTGCATGCATGTTTTCGACATTGTGAACTCAACTAATTCATATGACCGTAGACAGTTACATGTGGCATAACGGTGAAGCATAATTCTATACACTTCCCTCATTGTCACTGCTAAGCGCAGCGACCGTGAGAAGGCCGAAAAGGCTTTAGATATGCGGCTTACGCCAACAACGCAATGACGACGTTCACAAGTAGTACGTGCAATTCTTACCAGATTTTTATGAGCATGGCTGACATAACTGTAGCCACATAACGTGTGCTCGGAAATTGATAGCTGTGCGAAATTCATGTAACAATGTGTAAAGTAAAGCGTAATACATGATTTCGTCTGTTGTTACCATAACACCATCATGCTTGAGTCATGAGAGTCGATCCTTGTGGATAGGATTCGTTATATGTAGCACATAATATTTGAGCTAAAAATAGGACAGGATTTTTATCGAAGAACATTATAAACTAAGTTAGACACCTAGTTCTATCTATGTGGTCTTGGGTTCGCTTCCCTTCGAGCAGTTTTATTGAGCTTATCTATCAGGAATTTCTCAGTACAGATCTGGAATCTGGATGTGTACCCGATTGATGGCAATAGGCCCCTTATTACTTACACATCTCCCTACCTAACCATTCAGCATACCTACAGGCGTCATCCGCGTGATGTTGCTATGTTATCTGTACATGTAAGAGGAGAATTAGGATGTAGGTACTTAAATAAATCCATGGTTATCTAAGTATGCAACTACGGTAGGTGCCGTTTTCTCATGCAATGCTAATTTGATGGCTTTGGTAGTCAGCAAATTATCTATGACTGCTCAGAGCACCGAATTATAATTATTCTACCTAAACCTCTGCGGTGAACAAAAATTTAAGGTGATTTGCTTTGTCATGATGATTCAGAAGGAATGTCAAGCTGCAGTAAAAATTTGTGACAGAAATACTAGAGCGAGTATAAAGATTCTATTCCAGTCTTAGGGCCTGTGCACGCCACGTTTTCAAAGATCCATGAACGACAGCCGGGACCAACGGCTTAACGTGCTTTCTAAGGCACAGAGGGGTCACGGTATGTAAAGATGGTCACCCATCCACAGACCAACCGCGGCAAGCCTGATCGATCGAGCGGCTGTTATTATTTAGCCACGGGCCCCTCTCGTGTAAGACACAAATGGCTCAAAATGCTGTAAATGGTGTCAACCATCGCTCCCTTACAAGCTTTGCACTCAGCTTCCAAACAACCTGTGTATAATAATATTATAAATTACTTACCAATAAAGTCGCTTTTCGTGTCTATGCAGATAACCACGTTGTTCTTCTAAACTTCGCAATGGATTTTGATGTGGTTTCCACCATCTTTTAGATAATTTATTCCGGATGGTATAGATAAGTATATAATACCTAGATTAATAGGTATATAATCTTAAATGTAAAAAAAAACCAGCGAATTAAGAACCTCCTTCTTTTTTGAAGTCGGTTAATAAAGAAATCTTGATCTTTTGTCAAGTTGTAAAACCTGTAAAACTGGTAACTTATAGGTATAAATCTACTTACAAAATTCCAGAACAGATGATTCCCACTTCTATAGACGGTCAATTTTCCGTAAATTCCGGGCTAAGTGATTATAAAAGTGGTCTCTGACGCTCAAGTAGTTTCAAACAAAAGAGAGTATTATCCACCGTGCGCAGCTATTGGTTCCGAACTTTTGTTTTGGATTGATTACTTTTGATGAAAACTCTGATTACATTTGAGTTTGACTGTAAAAAGAAACTAAATTGGTCACGATAGGTAGGTAAAAATAAAACATCTACAGGTAGGTACCGACCAAACCCCCATAATATTAAACGTTGTAAAGCGTCTGTATAGTTACACAACGTTTTGTCTTCTTCTTTCGAAAGTCAAATTACTGAGGACTGAAAGAGAGAAATCGGTGTGTACTATTCGTCTGATATAAACGTCATTGGATATAATACGTTTATTAGTAAGGGGGTTAGATGTTAGATTATAAGCTATAGGTATATATAAAATTCAAAGTCCTGACTGACTGATATTATATGGGTATCATTTAAGAGCGTTTACGCCGTACGGCATTTCATACAAACTTTCAAGCCCTTATTTTTCGAAATGAATGAACCGATTTTAATGAAACTTCATACGCATAAGCAGGATACAAAGGTCTAAAAAGTTAGTAGAGAACATTTTCGAAAAATAGTGTTACAGCCAAATTAGACCGATTTTAAATTTTCCATAGAAACAGAGATTTCCAGTTATCTTATTTTAAATAAGACATTTCGAAAATGTCTTATTTAAAACACATTTAAAAAATACTGAAGTTCACTTATTGTAATGAATTGTCGGTTACAATTCATTACAATAAGTGAACTTCAGTATTTTTATGATGTCAAAGTTATAATTTATTTCAAATAGGCACATAAAAGGCACTTTTTTGAACGGCAAAATTTACAAAAAATAGAATTGATTCTAGTCGCCCCTTCCAACAGTTAGTTTTGTATGGAAAAGAATGGGCAAGAAACTCCACCTTACTCTTTTAAAATGTTTTAGAATATTTTGTATTCTCTCTTAATTCTTCCATCGTTACCAAAACCCTCAGTAAACCGTTTGGTAAATTGGGTACTTACCGAAAAAGTAACTTAGACCGTATTTCAGGCAGAACGCCACGCTCTAAATAAATAGGACATCCTTGCTATAAAAAAAATTGAAAATTCTTAGGTAAAGCCTACTATTGTGAAGGATCGGTAGCACAGACTTGAGTTATCCTTTTAGTTTGTCCCATTTCATTATCGCTTCGCATTCAAGTCCGAGACGACACATGCCTTCAACGAGTGCCTAGATATCCACAAATCAATCAATCAAAAGGAGTTTCAGGAAGTATGCCTATAGGAATGGAGAGCCTTCCTTTATGAGTGTTGCATGGACGTTAGCTCGGGCTGCCGCCCAGTGGGTGGCGCGAATCGCACGGTCGTTCACTCGTGCACCTGCCCGGTGTTATGATCGCTACCATTACGTCTGTTATACTGCGAATCGTGTGAATTGCGAAGTTTTTGTGCTAACGACTTTTGATAAAGGTTTGTGGCTATCATAATTTACTATCTTGTCACATTTTCCGAGGAAAACATTTTTGGAGAAAATTGGGTTTTTGTTCACACCTGAAACATTTAGGGTACTGGCACCAATAAATGAACGATTAAGCGTTTATGACAACTTTAAATAGCTATAACTCAGTTATTTCACGACATTGATGCATGCATATTTTTTTTATTAATCCTATAACCCTTAGGATTTAACGGATTAAAAAAAGTACCGTCTAGATCTACAATGTTTTTTTTAAAGTTACTATTTGTAAAAATATTTGGGTTTTACCCCAATAGTTGAACACTGAGCCCTAATTATGAATATTTTGCACCCAATAGTTGAACTAACACATTCAATTCGTTCATTATTTGGAATAAGGAACCAGAAAATGAACGAATAAAATTCACTTCAGGTTCAATTTAAGGCAAGATACCCAAAATATGAACAAATAAAATGTGAACATATTTCTTAGTTCAAATTTTGGGCGTAAATCCTAAAGCTGAACAGTGCAAGATTTCATACTAAAATAAAGCCTTAATAATAATCAAAAACTAAAATCATGTGTTCAACTTTTGGTAACTAAGTTCATACATTTGGCTAGTTCTACAAACAAGGGAATAAAAATGAATTTTTTTTGGCCCATCGTTTTTTTTAATGTAAATCATTTTTTAAGTTAACTATTTTATTAAAACATGATGGAGTAATCTAGAATTGAAAGGGTCAGTCAAAATATTGATTAATTTAGAAGTTATAGGCATTTTTCAATTTGCAGAAGACAGGGAAATGAGAGTAGATACAGGGAAGTGACTCTAGAAGATTGTTTGATCTTAAAATCGACTTGACAGTAAACGTTGTAGTAAATACTAGTAAATATGATATTTATTAAATAAATAGAACAGTTTATATGCAAAAATAAATCTAAACATGTACTATAATACCAACCAGGGAAGTGATAATTCAGACAAGATAATGCTGTCGTTATAGAGAAATATGAATTATGAAGAATATTAAGTTTTCTTTATTAAACGAAATGAGGCTTGATGGTGTATTCATCATTTATCATCATCATTTGAGCCGAAAGAGGTTGGACATAGGCCCCTCCCCCAAGCACCTCCACTTCGACCGGTTTTGTGCTTCTCGCATCCAACGACTTCTTGCGGCCTTCACAAGGTCGTCGGGTCCACCTTGTGAAACGCCTTCCAACACTACATCTCCGCCACTCCAGAACCTTTCGGCCCCATCGGTTATTTGTTCTACGAGCAATGTGCCCTGCCCACTGCCACTTAAGTTTGACAATTCTTCGGGCTATGTCGGTTACCTTGGTTCTCCTGCGGATCTCTTCATTTTTGATTCGATCACGCAGGGAATCTCCAAGCATAGCCTTTTCCATTGCCCTTTGGGTGACTTTTAGCCTTCTAATAAGGCCCATTGTGAGCGACCACATTTCAGTGCCTTATGTCATGACTGGCAACAACCCACACTGGTCAAAGACTTTCGTCTTGAGACTGCGGTATGTGGGACGAGAAGATGATGTATTAGCTCTCATAAAATCTACAGAAGCTTTTTTTACAGCACATTTCTTTTTTATAGTGTTTACTGGATCTCTCCAGCCATGCTTTTTCTACAATAGTCGTTTTTCTCGATCCGACATTTCAGAGATAGTCTTTCTTATACTTGTGTTTTCTCTCATTTTCTCCTTTTTTTCTCAATATTTCTTCTGTAGTCTGCGATTTCCCTTTTGGTTTACTCATATCGGTTCTATAAAGAACTTCGAAATTATTTTCGGTTCTTAAATTATTGGCAAATATAAGTAAAAATAGAATCACATACATTAAAATAACGAAAAAACAGTAAAATTTAGGAGTTCTTATGGCCAACATTCGTCTCCTTCATTAGACCAGCTCAATGGTAACGTAATATTGCATTGTCACCTGACCTAAACAGGTGTACAAAATTTCAATTCGATTGGACCCTGGGAAGTTGGTCAAATTTTACTTGGAAGATTTGACCCATACATAATAACTAACAAACTAACGCACACGGCAAGTTAAATAAAAGCTTGTAATAACGCAGTGCACATTTTATTTAGTGCCAACAGCCACAGAACAAGCCTTTTATCACTTCTCTGGAGTGTTCTCATTTCCCTGTCTATGTATTTCCAGGGAAGTGATACACACGGAAGTGATATTTTGAATGTTTTTTCCATAAATCTAGAAGATTGCTTTATTTTATTACAATTAAAATCTCCATAAATCTTTAGTGCAACTAAAATACATACTTACAATGTATTAAAATTAAATAATATTTTATAATTTAACTGTAAATACGTACCATGTGAGTGAGAATTTGACTGACCCCGAACGCAAATGTCACCACTAAACGCACGGACACGACCCGATCGCTGCTCGAATGAAACAAAACACAGCCGTTACATGCTGTCGTCACCCCTTTCTTTCTATTGCCCGAGCGGCAACGTTACTTACTATTCAATTTCAAGGTGATTTTAACAAACTTTTAGGTGACAGGGAAGTGATACTCAATACGCGTCGCCTTTGTAAAGTCGACAATATTCGGAGAAAATAAGAGACCATAAAACTGTTTTAGCGTTTTATGGAAACCTTATGTATATGATTATTATCTTATATTAAAATTATTCTACTAAACTGCTTTTTAAACCTTATTACATGGTCTTATATTTTGCATTTTGGAATGTCGCCCCACAGGGAAGTGACAATTTTGCCCCTTTTTATGTAAATTTATCGTATAAATATTTGCTTGAGAGAAATGATTTTTAGTGCCCAATTAGAAACCAATATAAACTTTTATTTCATAGTGTCAATTAACACAAATATATAATATATATTATTCTACGACCTGAGCCAACCATAATTCCTCAATTTGTAGAACTAGCCATTTATTAAAATTCATTTGAGTGGTTTTGTTTTGGTCTTTATGCGTGAGTTTATAAGTAATGATAGCTATAAAAATAAGCCTTTTCTCCAGTAGCACAGAGTACATTATAGTATACTGAAATCCAGTAGTTGAACGCCGTTCATCTATTGGATCAAGCGAACAAAATTGAATCCATTACTTGAACAGTAAATTACTCTAAAAATACGGTAAATAATGTATAAATGTATCAATATAAACAAAGCCGAATATAACAAGATTTTATTCTAATCAAATCCACTGAAATCTATTAATAATTCTTTCTATAAGCTGATCAAATTCTTAAATTCGGAGGGTACTTTCCCTAAGTAAGTTTCCCTAGAAAACAGATTTTTGACGGGAAACGCTCACACAACGGCTGGCTGCGAGCGCGTCTGAGTCGTCACTGTCAAAATTTTTATGGAACCCGGAAGAAAAAATGTTGACCTATGCGGGAAAAAATATTGCACACATGTAAGTAGCGCGGTCTTTTATATTTTTTTATTTTTCGCTCGATCGTTCATCTATTGGGGGTCGTTCATCTTTTGGTGCCCCTACCCTAGGTGAGTTTAACAATCAATAAAACATGTTCGGCGGAGTTAAGAATGCAAAGCCAAGCCAGATCAGCAGCTTACTAAGCAAAATGGTGATATTCACCTTTACCAAAGGAGTTTTCCAAAACATGAGTGATTTAGGTAACAAATCAACTCAGAATCGTTTTGGACATAAAGACCCGTTCTATAGGAAGAGTACGAGTGAGGCATTTTTTACAATTTAATCAATAATAAATTATAGGTAGATAAATATCTATTTTCAGCCCATAACAACGTCATACCGAAATAAAAACAAAAACACCCGAGCATTAAATTGATAGAAGACATCTGGGTCGTCTACATAAACACAGCTAACAAACATCCTCAGATAAAAATACAATTACGCCGCCTGTTAATCACCCAAGGTGAAATTGTATGTTAAAGCGAAAATTGAAGACGGTTTGAACAATGGCCCGCTACACAAGGTCACATATACAATAGAGGTGCGCTAAGTATTTTGGAAATGCGAAGGTCAACTTTGTCGCGATCCACGATAAGCCCTTCCTCCTTGTTAGCAACGATAACCTATTTCACGCTACTGTGAACACGCTCAACCCTATGTTTACATCATGACGTTAAAAGAAATGATGTTTCATTTTATTTGAAGTTGAAATTCTTAAGGCTATGATTCTATGAGAAATTGGTTATTAAATGAAGGTTTTTGAAAGATTTAATAGGTTTATGGTAGTGTCCAACGTTTTCCTTAGGGTCGTTTGTGAATGGTTTTCTAGTAATTCACTGTTGGAAAGTCTCTTTTCGAAAAAAAAAAAAACCGGTCTATTTGGCAATAATCAAAGAGTCACTCATAACCAGCTCCTGATTCTCATCAGCTTTACAATGTTCAAATATGATAAGTTCGAAAGCATTATTTCACGTTTGGAATATTTTTAGTAGAGTAAAACGCATACTGTTCACCATAATGTTTAATAAATAAACACATATTACATTTACGCTGCTGAAGCTACAGTCAGTGAGAGCAGCCGTAGCACTCGTGTGAATATTGTTTTGAAAGCATAACCACAGTGTAACTATCCAATCCATACAGTAGGACAACAGAATTACTCTTGACACATTATTCACGAGGTTATCTTTTGTTTTATGTTCTGTAATATTCAAATTGAAATGTAAATTGCATTGAATGGGCAGAACGCGCCAACCTGATTGTCCCGAGTTACACAAGACTACTCGGGACGTAGGCACCACAACCCCTAGCATGATTAGATAGTAACAAGGTTCATGCGGACCAACTGTATGAAGTTAGACTGTGGCATATCTATATCTAACATAGCTACTAGGGTCAGCAACAAGCTTCGTGATCAATGGAGTGTTTCAAAGTAATTAGACACATACAATAAATAAATATCAGATCAGACGTGGCGTGTATCGATACTACGAAAAAGCCTTTCTACCTCTGTAGGTACCTATCTAAATCGTAGCATAGTTGCATTTTCTCTGATTCAATACAAAAAAATATATGTATAATTGTGTAAATAAATGCACATTTTATAGATCATGTTACATGTGCCTATAAAATAAATAAAAATCATCACAAACTGGCAAGGACAACAAATTGTTACAATTATATTTAAATAAAAAGCAAACAAGATACATGACACCCCTGATCATTTGATCATTGCAAAAAATCACAGATCCACATTTCCAAACACTACCTAGCTGAAATACAACATGTAAAACAGCCTAAATGAATAATTTTAATATAAAAATTGGACTCACAAAGGGAATGTGCTCGCAAGTAGCCGGACGTTGATGTCACAATCACTAACACGTAACGACACTAAGTTGTGCTCAATACACTAAACAATATCCATCATTATCATACCAACAGGAATGATCTACATTCTAACATTTCTTTTCCTAACTACTGTATACAGATCGACCATAACTAATATTTAAAAATATATTCCATTGATATAGGAAAATATGCATAAAACACACCCATTTTAATACCTATTAACATATTTTTTATATAAAACTTGTACATGTTGTGTAAGCGGAGGCATGATAGTACATTGTGTATGTAGGAAGTACGACGGTAGTATATTATTCTCAAGGACTACACTTTCAATATTACTACAGTAAATACTGATAATGTTACCCCTGTATTTTCTTATAATTGATTAACTATTGATATTTTAAGTATGAATAAGGTGTATGGTGTAAGTGAATGACAAAGTAAAAACATATCTAGTCATAAAATATAATCTACACACATAGACAAGATCACTATATAGAAAGACAAAATATATTATCATAAAACACGTAAAACAACGTAATACTTTTGGTTACGTCAAACACAAAAGACAACCAATCACAAAAACTCTACAGCGTAAGTCAAATTCTCAATAGAAAACCGGTCAATTTTCTCCACATGAAAATCTCGTTTTCCTTTGAGAATACAGCTCAAAATAAATAAATTATGTACACAATTTTGACACAAAATCCATCAAATGAGCGTTCTCTTAATCATAACATTTTATGGTAACATCAATGTTTTGTAAGTTATAAGAAAATAATTTCTGCGCCTGTTTTACATAATATATACTTTGAGTTATTTCAATGCTAGAATATTTTGTACGTTAGGCAATTTAACCACTATTTTATACTTCGCATTTATCACATTTATTCGAAAGCGTACTAATATTGTGATAGAAAAATCTGAGAGAAATATACGGAACAAAACCACTATACATAGAAATATGTCTGAATTAATAAAATGTTTGTGTAGTCTGCGCTTGCTAAGTGATGCCACACGTTTACAAATAGCTCTCGTCACGTCTTATTTTAATATTGGCGATGCTTTTTCCTATTCTAAGCTATTCTAGCAAACGACAGCCTTGTTTTTAATTAATATTGATCTTCCAACACTAACACTGAACTCTCGAACTATCATAAATTCATAAACAAACAAATCCAAAAGCTATAAATTCCCGATATTTATAAATTGTGCCTGACTTATATAATTCCGTACGCCGCCGCCGCCACCTGCGTTTACAATGTAACTTCATTCTTACATATAATTCTCATCATCATCTCATTCTCATCTCATCTTCATTCTTATTTAATTTTCATAAAATAAATGCTTTCAAAACGCGGTACTTTACACAACACAAATCCTATAATAAAATCTCATAAAGCGCAATAAATTTAAAACACACGTACGAAAGACTAGTTTGAATAAATCCGTAAATAAGAGCGGTAATCAATCATTGATATTATGATTATGAAGTAAATGTGAAGTATCTACATTTAGGAACATGTTGCAAAAAATATGATTTAACAATTAGAGACAAAACTTAAAAATGTATTGATTTTTTACAAGTAAAATAGCTAACCAGCACAAGAGCTGCAAAAGAATGCATAGATCAAGACTGCCATACCGCTTTCTGACCTAACATGGAATGCAAGTTGATTCTCTACCATGGCTACCTACTGTGGAATTATACATCAGTCTCAGTTTTACTGCTTGTGCGTCGACTCCTGCCCACGGATTCCGGGTTCACCCAATGCGGCCCGCTCAATAGAAACTTCTTCACATTGTATTCCATCCGCGCCAAATCTTCAGGCGTTATCTCTTTGTTACCTTTAGCTCGCAGTCCTTCGGCTACTAAATCTGCAACGGTTTCCCTGTTCTTGGAGTTATCGCTTATTTCAGTAACCGTCGCATCACCACTTTCTACTGGAAAGATAGTTTCTTTGACGACATGGCCGGCAAGTTTCGGCATCGCCAACGCGTGTTTCACCAATTTCTCCTGATTTTGCAAAGACACGTTATTATGAACCCAGGCGTTATGACCGTCTCTCGCATATGATTTAGAGTACTTACTGACAGGATGCGGCATGTTCAGCGCCAACTCGTTGAGAGTTTCCGTTAGCCTCGACAGCTTGCTGTCTCTCCTCAGAGCTCTGTTGGTAAAGTTAACGTCTTCCTCCAAAGGATCGTTAAAATTGTTCTGTTGCTCTAAGTTTTTCTCTACCCACTCTGCAACTCTAAGCAACTGCTGCTTCTGCAGTAAAGCTGCACTATCATCACTTGATAGAGAACTAGTGCTTTGCTCATTCGTAAACACTTTGTTATCATTAACTTTCAAATGAGTTTGGGTAAGATTTGGATATACGTTTACAATAGGTGGCAGTGGTGGCTTAGCTACCTCTGGTTTTTTCTCCATCTTTGGTATGTCACCTAGAGGTGGCAGGTCTTTAGAAATCTTAGTATTTTCAAGGGAGTGGAGTTGCGACATGTCGATTTTCCTTAAAGGTTTATTATATTGATTAGTTAGTTTGTTCTGTTCATAGCGATCAAAGTTAAATATTTTTACATCGTGGTTATCGGTGGAAGTAAAAACATCAACTTTTTTCGAGTCATCGTCGTCGGTGCTTGGAACGTTATTATTTTGTGTATTATTATTATCTGCATTGAAATCGTTAAGTAAATTATCAATTTCAGTTGTGTTTTGCTGACTTGCAATACTTTGGGATTGGTTGTTGTTATTTTCAGAACTGTTAGAAAATGTGTGAGTTTTTAACGGTTGCAATGGCGAAGAAGAAACGTTTAGTAAGATTGGGTTAATAGTAGTGTTCTTAGCGGTGACATTAGTGTCTTTGTTATTATTGTCAACGTGGACATCGATGAGCGTGCTCTCAACTACGATGTTATCATTTTTTATATCTTCTTTAATAATTAAGTTATCTTCGATTTTATCTAAATCGATAAAGTTATCTACATCGTCGGTGAGATCTTTGAAGATGGAGTTTTCATTGCACTTGCTTTGTCGCCTGTACAGAACGGGAGGCACGTCGGGTTCCGCGTTATCAAGGAGAATGTTTTTAGATCCTGCTTGCATACGTAAATGACAGAACCTGGGCCCTGGCCCCACCTGAGTGTGATTAGACTTGTGTGTACTTACTGTTGATTTAGCAATTGACGACGTCCGACTGACTGCGCCCATCGAACTATGAGAGTTCTTTCTCAGACTGATATCATCTCCTGTTTTATCAATTATTGGTTTAACTTCTTTATTGTTCAGCATATCCTTGTTTAGAATATCCTTGTTTAGTAAATCCTTGTTTAGTAAGTCCTTGTTTAGTAAGTCCTTGTTTAGTAAGTCCTTGTTAAGTAAATCCTTGTTTAGTAAATCCTTGTTTAGTAAATCCTTGTTTTGTATATCTTTGTTTAGAAGTTCTTTATTTATCAAATCTTTATTAAGTATTTCTTTAGCAAGCAGCGAATCTTCATTTCCTGCACTCTGAATACTACTCTTCTTGCTTGAAATCGAACTTTTTGTACGATCACAAAGCTTGTGGTGTACTGCAGGTTCCATAGTAACACTAGTCTTTCTAAATTGCTTCATGTCATCTACTTTAGGTATAGCATCCATTTGCACAATTGGCTCTAACACACTCTTTTCACTTATTTTAATGGTATCAATAACAATACCATTATTTTTTGGCCTTTCAATAACTGGTGGTGGTACTGGTGGTAGAATATCTTTGAGTGGTTCCGTGTTCTGCGGCAGTATGTATAAAGGACTAATGACTCCATGATTGATCGATTTTTCATTTATAAGTTTGACAGCATGCGGTGAGATACTTCTAATACTGAGGTTGGAATGTAGTGACTTTACATCAGCATTGCAATTGAGACACAGAGAGTTTTTCATTTCCCCGCTCGCCATAGTTTGCGTGGCTACTGAGTAATAAGTTTCATTGTAGCAGAATGGTTTGTTTTGAGATTTATTGCAGGTGCATGTATCACAGTGTTTGGTAACAGTATCTTGGATACTGTCTTCAAGGATTTTCGACATCAAGGAAGCGGAAATATTGAATTCATATTCACTGGCGTCAAAAGTATCAATGTCATTACCGTTCTTGGATTGAGTTGAGCTTGACGGCTTCGATGTCTTGGACATGACGTACTGGGACACCCGCGCTTGAGTGTCGACTGGAAGCTATAAATACAGTAATTTGAATTAACTTTTATTAAATAAAGTTTCTAATATTAAGGGAAAGTTTAGAATGTTAGCTTACATTGTCCAGCTTCTGTGACACGAAATTATCGGGTTTGCATTGTAGTAGCTGAATTGCTAGATTCATATCATTCTTGTATCTCTCCTGCAATCACAATAAAGTATTATAATAAAACACCTTACTTAGTCCACCCACAAACTTAAGACATATAAAAAAAATACACATACATTCTCCTTTTGTAACATACTGTAGTTGTGCTTAGACTCGGCTAAACGTACTGATAAAGTGGCAATATCCTTGGTAAGTTGACTCTTTTCCCCCTTCATCTTGTCAACCATTTGCAGCAGCTTATCTTCAAGCACTTGATTCAATTTCTGTACTCTCTTGTGCGAATCATATAACCTGCCAATAATAAAAACGTTTAGAAATGTTACCTTTTTGTTGTGTTATCAGAATCAGTGAATCGTGACATTAGATCGTTATCCAAGTAATCATTACATCATAAAATAAAAACTATAACGATTGGTAAATCCGTGACTATAGTGACTTACTTACTAAAGATTACAATAGAATCATAGATTATCATAAATACATAACAAAACCCATAACATCACATCACCATATAATAATACACACACATTTCGCCAGTTATGTTTAGTTTAAGTACCATGTAATAGAGGGCGAGCCTATTACCATCAACCGGGCACAATTCCAAAGTCCAGGCTGCTACTGAAAATTCCAGATGGAAAACCCCAATAACAAGTTATCCAACTCAGGAGTCGAACCCAGGACCTCATGCTCAGCAGTAGCGCTTGCAAAAACTAGACCAACGAGGCAGGTAAGAAATACAATTTTTTATAAAACAATAAGTAATCACAAAGTTTATTAGCTGGTATGACACTTGGAGTGACCTTGACTGCTGGTAATATACATAGTTTTCCTCTGTTTTAATAACACCTAACCTAGCTCACAAAGGAAAAACTGGCCAAGTGCAAGTCGGACTCGCACACGAAGGGTTCCGTACCACAAAGCAAAAACGCCGGAAAAAAAACACGTTTGTTGTATGGGAGCCCCGCTTAAATATTTATTTTATTATTTATTATTAAAGTAAAAATACAACTGAGTATTTTGTGAATATTTCAAGTGCCTACCTGTTGCCATTATTGATATTGAGCAAAAAAGGGCAAAAAAATCGCGTTTGTTGTATGGGAGCCCCCCTTAAATATTTATTTTATTTTGTTTTTAGTATTTGTTGTTATAGCGGCAACAGAAATACATAATTTGTGAAAATTTCAACTGTCTAGCTACCGCGGTTCTTGAGATACAGCCTGGTGACAGACAGACGGACGGACGGACGGACGGACAGACAGCGAAGTCTTAGTAATAGGGTTCCGTTTTTACCCTTTGGGTACGGAACCCTAAAAAGTGATATGATTTCAATTATTACTCAATGTACTAAGAAAAACTGTCCATGGTTGCAATATTTGTAAATATGTGAGCGTATTTACAAATATTGTATGTATCCATGTATCCATACTAATACTATAAATTCGTAAGTAACTCTGTCCGACTGTCTGTCTGTTACCTAATCACGCCTAAACCACTGAACGGATTTCGATAAAATTTGGCAGAGATATATTCCCACGGGATCGACACTTATGCGGGTGAAACCGCGGGGCGTTGCTGATATTAACATAATTAATTTATCTATAATCATTTTAATACCTTGTATCTATTGTATTATATTATAGTAATTTTTCTAGGTAAATACACCATATTCACATTTATAATGTATACAAAATATTGTAAATCAGTATAAAAGAGTGACCATGGCCTTGCTTGCCCATTGAACTCGATTATGAAACTACCTTAAGGAAGGGGCACCTAGAATCAATTCAATTTTCTTGTAAATTCTGATGTTCACAAGAGCCTTCTATTGGCTTACTTGAAATTAAATGTTTTGACTTTGACTTACCTTTCATACTTCTCCCTCCAAGTACTGACTTGTTCTTCTAGATTGTTGGCCCGGGTCGTACTCTTGATGAACTCTCCCTCAAGGGCTACGATATGTGTGTCCCGCTCTGCAAGGTGCTGTCTCAGATGTTCCACTTCAGCTTGCAACTGCAGGCCCGCGGCGTCACCGTCACACTCCTAGCAATTTGTGCAACATCAAAACAAACAAGCCAGTGTGGAGGTAACATTTAAGTTGTGGATTGTTCCAAGTACTTTAGAGGATCATAAATTGTTTTATGTGTAATTGTAATCATAAGAAAAAAACCATTTGATATTTTTGAATTGTTTAAAATATCCTTGATTGTGTTCAATTAAAACCAAATTATTAATTTGCTTTTAATTAAGTAAAGCAACCTGTTATGAACTCTGTTTTTGGACATAACAGTATGTCATTTTATCAATACTACTCCAATTCATCTATGATATTGAAAACAAGGAATGTCAGAAACAATAACTATTACACATACCTAACTGTAATAAATAATTGTAGCATTGTTTAAATGAATAAAACCATATTTTTTTATGATTTTGTGTTTAAATAAATAAATAATATTATTATCAGGACATTTATGTTTCTCTAAATATACATGGTGTAACAGTGAATAAAAAATTCTACTACATTTATAAAACTAATACTATTAAGTGAAACATTTCAATAAAGTGTAAGTAATAGGAAAATGCAAATTAGAAAAGAGAAGCAATGTGCATTCTATCTTTATTACTGAAGTACAAAAGATATCATATCATTATTACTGTCTGATGAAAAAGATTTATTAAGTAAGTATAATAATATTCAATGTGTTTTACCATTTTTTCACAAATTAATCTTGCACATCAAACTGGTACTAAGAGTCTACCAGATTAGCAAGCAAGTCATTTTCTAGGTTCTATGACACAGTTTGATAAAAGTATATCCCCTTGATATTCGAATCATTCCAAACAGTAGTATTTACACTTAGGAGAATAAAAATAATTATCTAAGTATTTGGAAGACAAAAATGTATAGCTAATATCACAATCTAAAACAACTGTATGCAAATGGCATACCTAAACAAAGCAAAATTAATTAGTACTTAATTATCAACCACAAGAAAAGTCAGCTTAGAACTTTCTACAATCAGAAGAGTATTAAACAGCAAAACATTGGTAAATTTTTACCTTACAAGGGGAATTCTTAGTACTCTCATCCATTGCTTATCAAGCTTTTATTATCTACTTCACATTTCAGATTATGGTACGTCCAATTTGTCGAATAAATTGAACAACGGCACACACAAAGTGATTTTATTAGCTATTTATTACCAATAAGCCACTGTTAAAACAAAATAAAATAAAATCAATCTTGACACAACGTGAAATATTTACTTATTTTATATGATTTTGCCAGCTGCCAATGTTTAATGACTCATAATAATCAAGTTACTCTAAACAGATAACTGGAAATGTTATTTATACATATGAATATGACTTAAAATTGGATTTTCCCAAAAGAAAATTCGTTCTGTGATGTGAATTTCGATTATGTGGCTGATAACCAACTGACGTTTAACAATTGTCAGTTTTATTTTATCTGCGAGAAATGTAAGCTTGAAACCTAGGGTTTTAGCAATGAGGTAGATTTTGTTACGCTTTAAAAAAAAGACAAGATTTAAATAATTTAGTTTTAATATGATAATATATATCTGTGCGAGCGTTTAAAATTATCAGCTTACATATGCCACTCATTTATTGTTCTCCATCATCCCAGTGCCCAGTATTATAGGTACCACTCGATGGGTCTGAAAGCGGTGATCAAATAAGTGTATTATGGAAGGCTGTAAGGCCAACATCCAGAAGCCTACCCGTGCAACCTACGCAGTTGGGAAACGGCTCGGTGGATGATGAGTGATTTACATGCCAAATTTTCTCAATCAACTTTGAACCTTATGATTTAGTGATAAAATTGAAAATCTATTTTAAAAAATTGACACATTGTAGTAGCTTGATATTATTATGCTGGCGTAGACATAGTAAACTGGCGTATGTACAGTCAATTATTATAAGTAATATGTACAGTTTATTAAGGGCTGTTTTTAGGGTTCCGTACCCAAAGTTTAAAAACGGGACCCTATTACTAAGATTTCGCTGTCTGTCCGTCGGTCCGTCCGTCTGTATATATTTCTGTTGCCGCTATAACAACAAATAAGTACTAAAAACAAAATAAAATAAATATTTAAGGGGGGCTCCCATACAACAAACGCGATTTTTTTGCCCTTTTTTGCTCGATATCAATAATGGCAACAGGTAGGACTAGAAATATTAACGAAATGCTCAGTTGTATTTTTACTTTAATAATAAATAATAAAATAAAATAAATATTTAAGGAGGGCTCCCATACAACAAACGTAGATATCTTTTTGGCGTTTTTGCCTTGTGGTACGGAACCTTCGTATGCGAGTCCGACTCGCACTTGGCCAGTTTTTTCAATCTAATTTATATCAATTTTATCTGTCGTTGGAATAAATCAGCCCGTGAAATTAATATTACTGTGGGGTAATCGCATCCAAACGAACGGCGTATATAACCCCAACCGATCGTCTTGTACGGACGCCAGCAGGTCAACCTACCCGAAACTGTCAGATTTTCCCAATCAACCTTGAACCTTATGCTTTAGCAATAAAGTCGAAAATCGATTAAAGAAATCTGACAGATTGTAGTAACTTGATGTGCTGGCGTCTGTACATACCTATAAATTAAAGATACAGAACTTATGTAAATAGGTACAATTATTGTTCAAAAGTATAAAATTTATTTTAAAAAAGGATGTTTAAATAGAAGAATAGAATAGAATCCAAGAATAATAAAACCAATAAGAAAATAAATAAATTCTAAAATTCAGCAGATACCTACCTACCTACGTATGGGCGAAAACAAACACACCGTCTTAGGGTGCGAGCTGACTTTATAAGTTACCTACTTGTCGCTGCCTGCTCAGGCGTCTCTTAACTCTTTACTCCGCGTCTCAGATAGTAAATATACCTATGAGAAGTTACTATGAACAGTATTTTTCAAGTTATTGGGATGAACGGCATTATCCAGTGACCGCTATTCCGCTACTTCAGCTTCCTTCAAAGACTTTTATGAGAGCCAGATATCTCAAGTCTTACCGCATCTGAACCGACAGTCATAATGATTATAGTCTAAAGATACCTACCTACACACTACCTGCAGCTGGTTGCCTCTACTCTTGATTACCTAAATATCTATTCAGAAGTAAAGTACCTATATGCTCTCATCTGCAAGCTTCTCGATAATGCTAATTTACCTATTTATTTTAACTATCTTTCATACATACCTAACGTTACGAAAGAATTGAAATAAGTACATGCGTAACTAAATATAGCCGTTATTGCCTCAATCCAGTTTTCGCAATTGTTTTGTCCTAAAATGCAAAGAAAATGCAAAATGAATTTTCCGTGAAGCGACCAAGCCACCCAAACTACTTGTACTATTTATTCTGTGCCCAAACATGCATTCCTACTACCAATTCTGAGAATTTGATGAAAATACCCAGTAAAAATAAAATATTGACTGAGATTTAGTCGAAATACATCGTATGCTAACTGAGCTGGGAGCGGCAGTACCGAACGTGCTATATGTGTGTGCCGACGCATGTCTGGACCTGACGAGGGATCTATTTCGGGAAACGACTGCTTCGTCGAACATACGCGTGAGTCCACCGAGTCGACAGTCCTTTGTCCGATTAAAATCGTATTGGTCGTTACCTATTTTAAAAACACGTATCCTCGCGCTGCATGTGCGCGAATGAAAGTGCGACCTTGTTTATAAAAGTATTCCTAAATGGGAAATATTGTCAGTAGTGCCCCAACAAGGGAACACGACGCTGGTAACGTTACTAGTGAAAGTGAAACAATGAACAACACAGGCGGTTCCAGTGATGAAACATTTGAAAACATTGAGATGCCTGGTGCTGACTCCATGACCGAAAAGGAAGCTCGAGCTAAAGCAAAAGAAGAAAAAATGGACGAGTTCAAGAAGCAGCTCGACATTAAACGTGAACAAAGAAAACAAATATTAGCACGACATAGAACCGAGAAAGAAGAATTAGAGAAAGCATTGCAAAATGAGAAGGCGGAAAAACTGGAGTTATATGAAAGCAATAAGTTGCTTTGTGAACTGCTATCGAGGAATGATATTGATATCCCCGATAACCTCCTGCATTTAAAAGGAAACAGTGAACTCACCGACGCTTTAGTGCTAATGAGAGAAGAATTGGATGATATAAAAGCAAACAATTTGAAACTTAGAAAGGACCTGTCCGAAACTAACAGGTCGTTACAGGGAGCTTACTCCGATATTGCAGATTTGAATTTTCAAAACACAGAATCCATCAAACAAATTCGTGCATTAAAGGAAGTGGTAGCTGTCAGTAAAACAATGATAAGTCTACGAGAACAACAATTAAATGATGTGAGTATTTAGCTAGTAAGTTCAGCTGCATCCAGCTCGATTGGACGCCAACCCCAACTTATTATAGATGATGAGTAGGTATTTACTTATCCAGTAAGCATGCGCTTAGCGAAATAACCTGATTGCGAAGTTAGCATAATATGCTTGATTGATGAATGAATTTTTATTCAGACAATATATTAATAATGTCCAGGAATGAAAATTCTGAATAAAATTCGCTGTGCAGGTACACCTGTCTAGGTTAATACTATTGCGTCATAAAAAGAAATAATTAAAATTCATTTGCTTAATAGGTAGGTACTTTAATTTTTAAGTATCCTGCACGCTTCTCGGTCTAACCTATTTTATGGATCTAACGTAATATCATTATTTTTCCTCGTAAGAACTTTAAAAAAGGAACTTATTTTTGCGGAATATTAAAAATGTTTTACCATCGCCTTATGGCTTTGCTCACGACTTCATAGGTCGCGTTGCTTTCTTTTCTTTCCTCCAGCTTCAAGCTATCTCTAGTTCTAAACTCACAATCTGTAGTTAAAACGTAACAAACAAACAGAGGCACAGAATCTACAATATTAGTTTCTATACCTATGGATATTTCCATAATGATCACAAATATCCAATGCCAAGCCAACGACCTGGAGGCAGGCATGCTGCAGCCGGTCAGGGACCGCCAATATACGGCATGCGAAGCGCATCATCTGTTACTTGGCGTCTTACGTTTTGACAAAGTGCCAACTCCACACGTACTTCTATAGCAGCTTCAACAAACCTTGATAGGGCTGTCAATTCTTTTAAAAATATTTTTACTGACGTAGATTGTTCCGTATGTCGTAGCATAACAATTTCATAGTATCTATGCACCCACGCTGTTACATAATAAATTAGGATGCAATCAAATAAACAAATCATGACGTTCTTCATCAAGTTTCGTATGTTTCAGCTAAAAGAGAAGTTAAATGAAATAGAACGCACTCTAGCTGATCGGGAAACAAATCTGCTGTCTGCCGACCTAAGGCAAGAATATGAGCGTCAATTGCAGAATATTCGCACACTTCGAGGTCTTTATGAAGAGAGGGCCCGACTTGCCGAAGTTTCTAGACAACGTCTGGTCCGAGAGCTGGATGAACACAAAGTACTTTATCAAGCTGAAGTCAAAAAGTAAGTCTAAACTCATAAAAAAGATAGACGCTCATTTGTTTTTTGTTGCCTTCAATGTGCGTGGCAGTCTTGGGCAGTCTACTCACCATTCTGATAATTACGTTTTCAGGTGCAAAGATCTCAATACAAAAGTAGAAGAACTTGACTCGAAAATAGATTCATTAATTGAAACTATTGATAGCAAAAATTCTCAAATATCTTCATGTCAAATAGAAACTAATGTACTGAAAGCTGAAATGGCTGTCGTAAACAAAGTAAGTAAACCGACCGTACCATTAATACTACACTGAAGAATGTGTTCTAATTTCTGTTTCATTTATTTAATTACAGCTATTCTCCCAAGTACTTCTCGGAGACAAAACTAAACAAGATTTGGACACACTTGTTCAACGGCTTGAGGACAACCATGGTTTACTAATGCAGATGGCGGAAAAAGAAAACGGATCGGAAGCTTCGTCGGAATTACCCAAACTTTTGTTAGAGTTGGTCAGTCAGGTGGATGAAAACGAAGAAAAATATACTGATGAAACTGGTCAATCATCAAAAGAAGAAGTTACAGAATCAGAACAAGAATCAGGTAAAGATCGATTACAATAAAGGTAACCTATTCATCTAGGTATTTCTTGAATTACGATTCCTCATTGTTCTTTTAATTTGTAGGGACTCAGAAGCCCCAGAGCACCACTGCCGAAGAAATTGTGGAAAATCTGCCGAAAGTTTGGAAAGTACTAATAGAACTTCTCAGCCATCAAAATACGCCTGACGAGAACTCTCCAGATAAAGTTACGACATGTTATAAATCTGTCGAGACAAAATCGGGACCCGTGTTAGTCCCAAGCGTTAGTCAGACGTACATCAGATTAAAGGTAAGTGATTATCTCATTTTCTATATAAATTGAGTCATGGTCAAAAGTCACAATGTAAAAATAAACATCTTCATGATCATTATTTTGCAGTTCTCAAAAATGTACAGCTTCAATTTTGGTACCGAGCCAATTATTTGTGTAATCTGCGAAAACAAAAACAGTTATCACACCACTTTCTCAGAATCTGAAAGTAGTTATTTTTATTTTCTTTGTTATTAAAATAACGCCTAGTACAATTCTTTTTCAGGATCTAATATTAGAAAAGTTGGGTCTGATAAAAGAGGTCAGCCGTATGAAACAACTCAATGGCCACTTAGAAACACGTTTAGAAGAACAAGAACGAAGACTATGTATGGTTACTAATGAGTTAGGCAAAACATGGCATGTAGTTGGCCGACTGAGGAGGCACCATCATCAATTACACACTCACGAGAAAATCCTAAAATATGAATTACAGCAAAAGAGAAAGCTACTGAACGAACTTAAAGAAGAACTTGAATACTGTCGGGAAAAGTGGGAACAAGCCCGTGAAAAGAACACACAGTCAGAAAAAGACTGGCAAACACTAAGGGCTGAATTCACGAGTAGGAAGGCGGGCTCACCATCGTTTAATAATTCAGGAGAAAGTGGATATAGCGACGAGAGACCTTCCGAAGAGTCTTCCGAATCAAATGATGAAAGTGAATATGTAGCAGAGAAACTGACTAGATGTAAGAGAAAGCAGAAGAAATCATTTGAAACAATTCCGGATTCTAGTACAGACTTTAACATAGCAGAAAGAGAAGATCCCGCTAGTGACCTTCTAGATGTGGCTGATTTGCCATTGGACACCCAAGAGAGTGAAGATAATCATGACCCAACATCGGAACCTAGTAAAAGTGAACGATTTCCTAAAAACGGAATAATATGCGAAGAAACGGAAGATGAAGTTGGAGATATTACGCATGATGACTCTTGCACTGAAGAAACGAATGCCGAAGATACCGTTGTTTGTCAGTCTAACGACACTACAGTTATCAGTAGTCTGGAGAGTGAACGGCAAATAGCACCATCTACTTCGGATAAATCTTCATCAGGTCTACTACTTATCGATCCTGCTGAAATTTTGAAGAACGTCCGACTCCAAAACGAGAGACTAGCTATTAAGGACAGAAAATTGAATAATCTGGAAATAGGCAGCGCTGCATTGTTACAAAAGACTCAAAATACGGCTAAGATAAGTGAGCAACTAAGCAATACACTGGATCATCTTATTAATCGGCCCACCTCAAGTGATTATTCATTGAAAAATACCCTAGATAAAGAAACTGAAAATAACACAACAAACACTGAAACCGACGATATAGACCGTAAAGAGCTCACAAATTCTGATATGACAACTAACTATACAACCGTTACTAAAACATCGTCAGATTTAACAGACCCAGAAAAAGAAATTGAATCTAACCAAATATTTAAAACTGCGGGCATACAGAACAATGGTGATGATATTGAGAAAATAACCACTGATCAAAATAAGGAATCAACGAGCGTTGATTCTACAATAACTCCCCCAGTACACGATTTACAAGCTTCAAATGAACTTCCTGATTTTAAAGCTATACTTGAAAACGTTAGACAGCAAAATGAAAGACTTGCAAAGAAAGACGAAAGACTGCAAAACTTAGAAGATAGTAGTTCTGAAGTAGTAAAAACCATAGCTAGCACTCTTGATACAGATGACAAAATAATTGAAAAACTTGATACGCTTCATACTGAGCAGCAGAAACCCAGTAGCAGTAGTGAAGATCATGTTGACGAACCAAAAGAGGATAATTCGAGTTCCGATAAAGAAGATTCTGTGCCATCAACATCTAATGAAATTGATCATGAAGCTCGATTCGCCGCGCGTGATTTACGATTGAAAAGATTAGAAGAACAAACGAAATCACTGGTAAATAAAGTGAACAAAACCAACTCGAAAGGCGTGAAAATTAATTACAAATTGGAAGAATTGCATAACATTTACGGATCAGAAAGTTCTCGGGCTGGGACACCGTCTGAAGAAAATGAGGACAAGAGTAATGGAAGCGAGTCTCCAGAGGAATAATACTTAATTTGATCAATGTAGGTACACCTATTTAATTTGACTTACCTGTGAAACTATTAAATTGTTGTAAAAAATAAAAACACAAATCAAGAAAAAATTTATATTTTTGACTAATTCGGTATTATAAATATCACAATAATTTTAAACACCAACTCAATGGGCTTGTAGTAAGCAATTATTAATTAATGGTGTCACATTTTGGTACGGACGCCAGCAGGTCAACCTACCCGAAACTGTCAGATTTTCCCAATCAACCTTGAACCTTATGTTTTAGCAATAAAGTCGAAAATCTATTAAAGAAATCTGACAGATTGTAGTAACTTGATGTGCTGGCGTCTGTACATCAATAGTTTATTAATATTGCAATTATCGACACAAAACCCAAAATAAAAAGTAAAAAAAGTCTAACCTAAAAGACAATCTAAATTAAACCTTATAAACTGGATCCTTACCTAGTGATTTAAAAAATACGTAAGGTACATAATTATGCTCCGACAACATGCATACTACACAGATCACAACAATTCGTTTTATTTAAAAAGTGTTTGTCAAAACCACAGACACGATAGCTATAGCGAAACAAAAGGTTTAACATCCATTGATTATTATTATTCTACCTATACTTATTTCCGTCACTTCACACGTCCATGTATCAACTACATATACACAACAATGACATCAAATACATTTAAAAAAAAAGAACATTCAGTCATCAACTAAGACATTATTATTAAAGGACTTGTTGTCTATGCCGTCTTTAGCGCTTCTGACTTCTATAGAGCGAATACTATCTTCTAATACTGCGACGACTACTTTGTCTCTCTGTACTTTCTCGAGGTCCTTCCCTGGAGGTAAGCTGTAGAACCGCGATGCCATGATTGATAGCAATAGCATCTCCAGCATCATGATGCTGTTGTGTACAACTGGAAGAGGAAAAAATAAAAAAAACATATTAGAATTATCGCTATTAATACACTACATTATGGCATGGACATAGTACAATAACTGATCTTCGGAAATTTCTAATACGAAGGATTTTTATTAGAAGATCGAAGATTTCTTAGAGGAAGAGGTCAACAATCGAGTAAACAGGATGATTAACAATTGGTTTTACACGCCGTAGCTATCATAACAATAATATTCGCTATTATTTCCATAACTGCAATATATGGTTTTCTTCGGGAACTTCCTTGTTAAAGATATTTGGAATATGCCTGTCGAACTGTACTACAATAATGTAGAATGTGAAATTTGATCTTCTGAGTTTCATCTGCATCCAAAAAAATAGTTTCCACGGCGTTATTCAGGGGCTTTACCAATCAAAGAATCATCAAATCAACTTACTATAAACAAAGACGGCGGGATGTAGCTTCACGACGCACGACAAATTGGCTATATCTGGCAAAGACTTGGCTAGTCCACACTGCAGCTTCACAATGATGAGCACCAGTTGTACCGCCAAGAACCTGGCTCGAGGAGTGCGGCCTACTGACATGGCCGCCCGGACCAGCATCACTACTCCCCACATGCCAGATAAGATGGAGGCAGCGATGAACGGTTGGAAGTATACGAAGTTACGGTGGTATAGCATCTGGAAATCAAATAAAATTGGATGTTTAAGTAATTCATTATACTACTGAAATTGGGTCTTGAGAAAAAAAAGCCTTGCATTGTAGACAGGAGACATCCCATCACACAACTTTATCTAGGGTATTTCGATGACTCGGAAAAGTTCGGGGTTTGTGTGGCAGCTGAATGAGAGATGGCAGAAGATGAGGAAAACTGCGCCCGATCCCAGATTTTAACGAGCCGAATATTGAAAAAAATACTCATTTTAATTAGTAAGTAGGTACTTACGTAATCTTCCGACCAGATAATGACGATGATAAAGTAAATGATTCCTTGAACTATTGGTATCTGGAGGACTAAATACCGCAACCTCATCAGAGTTTGCCTGAAAAGACAAAAGAAGTTAGTCAATTTTCATAGGAGATGTTAGCGTAGTTTATGATAACCGTTGTTATATTATTATAACATCATATCTACAATTTCCGCGTAATATATAAGGTACAATACTAATTGATTAAAACACAGAACAATTATAATCGCGTGAAAAATAACGTAGACCTATTTATAATTTTCTAATGACTGCTGCACCCACCCACTTTATTACTTAGAGCAATCAAAAGCTTTCTATCGTAATTCCTTTGATAATTATTTACTCAGGCTCAGACACACCTATAACACTACGAAATTCGAGAACTGTCCTTGCCAGCACTTATATCAATTACCTAGTAGTTCTCTATAAAACTAGGTGCGTCGTTACAGATAAGCTTAGATAATCGGGTAATCATCTTTTACGAGTCCCGTGTTAATTAAACTTTAGGCTCCTGGCTCATAAAAAATAGAAGGTGTTGTCCAAATTGCCCATAACGTCCCCAATAAAAGTATGGTAGTCTAAAGGGTGGCAATTATCAGGTGGTGGGCTGGGGAAGAGTGAAATTGAAGTAAGTTTAATAATTGCCACAATAATACAGACAAAGAAATATGGAGCATTTTATGAAAATACAGCAAGTTCGTATTTCTACCATTCTACCTATACTAAAACCTATGCTGAAACAAAAATTAACACTATGAATTGTATAGGTACTTATTCTGGAATTGAGTACCGCGACGTCAAAAAAAAACTGGCCAAGTGCGAGTCGGACTCGCACACGAAGGGTTCCGTACCACAAGGCAGAAACGCCGAAAAAAACACGTTTGTTGTGTTGTACCTTTAAAATTTTATTTAATTTTGATTTTATTATTTATTATTAAAGTAAAAATACAACTGAGTATTTTGTGAATATTTCAAGTGCCTACCTGTTGCCATTATTGATATCGAGCAAAAAAATCGCGTTTGTTGTATAGGAGCCCCCCTTAAATAGTTAATTTTATTTTGTTTTTAGTATTTGTTGTTATAGCGGCAACAGAAATACATAATTTGTGAAAATTTCAACCGTCTAGCTACCGCGGTTCTTGAGATACAGCCTGGTGACAGACAGACGGACGGACGGACGGACGGACGGACAGACAGCGAAGTCTTAGTAATAGGGTTCCGTTTTTATCCTTTGGGTACGGAACCCTAAAAATGGAGCAGCAAGAATTTTCTTAGGTACCTAACTACAAACATTTTTGCTGCACCATTTTTAGGTAACTAGGTGAACGTCTGTAATGTAGTAGAAATATAAACAGCACACTAATTGCGTAACACACTATCAATCACAATCTAAATGATTTTGAAGGATGCTGCTAATCAATTTTGAAGGATGCTGCTAATCCATTTTGAAGGATGCTGCTAATCCATTTTGAAGGATGCTGCTAATCCATTTCTTCATATTGATTCATATTTTCGAAAAATTGGTCTGCTTAACAACGAAAACAACGCAATTAGTGTTGTTGAACTGTCAAAATGAAAACCATTGCTACTGATAGTGTGTGACGCAAGTACCCCGCAGGATAAGGTCTAACATTGTCCTACACCAAATCGTACTATCTACACGTTTTATCTCGACGTATCTAATAACAATATCTATGAACGTAAACAGCTAATTATCCATCCATTGTGTCTTGTTTTCGATAAAAAAAATACAACTCATTCATCAATATTCTATCACGCAGTAGCCATAATAATTGCTTAGGTACTGATACTAATACAATTATTATTTACGACTAACTGGAAACAATAAACATATTAAAAGGTATGCAATAAGCAACATTTATAAATGGGTATTTTTCCATTGGTAAAATAATTCATAGGCGTGTAGAGTATGTACATCGTTTATATTTTCCTGGTTTCTACACCATTTTTTATGATGAACTTTTCGAAAAATATGTCTTTGATATTCAAAATATGTATATAATAAAGGAGATCTCTTTTAACAGTAAACTAATGCTCCGTGAAATTTGCCTGTTTTGCCCCAAAAACGGCTAAGTATAGCATCAAAAATCGACTAAGGGCAGATTTTTCCAGTGCCAGATAATTTTATCCAAGGGATAATTTTGAATTTTTGAAAGTTCTTCCATACAAAATCTGTCAGACGTCAATTTTATTCCACGAATAAATATTCTGTCGATTGAAAAATCAGCCATAAGTATTCAATGTATTCTTATAAAAAAAACATTGAATATATACTTACTAACCAATTGCAAAAATGCTATAACAGTAGGTACATAACAGAAAGTACAGTTTATCAGGAAGCGTCGAGCCCTGTCGAGACTTGTGGTTAACAAATGTACAAACACGCTTTGAATAAGCGCAGGAGCTCTCGGTACCGTTCGAGACAATGGCGAAATCGGAAGTGTGTGTGTGTTATGTGTCCACGCTAGTCGTCTTCACGCACACATTAACAGCGTATTTGTACATTTGGTTAACATAAGTTATGCGCGCGTCGCTTCGTGAGATAAAAATACTGCAGTAGGTACGCCTGCATCGTCCTATTGCTGGGCAAAGGCCTCCCGCATATAAATTTCAGTTATATTCGGTCCAGTGGACCATTTCCAACTACTCAGGTATTGCATACAATTTCAAGTATTTTACTCATATAATCGTATTTAAATGAATGCTGAGTCATGCGCAGTTCAACTTACTTGTGCAACTTCGGCCTTGGTATAACGCAACACGGCCAACAGCAGCATGGCATCACCCTCGTCTCTAGGTCAGCTCCCCCGGCACTTCTGTAAACATTACATGTTAGTCTTAGATTATATTGATCTTCTTTAACATCTCAACTCGACCATATTGCGTTTCGTCGCATATGTAAAATATTCGTCGGCGAAAGCAAATTTCAATACAAATAATATAGTACCCCCATCTAAAATTTTCAATTCTGTTTCTAATATGCTGAGTGCGAAGAGCAGTGATGACCCAGTGGTAACGGTTCCAGACTTACGAGTTGTAAGGTCGTGAGTTCGAACCCAGCCAGGCGCTTTACTTTGTGTGAACTGTTTCATCACCACTGCTCTCAAAACGGTGAAAGCAAACATTGCAAGAAAACCGGCATGTCCTAGAAACAAACATTCATGGGACATATTCCAACACGCACTGGGCTCGCGTGGTAGATTACAGCCCACTCCCTCTCACGACAGCCTTGTTCCACCCACTGCTGAATGAATATAGGCCTCCTCCCATTTGTGCCATGTTTTCCTATGCCTGGTCTGTGCGAGGCTCAACCGGAGGCTCAACTTACCCGCGATCGAAAGTGAACATTTTTGTTCCAGTGAACATTTTCGTCCACCCCCCCCCCCTCTAAAAGCTAAACTGCTGGCTTGAAAAATCTGGAAAAATTCACGATGATAGTGCATTTCATGAACCTTAAAGGAAAATTATAGCGGTTAAGATAACTTTATTAGTTTAGTAGTAATAGTCGTTGAGCTTGGGTGTTGGATAATTTTGTACCAAATACAAAATCCTTAGCATTAATCCTTTAAAGTGACTAAGATGAAGTAGTTGCTTGTTTATAACGGGTAAAGACTTGCATTGAAAAACAAATTATGAAATAAAAAAACTTGAAAAACCATTAACTCCTAACAACTCACAACACCATTACTTATATTCAGAATAAAGAACAACAGAATCGTACTTTATTGTGATAACGGGCTACTACGGAACCCTATATTGTGCGTGGCCCGACACGCACTTGGCCGGTTTTTTTTTTTGTCTAGTTACATTCACCACATGAATGAACAACAATGACCTTCGTGGTTCTTAAAAGTAATTTAATAAAATCTAGTGTTTAATTGTTGACTTTATAGTAGGTATACCTACACTTTATCATAAAATCGTGACACATTTGTCACGTCTATTTGTTCGTGATAATTTAAAAATTAACGTTAGATCCTGTTGAATTTATACAAACAATACTGATATCATTATCATTATGCAGATTACCTATGCCTGATATAATGATATGCATGTTTGACGACTTTCATGCCATTATGAGGAAGAGAACAGCGTCAATAATGGGTAGGTTGCGTGGAAGCTCCAACAGCATCCTAAAAACATTATTAGACAAAGTGGACAGTCCTTAGAAAAGGCACTGGGTACGAAGGCACGTGCCATTGTGTGTTGGGTCACGTCTTTTTTAGTTGTATTAGTTTGTAAAAGCTTACTAACATTATAATTATGGATTATATGTACCTACTTGTATAGTGTATTCCGAAATAAAGAATATATTATATTATTATTATAAAGAATGCATGACATGCATGGCTTATATTTTTATTGTTTACTCAACTTATTCATGAACTACTGAAAAATATACGGAGTGTCGGTGGCCAACTGGTTTGGGACTTCTCAGTGACCCAAGAAGTTACGCATTGAAGAGCTATTGCACACAGCCAATAGCCCATAGACATTACGTTATATAGAAATGCGTGTTGATGTCTGCATGGTAAACAACCTCGCACAAAACACTCTGCTTTTGTTGTAAGTACTATAACAAACCTCAACGAGCAGAAAAATCTTTGGTAGAACTAGGATTTAGGATATAGGTAGCAACGCGTAACGAAATTGACAGCTGTTGAAAAACCTGTGTTGTTCAATAACAATTTTCTGACAGACGCGTAATTATTGTTTCGCCGGATGTTACAAAATGAATACTTTACTTATTACAACATCCGCGACGGTTCAGTCCAAGAGAGCTGGGTAATTTCGTTTCAACACGATGAACTCATAGATGAAGTAGCAGATGCATCCACACGCAAGAGTTCGCGTTACGAAACAACTTTGCAATAGGATTACTATTCGCTGCTCTATGGTCATGCGTAGTTCAGAGAAATTAATTATTATCTACAACTAGATAAGCTTTATGTTTGCCACAGCTTCCTATTATCAATGGAGATAGCAATAATTGTGTGGAAACGAGATAAAAGTTAAGTGCATTGATAGCTATATCTTAGTAGTTAAATGCTTGCGCAAATCGTAACAGATAGTCAAGAGAAATCGCATGGCAGTACTATTAACGCATTACTGACACCAATAAGCCTAGTACTTGCATCAATTTCTTCTAGCTAAGGTGTTGTTATATTCTGAATATTGATGTTCATCTTATATAATCTACTTGTATAGGTTCTCTCTTACACCTATCAATCGGCGATTATTTATTATAATACTTATTCACCTTTGCGAGTTGTTGTGTATATATAGGGTGACTGGTAATTAGTGACCGATACTTAAACACGTGATTTTACTCATCATTATGAACAACTTTTACTATGGGACCAAACCTGAAATCGTGAAAAAAAAAACGGCTGTTCTCTACATTTTGATGAGTCAGACGAACATAACATAGCTGATTGTTTTTTCGCGATTTCAGGTTTGGTCCCATAGTAAAAGTTGTTCATAATGATGAGTAAAATCACGTGTTTAAGTATCGGTCACTAATTACCAGTCACCCTATATATAAACGATACGCGAAATCTTTCTTCATTAAAGTATTCTATAAAATTCTCATTTAGCTAAAACAGACATCGGCGGTAGGGCCATATAGTATTTTGTTTCTCATTATTATGATGCAGGTAAAAGACATCAACGACCGATCCTGCGTTCCCAAGACCTTCACAACATGTTATTTTTTTTCACATATTTTCAATTACTTCTAGCCAGTTCTAGAAAGGAACTCAATCTAAAATCTCTTGATAATTAATTAAAGTAATAAGGAACCTGTCCTAATCCCATCGTCGACGAACGAGCTCATGAAACGTAAGTAAAAAAGTTAAACTTATATGTGTATACAATACAAGGTGTTTGGTAGATGGATCGTCACCATTTTTTGAGGTACTTCGTTGTCAATTCTTGGTCTATTTACCACTGGACATTTGGGGGTTGTGCCTTTGTGGGTCTCATTATAATTCTATGGTGTCGTTATGTCAATTTAATAATTTGTAGTGCGTGTGCGTGAGGCGTGCCCAAATTATACTGAACTAATTGAGTTGTATAAAAAATTTCCTGGTTTCATCTTCGGTTTCATTATTCAGCTGTTGAAATTAAGTCGAATAGGTAAATGGCGCCAAGCTTGGATCCAATGAGTCATCATTGGATTTGTTGTATTATACTTATGACGTCATCTGACAGTTACAAAAATATATTTCTACTTGAGTTTTTTGTAAACCATTAGGTATTATCGAATAAAATAATTAACTACGCACCCAAAATAGCAAAACCTATTTCAAAATGCCAGAATTATTATAAAGATTTAATTGCTTCCTTATTTGGTGCAATAACACAAAGGAGATAAATTGATTGAATAATGAACACGGACCTGACGAACTGTTCGGTACCCCCGCATTCTGCCACGACCAGGCATAAGAAGTGGTACAGCGCTATCATGACAGCCTCCTGGGCTATCGCTTCACAAGGCACCCGGGATCTGGGCAGTATTAGCGTTATGAACGCTGTCGCTGCCACGATCTGGAAAAAAGAAATCAAATATTTCACACAACTGTAAAGATTCTAACCTAACCTTAATGATCTGATGGAAAATTCCAGTAATCTATTTTTAAAAACGTTCGCATTCTAACCTCAATCTCCAATCTGTCAAAAATAACTCTAATTTTATTTTTTATTTTTTTACATGACTGTCGCTGAAACAAAAGAAAAACTGGCCAAGTGCGAGTCGGACTCGCACACGAAGGGTTCCATACCACTAGGCAAAAACACCGAAAAAAAACACGTTTGTTATAGGAGCCCCCTTAATTTATTTTATTTTGTTTTTAGTAAGTATTTGTTGTTATAGCGGCAACAGAAATACATAATTTGTGAAAATTTCAACTGTCTAGCTATCGCGGTTCTTGAGATACAGCCTGGTGACAGACTGACGGACGGACGGACAGACAGCGAAGTCTTAGTAATAGGGTCCCGTTTTTACCCTTTGGGTACGGAACCCTAAAAAGTAATTGTTTCTCATTAAAAATATTCAAATTAATTAAAAGATATTATACATGTTTTATTATTTTTTGTCTGAGTACTTAATTAAATTAAGCAGTAGTATTTCTGACGTTATTATTATTTTTTTTTTTGTAATTTTATGTTTTCTTATCCTGATTTTGTTAAATAATATTAATTCATAATTAAAATCAATTTTCCATTAGAAAACGAATACAATTCCCACGTATTGTGAATTAAAAAAGAACGATAAGTAAAAATTTAAGTAGTAATAGCGCGGACGGGCGATGGGATGCGATGCGACGCAGTGGGCCGGGGTTCGAAATTTCACGAGGACGAAATCGCGGGCAGAAGCGAGGCTAGTAGGGTAGATAAATAAAGTTTTTACTTATTGTTTCTTTACTTCTTTCCATAATAGTAATCATTGTACGTGATTAATTACGTATCATCTGTAATTAAGTAGTCGATGCAAGTCTTTCCCACAGCTTGCTTGAGTATTTCAAATCGGTCAAGAACAAGTAACAAAGCATCGGAAATCTTTAAATTCTTATTCACAACCATTGTGCATCAATTGAGGTCGTCAAATAATAAGTTAATGAAAAACAAAGAATATTTATAACAATAGCAATCAACCTCAAGAAAAATAAATAGAAATCATTTATTTAATTATAATGTAGGTAGGCATATGTAGATGCACATGTATTTTTTAAAGAAAACTGTATATGTATGGCTATGGGTATACATGATAAAGACTATGACGACTGGGTGACTATGACTGCTATGCCGGAGGTCGTGGGTTCGATTCCCACCCAGGACAAATGTTTGTGTGATGAGCATGATCATTTGTTCTGTGTCTGGGTGTAATTTATCTATATATGTATGTATTTAGAAATATATAAGTATGTTTATCAGTTGTCTAGTACTCATAACACAAGCTCTGCTTAGCTTGAGACTAGACGGCGTTGTGTGATAGTTGTGGAATATTATTATTATTATTATTATACACCGTCAAGTTTACTGGACGCGGCTTCAAGTCCGCTGCAAACTTGACGGTGAACTTGATCGTGAGTGGCCCGCATTACTTATCATGTTGAATGTTGTGTCTTTTGTAAATTATATGTCAATTATGATTTCCTCATAAAAAAAAACTGTTACCTATAAGACCAAGGAAACGATCGGATTGTGTGAGATGACGGTGATGGCGATGGTATACCTAATAGAGATGAGGTACTATGTATGGAAGAGGAAGACATGCTGCGACATGGTGTTGATGACTCTTAATTTGCAAAATTAGGTTATGGTCAGGAGGACTTAGGGTTGAAGACAGGTCATCTAGCTATGTTTGTAGCTTCATCAACGTACAATTTGTTTTCACTTGGGGACTTGAATGTCATGCCAAGACATTAAAACCAAGGAAACGAGGAACGGATTGTGCGAAAAAACTTTTTAACGAAAAAATTAAACCGCCGAAAAAAACTGAAAAGCAAAAAATAATAAACCTTTTTTTATTTAACCTTAATAACTAAGTTCTTAAATGTAAATAAATTTTTGTGTGTAAATAAATGTAAGTAAATTAATTTTGAGTCAAGCAACTTAATTAATTACGTAAAGCGTGATGCGCTTGCGCGGATACGATCGGATTGTGTGAAAATCATAATGACTAAAAAGGGGGTATACCGAGATGACGGCGATGGCGATGGTATACCTAATAGAGATGAGATACTATGTATGGAATAAGAAGACATGCTGCGCGATAATGACCCATATTTTGAAAAATTTGGTTATGGTCAGGAGGATGATTACTCAGGATTGAAGGTCATCTATACATGTTTGTAGCTTCATCTATATACAATTCTTTTGTCACTTGAGGATATGAATGTCACGCCCAGACATGCAAGAACTGTTGGGTCTACGTGTATAATACCTGACATATTCTTCCGGGGTCAAGCGTGCTAATAAACTAGTTATGTTAATTAAAAAAACTATAATATTTTAACATGTAAATGCTGGAATCTAACAATTACGTATAAGTATTAATTTTCACACGAATCAGGCACAGTTACACACGACGCCACATCATGCTAAGTATACATTTCCAGTTTAAGCTGACTTCGCATTGTACAGTGTTATTGGTAAAACATTAACAACTCTTATGAGGTCATTGTACTCATCATTACAACTTTTACTATGGGACCAAACCTGAAATCGCGGAAAAAAAATCAGCTGTTCCCTACATTTATGTTCGTATAACTCGTCAAAATGTAGGGAACAGCTGATTTTTTTTTTCGCGATTTCTGGTTTGGTCCTATGGGTGTTAATGTTTTACCAATAACCCTTTATAGGCATTTCGTACCCACAATGAGAAGTCAGCATAAACTGGAAATGTATGTCTTCGTGCGTACCTAGCTGTATTTGACTGGTTTCGATGTCAGGAGTCCTCAGGAGAAGAATTTTAGTCAGTTGATATTATATTTGTTTCAAGACCATCAACTTCATATTGGAATATTTCCAACTAAGGCGCGATTGTATGTGCACCGTCTTAGTTCTTTAGTTCATAAACATCGAATACGTCAACAAATCCATTAGATGCAATAAAACAATTGATTGATTAATAATTGATCATAAATATGTGGAATTAAAATGATTAGGTGCTCTTTTGTCTCCCGGGGTTTAAAAACCTGATAGTGAGTATTTATTGCCTGCGATGTACCAGCTAGCTACTTCTATACGAATATTATAAAAAGATAAAAGTTTGTTTGTTTGAAAGTTTGTAACTAACAATATATAATAATTATAATCTTGGATCTACCAGACGGATTTGAAAAAGAAAATGTTTGCATTTGCTAGTCCAATTCTTGAGGAAGGCTATATAACTTTACGCTAGGACCCTCAGGAGCCAAACAAAAAGAAAAAAAGTCAGAAAGAACGCTAAGAGAAAAGGAAGAATATATTTATTAGGGCGGGCGAGCGATGCGATGACTGGACAACAAATTTCACGCAGGTGAAGTGGCGGGCAGAAGCTAGTATTAAATTGTAATAATTACTGAAACAAGATTAATGACCACTAAGTTTTAAATTAAGGTCGCAAGTCACAACTCGGTAGTTTTGGTTTTGACCCAAATCTTGACGTCATTATTTTATTACTTGGCGGTTTATTCCAAACCACTATCTTCAATTATATGTCATTCCGCAAATTATTGATTGGAATCTTTGACAAATCGTTATTGTGAAGACTAAAATTAAGTGTTTCACAGTGAGGCATTTTCCTAAAGTTTCGGTGCCTTTAGGTTACCAAGCACTAGCAAACAACAATGATCAATCTGCAACACAATACGTTTTCATCTTCATCCCATCAACGCAATATGAGGAGGCCATGAATATTGCCCAATCTGGTACTAAATCCAGTGTATTTCTTAGTTTCCAAAGGTCGTCCAATCTTGAAGACGGTCTGTTATTTGTCAAAGGAGTTTCTATGTGTCTAAAAATAAAGACAAATCAAACTTTGTTTTAAGTTTTTTCGAAGAAGTTCGAGATAAGGATACTGGCTGTGTGTAAACTTCCGTTGGGCCCGTTATTTTAAGCTATATGTATGTTCAAAATGACTCTAACCACCATAAATTATTATCTCCTACGTGCTCCTTCCTACCTTAGATACCTAATTCACTATTACGAATCGAACAAGCTTTTACTCGGGATCCTGCCGTTTTGCCGAAAAGATTTTGCCAAAATTTCACTACCCAAACAAATTTTCGCAACCTTTTATTATACCAATGCAATGTTTGGAATAATTTTAGTATGCACATTTTCATTTGGTAAAATTTTTACTTGGCAGAATATTACTATGGATAATGTCATTTAGGCATTTGGTCTTTAATCAAATGATTTATTACGGCAAACAATCTTTAGACAATAAACGTTTAGTCAAACGATTTGTTATGACAAAAAATATAAAGGCATAAATAAGATTTTTTGAGATTTTTTTTTTTGGGAATTAAATAATTAAAAAATGCAATTTTACTTTAAAATAATCATTTATTTAATACAAAATATTTGTAACTTACTATTTTAATTTTTTTGCAATGGACATTATCGAGAACCGAATTAGTTACGAGGTTAATTATTTAAAAAAAAATGCTTAGGTTAGGTTAAAACTGTGACCTCCTACGCACGAGCCGAGCGAGCGAAGCGAGCGGTGCCGCGGCAGCGGCCGGCGAGTGCCAGAAACGACTAGATTATATAGAAAAAAAAATATGGAAAAAAGAGATTATTTTTATCAGGCTATCGAGAACCGAATAAGTTAGACGAGCTTAATTATTAAAAAAAAATGCTTAGGTTAGATTAAAACTGTGACCTCCTACGCATGAGCCGAGCGAGAGAAGCGAGCGGTGCCGCGGCAGCGGCCGGCGAGTGCCAGAAACGACTAGATTATATAGAAAAAAAAATGGAAAAAAAAGTCTACCCGAAACTGAACTAGTTAGACGAGATTAATTATTTAAAAAAATACTACCAGAATACTTAATATTATTATTACCTGTTTAGAATTTGTCCCAAGTGGAAAAAACACCCTTGTAATAAAACGTCTTCAAAGTTAGATCTTATGCTTGAAATGGCTGCCTTAAAACTGCGAAAACTGACGATACTAAATATTTGGCAAATGTAATTTTGCGTAAAATGAGTTATTCGAACTGAAATATTTGACTAAATAAAAATTGGTAAAAGTACTAGTTGGTAAACAAGTTATTGTTTAAACGTTCATTTGCCAAACATTAGGTTTGGGTTACAATTATTTGTGAAGAGATTTTTTGCTAAGTAATAATTTGGCAAATGAAATTATGCGGAAAATTGTTTGGGAAGTGATAATTTGGCAAAATCTTTTCGGCAAAACAAGGGAGACCCCTTTTACTTATGTGCGTCTGTTATTTGGTAAATATTATTTTTTACCAGCTCACCCAATTTAATGGATGAACTGTAGGTACCTATAGCCACAGAACGTGAAATCCTTCAAGTCCATGTCCGAGTTCTCAAACTGATATTTGCGGAGTGAGTCGTAGGCTGATAATGTAAAACAGTCTCTAAGAAAGTTTTTAAACATTGTCGCGTTGTGGCATGGCGGTCATCAGAGAGCGGTAGTCGTCGCCTGCAGCTTATTACGAAACAACGGCGACTTTACGCAATAATGACCCGCGGAGCCACGGGCCTCGCGAACCAATCGTACCCTACTTGCCACAACATGGTTTATTTTTTTTAATCTAAGGTTATCTTTACTGTTTTTTGTTTAAATAGATACTGTACTCTAATTGGTTGACACACTATTAATGATAGTTTGAATAATTTTGAAGGATATCGCTAATACATTGCTTCAGATGTTCAAAAAACTTGTCTGCTCAATAACGTAAATAACGCAATGAATGTTGTTGAACTGTCAAAATAAAAGCCATTACTACTGTTAGTGTGTTACGGAATTAACCTGTGGTGATTTAGAATGATGGACGATGGTCATTTAATTGAAGGTTTGGTAGGTGCAAGACGCGATACCAGTCGCTCTCCATACGCTGGTTAGACCCCATCGAGAACGTCACGCATTCCACAAAAACTGAATGAAATAAAAGGAGAGAGACACATACATAGGACCATATTTCCATAGGAAAATTAAGACAGGCTGCGATCAGTCTTATACCAAAAGTGAACGACTATCTAATAAAAGACCGATACTTGGAACTAAAAAAGATTATAATCTTTGTTTCCAAAACTTTAGGCACGCACTGACATGTATATAGGGAAATTGGAATTGGATTGGTTTGGATTGTTTCAATGTTTCAATGACTACTATGAATGCCTACAAGGAAACTTGTTATTATGAATTATAAAGTATAACTAGAGTTCTATAACATTGACTAATTAAAAATTATATGCACATAACGGGAAACGCATCGTTTTTAAATATTAGATATTATTAAGTAAAGACATGACTTATACGTATGTATGACTGCTTATCAAATAAGAAGGATCTTCCATGTTCAATAAATCCATAAATCAGTTTTCTTCAGTTTTACCAGTGAGGGATAATAAACTAAGATACAAGCTGCATGTTAATGACTTTCATAATAGCTACTAAAGATCGTACCTAATTGCTTAAATTCGATGTAAGTGTGCATACACACGAGTAACACGGGTCAACGACAGAGCTAACTGCAATCGCCGACACGTGTCGGCGGCAGTCGACGACAACGTGTCGCTCGTGCATTTGAGTATGGCGCTCACAATATGACATTTGCAGTGGCCTCTCGTGTCTTTGCACACTTATTTTTTTTACGGGAAACCAATATTCCCACAGAACAATAAATTTAATTATGTTCTTAAACAAACGGGTCATTACAATAAATTGCATAAAATTAATTGTAATTTACTCATATTTTGCTTATTCATTTATTCGGAATCTGAATTTACAATCGAAACAACTTCAAGTTTAACTTCTTAGTAGTCAAGTACACGATACATATTTATTGTTACGGCAAGGTTAAGGATTACGTAGTCGTAAGTAAATCAAAGGATATTAAATAAACTATTTTATGAAACAATTACTAACTTTATTCAGAAGACCTAGCTTGTGTTTTTCCTTATTATTGTTCCACGAGGAAACTGCCTGAATTTGTTGAGGATGATGAAGTACCTAGGTACTTCAACGAATTTGTTTCAGATTTCTTAGTCAGAATCAAGGTATTTCGGAGTAACTACAAGAAGATTTGAAGAGTCGAGAGTTTAAGAACATCAAAATTCATGTAGGAGCCGTATTCATTTTGCTGACGAAATTATAAAAAATTGTTTATTTTTGATGCCTGTAGAACTACCCATCCAAAACCTACTTACAATACACATCCAGATGTTTTAAACACAACGAAGCCCTTTATTTATAAACGTTACTTTTAAAGATAAAAGAAGTTTAAAAGTAAAAAAAACATGGAAAAACAACTAAGCTACATTTATTGATAAACCCCGTGAGCAAAATGAACCACTTTGCAGTCAGAACACACCTTGCCTTCCTTTCGTTTTTTTTTTCTACATGTTTATAGACCACTAAAAGGTGCAATTTGATATCGCACCTCCGTTAAAATAGGGTCACAACTCGAAAAAGGAGTTTTCAGGTTGTTTTTCTGGAAAATTTAAAAACAGCGTAAAACATATTTTTGTAAGCTTTTCAAGTATGTATAATTTTGATCACATAAAATAATAGTGAGAGTAAAGACTGATTAACAAATCCGTGACTTTATTTTCGCTTTTCATAAAATCCAGGTTTTTCGAGCTGTAACCCTATTATAGCGGAGGTGCGATATGTTTGATGAGTAAACTCGATCGAATGACGGTTGATTGAGGGCACGGTCATGAAAGCTATCGTCAGGTTTGAAGATATCTGACAAATTGAAAACTCATTACGGAGAGTGGTAGAGGGAATTTTATACCCTTTTAATATATAATGACACCTCATCATCTGCCTAGCCTTTTCCCGACTATATTGGGGTCGGCTTCCAGTCTAACCGGATGGAGCTGGATGCCAGTATTTTATATGGAGCGACTGCCTATCTGACCTCCACAACCCAGTTACTGGGTAATCGATACCCCTTGGTAAGACTGGTTGTCAGATTTTCGGGCTTCTGACAACCAGTAACGGCTGTCAAAGATCCACGAATGACAGCCGGGACCAACGGCTTACCGTGCTTACCGAGGCACGGAGGGCAAAAAAAAATCAGCTCTTCCCTACATTTATGTTTGTATAACTCGTCAAAATGTAGGGAACAGCTGATTTTTTTTCGCGATTTCAGGTTTGGTCCCATAGTAAAAGTTGTTCATAATGATGAGTACAATGACCTCTTAAGAGGTTGTTAATGTTTTACCAATAACCCTGTATATGTACCTACATAAATACAAATTATAACTTTCATCTCTATCTTCATTGTTCATGTTTGTCTTTCAGCGACTACCGTGCTACTGAAATGATGACTCACTTTACTTTCTTCGGACATAGCCTGAATCATTATCTATCTATTAATGTTTCAATTACCTACATACTCTTCATTTTGTTTGTTTGTTTGTATGAACGCGCTTATCTCTGGAAGTGCCAGTTGGACTTGAAAAATTCTCTTTGCATTTGATAACCCAATTCTTGAAGACGGCTGTAGGCTGATTCATCAGGATAAACAACATGCTAGGACCCTTAGGTTGGGACTAAAAGAAAAAAAACCAGAAAGAACGGTATGCGAAAACAAAGTAACGAGGCAACAGCGCGGGCAAGCGATGCGATGCGACGAAGTGGGTCGAGGGAACAAGAAATTTCACGCGGATTCGTCCGCGTGAAATTTCTCACGTCTCACAAATTTCTCACTGTCACGGACAGAAGCTAGTGTACCATATCTAGAAGCCAAACTTAACCTCTTTGTCATAGTTGACTCTACAGCAAACACGGAACAAATTAGTTTAAAAATTTATGACAATGACTTGCTCGAATTTGTCTATCACAACCACGTCATACCGTCGCCTGGTTGAATATTGGCCGGTTTGTGAGGTTTTATTGAAAGTACCTACACCATAAGTTGTAACGAGCTCTTAAACAATATTTTTACTCTCAGTTACGCATAGAACCTACTAAAGCTCGAGTAGAGGTTCATAATGGTCCAAAAATAACAGGGGTCAACACAAGGTTAAGGTGTAAACCCTCCCACTTCGGTAACACTAGATTGCACCCCACAAGTTCCACGCGTTACCTCGACCACCATGTTAGGGTGAATTTATAGTAGCTGTTTGTGCAAGAAAACCTCCCCAGCTCATAAAATTAATGTTATTACTTCTTTGTTGCCCCTTCATGGTTTTCCCCGAAATATAGCGAGCTATGATATTGCCTCTGTTGGCGTTTTGCCAGTCATCGTCCGATTCAATTGCATAAAGGCCTACGCAGACCGGGACGGCATGGCAAGCGATTTAAAGTTCATTCAAACGTATCGATATAGAAATACGACATAAATTGCTATGCTTTAAAATGATGCCGTGGCATCGAAAGGGATTTCATTGCACGGCATTGAAAGACGCGCCACGGGCTCCCGCGGCGGGATGCCGTGGCGTCCTGCGGTAGGCAACGGCATGCCAAGGACTCCGGCGCTCGTTGTGACATACCGAGGGGTGAGGCAGCGGGGGTAGAGAAGCGGGGAAGCCACTGGAATGCCGCGGTATCTAAGCGGCTAGTGGTTGCTGACTGACGGCAAAATCCCTTGCCATGTCGCCCTGGTCTGCGTAGGCCTTTAGGCTACAAACCAGAATATTCGTGACAAAGAAAACCAATTCGATGGCGACACCTACCAATATTTTTTTGCCCACTAGATTACCTACAAAAAGCAAGTAGTTCAGTCACGTTCAAGATCCGGACCCAATACTCATGGTATGCCATGCCAAAGCACACTGATTCTTTAACTCATGCGCAATAAGCGAATACATAAAGAAAAAATACTCACAGGATAAATACTTATGACGACAGCTACATGGCTGATTTTGTCTCGCCAGTGCTGCAGTGCCGATCGGAGGGTGAAGACGTATAGCGCGCATATTGCTAGCAACACCACAAGACCGAAGGCCCAGAGCACCCAGGCGTAGTTGTGAAGGGCTGTGAAAGATGAAGAAGAAGGTTAAAAATATTTAAGACTCTATAATAAGAATCATCAAATCGGTCCATGCATTTGGTCTCTAGAGTACCACAAAGGAACAAACATAAATTCATACATATATGTATAGGCTAATAAACACATTACCCTCCTTTGCGTCGCGCAGTCGGGTGAAAAGGGCTAAAGCTAAAATAGAATTTATCACAGAATTTTAGCAGAGAAATTGATGCCTGTGGGGTAAAATCTGTCAGGCTGGCTGTTAGATTGAGTTGAAGTCGGAGTACATTTTGTAACAAAAAAAAAATTATAATATAAACGCGTCGACTTGAGAACCTCCTCCGTTTTTTCATCGGTTAAAAAGGTGACTAAAGGTAAATTGATCATAGGCCTCCCACAAGCATCGCCGCTTCGACCGGTTTTTCAGCGGACTCCTGCGGCCTTCACCAGGTCATCGAGTGGAGACCACGTATAAGCAAGTGTAGTGTGGTACGCCGCGCCGCCCAGCTGGATGGACCGACGACGGCTGGGACGTACTGAATGCGAAAGGCGGAGGACAGGGTGATGTGGCGCAGCCTGGGAGAGGCCTATGTCCAGCAGTGGACTGCGATAGGCTGAGTTGATTGAGTTGAAGGATTAGATAGGTTAGTTATCCAACATGAAAAGTTGAATTTTCATATATGAGTGCACTGTCTACAGAAACATTTTGGTTAGGTATATCAAAATAGTTAGATGCAAAAGTCTTTTGTTGGATTCAGATGAAAGTTGACGACATCATCCAAATAGTTTATTTTTGTTTCAGTGAAAACCCATTACAACCAGCTTCAAGTCGAGTAACTTATCATTCTTATCAATATAGGCTCAGAAATCGTGACTAGTTCAGATACAAAAAGCTATTTATAACCAGACTAGTTCCAGTTTCAAGTTTCCAACCTAGCAAATAAGTCGAAAAAGTAAAAACCTACAACTCGGCTAAAGTCGACCACAACGCGTGGTAAAATCAGCCTGTGAAAATAATAATAAAAAATCTCACACGACGCGTGAGATTTTTTATAATTTTTACCAATGTATAATACTTGCGTAGTTAGTTCCATTATTTGTTCTTGTTATATTGTTTTTTTACATTGACATTGAAAACATTGGGAAAAAAACATTTGCCACGCCATGCACGGATTTCCTGAAAGAGTTTGTGAATGGCATATAATACCTACGCATGTTCTTTTTCTTTTTTACATGCGCCAAATACCGTAGGTAGGTACTCTAAATGAAAATTAACGATACGCACATTACAAAAAGTATTTCTAAAAAAACAATTGCGAACTCGGGCCTTTCGCACCTCTTTGTAAATATTGACGTAGGTAAACATGTTCCAAACAACTTTCCCTTTCAATACATTATGTACCAAATACTCGAATAAATACTCGCATTGATAGTTTAATATAATCGACTACTATTCTTCTTCATTCCCACATTAACTTGGTTAAATACCTGTTTTATTAATTAATTAATGTAACTTATTGTCTTGTCTTTCAGCAAACAATTTAAATATACAATTATAACAATAATGTATAACAATTTCTACGTAGAAAGAAAAACCTACCTATAATCAGCCTATTATAACCTCTCTACTGCTGGGACACTACAGGCCACCTCTCTGTAAGAGGGAATGTGCCGTAATCCACCACGCGGGCCCAGTGCGGGTTGGTAGAAGTCACATGTCATCGAATTTCTGGCTCTGGGACATGCCGGTTTTCTCTCGATGTTTTCCTCCACCGTTTTGAGAGCAGTGGTGATGAAATAAATTACACAAAGTAAAGCGCCTGCCGCACGACAGGCTGTGGGCCCAAATAACACAGAATTGGTGGCTGAGACAGTGAGGCGGCGTCGCGGCAGACCACGTAGGAGATGGCAGGACGAGCTGGATAGGTTCCATCAAAACTGGAAGAAGGTCGCGCGGCTCGCGAAAGATGGAAGGAGTGGAGGCCTTTGCCCAGGATAGGGACAGAGTAGAAGAGTAAAAAAAAGAGCCTCCCTTCGAACCCACGACTTACAACTCGTAAGCCGGAGCCGTTACCACTGGGCCACCACTGCAAGGAAAAACCTATGGTTGCTTTTTAATTATTCCGCCTGATCCAAATTATTTCTCGTTTCGTTCTTCAAAAAGAATAGCAGTATTTCCTATTAACTAATAATATAGACCAGGTACTATCACGATACTTACTTCTATTTATTTTAAAATACATTTTGGGCAATTAAAATGTTAAACCAATTGGAATATAAATTATCCGCTTGGAAAGCAAGTTGACTTTCAAACATTTGGGTAAGAACCATTAGATAGATAATTCCAAATACCGATATCTAAATTGCTATTACACATTTTTTTTAAACTCTTTGAAACTTTAGGAGGTCAAAGATACTCGTAGGTTTAAACAACCCTTCTCATTAATTTGTTGTTGAAGAACCCCTGTGAATTCTCACGAAATTATTTAAAACATTTCCGCACGGCCGCGGCCCCGTAGTTTTACTTTAAATGTTAACAACCCATAAAAGTCAAAAACATTTAATTATCACTTAACAGTAACACCCATTTGCACTCCTCTGAATATGTCATGGGCATAATACCGTAAATTAATTAAGTATGTGAAAAATTATAAGTAAGTAGATACCTTGGTATCCGTGCCGTGCCCAAAAACGTAAGGGTTACACCATTAAAAAATTTGAAAAGGCCTGACAAATATTCAGACATTTGCGAAAAGTTACGGACTTTTTACTTTTTGATCTTCATCATTTCAGCCCGGATTCACCCACTGTGGGTATGGCACCTTTTTTCTGCCATATTTCCCAGTTCCGTGTGTCCTTCATCCAGGTTTCCCGCGACTTTGACGATATCATATTTATTTTTTATCTTAAAATTCTTGATATTTTATCCATATAATTTTTCTAATTTTCCAAAAAAATAACCTCGGATTCGTGAGGTCCGGACAAAAGATAAGGCACGAAAAAATTGGCAAAAAGCCATCACGGGGCCAATAAATTGGAAATGGCTACAAATCCAGTCGGATGGTAACCCTAATTGCGATGGAAACGTTGAAAACATGGAAATGTTCTTTTCGCATGAACAGCGGTAACTGTGGTAAGCGTAAAAATCATAATGCGTAAAAATATATTATACTTTCGTTTCGTTAAACACGAATACGTGGTGGGATTGAGTATGTTTACAACCGAAGTCCCTACCATGAACTTTGGAGTTATGACATGTTTCCGTGCCAAATGTTTTGTTAGTTTATATGGAATTTTCTACGTAATATGAAAATTTAATTATCATAAATCTAATTATTATTATCATATATCATATCTAATCATGAAAAATGGTTGTAGACTTGTAGTGTAATTATTTCAACACGGCATGCAAATAATTACACACGAAACAAAGTTCCAGGGACTCATTTTGGGGCCGTCTCCACGAGCGAGAGAATCGCGGCGATAGTCTCGCCGTGCCATCAAATTTTCGCCACGATATCGCCGAGTGGAGACACGTTCTAAGAGAGTGTATAGAACTAAATACTTGGCACGACGATAATATCGCCGCGATTCTCTCGCTCGTGGACAGGGCCCCCCTTACCTTCATGGTATAAAACATATATGTTTGAACCAGTCAATCTTTTTTTTTGTTTTGGTTATTGTGCTTCCGCGATGTTCATTTGTATATTAATAAAACTCCAATTAAGTTTGATAAGTATTTAAAAATAACAAATTGATTAAATTTTTTTTCGGTCTGATGTCTATGTCTGTTATTTTTTTTTCTAAAAATAACAGTAAGTTCACAAATAAATATCTATGCGTAAGTATATGCTTGATAGATCAGATCAGCACCTTAATTGTGTAACACACTATCAATCAAAATTTGAATAATTTTGAAGCATATTGCTAATCCATTGCTTCATATGTTCCAATTTGTCTGCTCCACAACATAAATAAGGCAATAAATAATAATAATAATAATAATAATATTCCACAACTATCACACAACGCCGTCTAGTCTCAAGCTAAGCAGAACTTGTGTTATGAGTACTAGACAACTGATAAACATACTTATATATTTCTAAATACATCTAAATGTTGTTGAACTGTCAAAATGAAATCCATTGCTACTGTTAATTAGTATGTTACGCAATTACCCTGCTGTCTTATGTAAGTATATGAACGCCAAAAGATCGCGATGCTTAAAAATAGTTGTCCTTCCAAGCATTTTAAACTTACGATGCCGATAAAGTTGACAAAGGTTAACAACTCCATCAATCCAAAATCCCTTTAAACGAATCGAATATAACAGGAAATATGCTTCTCACCAAAACTTTTTAACACTTCGTTCAGAACGGCATATATATACTTTATATTTAATATATTTTAATATTATAAAGCTGTAAATTTTGTTTGTTTGTTTGGATGGATGAACGCGCTAACAGGAACTACTGGTGCGAATTGAAAAAATATTTTTGTGTTGGATAATCCATAACATGACGCTACGACCAATAGGAGCGGAGCATCAATGAAAAATGTTGCAAAAACGGAAAAATGATTCCTTCTGAGAGCTCCGTTGAGTACGCTGCCGCGCTGTACCTACGCAATAATTATGCTTGTGCCGGGAATTGTTCCCCTTCTAAAAAAATTTTTGCGACATCATAATAACATATGTCTATCTTTTGAGGTTGACTCACTATAACCTTTTTTATGGTAATCAAATTTGTTCTAAAATAATGAATTAGTTGCGAAGGTGTCTTACATGATATTAATCCTTATCCAAATAAATACGTTATTCATCACTATTATTTAATTTTAAACATAATTTATCTTGATAAAGTTTTAAAATTATACTATTAATAATAAAGCTGAAGAGTTTGTTTGTTTGAATCTCTGGAAATATCGGTCAGATTTATAAAAACCTTTTTGCATTTGATAGAACAATTCTGAACACACACACGCTAGGACCCCCTTAGGAATTGAGCAAAAAGAAAAAAAGTCAGAAGTTTTCGCTAAGCGAAAACGAGGTAATAGCGCAGACAGTAGGCGATGCGATGCGACGGGGTGGGTCGGGGTGACAAAAAATTAATAATAATAAAGAAGATAAGTTCGCTCAAAAACAAGCCAACAGACCTAGGCAATGGATTAACACAAAAGCACTAGGACATTCGTTAGCCGATACTTCCTGCGATATAGGTACGACTACTATCGACGTTCTAAAATCAATAAGGATACAATAATAAACAAAGAATCCAATTAGGTCGATTGAATTGAACGAGTCATTTCAGTATCATACATTAAGTCACGAAGGAAGCAAGGCTTTTGCCACTAACCGGGCACAGTCCAGACTCCTAGCTGCTACTGCATAATCAGCCTATAATGTTCCCACTGCTGGGACACAGGCCTCGCTCTCAGTAAGAGGGAATGGGCCGTAATCTAGCACACAGACCCAATATGGGTTGGTAAATATCACATGTCTTCGATTTTTTGGTTCTAGGACATGCCGGTTTCCGGTTACCGTTTTGAGAGCAGTGGGTGATGAAATAATTTACATAAAGTAAAACGTGTGTCTGGATTCGAACCTACAAACTACAAGTCCTAAGTCGCGGCCGTTACCACTGGGCCACCACTAGGCTCTCCTAAGTCTCCAGCTGCTACTGAGAAACTCGTAATTTAATCAGCAATACTAGGATTTGAAATAGACATAGAAATGTAAAATGTATCTATGGAAATAGAAGATGATCTAAACGCGCGTGCTGTTTTTAATTCTGTTTTAACGACATTCATCTTGTCTCAATTAACACCACAATTGGACTAATTGGCTTTCAGCTAAGTACGTGCTCCTGTGCCTGAAATTGATATGACAGTGAAACTCAATTACGATAGGAATCTTTATTAATTACAGAGGCTCCTGTGCTTGTTCTAAACGCTAGTGTTGCGAGACTCCCGGGACTCTTAGTATCTCTATCTTCGTGAATGAAATGAAGGAAGACGACCAAATCTACGGTTTCCTAGAAAAGCGGTGACCGCACTTAAAGTTTCCGTCATATTATGTTTAAGAGCGTTTCCGTCATATTTATAATGGACGTCATGAAAATCTGTCGTTTTCACCAATATTTGACACTAAAAGGTGTCAAAAACGCTGTGTATTCGGACATTACGGCCGCATGTGGCCGTCACCGCTCTTCTAGCAGCCGTCGACACACATATTGTGGACACACTAAGATGAGATTTATGGGAGAAATGACTAGGTATCATAACAAACTAAATTTACACCTCTGAATACTTGAGTAACAACTCTTCTATGTCATAAGTTTCATCATAATTGCACCATTCAGTTTGAAAACGGAACCGGATGGAACTTCACATAGAGAATAATTCTTCGAATAACAATTACTTACGATGATAGCCAAAATGTGGCGATAACAGTCAGTTAGTACAGTCAACAGCAAAAGTAGATGATCAAAATCAGAAATTCAATAGGAGTCAAAACTGATCACGAATATATGGCAGCTGTACTAGTAGCAAATATTTGGTATAATTTACAATCACATACTTTTAAAACACTTCGACGCCATACAGTTCTGACGCGAACTCCGTTAATTAGTATTGAATTTCTGATTTTGATCATCTACTTTTGCTGTTGACTGTACATACATTTCTATGGTACATACATACTGTTACATAACTGCCTCGTTGGTCTATTAGTCGCAACCGCAAGTACTCAGGAGTACTTGCGGTTGCGACTAACTGAGCATGAGGTACTGGGTTGGATTTCCGGGTCGGGAAAAGTGTTGTTAGGTTTATCCATTTGGATTTTCTCAGTAGCAGCCCGGAGCCTGGATTTGTGCCCGGTTGATGGGAATAGGCTCGCCCCCTGTTAGGTACATGGGACTCAAACATAACTGACGAAATATGGCTGTAGATACTATAATAGGTACCTACACCTCTGCCTAATCCTTTGGGAAATAAAGGCGTGATGTTATTATGTTAGGTTTGTATTTGTGGATTACAGAGGATTTTTTGACGAACGGAATTTACACCTGCCCATCTACTTATTCCGTAAAAAATATCACCGTGAAAACTTAGGTGAAGTAAGCTGTCAATTGTCTCAATCACTAGCATCAAATAAAAAAAAAACAGCAGCATTCCAGAAGTTCCGACAGATGTGAAAACTTGGAAAAGCATAGTAATTTTATAAATATGTTTGAAGGTTTTTCCCAAAGAAACTGTGCCGCGCGTTGATGTATTTATAATAGCCAAAACTTAAAACAGAGATGTCGGTTACGGTAACAGTGTCGCGTCGAGTTTAATGGTTTTTTCCCATCTCAAAATGCCCAACGCGTCTAAAAAAGTTTTCAATTCAAAAATAGTTTAATTCAAGTAACAAGACTCATATACAGACAGGATAACAAGTACAGACAAAAACGAACACTCACAAGGTAACAATATGTCTGCTGCATCATAGCAATGCAGCAATGGAAAGTCCATTCACTTCACCTACGTTTTCCCGGTAAGAGTTTTACAGAATAGACGGGCTAGAGCCTTTGGACTACCTACTACGGAAGTGTGCTCAACTAGAAAAAAAAAACAAAAAAAAATCCTTCAGGAGACAGTCTTCCGTCTGTCTGTCTTTGGATTTTTGTTTTACAAGGATCGTAGAAGCATTCTGCAGTTTCTGCTTATCACCATGCCATGAGAGAAAGGCTTGAGTCTAAGTGACTGTGAATATGATATTATATTCTTTGATGCACATTAACTACTGGACGTGTTGCCAACACATGCTATTAAGAACAGTAGTATGCAAGTTTTGCAAGCCAACGTTGCCAGACCATAGCACATTTTAGCAATCGATTCCTATAAACCTCAGATTGCATGGTAAAATAAGTGCTACAAAATTACTGTGATTTACAATAATAACCGTGATTTGAATTGCTCCAACTGTACTTTAGGTTAGTTTAGGTAGAGCTTTAATATGCCTATTATAACTGCTTTTTACATCCGTTATGACTGTGTCCGTGCTCAAAAGCTGTGCTGTGTATTGTAGCCTAACATAAAATATTAGGTATTCAGTGTTTCTGTAATGGGTGTAAAAAGACACTTAACGAAGCCATTTTCACACCAAAAATAAAAGTCGTTTCCCAGCAATTATTGTTATGCTATGTTACTTAGATTGATGTCGATGATATCAAAATGCGTAGTTGACGGATGTGTGATGGATTCAACTTTGCCCCACCAGTGCGCCGGTGGGGCAAAGTGGAATGATTCCTTTTTTGCACCCTGTATAAATTAAATAATAATCAATTGATCATCATTTGAGAACGGCTCGACCGATTTGGCAGATTATTTTTAATGTGTTCGTAATTTTCAGGACAAGGTATGAAATATTTTTTTGGAAAATTCACCGGAAACGTCGAAAATTCCATTGGAGTTAATGATATGAAATTCACCCGGGTGACGCCGGGTATGAACTGCTAGTCATACATAGACCTGGGTTGGTACTAGTACCTCTAGTAGGTAAGTAAAGACATCATCATCATCAGCCTATAGCAGTCCACTGCTGGACATAGGCCTCTCCTATTGCAGTGAGCTATCTGCCAGTGAAGGTCCCGTCAAAATCGGTCCAGCCGTTTTGGAAATTAGCTGGAACAGTCAGAATTTCAAAAAAAAAGTTTTTTTCTATGTATTGTACCTATACACTTTCATAAATATTTAGTAAAAACCTGTTATTTTGACATTACAAATAGACACTACAATTTTATTTATCTGTATACTAGATACCGTTATCTAAGATGAGTTGGCATTTGAAAGCTTTTGATTGCTGACCATAAGGCTGATTTTTAGACGGCGTGATGTGAATGCTATTAAAACACGAAGCCATCTATGTATGTACATTGTCATTCATTGTAATGCCTGTCACCGACGGAGCTTAATCACGCTTGGACTTAATGGACTTTACCTGCACAACTTGACCACTCTAAAGGCAACTTAATGTGAAATACAAATTGCATTCTTCAAGGACTTGGCTCATTTTTTTTTTATATACTCCACCATTACCTGCCTACATGTTATTTGTAGGTCTATTTTGTTTTTTAGAAACCATCGATTATTCTAGAACAGTACAAAAAAGCGGCCAAGTGCGAGTCGGAGTCGCATACGAAGAAGGTTCCATCGTACAATATTTAACGATACATTTTTTTTTAAATACTTTTTAATATTAAACGCCGAGTGAAACACGTTTCTTTTTGAGGATGGGAAATCATCAAATGACCCCTCCCACTCTGGGTGGAGCGAAAGGGAGTGTCAGACTCTTACTGACTAAAACCCACCCGTGTCCCTTCCTTAGCCCTTTATGTTCCGGGGCAGCGGTAACCCTTTCGGACAATCCCGCTGACCCGGCAGGCTTCGGCCCTAACGGGCCCCTTCAATTGATACTGACATCTCTTTGAGGCGCGCGTGGAACACGTACCCGCCCGCGCCGTCCGGCACAGGCCTGGTCCTGATCGGACGGTGAGCTACCCATTACTGTCCGTCCGCAGGCCCGCGCCTACGGTGGCCGGGAGTCGTCACGCGGCTCCCGACGCCCGGAGCGTCTCCCGCGGCGGCTGGGACGGGAGGCTCTTTCCCTCAGCCATCCCGCCACCTCCTTCGCTAGCATGACTGCTTCGCAGAAGGACGTGACTGGCTCCCACTCCCTCTCCCTCCGGACCATGGCTTGAACCAGGGCCGGACGCGAGAGGTCGCCGCCGCTGCCGATCGCCTCTACGAGAACACGGCGGTGCTCCGCCCAAGCGGGGCAGACCTCCACCGTATGCTCCACCGTGTCCTCTGGGCGATCCTCGCAGTGGTGACACCCGGGCGTTTACTTTCGCCTGATGATGTGCAGGAACCTCCCGAAACATCCGTGTCCGGTATGGTATGGGACCCCCTTTAATTATTATTATTGTTATTACAGCGGTCTTGTAGTGCACTGCACACTCTTTGAAAAGTGTCTTACTATTATGGTTCAAAAGTTACAGCCCCGTGACAGACGGACGGACAGCGGAGCCTTTAGCGTCCCGTTGACAATCTTTAAGTACGGAACCTTAAAAAGCAAGTTAAAGTGGTCGACTTTTTATGAAACTCAGGACTATTATCTCATAAATGTCACGCGTAAATTCCCTTGAACGTTGTCAACTCAAGTAGGTACTTAACCCTTTACAAGTCAGGAAGCACTATACTTATTTTTATTATTATTTTTGCTGACGCTGAGGTTTCTGATTCATGCTTATTTATGAAATAAGTACCTACATACTGAACTATTATACATTTTGTGTACTGGCTTACAGACTGGGTTAAGGTAGGACAGTAAACTGCTGTGGTTAGTTTAACCACATTATAAGGCTAGGTACGCACGACGACATATCAACCTATAATTCCAGTATAAGCTGACTTCTTATTGTACGAAAAGCCTATACAATGTGAGGTCAGCTAAAACTGGAAAGGTAAGTAAGTTTATCTTGACGTCGTCTTGTGTACAACCGACGTTCGCAGTTTAATTTAAAATTCATATTCCTAAGAAAGAAAGAATAGATTTACTTATCTGGTGAATACCAGATAGGACATAGTTAAACAGGCGAATAAATACCTACATTTTAAGTTTTCCCCAAAACAGAAGTCAACATGCACGAGTTCGCAACGGTTCTCCTCCTGAAGTCCCATCTCAATTTCTCAAATATACATCGTTTATTTCTAGTGTATTTTCATGGTGTATTTTTAGCTGTGTAAAGTTGAGGAAACGGATCCTTTAAAAGACTTGCCAGCACCCTAACTAATTGCGTAACGCACTTTCAATCAAAATCTGAATTATTTTGAAGGATATTGCTAATTCATTGCTTCTTAAGTTCGAAAAATTCGTCTGCTCAACAACGTAAATAACGCAATGAAAGTTGTTACTTAAACTGTCAAAATGAAACCCATTGCTATTATTAGTGTGTTACACAATTACCCCACTGGCCCAGTAAAGCCAAGGAAACTGCAGTCTGCATTCCAAGATACAAAAGGTAGGTTATTTTACTTCTTAACATTGGGAATTTGTGATAATTTTAAAAGGTACCTATCTATCTACCTATTGTGACCTCTCAAGCTCCGGTAATGAGACACAATTGATTTTCTATTGTATCGCGACATAGGATACGCGCGGTGCTTGACGGGTTAAAATAACATTGGAGATAAGCTAGGTACATTATCAAATTTATCAATAACAAATGATTTATTTATTGGATAAAGAATTATCTTTACGCAAGTATTTTGAACAAACATTTTTCCTCCTTGGCGTTTTAGCAGTAAAAAGTGGATAAATATTGGAGACAAACATGGAGCCACTTGAAAGGCTGGTAAAGTGAAGTTTGATGAGAAGGTTCCCAAAGAGTTATTTATCAAAGGAATTCTATGACGGAAGATATTTTTCTCTCTTCTTAATTCGTAGGGATTGGGATAAGACGACCCACTGCTGACCGGACTTTGTACTTCCATATTCATTTAAAAATATTGGAAAATTGGAATAATGGAACTTCAGGAATTCATGGAAGTAAAATGTTTACACAAGTAGGCATAGTAGTAGGTAGGTACCTACAAACAAAGAAATTGGAGATAATAATGGTATCTACTTAAACTTTTGACGTAGGATTATTTCAGGTATCTCAGTTGTCATTTGTGGACGAGAAACGAGTAGGTAGTACTTATATTTGTTAAGTTGATTGTTAACTTGTTTCCATTTATTTTGGCTAAGCTTTAGTTTATCTGCCGTGCAGTTGAGAGTCCATATTTTTTTCACAGAAAGAACTTATTATTAGAAGAAGCCCTTAAATCGACGACAGATACCTAAACTAAAGTCCTACCTTTATTTTTAATATACTACTATCTGTATTCCCCTTTAAATAAATAAAAAAGATCGGCAAAAGCACAGATTACAAATCAGTCAAAATTTATTTTCATAAAGCGAACTATAGAATACCTGAAAAGTAGGACGTAAAATCGGGATTCTGGCTGTAGCTATGGCACAGGAGCGTTGAGTTTATTGCAATGTCCGTTTCGGGAAACGATTTGTCTGCACTTATATGACGAGCGGTGAGAATGCGCGTCCCACTGCTAGCTTCCCCTGACAAATCCATTTTAACTAAATCACTCAATCTAGTTAGAAATTGTCACATAAAGTTTGTTATTTTTTATTGTTGAGACCCACTTTTATTCATAACATAATCGAAATTCGGTTGTTACTGTATTTCACTGGTTTTAAAAATCGAATTTCGCGCGTCATCCGCTTTCCACGATTGGTGCGGGCGCCGAGGCGAAGGCATCTGAGCATACTGCCAGAAACAAACAGCCAGCTCGCTGTCGCCGCTTATTGCGTTCACTTTCTTTCGACATTTTAGTGGCCTGTCTGCGCAACGCCTTTACTAGTGATGTTCGATACTCCTATTTTCTTTCAATACTTGTTTTGACTCAAATAAAAGTAGGTATCCCAAATATTGACCGATTGCGGTTATAGTATCCAGTTATGACTAGAGATTAACGATAACAGTGATAACATTGCCAAAGTAATGATAAGATTACACTATGTTGCACGTACCAGCAATGTTTTAGTTAATATTTGTATCATTCGTTGGTAAATATTGTGCCAATATTATTATACTAGCTGCGCCCCGCGGTTTCACCTGCATAAGTGTCGATCCCGTGGGAATAGCGGGATAAAACTATCCTATGTCCCTCCCCGGGATGCAATCTATCTCTCTGCCAAATTTTATCGAAGTCCGTTCAGTGGTTTAGGCGTGAAAAGGTAACATACAGACAGACAGACAGTAATAGTATGGAATTCTCTGTGAGAAAGCTAAGCGATAATAACTATAGGAACTGCTAAAAAGTTGCAAATATGAATCATATTTTGTCAAAGCCAAAATAATTTATTTGCCAGAAACACGGTAGGTACATAGGATTTTCATATTTATGAGCACATACAGACGCCAGCAGATCAAGCTCTACAATCTATCTAATTTATTGAATAGATTTTCAACTTTATCGCTAAAGCATAAGGCTTAAAGTTGGTTGGGAAAATTTGACAGTTTCGGGTAGCTTGATGTGCTGGCGTCTGTACATACCTTTAACTAGAACAGACGAGAATTTAATTAGAAAGTAGTTTGGTGTGATGGGGTAGCTGCGTGTGTTACAAAAATAATAGATAATAGTAGGTAAGCACAACTACCATCACACCAAACTACTATCATTTTATCGACACCAACATTATCGACTTTGCACAACACTACCTTACTATGAGGTAACACTCGTGGTTCGTGGTAACATTAAAAATCGGTGGGTAATATCCAACAGGCCAACTTCATGCTCTGCTTGTAGCAAAGATTGCTAACACCATTGGCATTATAAACAATATAATATGTGATTATATGTGCCATATGACGACATCCCAGCGATTATCGAAACAATTGCCTAATAAAAAGTTATCGAACGGTAATGGGGATTACTTATAAAAAAAATTGTGTATATGGCCTATTCCCTCTCGTAGTTCCGTACATAGATATACCTACTTAGGGCTAATTTTCCCATCGTCAGATAACTTTTATTCGAAGAATTAAATTGACGTTTGACAGTTTTTGTATTAATTAACTGTCAAAATTTCAAAATTATTCCTCGAATAAAGTTAGCAGATGATTTAAAAATCAGCCCTTACTAAATTACTAAGTAGGTAGGTATGTACATTCCATACATTCCATAGAACTCAGCCATTTATTGAGGGAAGAGCAACAAACTTTCTCTTTTATTTTGTACCATAGCAGGTAGCAGGCAGGTAGGTGGCAGGTAGGTCTACTTAAACAGTACCGCATCTTCCACATCATGACACACCTTCTAGATTTAGAGATACCACACTACTTTCGACTTTAACTACTTAGGTACTCTATTTAATGGTAAATTGGTAAGGGACCTAGGTACTTATATTTCGTGGGTCTTGTAGCTAAATAATAATCAGCCACACGGGTTGGTCGAAGGATTAAGCTGCGCTTGCCGTGGTTGTTCGTGAATCACATCGACCAACCATTACATATCGAGAACCCACCGTGCCTCGGAAAGCTCGTTCTAAGGGGCACAGACCTAAAGCGCGGTTACCTACTGTCCGACTGCATAGAAAAGAAAGAGAAGCGCGATGACACAACGCTGGTAATTTATTGCAAAATATGAAACAATTATTTAATTGCAAAAAATCTATTGTTTGGACTAAAACACTAGTATTTTATTGTATGTTGCTTGTAGAATAATCTGGCAAATAAAACAGAATGATTAAATATCGATGATTCCTACGTACATAAGGTCAAATCAAAAACCGAGGTTTACAGGAGAGTATATTAGTATGGTTTTTATTGTAAAAAGAAAGTTTTGACAGGTATCTTCATGATTTTTTTCAATCGTATCAAATTACCTAGCCTTATCCCAACTAGGTTGGGATAAGGCTAGGCAAATTGATATATTGGCCTACATCCATACTAATGTACTAATCTATAATTCTATACTAATCCATACTAATATTATAAATTCGAAAGTAAGTCTGTCTGTCTGTATGTTACCTTTTCACGCCTAAACCACTGAACGGATTTCGATAAAATTTGGCAGAGAGATAGATTGCATCTCGGGAAAGGACATAGGATAGTTTTTATCCCGATATTCCCACGGGATCGACACTTATGCCGGTGAAACCGCGGGGCGCTGCTAGTATATATTGTATTACTAGCTGACCCGGCAAACGTTGTTTTGCTCCTACACTACTCCTACCCTACTTCTACCCTACTCCTACCCTACTCCTATATCGGTGTGAAGCATCACGCCTGTACTCTCCCAAGGGCAAAGAGGTTCATAAAACAATTCGTTGTCAATTAAAACCGTATACTTACATCCATATCTATCTATATATATAAAAGAAAGTCTGTTAGTTACACCACTTATAACTCAAGAACGGCTGAACCGATTTGGCTGAAAATTTGTAGGGAGGTAGCTTAGAGCCAGGAGACGGACATAGGATACTTTTTTTTTTTTTATAGTAGGAGTAGGGTAGGAGTAGGGTAGAAGTAGGGTAGGAGTAGTGTAGGAGTAGTGTAGGAGTAGGGTAGGAGTAGTGTAGGAGTAGGGTAGGAGTAGTGTAGGAGTAGGGTAGGAGTAGGGTAGGAGTAGGGTAGGGTAGGGGTAGGGTAGAAGTAGGGTAGGAGTAGTGTAGGAGTAGTGTAGGAGTAGGGTAGGAGTAGTGTAGGAGTAGGGTAGGAGTAGTGTAGGAGTAGGGTAGGAGTAGGGTAGGAGTAGGGTAGAAGTAGGGTAGGAGTAGTGTAGGAGTAGGGTAGGAGTAGTGTGGGAGTAGGGTAGGAGTTGGGTAGGAGTAGTGTAGGAGCAAAACAACGTTTGCCGGGTCAGCTAGTTAATATTATAAATTCGACTCTGTCTGTCTGTATGTTACCTTTTCAAGCCTAAACCACTGAACGGATTTCGATAAAATTTGGCAGAAAGACAGATTGCATCCCGGGGAAGGATATAGGACAGTTTTTATCGACATACCTCGCGGGGGAAGCCGCAAGCGGAATCTAGTTACATATAAAAAGAAGGCTTTTATTATCCACTACAGGGCAAATGCCTCTCTCATACAGAGACGAGCATTGATCACCGCGCTTACTCAAGACGGGGGTGACGATTTCAGACTACAAATTAACATACATCATCATCAGACTACCCTTTTCCATATTGAGGTTGGCTTCTAGTCTAACCGGATGCAGCTGAATAGCAGTACCTATTTTACATGGAGCGACTACCTATCTGACCTCCACAAACCGTTAGGTACTGGGTAATACGATACCCCTTGGTAAGACTGGTTGTCAGACTTTCGGGCCTCTGACGACTCATAAGGACTGCCAAAGATTCACGAGTGACAGCCGGGACCAACGGCTTAACGTGCTTTCCGAGTCACGGAGGGGTCTTGATTTGTAAAGCTGGTCACCCATCTACGGACCAACCGCGGCAAGCGTAGCTTAACCTGATCGATCGACCCGCGCGGCTGTTATTACTTAGCCACAAACCCCTCTACAAAACACACACAACGACAAATGAACTAAGTCCTAGGTTTCCTCACAATGTTTTTCTTCACCGATGTCTGTAATGTCCAAGATAAAGTCAGAAAGTACAGACGCCAGCAATCAAGCTACCCGAAACTGTCAAATTTTCCCAATCAACTTTGAACCTTATAATTTAGCGATAAAGTTGAAAATATATTAAAGAAATTTGATAGATTGTAGTAGCTTGATGTGCTGCATGGCGTCTGTACATGACATAAGAATTGAAAACGTCACATTGTTACTTGCCCGGATTTGAACCCACAACCTCCCGTATTCATTGGGCCAACACATCATTTATGTAGGTACCTACTTTTGTTTTATAAAATTCATAATTGGCAGAAGGCTACTCTTTCGAAAAAAGCTTAAAAACAGCGTGCAGATAAAGAAGCAGCTTTTCTCCGGAACTTACAGAGAAATTATATCTGAAAAAATAGTTGGTAATCGTAATTTGGTTTAGCCATAATTTTTCTATCGATATCACCTATTAAGAAAAAAAACCACCAAATCACCTCCAAATCGTTGAGATGAAACCATTTTACTCCTTCATTTTTTATCAAAAGAATATAAAAAAATATCTACTGCTTTGCAATACAAACGAAAATTATTTGGTTTTGTTACTTTTTAAAAACATGTATATTTTTTAATATAATAAATTAAAAATGCGATCGTTTAAAGTCCGTGTCTATATCATCCCCGCACTCGTCCACGAATTCAGTGCGGGGCGCCTCGTGTTGCTAGGCAACGCGACGCCCAAATGCACAAGGTCGTTGGCATGAATACAAGCCTTAATGTTCCCACTGCTGGGACACAAGCCTCCTCTCGGTGAGGTGGGCTGTAATCTACCACGCGGGCCCAGTGCTGGCTGGTAGAAGTCTGATTGATAATGTCTTCGAATTTTTGATTCTAGGACATACCGGTTTCCCTACAATGTTTTCCGTCACCGTTTTGAGAGCAGCGGTGATGAAATAGTTTACACAAAGTAAAGCACCTGTCTGGGTCCGAACCTACGACACGTAAATCACGGCCGTTACCACTGGGCCACCACAGACTGCTCTCACATACATATTTTTTATTTTAATGTAACGAATGAGGAAGGAAAATACTATTATGTCCACTCTTGAAATGAATATTTTTCCAACAGAAGTACGGAATGCTAATGCATTACGCAATATATAATGTTCATGTTTAGCATTAAAGGTAAATAAAATACATCATAATACGATAATAATAATACAATCTATACATAATAGGTACCTAGGTATATTAAATAATAATAACGTAACAAAACGTAGCAACACTTCTCAACATAAACATAAAATCACGGCTGTTTTCCCGGGTGTATCTAAGTGTATCGGAAAAGGCTAGGCAAATGATGATGATCTATAGGAACACCCACATTTCGCTAGTTATGTTTAAGTCCCATGTAATAGGGGGCGATGCTATTGCTGTCAACCGGACACAATCCAGAGGATCTACTCCCTAAGCACTCCGTAGTTCCAGCCGAAGTTACTGGCGTTCCTACCACGTTCCTACAACGAATCACCTTCGGACATTCCGAACTAAGAATGAATGACAACACGATTTGACAGTTGTCCTTACTGCCGGATGTGTCATAAGCCCTTCCGCAAAACAGAATTAATCTGGAGTAGGGTTTACTCCTAAGTATCGAACTATTTACGGATAGGCCCGTACCATCGTTGACGGACAGGACTCAGCTGCTACTGTGAAATTCGTGTCAACATATTTTTACGGGTCACGCCTGACACGAAATACGGTATGGCTGACTGAGTATCTTACGGTTTATCCTTACCAAAGACTATATCTTTGATCCTCTTCCTCTCTCAGCCCAATGCGGATCACAGACGCAATGTGACGTAAAATGTACTATATCTATAGCTCTGCCCTTCATATCCGCCTTCGGAGAATGCAGCCGTTCGTCACGGCTCCAGTTTCACCACCATTTCCTCGCCTGATCCTAAGCGAAGATGCGACCGAAGATGCTTTTGGACTTTTGGAACTCTGCTCAAATCATCAGGCGTCGTTCTCAAATATTTATTTTATTTAAGCAGCAGAATAATTTTATCAAGCGTGGTAAGAAAGCTAATAAAAAAATATATAAGTATATACGCGATCTATGTACGCGACGAATTGATAACCTCCTCCTTTTTAAGAAGTCGGTTAAAAAGAAAAATAAGAGAGAGGTATTTATTCGGCACAGCAGTACAGTAGGTATGCAAGGTGTAGGTAAGACATACGCAAACAAAAAAATTAAATAGGTATCATAAAATATTTATTTAATTTTTGATAATTATTGTACGGACGCCAGCAGGTCAACCTACCCGAAACTGTCAGATTTTCCCAATCAACCTTGAACCTTATGATTTAGCAATAAAGTCGAAAATCTATTAAAGAAATCTGACAGATTGTAGTAACTTGATGTGCTGGCGTCTGTACTCTGTGGTTTTTGGTTTTTGTACATGAGATGTCAGTGATGTCACAAAAAGGAAAAAAACAAAAGATGTATTGTACATCTTTTGTTTTTTTCCTTTTTTTAAATTAAAAATAATAAAAACGAAATAAAGAGGTTTTAAAACTTGTTGCCTCTAACACAAGTATCTAACATAATATTTGAACTGCATTAAAAACATAAAATAAATATCTATTCTTGTGTGCCTCGCCGTGTGTGTGGCCGCGCAAAATATGTTCATTTCAGCAATACCTAGTAAATTAATTATAGCAATAGCAGTACCTATCTAAGTAGGTGACCGAGTAGAGGTGACTAGACTAATGACTTGAATGAGTAATTATCCTACTTGCTTGTTTGTTGTTCAAAGAGCAACAACAGTCGGGTAGTGCCCAGTTATTACATTTACCAATCCATGATAATCCCTCAAAGGATAGGTATGTAATCCATCAGTCCAATCAAACAGAAGAGTTTTATGAACGCAAGACTTGCTTGTAGGTAACAAATTACTGAAGAGTAGAAAATACTTTGAAGACTAGTAGGTAAATATTTATGGTAGGTACAGACGCCAGCACATCAAGCTACTACAATCTGTCAAATTTCGTTACTAGATTTTCAACTTTATCGCTAAATTATAAGGTTCAAAGTTGATTGGGAAAATTTGACAGTTTCGGGTAGCTTGTTGTGCTGGCGTCTGTACATTGTTCAGTTGTTCTTGTGAAATCTTGTGTGAATAAACTAAAACTTAAACCGTAGTGTTCTCACAGCATCGTAACTTATATTTTTAAGATCATTATAATATGTCGCAGATGAATTGTCGATTTGTCGAATTCGCTGTTTTACAAAACTGCTAGTTGTTTTACAAAACAGCTCCGTTAAATGTAACAATTGAACGACGATTAGCAGTTTTTCATAATTACCTACCTATCTACTGAAATAATTGATTAAACATTTTGTACCTATTTATCAAAGCACCACCGGGCTGTGACCCAACGATAAGAGGCTATCATAGTTACTTTACTCTTTGGAGGCTATGTAAAACAGGGTGAAATGAAAAGGTAGATTTTAGTTCTAAATTTTGTCGCTCGTGGCTGTGTCACTGTGTCATAACAACAATAATGGCGTCCGAAACCGAAATATATAAAACGAGTATGAGTGACATTGACCCTAACTCAAGTGAAAACAATGATTTTAGGGACAATTTTAATTAAAAGTTATCACAGTTTTATGAAACTCAGTCCTAAAAATATTAAATACCTAGTCAAGTACCTAATTGCACTAACTGCGACCAACCAGCACCCTAATTTCGTAACACACTAATTACTCTCAATTTGAATCATTATTGCACTAGAATTTGACCAAGGTTTTGAGATGTTTCCCTTTGACACTACACCCGTAGCTCGTATCAATAAGCCAGGCCGTCACACTTACACTGACATATATTAGTCCATATCTTGAAAATTACTGAATCGATTTTAATTAAACTTGCACTGTTCCCTAAAGTAAATGTGAGCCAATAAAAAAATGGTCACGATCCGATCAAGTTGCGGAGAAATGCGTGGACAAACATACATACATATACATAAGTACCTACTTACATTTATAAAATTTTGTACATTTGTTTGGAAGCCCTAATAAATTGTCATAATTATGTGAATTTATTGCAGTTCCAATAATATCACATACATACACTGTCGAATTGATAACCTCCTTTTTTTTTGAAGTCGGTAATAATGCATTAATTGCGAAGGTGTTTTTATAAACATAATATAAATACTTATCCAAATAAGTTAGTTATATTTTGTTCAAAATTAAATACCTACTTGTGATGACACCAGTATTTAATTTTGAACAAAATTGCCCTTGACATCATTATTGATTTCAATGAATATCTTAGGATATAATATTTCCTTATTAGATAGAATATATACTATCATAGTTTTAAAATAACTCCGCAAGGCAGCCGGTCATAGGGTTCCTCCTATAGGTACTTAAGTAATAATCTTAATAATGACACTCCTATAGTAATGGAATATATTTTAGTAGGTTTTTTCCTCAAATTAACGCGGGTGAAAGCGCGGGGCACAGCTAGTTAATAAAAACTGCAAAGCTGGGGCGCCGGCAGGTCGCCGGTCGTCTCCCGGGCAAAAGAAGGGGCGGACGTATTATGTGCGAATGAGAGCAATATACATAGACCGAAAGAACATTAATGCTTCCGATAGAGGCGATAGATAATACCCATGTTGTGGGTTTGTTTGATCATATTTCTGAGCAATTTCAACTTTAAAGGTCAAGTATTTCATTTCCTTACAAGCTAATCTAGGTACCGAATTACCGATAGCTGGTAGGTAAGTAATAGTAAGTATTACTAATTAATATCAAAACAAAAAACAAACAAAATCGGTTCAGCCGTTTGGGAGCTACGATGGAACAGACAGACACACAGATACACAGAATATCACTCCTTACATGCTCTGTGAACACAATAAACAACAAAGAAAGAAACAAAAAAAACATACTAAAGAGTATTTCTATCGAATATTATTTTAAACGATTTACAAGACCTAATCCTAGATTTAAACACAACGAACGTAGATGATGCATGTAAACAACTAACAGAACCTGATAATACATTGAATTTAATGGTAAATGATAAATGTAATGAAAACAATTTTTTTCGTGTATGACAGAATACATGTACTTCATCAAAACATTAATGGTTTACTACACAAAGCCGATGAATTTACAGTAAATTTAAATAACATTAACAAAAACAATGACATAATTGATGTGGTGTGTGTTACCGAGCATAATATGATAACAGACGATACTAAACTTCTCCAAATTCCCAATTATACTATGGCGGCAAATTTCTCAAGACCAAATAGAAATGGAGGTTCATGTATCCTAGTACGAAAAAATCATAAATTTAAGTTTCTTCAAGAAGCAAACCATGTAAGCGTATCCAACCTCATAGAATGTTCGGCTATTGAATTGTTAGAGCATAAGTTAATTATCATATGTATATATAGGCTAGTGATGAGCGTTGAATGAACGAACTAGTTAATTCGACCGTCGACGTACTGTGAACGAATCGACGGTTCACCAACAATCCATGGACTAGTCGAATCCGTAGACGTCTCAACAGCAGTCAACGACTAAACTGAATGCGAATGCGACTATCGACTCAAAAACTTAGGCAAGTAACACAAATTCATTCGTCCTTAGAAATAACATTATCGCTCAAACATATAAAATCATCGCCATCACCGTAGTAGACTTCGTTGCAAATCGTCTGCATAACCAAGTCGACGCATAAACTAGTCGACGAATTCAACTAGTTGATGGACTAGTCGATGAACAAAAATGGACGGTCTAGTTTCGTTAACGCAAAATGCGTCGACGACCCATCTCTAATATAGGCCTCCAAAGACTAAAAGGGATTGTATAGAAATATTTTTTAACCGTTTAACGGCTATGCTTGCAAAATTATGTACCAAATGTAAGAAACTTGTTATTTGTGGTGATTATAATATTGATCGACTAAAAGATACTCCTGTATCGAGAGAGTTTGAAGACTTATTACGGAACTTTAACTTAAAACTTGCAATAAATGAACCAACTCGTTTAAAAAGCAAAACGTGCATTGATAACATTGCTCATAATATAAGAGGCTGTAAACAAAGTGTCTTAGAACTAGCACTGTCTGATCATACAGCACAAATACTATCATGTCCTGTTAGGAAAACGTACTCAATAACCCACTGGTACAAATTTAGAAGAGACTATAGCAACGAAAATGTTGAAAAATTTATTAAATGTTTAAAAGCCCTAACTTTTAGTGATTGCTATGGTAAAAGTGACCCAAATGCTGCTTTTGAAGAATTCCATAAACTATTTAAACTTTTTTATGACCTCTGCTTTCCGAACATAAAAATTAAAGTCCCAATTATAAGAAATACTAAATGGCTAAGTAAAGGATTAAAAATATGTTCCCTCCGTAAAAGAATGCTACTTAAAACATATCGACTATCAGGTAATAATAGAGATAGGAGTGATTTTAAGAAATATGCAAAAAAGTTTAAAAGTATCATAAAACTCACTCAAAGGTCGCAAAACAACTATCATATCCAAACAGCCACAAATAAATCCAAAGCAGTGTGGCAAATAATCAATAAATACAAAAACAATAACCCCCCTGAAAAAATTAATAGAATAAAATATAATAACCAACGTATAACTGCTCCTGATATTATAGCACAAACATTCAACAACTTTTTTATTGATGACATTTCAAAACTAACGAATAATACTATAAACTACGCTAATATTCTAACCTATAACAAACCAAACTCTTGTTTCTTAGCACCCGTTACCCATTACGATGTTGCCAAAATAATCATGACATTAAAAAACACTAACAGTACAGGCTGTGATGGAATCTCCACAAAAATAATAAAACGTGTAGTACACGAAATTACTCCTATCATAACCTACATAATAAATCAGTGTCTTGAAGAAGGAATTTTCCCGACATATTTGAAAACTACTGTAGTTACACCAATATTCAAAAAAGAAAACACGGAAGATATACGATGTTATAGACCTATCGCTCTCATTCCAATAATGGCTAAAATATTTGAAAGAGTACTATATAATAATCTTAATGAATATTTCGAAAAAAATAAAATAATAATAGATAATCAAGTTGGATTTAGAAAGGGGAAATCGGTTAATACAGCTATGCATCAGTTTTTACAAAAAATTATAACGGAACTAGATAAAAAAAAACAGGTCACAGCCCTATACATGGACATGACTAAAGCTTCTGATTGTGTTGACCATGGACTACTACTACATAAACTAGAAATATACGGAGTTCGAGGTAAAGCACTAGAAATAATCAAATCCTATCTCAGTAATAGAATACAGTTCACTGAAATAACACAATTATGTCCATCCACAAAAACAGAAATTAAATATACATCGAGCCCAAGATACATAAAATATGGTGTACCGCAAGGGTCGATACTAGGTCCATTACTATTTCTCATTTATATTAATGATCTACCTAACGCTATTCGTCACCCTATGGTTTTATTCGCAGATGACAGTACGGCTCTTTTCACAAATAACAAAAATATAAAACATGAACTAGAAATAAATGATTCCCTATCTAAATTAATAAATTGGCTTACAATAAACAATCTTAAAATAAATCTTACAAAAACACATTACATGAATTTCAAGAACAAAAACGCAAACTCAATTCCATTATCTATTGAGTACAATAATGCAACTGTATCTGAGGTTACAAGTACAAAATTTCTAGGTATCTATATAGATTCTAATATGTCATGGAAAACACATGTAAATATTGTATGTAGCAAATTAAATCAATTCTCCTATGCCCTTTACATGCTCAAAAAAGTATCTAACCAAACCACGCTACTTAGTGCATATCATGCCTATGTGGGATCCACTCTATCTTACGGGATACTATATTGGGGATACTCAACTGATAAAGATATTGCGTTCAAGGCACAAAAAAAGTGTATTAGATCATTATGTGGGATACACCAAATAGATTCATGTAAACCTCATTTCATAAACCTCAAGATATTAACCCTCCCTGCTCAGTATATCTACGCGGCCTCAATATTAGTTAAATCAAACATCAGCATCTATGACACATTAACAAGCAGTAGACTTAAAAATACATTACGCAATAAAACATCTCACACTGCAGTCTATAGCAATAGTATTTTTTGTATGGGTATAAAAATATATAATAAGCTACACATAGACATAGGAACCTGCATTCAATTGCTATTTTTAAAAGGAAGCTAAAAGACTTCCTGATTACAAAGGCATATTACTCTGTTAAAGAATTCCTTGATGAAAAATAATTATTTAATATTAAAATTATTGTGATATCTACTTATAATGTGATATAAATTATAAGAATAGTATGCTAAGAATGTGATATAAAATGTTTGAATATTGATAATATAATTATTATAATGTAAACTGTATAACTGTAATAATGAGTATTACATACTTTTTTAATATTTCTAACCATTTAAATTGCAATGCCTTAACAGGCAACTAAGTTCTAAGAACCTACCTATTGTTAACATCTGCAAAATTCTATACACTTAGTTCGCAATAAAGAATTTGAATTTGAAAATTGAAAATTTTAATTCTATTCTCTGTTTTGTATGGGTTTAAATATTGCTAACTAGTGTATTACCGCCACCTAATGTAATTCACCTAGAACATTAATTGAGAAAAGTTTAGCTACTTGACGCTAGATGGCGTTCTCTCACAAAGCAGTTATCCGACATTTATTGACATTTGTCTATGATAAGTTGTAATCTAGATAATAAAAATTATTATTATTAAGAATAAATATGCATGTATATTATACGAAGCTGTATCAAGAAAAATGTAATTATGCATAGAATTTTAAATCATAAGTAAGAAAGAACAAGAACTAGTTTTTTTACAACTTGTTGATACACATAAATAATTAGGCTGACGGAATAATTGCCTCTACGCTAGTAATATATAAGTCAATGCCTCAATAGGATTATTTTCTAGTAGGTATTATTATCTGATCTACTATCATCCGGTTAGACTGGAAGCCGACTCCAATATAGGAAAAGGCTAGGCAGAGGATGATGATTATCTGATCTAATCTAAGTACTATATTTAGCCATAAATACATAAACTGTAGGTATAGATCGAAATTATGTTGCTTATTTCCTCAAAACAAAACATGTAGGCTACTATGTGTCCGTGTTTACATTATTTACTTATGTAATCAGAAATAAAATGAGGACATACTTACCTAATTGAACAGAGATATTTCGAAATGTAAAGAATTGAGAGAATGATGTAAGTAGGTATCTACTTAGGGTAAGCTGTACCTACAGGAAAAACATATTTTATTTTAAACCATTTTGCAACTCCTGTAGGTATTTTAGTAAAATATGATCATGGCTGTTTTAGCTGTTTATGATAAGTACCTATATCTCAATAGTATATGAGGTTATAAACAGATTCGTGTAACATAAATATCCAAAATGCCCCAATGTAACTTTGGTATTGCCTAATCTGACTGAAAATGCGATTAGATTTATCAAAATAAAGATAGAAGATAACGTCTGTAGGTAAACATTGGACATGTATCCCAGTGTCGCAAGTTGGTAGTAACAATACCAGTATAACAGTAAATTAATGTCTTTGCAGTAGCTGGCCGAAACGCCAGGCCAGCTCTAGAGCTCTATGTCACACTGACGCCAGGAATATACTATGCACTGACGTGTCGTCGACTGTGTCTACTCATCATCTTCCTGCCCTTGTCCCGTGTTACTTAGGGGTGGAGCAACCCGTTTTCTTCTTCCATTCTCCCCTGTCAACCCCTGTCTGTCTGTCTGTGTCCTGTCTGCTATCATTCCCTTCACTTTCATATCATTCCTCACACAATCCATCCATGTTTTATTTGAGCTTCCTCTCCATCCATCGACCGTATCTACTACGGTATAAAAATTGTCATAATATTTTTCTCGTAACTTCTGTTGAGTCAAAGTTCTGGTTATTGTAAAATGACTCATTAAATATTATATGGGAAGTACGATAGTAGATACGAAATGCAGGAAACTTTTTATTAGGTACTATGTTTACAATTTTTTTATTAGGTATTTCAAATGAAACTATCCCATATAACGTGTCCCTCATATCCAGTAACAGGAGACTTTAAAATAAAATTAAACGTAGTAGCTTGTGTTATCTTTATTCGAAGGTCAAATTATAGTCAGTCCGCGTCACCCAATACTTTAAATTACAACGTAGGTACATTGTTTACCTAGGTACTGTTAATATAAAATTATTTGCGTTATATTGTTATATATCGTCTAAAAGATGAAGTAATAATTGTTATTTGTAAACACCACATTTGATTTCCCTATTGAGTTATTTTGCAGCAATTTAAAGTTCTAAAATCCACGTGGTCGTCAAATACCTAATAATATTTCAGAGGAAGCGTGCTAAAATATTATTTTAATTAATATCCTTGAGGAACATCCTAAATTCGCTATTTTAAGTATTTAACTAACTAATTGCAATAACCCAACAAATATTTCAAGATCTAAAAGTACCTAAATTGTATTTGTAAAATGACACCACACTTGTATAAAAACGTGGTTACAAAAAGCAACGGTCGCACTATTTAGGAGTCAACGACTCCATGTGGCAGTCGTTTTAATGTTGCTGGTAATTACTTCCATCCATGGCTTACAAATATACTACCCGTGCGCGATAAAGTTCGGACCAGCGCGGTGACGTCACAGTGGCGTGTTTGTACCCTAGTAAAAAAAATAGCGATGCGAACGGTACAATACGGGCGCCATCGGGGAACTGCAGGGGAAGCAGGCCCCCGCCCAACTTTGTCCCTTCTAGGAATGCGACTCCCCAGTCGCATTCCTAGAAGGTCCCAAGTTCTCAATTTATCGCGCACAGGTAGTACTAGGGTCCATAGATTCCTGAGATACCTTGGTTTTAATAACACGATAGCATACAATAACCAAAGTTTAGTACAAAAATTTTTAAGACATTCAATATTCATCCAGAAAACATAAAAGTTGTAAAACAGTCATGAAGATATGTAGCTACCTAGAGTTTTAAACGGTCATAACAATACATAGCTACCTATCACAATAAACAATCTATGTGATCGTCGTCTGGAAAAAACCGAGGGCATTGTCCGTTTTTAGTTTTCTTTCGCCCAACCAAGACTCGCAGATATACAAATAAACATGGCCTACACTACTCTGGCCGTTGATATTTTAACATTGTAGTTAGCGATAAACACATTAATTCGTCATTTTGTACACGTGATCGTGATGTTTATATTTAATTATTAAAACTGATAAGTGTAACTCTGCATTTAGATTAGTTATCAAGTTTATGTAGGTATTCAGTGTTACCTACGTCTAATTTAACAATTAGCTTGTCTCTTAGGTAAGCTTCTTAGTTTTAAAATTATATAGCAAGGATCTATTAATGACATCCATTCATTTAAGCAAATCAGGTCGGAATACCCATACCTACTTATCTGGTTGCTTGTCTGGTTGCTTGTCAGCGTCGGCATACTTATTTTATAGGCTGGTTATTATACGTAGGTATGTACCAAAATGTTTCATAGCTCATCTCAACTTCAAATCATACAACATTTATTCACGTCAAACACGTCGACAAAATAACGAGCGGTGACTGGACCTACCTGTGTTCTCTTTATTCAAATGTTTTCATGCTGTAGCAAGCCAGTCGGTCGACTAGCTAAACCACTAACACAGAGATAACACCAGCCATTCACTGTACAGGCATATCGAGTATTCGAGTCTGTCTTGTGTTTATTTACGTCCATCGTATTGTTTGTATACAGCCCGGCACGACTGCGCATCAGACTACGTCATCCCTCCCCCCTCGTCTGTACCCCCGCGGAGGCCTGTCTTTCCTACGCTGGGGTCGAGCTGGCTCACTCGCTCATTCATTCGGCATTCGCAAACGTTGTTACTCGCCGCCCACCGTACCGGTGAGATCTCTAGTCCCTTACTTAATCAATCTTCAAATTCTAACCGTTTTATCCTTCACTATGTTGAAAGAGAAGTCCAGATATGACAATCGCCATTCCTCTGACGAACAGAACCGTCCACTAACCTCCAGTAGATTACCTGCTATTGAAGAACTCACCCTTGGCCTGAAACAAAAGCTTCACCTGCAGGCTCGAGCCCGTGCTGCACCTTACTACATTAGAAAACAAGAACCTGTCGATCTTGTGGAAAGGTTGCTGGAGCAGAATGCCCTTGTCGCCGAGGCTGTTCGGAGATTACAAGAAAAGAAGCAAGTGTGTCATGAAATTTCTGTAGATTCATAATTTATAAACAAAACATTTTAGTTGTGAAAGTGTCGAACGTGTTGTGAAATCGCTTGTGTGTAAGAAACGTGTCGGGTTACAATGGTGCTATATGCGGAGAGCGTGCAAGAAAGAGATAGCCACCAATGACGTGTCCCGCACGACACGAGTCACGAGAACGAACCAAAATGGCCGCGCGTACTCTACAATCATAATATTTATTCTTCGTTTTATAGTGACCTTAACTGATCATGATCAAAGTACTGAATGACGTAACTAGCCTTTAGTATTGTAATGCGTTCTAAAGTACTTATTTCTATATTAATTAAAACTTTGTGACTGAATGTCGCGTTAAGACATTTCCATCTAATTAAATTAGCTAATGTGAAGTATAATTCAAGAGCTTTAACTATTGTTTATGTAATTATTTAAAATATTCGATAGCAAATATCCGTTGTCTTTCATACCTACTTCATGTTTCTACACCTAAGTGAACTGCTTTATTAGTTTTAATACTTATTACCTCCTTGAAATGATTTCTTATCTCAACAACATTACATCAGATATTTGGTTTTAAATATTTCTACACTAGCGAAACATCTAATGTAAACACTCAATTAGGTCATTTTTTGTGTTATAAAAACTTTCAAAAAGTGATTGTAGAGATAACAGTACACTTTTACATTGTATTAAGTACCGTACAGTTACTTCCTCGCATGTGGTAGTTTACGGAAAATTTATTTGTCGCATGATGCTATTTCAGAAAGTACCTTCTTGTTGTGACGGTCACAGTGCAACCTAGACAATTTGTAGGGTTTAGTTTTATAAAAATTCCTATTTAGATAATACTTTATTTCATCAATGTAGTAATTATGTATAATTGTACCAAAATATGGTATAAAAATCATCATAATATTACATGTGTGCATGTTTTAGTGCATTTTGTGATTTTTAGGTAGTTTAATTTATCGTCGATCTTGTGATTTAGATAATAATTAAGTAATAAAAGGAATTAATTTCAAAAAATAAATTTTTTGAATTAAGTTCTTGAATTTAGCTGTACAAAATATTTAATTAGCTATCTACGAAAACTTTCAGTGTTAGATCTATTTTTCGTCTATTAAATATTTGATGAATAAAATGATTATCTTTTATTTTAAATAACCTTTCCACAGAAATATAACAGTATGAAATACTTCTATTCTAACTTATATTGATCTCGCACGAGCCTACCACGTGTTATATTTTGTACCTAGATACCTACGCTGCATTAGTTAAGCACATACTATTTTAGATACTAGATCATTTGCTATTTTTGTTGCGAACTTGCAAAAATGGAGTTTACTTCGGTCATGGATGAAGCATAAATGGAAAAATATTATACAATCTTATTATTAGTCACCTTGATTGGCTTGATGTTGTTTACAATAACAGGAAATATCATATCATAATATTATTTTCCTACTTTATCGTCTATGGTATCAGCTCATTATAATAATACTAGTAACGGCATCTAGTGTCGAGTAGTAGAAGGAAATAAGTTCAATTTGTCAAAACCCAAAAGCCTCGTGTTCATTTATAGCACTCTGAATATTGTTTGACATTGACAATACTAAAGTTGTCAAAGTCACAGATGTTCGATGTTTTTTGTAAATTCCGAGAGTTCCGTATAATTTAAAAGATTTTAACTCTTCTTAAATTGGTAAATCGAGTGACTATTTCTTTATTTCGTTACAATAAAAAATAAAATGAATATGTGTTGAGTGTGTTGACCTGAAAAATAATGTAAAGACGTATCAATGTATGAATATTCTCGACATATTTTTGCCTGTATGGCTTTAGTCATTAATTTACGGCACCCTAAAAACTGCTGCTAAGCCTACGCAAAAAGTAAATATTTGTATAAAAATCTTCAAAAAGCAGTTTTCACCAATTTAAATGTTAAGAAATAGATGTTTCTTCAATTTATTCAGAATAAAATGTTTACCGGTGAAGTTGCATCTCAAGTGTAATATTGTTGTAGTGCGTCGTAATCTGTATCAATTACAAAGTTTGCGCTTATCGTCAGTATTATACCGGCTGGCAACAAAGCCTAGAATCAGTATTGCTTTGTCAGCGAAGATGGCAGCGACGTGGTCAATGGGTCCGGGAACTTTGGATGTCCCTTTATCCCTGTTTGCTAAGAACAGGAATCGACTGGCTGACAAACTAAAAAGCGGGCAAGTAGTTGTTCTACAAGGCGGCGAAGATATAAGCCATTACGACACCGACGTCGAATATGTGTTTAGACAGGCAAGTTTATTTAATATAAAAGGTTCCCTTAATGCATAGGTACAAAGGCCAGCACATCAAGCTACCCCAATCTGTCAATTTTCCCAATTGAAAGAACCTTAACATTTGTAGTAAAGTTGAAAATCTATCAAAGAAATTTGACAGATTTGGGTAGCTTGATGTGACTGGCCTCTGTACCTACCTAATAGTTAGGTACCTAACCTACCTAACTCATGTCATCAATAATTAGTCCTTGTACCTATTAATCAACTACAATTATTGGATGCTGGATTTTATTGACCTACGTAATAAAAACAGTTATTAGGCGGAAGTACCTCTGGTTGATAAATAAATATAATGTTTTTTTTTTAAGTCAATTCCTACTAGGGGAATTCTTACATCCAATCTGATATTTTCCCTCTTATTAAATTCGTATACCCTCATACTTTGGGTTTTTCACTCCTGTTATGGAAAGGTGTGGTCAATTTAAGGGTGGTTCAGATCATCAAACTGAACAACTTTCTTCATGGGTTGGTCAGCAACAACGTGGACCAACATCATAATTGAGAAAAAATAATCAGCCGTCCCATACATTTGGGTCAAGTTTTGTAAGTGATAGCAAACCACACCTTCCTAATACAGCCTGTACAACGGCCTTGCCGCTGCCAGCGGCAGCTTAGTGCGGGGCGGCGGCCAGTAAAAACAAACTATGTATGTACAAAAATGTATGAACCATGACACGACGCACCGATTGCAGCGTCAACGCTAGCAGTTAACCGCACCACCTGCCGCTAAGCCAAAAGTCGTGGCCGGATGGTAACTAATTTATAGATGTTTGTTTTATCAGGAAGCCTATTTCACCTGGGTATGCGGTGTTCGGGAGCCAGGCTGCTACTTTGCACTGGATGTGGCTACCAGGAAGTCACATTTGTTTGTGCGCCGCCTACCAGAAGACTATGAAATCTGGATGGGCAAACTCCTGAGCTGTGATGACTTCAAGAATCTGTATGCAGTTGATGAAGTACATTATGTTGATGAGGTAAAAGAGTAAAATAACTGCAAACATCATTGTTTTTAGCCTTCATATAATTATCATCTGCCTAGCCTTTTTCTATGTTGGAGTTGGCTTCCAGTCTGACCGGATGCAGCTGAACACCAGTACTTTACTCTTAATTAATTACCAGTTTTAATGAATAAAATCTGAAAAGGGAGATAATTATGTTTCTAGAAACAATAACCATAGGAAATGATCATGCAATTAAGAAAAGTCCATTTAGTGAAAAATTTTGTTTTGAAAAATTTTGTGAAATAATTTCATTTTTATTTCAGCTCCAAAATGTTCTGAAAAGCTTGAACCCAGAGAAATTGTTGACCCTGGTAAGTCGGTGTATAATAATCTTTAAAATGACATAATTTATGTATGTATGTATATTTATATAGTAATTAAACCCATACAATAATTTGCAGTAACCTTATATTACAGAGTGGTCCCAACACAGACAGTGGCTTAACTGCCAAGGAGGCAGTATTTGAGGGAATTGATGAGTAAGTAAAACCTTTAACACAATAACTCCTGTAAAGTTGATATTTCATGTAGAATCTACATGAAATATCAACTTTGCAGGAGTTACATTGATCTACATTGTAGATCAACATTTAGTGTTTCTTTTGCTACTACCATTCACAAATCCCAAAGATACCCTACAAATCCAAACCTATGGGTTAAACTCTGCAGTTAGACAGTAAAATAATTATGTAAAATAATAGAATTTATAATAATGAACCAAGGTCATACATGTTATCAATATCAAAAGTCCAATTAGGCTAAGAATCAGCACTTTTCGAACGTCAAAATTACATAAGACAGTCCCCTAAAACGCCCGCCCTTCACCACTTCCTAGTACTTTTGGAAGAACTGGCGCAACAAACTCCCCGGCAGCACAATAGGTACCTACCTCTTACTGATCACTGATAGAAATTTCATCATCTGCCCAACTTATTCGCAACTATTTTTAGGGTTAGGTTCCAGTCTAACCGCATGCAGCTGAATACCAGTATTTTTAGATTACTGATAGAGATGTAAAGAAAAAAAGTGTATTAAAAAGTGGTAGGTACCTACTGCACCAACCCAAAATAAATGACCATAGGATGATAATGATTGTATGTTTTCTAAAGAGAATGATCACCCCATGCAAATTTAAATCTCAATGTGTATCATCAATATCTATTAAGTGGAGCTTGAAACCCTCAAAAACATTAAAATCTTGCCATCTTCAATAATTTTCTTATTTTTATTGCTGAATGGCAAATTGACCTCGATCACGCCTGATGGAAAGCGATGGATGAGGTCTATGATGGAACGAGCGTGCCCAGAAGATGCCTAAGGCACTGGTACATAATAGCATTAATAAAGGTTTAAATAACGATTTTCTTCCTTTACAGATTCAAAGTTGACAACGAAACATTATTCCCTATCATTGCGGAGCTGTGAGTATCTTATAATTAATCTAATAATAAGTATTATTATTCTGTAATAATAAGTATTATGTGATAGAGGATTGCTTAATATATATGTACCTATATCTAAAGAATTTTATCGTTATACACTGCTTATGTAAATGCAGTTATCAACGTTATCAGGAGATTGTTTTTTTTCCAATGCTGGGCACATGTGTTAGGATTTCATATTAGCGTAGTTTATTGTACAATTGTTGATTTAATTGCCTATTGTATTCACTTGTCAATGTGAAAACAAGTAACATTTAAGTAGCAATGAAACAGCTACATAAAATGTTCAGGGATCTAAAATTACCTTCAGTAGTGAATTAGGCTTGAGATCCCTAGTAATATTCAAAATACTGCATGCTGTAGATAGTATCAGATTATTAATTATGAGCTAATACCTGGTTATGCTATGCTATGGGTACCTGAAATAAACGATAATAATAATATCAGCCTGCCTACTGTCTCACTGCTGGGCAATAGCATGGGATCCTCTCTTTCCGCTTTTCACAAGACAACCAGCGGATGTTGAACCCCAGAAAAAAAAATTACGTTTTCATTTTATCATATTGAGATATAGGTATTTAGATACCCATCATCACGTCTGCGTAGTTTCGCTAACTAATTTAATATGACCTTGTCTAAATGTTTAAATCTACAAAATCCAAATCAGAAATCAACAAGTCATTCCTCTTTGTCCAAATAATTATGTACATCCGTTTCTCTAAGAATTTTGGTATATTGCCAAATTTAAGCGTCCACGCCTGACGTTACTAAATCTGTGCTTCTAGCATAACCACATAAATAAACAAAATAAACTCAAATATTGAGTTCATTGACCAAAGATAGTTCATCGAATTATATTAGTCATTGCTTTTCCCCGAAAAGTTTTAAAATAAAAGGCATATGTGACGTGTCTTTGTTTCATCATAGATACGTTCATTGCTAAAGTACGAAACAAATTTACCTACTAAACTAAACAAATGTACCTATCTTGGCATAGCATGATTTGTAAAATGAAATTATTGTCGTATGGATCGAATTCGCAACACAGTAATAAGCCCGAAGACAGGCATCCCCAATGTTGGCGATAACACCGCGAGGCTGAAATGGAACTAGGCGGGCCACACGTACAGGATGCATCAGAACAGATGGGCCAAGGTCGCAACGCAGTCATGGGGCAGGCATAAAAAACGCTGGCGCGACGACCCAGACTCTATTTTGACTGATTGGCCGGAAAAGGCAGCAGGTAAAGATGAATGGCGAACTATGGGGAAGACCTTTGCCCAGCAATGGGACAGCAAAGGTCAATAAACAGGCATGTTGGTAATTACACCATTCACAGTTATGTACTACATGATATCTGTCTATGCTATATCCGCGTCCTCCCAACAGCCATATTTATCTGGACACTATACCTACATAGTACAATATCTATTCTGATATCCACGCAAATATGTGTGAAGTAATAAACTGTGTGCACTTGTGCAGGCGCGTTATCAAGACCCCGGAGGAGATTGAAGTTCTGCGATACGTGTGCAAGATATCGTCCGATGCTCATAAACAGGTCATTATGTTTTAATTACATACACTTTTTAATTTGGTTTTCAACCATATTGTTAACTTTTTCTGTTGTTAAAATGAAAGAAAGAAAGAAAAATATTTTATTTAAGACATGCACAGGAAATACAAACAGTAAAAAAAAGGAGCATTTAAAACTATTTTTTTTTACGAATTGACAAGAAATTAAAAAAAAAACTGCGACACCAAAAAAGCTTCTATCTCAGCATAATGCTGCGATGTTTAAAAAATAAATACATTGTTCTGATAGGGCCCGCTGTGATGCCACGGATACACCTACCTACGGACATATAAATAAAACACCTTGTAGGTAGATTATAATAAGTATACTTAATCAGGCTTTCTGTTGTGTTCTTTCCACCAACAGGAAACCTGAATTCTAATAATGACCGAATCCCAAAAATGTACGGTCCAAAATGACCGCACTGAAAATGCTCCATTCTCCGAATTAATAATGTTCAATTCCAAGGTAAACCAATTTTCGAATCGAAAGGACCAATTCTCATTATGGTCACCTAAAATTACTTAATACGACGAGTTATATTAACACGTGAAGTTATCCCATCTATCTAATATAACATCACCCACACCGCCAGCTAGCGGGCGGGCGGGCTAGGCGGGCGAACATCGTTTCACCTCTTTACATACTTCGGTTCACACCGCGAGCTACCGACTAACCTAACGAGCTAAGCTAACGAAATATCCAACGATTCCAGCGAAGCTACTCGTTCACCTCGTTGGCGCGCCCGCGCTTCGCTAGCTTAGCTCGCCCGCCAGCCCGCTCGCCCAGTTCGTTCGCCCGTCCTCCCCGTTTCGAGTAGACTAGTCGACGCTCGTCTTTCGAATAGCAGTGTAGCGTTTACGTTTGTGAATGACAATGGACAAATAGAACGCTAACCTCTCGCTCTCCCATCCGCGCCCCCTGCTTCGCCCGCTTAGCCCGCTCCGCGCGCTCCGCCCGTCGCTCGTCTGTCCGTAGTTTTCGGTGTGAACACCATAGTTTAGCTCGCCAGTATTTCGCGTAGTTTGTATAGTTTCCTTCGTTCGCTTCGCCCACCCGCCTAGCCCGCCCGCCCGTTAGCTGGCGGTGTGGCCTGCGCTTGATATCTATTCCCCCAAGGGTTAGGCAGAAGTGTAGTATTTACACCCACATTTCTCCAGTTACGTTTAAGTCCAAGTATGAAGGGGCTAGCCTATTGCCCTCAACCAGGCACAAATCCAGACTCCGAGCTGCTACTGAAAAATTCCGGATGGAAAAATCCAATAACACAGCCCGACCCGGGCGGGATTCGAACCTAGGACCTCATGCTCAGGCAGTTACTGTAGCGCTTGCGACCACTAGACCAACGAAGCAGTCATCCCTCCAACCCATCTATCTAATGACACTTAAATGCCTCATCATCATTATCTGCCTAGCCTTTTCCCAACTATGTTGGGGTCGGCTTCCAGTCTAACCAGATGCAGCTGAATACCAGTATTTTTACATGGAGCGACTGCCTATCTGACCTCCACAACCCAGTTACTGGGTAATACGATACTTAAATGCCTCATACCACTCTCATTTTTAACAATCTATTGTATTTCAATAGGTAATGCTGTACGCCAAACCCGGCAGAAAGGAGTACCAATGCGAGTCAGTGTTCCTAGACCACTGCTACCGCGTGGGCGGGTGTCGCCACGTGTCGTACACATGTATCTGTGGCTCGGGCGACACGGGCGCCACGCTGCACTACGGGCACGCCTCCGCGCCCAACACTAAGATGGTCAATGATGGTGATATGTGGTGAGTATTGACACTATTTAGTTAGAAAGAAGGAAACCTATTTCAGCACGCAAACCACACGCGCGTGTGCGCCCAGTGGACAGTAGATGGGATCACGTACACCCGCAGAACGATTTTTTTTAAACGCATTTTGGCCGTAGTTTCCCCTTTTAGAACTGTCCATTTTTATTATTCATAATTCTGGCTGTAAAAAATTTGAAAAATAAGTGTCATGCACGTTGTAAGTGAAAATAAAGTTAAAGGTGCTAAACCATTTTATTTCCCCGGCATTAGTTTTTATGACTTGATAAAACAGATATTTATTTTTTAAATATATAATTTTAATATTAATGTATAGGTAGGTATGCTCATAAACCTTCCGGGATTAACTCTCTAAATGAAAAACAATGCGGTCACACAGACAGACACGAAAACGAATTAAATTTGTATATAACTAGCTGACCCGGCAAATGTTGTTTTGCCATATAAATTATTTCTAGCTGCCTGTCGCTACTTCGTTCGCGTGGTGTCCTACCCCTTACCCTACCCCTACCCTACTCCTATAAGTAAAAAAAAAGTCCTATGTCCGTCTCCTGGTTCTAAGCTACCTGCCCACCAGTTTTCAGCCAAATCGGTTCTGCCATTCTTGAGTTATAAATAGTATAACTAACACGACTTTCTTTTATATATACATATAACTAGCTGACCCGGCAAACGTTGTTTTGCTCCTACACTACTCCTACCCAACTCCTACCCTACTCCCACACTACTCCTACCCTACTCCTACACTACTCCTACCCTACTTCTACCCTACTCCTACCCTACTCCTACACTACTCCTACCCTACTCCTACACTACTCCTACCCTACTCCTACACTACTCCTACACTACTCCTACCCTACTTCTACCCTACCCCTACCCTACCCTACTCCTACCCTACTCCTACACTACTCCTACCCTACTCCTACACTACTCCTACCCTACTCCTACACTACTCCTACACTACTCCTACCCTACTTCTACCCTACTCCTACTATAAAAAAAAAAGTATCCTATGTCCGTCTCCTGGCTCTAAGCTACCTCCCCACCAATTTTCAGCCAAATCGGTTCAGCCGTTCTCGAGTTATAAGTGGTGTAACTAACAGACTTTCTTTTATATATATAGATATGTATATCTACATGAAATAATGATTACAGTTTATTCGACATGGGTGGCAACTACGCGGGCTATGCCGCTGATATCACCTGCTCGTTCCCAGCCAACGGCAAGTTCACAGAAGATCAGAAACTCATCTATGAAGCTGTGCTGGCTGGAAGAGATGCTGTTATCAGGTAACCAAAGAACCTTGGCCAACCTTCGAGACAGTTTCCAGAGTACGATGCTACAGTCTGTTCCAAAAGTATCAGAAGAAAGTATAAACAGACTTGATTAAATTCTTACGCAATCACGCAATAAAGGGAATTAGTATCGTCTGTATTTAAGAAGGTTGCAACTTTATATCTCATCCCTTTTTCCAACAATTATTGTTTGAATAACATTATTAAATTGTAATCCTAACTAATATTATAAATGCGAAAATGAGTTTCTTTTGTCTATTCGTTACGCTTTCACGCTAAAACGTCTGAACGGATTTGGATTGAAGTTGACACACATAGACCATGACCTGGGTAAGGAGATAGGCTACTTTTCATCTTAGATCTCAAACGAAGTCGGGGGCAACAGCTAGTTGAATAATAATCTACGAAAGTTGAGGTTATAACATTTATATTAATTGTCAAATGAAAAACATCTCTGTTTATATATTCAAACCAAAGCAAATTTCAGCATATTATAATATATTATTATCAACAAATTGGCACAGGTAACACCAGCCATGCCACAGGTAAGTTTTCCAATTAGATTTTCATCAAATATTTTTGGAACAAAGTTTAGCTTGGTTTGTGTGGTCAACATTTTCAAAAGATATCAATTCTTTCAGGGAAGCTAAACCAGGCGTTTTATGGACGGATATGCACCTCGCGGCTAACAGAGCCATGCTCGATCATTTGAAGAAAGGAGGCCTGCTCATCGGCAACGTCGAAGATATGATTGCGGTAAGTGTAATGCTCCTTTTAGCCCAGGTTCGTACGGTCGTATTTTTATCGCGGCGCTTTTTTTTCGCGCACTGGATTTGCAACGCTCTACTTAGCGCCGAGAGCTGAAACTAAGTGTCTGTGTTTTCTTGACGCGTTCGGATGCTCGGCTCAATATCAATGTCCGTAAGGATTGAGGAGCCACATCAGATTTTTTAAATCTGATCTCACCATTATTTAGCAGCAATGTAGCTTATTTTGCAGCACGAATTCTAGATTTAGCAGCAAAATATGTCACTAGTTATTTTAATGCAAAAGTGGCTCCTCAATCTAAATGTTTGAATTGCGGAGCCACCTGGAACTCGATAAGTAATAGATGAATATTTATGAAAATTTTGCATCATTTAGCAGCAATTTTGCATATTACCGTCTAAAAATTTAGGATCTGTAGCGCTAAAATAAAAGAAAATACAATACTTTTAATATGGCTCCTCAATCTAAACTCAGGTGAATTTCTATTGGATGTGAGCGATCAATTAATATATTCGACATATTGATCATTTAGCAGGTGTTGTGTTTGTTTTTGCAGTATAGGAGTAAAATAGTAAAACAGAGTAAATTTTGTATATGAACGCATTTTCTTTGGCTCCTCAATCCTGACGTTCTAATTATATATGTTTGACTGTAGCCACCTGAGATCTCAACGGAATCTAAAGCCAGAGATACTAACATTTAGCAGAAATGTCTGCTAAATATATCTGCACAGTTCAGCAATGTATATATTTTGGATTCTGAAAAAACAATACTTAACTATTTTCTTGTAAATTCAGTGTGTAGGGTGACCATATTATACTCGTATTAATGAAACCAGGATAAGTAATTTAATAAATTTATATTTCCATAACAGATTATATCTATCGTACCTATTGGTTATTTAGCAATCAATTTCGCTATAAGTTATAGAATGAATGAATATTGGCTGGGGGCTAACTCTCCAAATTAATTTTAATTCTAATGAAAGGCCAATACGATTCCAATGTTAATTTTACAGTCACGTGATTCGGTACCCTTGAAAACAATATTGTCACCATTGAAATGAAATTGACATTGGTCTGCCATTATTTTGTTACACGTGAAGTTAGCTACGTAACGGGCTGCAATAGTGTGGTTCAACTCATTACGATAAACCGGTAATGGAGCTTTGAAATGCTTTATCCTATAGATAACAAGGCTAATAAATAAAAATGATATAAATAGTTCTTTAATTGATTATTTATAAAGTATTTAATTCATTTGGGCGTAAGAAAATGATTAAAATCATAAAATTAACCATGACTTTGGCTGCATGCGGTAGGATCGTTGCCTACACTTCTAAAAAAAAGACTGTGTGTAAGTTCTCCAATTTCAAACATATTTTTTGTTTGTTTATGACAATATTGTTCGCGTTTGGTTCTTTTTAGTAAGAAATAATTACTGTCCGCTAAGTTACTTATCTAATTTGTATTACAGTTTTATACAAATGATGCCAAGTAAATAGATAAACAACTGCTTTATAAAGTACTTAATGTTTTTGTAACGAACGCCGAACGTGTTTATGTGAATAGTGAACATTACTGAGATACCAGTGAAGTGTTAATAGAATATGTAAAAGTGATAGTTAGAATAGGATAAATTAAGACCCTAAAATACCTAGCGTGGGAGTCGATATGTGCTACTACTGTTTTACTGAGTAAGATTTTGATTTTCTAATTAAGTAAATTATAAGTGTTTGTATTGCTCTAATTAGCTTTCTAACTGGTTTTTATTATTAGTTTTCGTATTAGAATCTGATATCAATATTTAACGTAGAATTTTTGATAATTTTAATGTACGAAGAAAATTATAGAATAATTACGTAACTTGAAAACGAGGATTTTTGTTTATAGGAATATTTGCGAGATTTTAGTGTCAAATGAGAGGATTATGTTCAAAACTGATATTCTAGTTTGAATTATGAAAATCGGTCTACGGGTTTTAGAGATAGAAAGAATTTTGTATAATGAAAACATGCCGAAGTCCGATTTTATTAAGTTAATGTTCTAGAATGTTTTTATTGTATAGAGATAGGGTAAAAATGTTGTTATGTAATACGAAAGAGGAGTAAAATCCTTGCTCACTCCGTAATTTGCTTTAAATTCGTATTTATTCATAGAAAACGCTTTGTTCATATAACGCATCATCCGACGCTCATCTCGTCTTTGTTGCAGTTGTTTTTTATGGGAATTACGTAAAACACTATATATTACTGCTTATCGTGCCATATTATACTCATAGAACCCACAAAAAACCACTTAAAACGCAAAATAATTTCTAAAAAGTTACACTTTTGTTATTGGAAAAATCACTATCAACAAACTATCCCAACGCAATATTGACGCAATACACAGCTGTCAAAATACACTCAAGAGTACCGTTTACGCCACGCCAAGCCCGTTCCCAATTCCACTTAGTTCCCCAAAATGGACACCCAATATAAAAATCAATTGGCGCTAGCAGCGAACTCAAGAGTACGAAACGTCACATTTCCAATGTCGATCTATCGGAATTAAACTCGAAAGTAAGCACCCTGATTAGTACATAAACGAATTTTAGAATCGTAATCATCGTAACAGAACGTTTCATCTTTCGTTGTAAGATAGTGACATTTGTAGTGGCCTATGCCAGTTTCGATAGTTGCAGGAATAAATTCTATAGCACCTACTTATTTATATGATTTATTCGAAAACATTACAAATTCTGGTATTATTATTAACAAATATTTTAGAACATTAAAGTGCTTCAATTTGGTCTATTTTAAGAATCGACCGTAGTACTTATGTATTTTAATTTGTAAACTTCGAACCCAAACATACTACATATTAAATAAATAAATGTAAAAAAAATAACAATAGTCGGCACAAATGTACTTACATTGAAAACAGGATATCAAATCCTTTTTTTAGCCGCGAATATCTTATTCAGCCTTGGGTTAATCATACAATTCGAAACATTCACACTCTATCTCTTTCCCGCCATTAGAAAGTGAGAGAGACAAAGCAAAGACCAGCCCTTTCGAAGTTCCGATTTTGAATTCGACCTCAAAGACAAACACGTTCGGGATTTCGTACCAATTAAAGAAATTTTGCAAAAAGATAATTATGTCTTTTAATGTAATTTATTGAATTTTTAACTTATTGTTGTATTTAAACGAAAATAAGTATTTACTGCAAATAAAACTGATATTTAACCTGTAAATACACACATCAAAAGTGTCTAGGGATCAACATATATTTTTGCAATAACTTTTCTCCTGATTGATATTAATTAAAATTTTCTTTAAGGATTCATCAAATAAAGTGTTTTCGTTTGTCACAGTAACGATAAACCAAGTCACCTTTGCATTAATAAAGAAATTTGCCATTTTCCTAATAAAGGGATTTTTGACATTTGAACCACTAACACAAAAGTTCGAAAAAAAGACTGAAATAACAGTTTTCTTTAAAATTTTATTGGGTAACTTAAACAATTAATAATCCGTGTTTCTACCGCGAACACTAACAACACAAGAACATCGGTTTGGCATACTCAAAATGAGTTCATCCAAATCACGCTGTGGAATGGCCGCCCATGTTCGTTGCAACAACAAAAAAAGGTCTTCTTGCGACTGGATACCCTCCATATTCGGCAGAGCTCTTCTCTGTAGCATATCCCATGCATGCTCAATCGGGTTCAAGTCTGGCGACTGAGCAGGCCAGGGCAGGACATTGATGTTAGCTGCGGCGAGAGTCTGTCTTACAACTCTTGCGGTGTGCGGTCGTGCATTATCATGCATTAACTGAAATAAGGGACCGATTTGCACTTGTAGAGGAACGATGACGTCTGATACAATCGTCTCAGCATAAATTTGAGCGTTGAGGTTGCCTCTGATCCAAATCAACTCAGTTCTTCCGCCGATCCAAATACCCGCCCATACCATGATGGTTCCACCACTATAAGGATGGACTTCCTGGCAGGATTTTAATCGCTGTTGGCGTCCAGGGGTTCTCCAGTGTCGTATACGTCTTGTATCCGGTCTCATACCAAAACGAGACTCATCAGAAAAGCACACGAAACGCCATTGTTCTTCTGCCCAATTTCTGTGTTCAAGAGCCCATTGATATCGAATCCTACGATTGTGCATTGCTATAGGTGGTACCCGTAGCGGTCTTCGGGAATGAAGGTTCACTTCATGCAAGCGGTTTCTGACTGTTTGGTCGCTAATTAAGTTCCCTGAAGAGTGATGAAGCCTCACGGCTAACATCATGGCGGTTATTGTTGGAGCTCTTCGAGTTAAGATTTGAATGTATCGGTCTTGTCTCCGTGTGGTGCAGCGATACCGTCCTCCATGGCGCTCAGCCACGGTACCAGTGCTTCGGTAACGTGTCCAAAGTCGACTGATAACACTCTGACTTGTATTCAGAGCTAAAGCCACAGTACGTTGCCGGGAACCAACTTCTATCATTCCCACGGCTCTGAGCATTTCTTCCCTGCTTAAATGACGTCGCCGCTCCATAATAACGTTGGTTTTAATCAGTAGTAGGGAAACAGTAGCACTAATAATGTCTTCAATGCGTTGTATGTTTTTATAGGGAAAATATTGACAGCTGATTTTCATCTTTTACTCGAATTTGATTCACAGTTCCTGATTCAAATTATGAAATGCACCAAAAAGGATCCATATAAATTTATAAAATCATAAATTTATTACAAAGCCACATCTCAATCTCAAGAAATCCGCATAAAAATGCTTGATCCCTAGACACTTTTGATGTGTGTATTTATTTCTAGTTTCAATAATGTTACGTAATATATTTTGAATAATAAAATATCATGGGTGCTATTTCCGAACACGCCTTACAAAGGGCGCTTTCCGAATTAGCTATAATCGCTCACATTATCTCACATGCGTTCTGATTTAGAAATTACGATTATGACAGCTGAGAGCTGTTAACAATTCGGAACGCCTGTGAACGCGCTCACAGTGCTTACTCAATGTAAAAACGATATTATTACAGTATGTCTTTGTATAAACACCACATTTCTTCTTCTTTGGTTAGGTGGCGACTATCAGCCAGAAGTACAATTTCGAAAATGCCACGTTAGTTTAATTTTATGATAAGATGCAAATCAAAACAAAACACACACTGACACATCCTCACACACACACTGTCATTTTTGACAGCGCTCACGGTGATATTATTCTAGGGCATGGTCGGCGTTATCGCAAGATGGCGCATGTCATGACGTCATATATGACGATTCACGGGACGTCGTTATCGCGCTCACGCTAATTCGGTACGGGTTTAAGCACGCTCACATCGATTATTTCCCTATCTCGGAACGCAGGGAAAGTGTTCTCGGTGCTGAAGTGAAAAGTTATGTGTGTTACACACAGAGTACTTTTTGATAGACTGAAAGTGTTACGAGAGCAAAGTTTTTTGCATCTCGTGCCTTTGAATCCCTCGCCACACTCAAGATTCAACTTTAGAATCACTCGCTACGCTCGTGATTCAATCTTGAACTCGCAGCAAAAAACGACTTTGCTCTCTTGTTGCACAAATAATACCTACCATATACCATATACACATACCTACTATATACCATAGGTACCTACCCCCAAAACGTGGTCACCCTACACACTGAATTTACAAGAAAATAGTTAAGTATTGTTTTTTCAGAATCCAAAATATATACATTGCTGAACTGTGCAGATATATTTAGCAGACATTTCTGCTAAATGTTAGTATCTTTGACTTTAGATTCCGTTGAGATCTCAGGTGGCTACAGTCAAACATATATAATTAGAACGTCAGGATTGAGGAGCCAAAGAAAATGCGTTCATATACAAAATTTACTCTGTTTTACTATTTTACTCCTATACTGCAAAAACAAACACAACACCTGCTAAATGATCAATATGTCGAATATATTAATTGATCGCTCACATCCAATAGAAATTCACCTCTTGAGTTTAGATTGAGGAGCCATATTAAAATTATTGTATTTTCTTTTATTTTAGCGCTACAGATCCTAAATTTTTAGACGGTAATATGCAAAATTGATGCAAAATTTTCATAAATATTCATCTATTACTTATCGAGTTCCAGGTGGCTCCTCAATTCAAAAATTTAGATTGAGGAGCCACTTTTGCATTAAAATAACTAGTGATATATTTTGCTGCTAAATCTAGAATTCGTGCTGCAAAATAAGCTACATTGCTGCTTAATAATGGTGAGATCAGATTTAAAAAATCTGATGTGGCTCCTCAATCCTTACGGACATCAATATCAGACTAGAAAATCCAGTGCACGATAAAAAATCGCCCGTGCGAACTTGTATTTATTTATTTCAGGCATCAAGGCCCATACAAACACATACAATACAATATTAATATAACTTGAAAATACTATAAATACATACAACATTATACCTAATTACACTAAAAAACTAACGCACACGAATTGTCTGCGTCGTGTTTCGCTGACTGGTGTCGTCCGTGTCATTTAGCTGGCCACGAAACCGGCGGTACACAACACCCTTCGGCCAGAACTCTTCCTTGAGGAACTTCTCGAGATGATGTGTCGGAACACGCACCACGAACGACTTGAAGTTCGTGTTGTGACGCTACTCCAACTTCTCGACCCTCAAAGTCCAGTTGGTCTTCACACGCATGTACTCCACGATCTCTTCAACCTTCGTGGAGTGGTGCAGTCTGGACACGTACGTGTCCAGACGCAGTCGCAGATGACACACACGCAGACGCAGATAACACACACGCAGACGCAGATGACACACACGCAGACGCAGACGCAGATGTACATCTGCGTCGTCGGGATTGCTGGACTCAGCAGCATGTTGGGTCCTGTCTGCGCGGTGCCGGACTGGTTCCGACAAGGAGGCTTCTTCTTCTTCTTCTTGTCCTCCTCCTCCACCGTGATGAAACCATCTTTGTCGCACGTGTCCTTCTCTGGACCCTGCCTTTTCAAAACCTTGTTGGGTTTCGACTTGCTTCGTTTACCCCTTTTTGGTTTATCCGCAAGAGCACTACTTCTGCCCGTAGATCACTGATGGTCTTGTTGGACACCTCCAGCTTATGCTGCATCTCGGCCTGGCTTTGCTTCAGGAATGTCCTTCAGCAGTCTGGTGACGTCTACGTGGTCGAACGTGACGGGAGGAAGCTTGTGCAGATCCTTCGCTACGAATTCAGGCACGTCGTGCGGGTCGGTCTCCTTCATCAGCGTTATGATGTCCTGGAGACCCGTCTCTGTACCGTCTCTTCGACGAGACGGCATTTGGCTGACTTTGCCGAGCGTTGTGAACAACAGTAACTTGGCACAGCTAATCTCTTCCTCTTTTTACGATGACTTGCAGATCTGCAAGATGCTGATCTCGTCCATGTAGTCGATGGCAGTTTGATGAATGCCAATACTTCGTTAGCGGAAAACGGGCAGCGGCTATAGCCGCGCAATTCGCGAATATATTATTTGGGCTTACTGTTTAAACGAAGTTGTGTGCTGGAAAATGGTAAGGTGTGCTCTGTACCAAGCAAAAAGGCTCATAGGCGACGATACGCTGGTAGCTAGGCTTCACAGTCTGGCTCATTTACGTAATACAATATGGTCTTCTACAGACTGTACTTCGGAGAGAGTCTGCGACTGCGCAGGAGCTATCACTATCGAGCTACCAGACGTACTGCATTGTGTGGGTGGATATCCCGACGCACGGCCAAAGTCGTCTGTGTTCCCTTCGACATAATAATCCGTCAGCCTTCAAAACACGAGTGAACAGGCATCTTCTTTGCTCGCTCGTTACAACCAAGATCGCGGTTTAAAGCAAAACCATTTCACAATAAAAAAAAAAAAATAGTTGACTTATAGCAAAGGCACTTAGATACTTACATCATAATCTTTTTAACCGACTTCCAAAAACGAGGAGGTTATATGTTCGACTCTGTTTTTTTTTATTTATGTTCACCGATTACTCGAAGACGGCTGGACCGTTTCCAAAAATTCTTTTTTTATTTGAAAGGGTAACTATACTCTCGAGGTGGTCCCATTATCATCAAATTGGAATCTGATGAGAGGATCCCATTGAAATCGAGGAAAACCCTCAAACTTTATATTAATTTATGCTCGTCACAATGCGTATGGTGAGTGGTGGTTGAGGAGTTCTCCTGGTTCCTACCAGGAGAACTCCTCAACAATTAACGTCCCAGCACCGGGAAAAGCAATATTTTGTAAAAGGTGATGAGCAGTTGACATTAGGTTATTGTAACTTAGATAAATTACAAACTGACCCACTAAAAAGTGAAAAATAAAACCTTTTTTACAAAAAAAAAAAACAACCGCTTCCAAAAAAAACACTACAAATTGAAAAATAACTTTAATTTCGGAAGTCGGTGTCAATAAACGAAAAGGCGGAACCAAAGACACCGACTTCCGAAATTAAAGTTATTTTTCAATTTGTAGTTTTTTTTTGGAAGTCTGTTGTTTTTTTTTTTATTATGGAATCCAACTATTTCCCACATGCTTATATACCGTACATTGTTTTTTTTTTCATTGATTGGGATGGGGATTGTTGTTTAGCGGTGCGCAGAATACAAGGTGTATTCTGTCTTTTTCATTTTCATCGATATAGTGCTAATATTCTCCCGAGTAAAATGCCTGTGTCACTTCCGAACAGATGGACATGAATAAATTATATATGATCGAGAACATGTCACCATGTCCAAACTTAAAGTCATATCATTATATTCTTTCTCCACAGAATGGCATCCACGGCATCCTGCAGCCGCACGGCCTGGGCCACCTGCTGGGGCTGGACGTGCACGACGTGGGCGGCTACCTGGCGCACTGCCCGCCGCGCCCGGCCGGCCCGCTCGCCCGGCTGCGCACTGCGCGACCCCTGCTCGCTGGCATGACGCTCACTATCGAGCCTGGCTGCTATTTTATACCGAGGGTAAGTAATACAAGGGGCTTCATCTTCCAGAAAACGCGGGAAAATAGAATAGGAAAAAAAATGGGCCACGATCGACGAATGAAAAGTTTGACAGTTCAAAAAGGTGATGTGCCTGCTATGCGGGAGAAAACTATTCGAAAATAAGAAAAAGACACAATAGAAGTGTTATTGTTATGACGGCTATAGCCGTATAGTGCCCTTGAAAGTGTTAACCTTTTCGTTCTGCCACTGTAAACGCGTTGCCGGCTTGCCGGCCAACCTACGGTGGTATGGTATTGATTTTGCCTCGCCTACCCCTATCGGTACCGTACTATGAATAATAATGAAAAATGCACGGACTAGACAGGTTCTTTCCTCCAAAAGACCATTTCAGACACTTGTTAGAATATCGCAAAAACAAATAGACGGATAGGAAACATCGACCGCATCTACTTTTTAAATAATTGACGTGATTAGTTTTCATACAAACCTTGTTACAAAAATAATCACTTAAGACCATACCACTGGATAGGTCCCATACGACTCGATCATCAGTATCGGAAAGTATATTGAAATAGGAGAGTAAATTGTATTATTCTTTTTGCCAGCTCTTAAATGGGGCTAAGAACAACCCAGCTCAGGCCAAGTTCTTCAACTGGGACAAACTGGATCAATTCCGCGGTTTCGGCGGCGTACGCATTGAAGATGACGTGCTTATCACTGAGGCTGGAGTGGAGAACCTCACCTTTGTGCCCAGAACGTGAGTAGCTTTTGTGTATTTTATAGAGCGATTGCTGTGCCCATTTTGGACGAGGGGGGTACATACAATCTTCAAAAACCCATTTTTGTTTTGCTTAGCCTGCATTGTGTCCCACTGCTGGGCAAAGGTCTCCCTTTTTTTCTTTCAAACCTCCCTCTCCTGTCTTGTTCAACAACCTTAAAAATTATTTATTAATATTATTATTGTAAATACATTATTAATATTAATAAATCATTTATTGACGCAATATAATTCTTTTCCCTTTTTATATGCATGTGCATATTATTAATATTAAGTTTTTTAGCTTATATATATTATACAACCTATTTTATTAGAATAAATAATTTCATGTTTGACCTAAACATTTGTCTAATTTAGGTAGGTACCTATGGATAGTATTTTAGTTTATTATTCCTGAAACTTTCCTGACCCTCACTGTCCTAGCTAAGTTTTCAAATAACAACACCAATCAAAATTCATTATATATAATTAATATAATATTGTAACTGAGATTTTCTTGTCTACAGTGTTGCCGAAATTGAAGAACACATGGCGAATGGTGCTAATTTTAAATAAGTTGTTATACCAAAAAGAAACTAATTGTTGCCAGTTTTATATTCCCATACTGTAAATAATTATGTAAAATAATAACAATGTATGTATATTTATGTAAGTAGAAAGACATTTTTATATGAATAAATCATTTTATTGATCACAAAATTGAGTAAAGCTTTACAAGCTGATTTATTTTACCTTGTAAACTAATATCTTTGTTTAATATCAACAAAATTGTGAATTTCGGTTTTTACATATATCGCAAATATTTTTTAATTATATTGGGTATAGGCAAGCTATCTATGACATATATAAACTCTTGCGTGGATTTGATTCCACCTCCTCTTTTTCTTCCTCCTCTTTCTCTTACTAAGTTTCTAATTGTGTATCTGCTACTATGCTTCAAAGATGACACTTGATATCGAATGGACCCTGCCGTAATACTGTGGTTGTTGCTGTCTAACATTAACAAGAGGTCACGCTGTACCTGAAAATTGTTAAGAAATCAATTTACCTAAGTACTCGGGTTCATACTGCATACCTATGTTCAATTCAGAATTACCAAAATCAATTTTTAGTTTTAATGGATGATTAATTTGGCAAAATAAGTTCTAATTAGCTGTAAATGGGTTTTTGGATGCTGAATAACTAAGATGACCTTGAGAACATTCTAGCTAAGATCATAATATTAATAACTTACTTTTCGTGGTATTATGCCTAGTTGACCCCTCTCGTAAGCAATTTGTAGAAAATCTCCAGGCTCACAGTAAATGCTATATGGCACCATAATTGGCATTGAAGGAGGATACCAATTCATTGAAGCATAGAATGCATCAGGAATATGATCCTCATTAGCCAATTCAGATGTACTGCAGTAATCTACATTGCAGCCATGCTCTACCAATATTTTGAATACCTAAAATTCAGAAGAAACATTAACAAATAATTTAACACTACAAGAGTGATATCGGCAAAAATTTGGAATCATCAAACTGCACAAAAACCAATGTGAAAGTTTAAAAAACAATCTGATGTCCCAATTTTTGCCTCAGTTTTATAGTGAACTTACTTCATGAAAGCAGGATGTATTAACTTGATGTGCATACACTAGCGGTGGACATACATTAGTATCCAAAGGATTCACCTCCACGCCTCTCATCAGAAACAAATAAAAGAACTCTCTAAACTTTTCTGGTGACTTTGTGTAGATATAACCACAAATATTTAAATATGAATTCAATGGTGCATTTAGGTCATACTGAGGTACATGATCTTGATTTGTTATAGAACATTCTTTATTATATGGTTGAGAAAAACTAAAGAATTCTGGTCCTAGATCACTGGTTAGTAAAATTTCTAAGATCTCAAACTTAAAATAATGTGGCTTACAAGCATTGAAAATTATATTTCTGTTTAGCTTGTCGGTATCGGTTACAGACAATAATTTTCGGAATACCTCCGTACTACTGTCTAGACTCAAGGCTATGTCTATGGCCATTTCCCCACATTGATTCATAATATGAGGATCAGCTCCATTCTCTAACAAGAAATATACAATATCATCATTTAATCCCTGAAGTGCTAATGTCAGTGGAGAGTCTCCTGAAAATGTTACTTGGTTGATGTCAGTTATAAATGGAAAAAGAGTTTCAACGTTAGGGTAGTATCCTCTGCAGCAAGCTAAATGGAATGGTGTGAAACAGCCCGGTTCATTTTGAATCTCAGGGTTGGCTCCAGAATACAGTAGAGTTACCAAAGCCTCATCTTGAGTGGCTAGAACTGCATCATGCAATGGTGTATCACCATCAAAGTCCTGAACATCAATGATAGCACCATAGTCTATCAGCAATTCCATTAACTGTGTGCTTCCTTGGCTACTGGCAATATGCAGGGGTGTCACTCCCTCTGTGCTGCCATAGTTCGCGATATCATCTGCAGAATTAAGCAACGCTGTCACAGTTCTTAGTGAACACTTGTTTTTACATGCTAAGTACAATGCAGTGTGACCTTCATGAGTCTCTGCTAATGGTCTGCATCGAGGGCTTTTCAATATCAACAACACGCATTCATAGCTATCGTTGTATGCGGCTTCGTGCAGACATGTCCACCCCCTGTTATCAACGCAGTTAGGATTTATCTTTTGAAGCAAACGCTCTACGTTAGCAACATCATTGTTTCTAGCAGCGAGATTTAGTGCATTTGATGTAGCCGGATTTCGTGAACTAAAATCCATGTCCTAAAATATAGAAAAGCAACTGGTCGCACAAACTTTCGAAATGTTACAGCAAGGTGTGTACAACTTATATTTTGATTCTAGGAACTCCGAATTCCACTTGGATAGCAAAAAGTCCGCCTAGGAAAAGTATAATATTAAGTTTTATTGTAGGTAGGTTATATAAATCAATCATAATTCGAAAAATAGGAAGGTACTCTGTAATTTGCGGTAGGTAAGCTTGTATTGTATTTTGTATCCATTCAACAACAATGAACATTGAACTTGAACACCACAATTCCAATGACTGACAGACTGACACTGACAGTGATTGATATTGATACTCATAATATTATTTAACGACACTGACATGCAAATGCATCAGTGTGACCATCTTATAAATGGCGAATCTGCCACAGACTGGGCAAAAAAATCTGCCAAAACCTGCCACACTTGGCGCCAAAATTGCCAAAAATATGCCTTCATGGTTTCGGAAAAAATACACAACAAATTCAATGAAATCAACAAATTATTTAACAATTTTCTTATGCATTATTATACCTGTATACTACTTACTCTACGTATCCGCATTTGCCTCCAAATTTTCGTCATTTTCGGAGTACACGTAGATTTTGACGTCAACTTTTTGATCATGTTTTTAGTTGGTTTAAATATGACAGTCTCCGTGTTCCATAAACCCCTCTTTTGTTGTATTCTCTTCATATTAAATGATTCGTTACACAGAAGCACAGAACCGCACACGATACATATCAAAAGAGAATGAGGTAACATCAAAAGTTGGTTGGAAACCAAATCAATAAAGAAAATCAGAATATGAACACTATTCTAGTTTGATTACGGTTCATAATCGTATGACGTGCTTGTTTAAAAATAGAATAAAGTCCGTGTCACGAAAGAAGTCTCGTAGACGTGGCGCCACTGTCGTGCGACGTAAACATAAATAATGATTTATTTATTTATCTTGACATCATAACAGGCAAATAACAAAATGCACATTCTTCCTTATAGAAAGGTGTGTGAGGTAGGAGGGTTGTTGCAGGACTAGGAATGTTGCTATGATCTATTAATAATTAGTTCCACTTATTGCCGCGGGACTTCTTTCGTGAATTTGGCTATGAAACAGAAGTTACCTTTAAAAAAGAGGAATGCATTGATAATTCAAATGAAGTAATGTGAATTTTCTTGGAATCTGCCGAAATCTGCCACTTTTGTAAATCGTCAGCATGATCTGCAACAAACAAAATTTAGGAGCGAAATCTGCCAAAATGGCAGAAATCTGCCACAAATGGTCACACTGAAATGCATTTGTGTCGATCTGAGTGGCATTTTGATTGGCTCCATGGAATTAGTATGTACCAATGGTATGTATAATTGACTAGCTTCTACCTACGACCACAGAGTACTTTTACTATACGCCCCCGTATAGTAAAAGTAGCACCTACAACCCGTGCGCATTAACATGGCACCTGGCTCGACAACAACCCTCCTCCCGCTACCCCGCGCGGGGCCCCGCTCTTGTCGTGCGAGACCAGTAGCGTTAGCATCCATAGACCAATATATATAAACTGAGATTAGCATCACTGTTACCGTTGCACGTATTCTTCTGTTTGAGTTTCGGAGTAATTTGTAAAAAAAATTGCACTCAGTACGTTAAACGTCATTCATTCGAGCCAGGGGGCTTACTATCACCTCTTAAAGCAGGGCAGAAGTTGAACTGCATTGCTTTTTTGTACTATGCGGTCTTATTAGCAGGCCTGCAACAGGCCTGCTACGCTGACGTTTACAAAAACTGTTCACCTTGTTTTTTGTATAGAATTTTATACTATGGCGTGCTAATTGACAACAGTAAAACGACTGCTGAACGTTTGTAACGTCAAATTATACCCATCTTGAATAAGTTACTATTAGACGAGCTTTTTCAACTTTGTTTTGTAATTCAGTGCCCATACAACACTTACTTTTATTATTTCTCTAATTCTTTTGTAGATGTGTGACGAGCACGAAATATTTGGAGAGTGAATATCGAATAGAAAAAAGAAACCGACCGACGACGGCGCGGCGTCGCACTAGGAAAATAAATAACCCTTTTGAAATGAATAAAGGGAATTTATGAATCAATATTTTTCTTATTTGACCTAGTACGTACCTACTAAAAATAAAATAATAGTGACCACACGTAGCAATGCCTAGTGTAATCAATGTACTGGCCCCTCTGCTGTTTAACATTACACTAATGATCAACCGGTGAGCTCAAATACAACCCTCTTTCTGTACGCAGACCTCTTGCCAAGCCACTCACTTTGAGGAGATTGAAAACAACCTTTCCACCGCCATCTCAGCAACGCCCTGAAACCTGAAACCAAATCCCTCTAAAACGCAGTCATGCGCATTCCACGTTCGTAACAGAAAAGCGGGACGAACATTAAATACCTATCTTATGGCAAGGGGTTCCAATCACCTACATTGGCTACAGTAGGTACTCACCCAAAGTATCTTGGCATCACTTTGGATAGGTCCCTCCCGGAGAAACTGCGAAAATGTCAAACAGAAAGTGCATCCCAGAAATCACTTACTCTGTCGCCTAACATCCACCAGATGGGAGGCATCTGCTCAAGTCTTGCGAACAACTGGAATGGCGCTTTGTTTTTCCGCAGGCCTGTCCAGTATGGAGCCGATCAGCCCACGCTAAGTTAGTGGATACAGCTCTAAATGAGACATTATTGATTATTACTGGTTGCTTAAAACCGACCCTGTTGCGAATGCTGTATTCACTGACTGGCATCGCGCCTCCGCAGGACTATAGCCAGCCGCATCGAGGGCGAAGCTGCAAGATGACCCACGCCACTCAATGCACAATTTTACTTCAGTGTCACAAGCTGCAGGTTTATTTGTTCCATAGGATGTCTACATTACAGTGGTAATAAAGAATAGTTCAACTTGTCGAACGGGAATACCTACTGAGAAATACGATCATAACATAGAGCACACTAAAACAGCTATTGTTTAGTGAGTAGTTTGGCCTCGGTTTTATAATTTAGTAAAATAGTGCACTTTTCAGTAATAAATAGTAGGATTAAACAATTTAAAGGTGTATAAAACGGTTCATGAAATCAAAAATCACATAATTAACAAAATATTTTTATTACTAATATGTACAATTTCAACGTCAGGCGACTTAGAAGTAAATAGTATTTCATCTAAAATTATGCAGGTCGCTCCACTTCTCATCTTGATACCATGTCTACATGTGCACAAGCACAACAGCCAACGCCAACAATGTCTTCGCACATTGCGTTGAAATCTTACTGAACAATTATTATTAACACAACATCCTTCTGGAGTAAATGCTGTACCGTCGTGAAGATAACCCTTCAATTACACACAGGAAAACAGAAATATCAATTTCATGCAATTCGAAAGAAACTGACTAAATCGAAGACTACAATATGAGCTGTTTATTAAATGAATGAAATGTTTTTGGACACTTCTTGACACTTGTCTTTTTGACAGTGTCAGATAGATAGTGCTGCAGCTTGATTATAATATGTAACTCATTACTCTAAATAAAGGATCGAGTCCATTTTCTCTCGATGTGCCACTTGATGTAGTCGCGATTAGATAGAGTATTCAAACTAAGCTGAGAATCATCACTTTTTGAATGTCAAAATTACAAAAGAAAGTCGCCCAAAACACCCGCCCTTCACCACTTCCTAGTGCTTTCGCTGGGGAGAAGTTGATAACGTGTAATTTGTCATTAAAATCGTCGTCGTATCGTCATTGATTTTCTGATTGACAGTGGAATGTGAGTAGGAGAAACACTCTTTACAAAGCCGATCTTAGTTGAATGTTACTGACTTAAATCAAATGTATGTACGTACCAATAAAGAACGGTTGCTTTATTCTGGATCACAGAGCATGTAACCTTTTTTTTTAGATCTTGCTATAAGGTAGGTACTGGAGGGAGGTTCCCTCTAGTACCTACCTTAGATTCAACTTGAATTGAGTTTTCAATCTACATAATCGGGACAATCGAGTGCCTGACCGTTAATCACAGATTAAGTACTAATATGTAGCAACCGTTAATAACTGAGTACAACACTAGAGTCAAACTGACAAGAAACCAAAAACTGCAATCCGTTTCACGTTGTTTTTACTAAACTCGAGAGTGTAAACTTAAAAAAATGGGATTAAACACAGGAGGACCTGCTGCAGCGGCAATGGTTTTTCTAAAAATAGATTTGGTTACCACCTCGATCTGTATAAATATAATAGGAATATAATATATTTTTATTTAAAATAGTTAAAATATACGCTTCAATACACGTATTTATTACACTGACGACCATAACGGGAATTGAATCAATTGAGTGCATTATCAAAACATTTTCTTTTTATTGCGATTTCGTGATCCAGGTTAAACTTTATTTCAAAAATCGACAATTTAAAATGATATTAAGGTTATTTTTTTTAGGTATTAATTAATAGACGTTACACTATAGCGGGCCCAAAAATACTATCTTCTCTCTGCAACCATTTTCCACATTATTTTGCTATGTTCCCATGCTTGGAAGGATTTGTTATACCTAACTGCATTTATTTCTCTAGTTGGGTCATAATAACACGACTTGTTCGTGTTTTACTAGAAATAAAATTCACCACATTAATTGTTATAAAATCTGAGCGACATTCCAATCCAATTAAAAATGCGTAAATTAAGTACACCATTAGGATATTTTCACCATGTAAACAAACTTACGACATTGTGAAGACAATAAAACATACAAATAAATAATTATTATTTATTTGGCGCGCAAGCAAAAATACATTTTTTTTTTAAATTGTTGCACGAAGTAACCACACACGTTCAAAATCACATTCAATCTTTCAAAGTTACAAAGTTGTTTTGAACGTGAAATTGAGCTCTATAGTGCTTTTAGATATGGTATCAAGGTAATTTGTTATACATAATCATAGTTAGAATATGTATATACCTAAGAAAATCATGTTTCTATTATTTTCAAAAAACCGGTAATAGGAGATTTAAGTTTTTGAACGAAGCCTATTAAAAAGACAATGGCGTTACAGCAGGCCACAGACAAGCGTTACCATTCAACTTCGGTGAAATTCGTGCAATAGTCGTTCACTTTTAATACTCTCCTAGTACGATTATTAGCAGAGCAGAAGTAGGCCTGCTTTTGAACTGAATGGAAATTGAACGTTTTTATAAAAGGTGATAGTAAGCCCCCAGGTGCCATGTTAATGCGCCGGGTGATGTGGTTGAGTCGGGTTGTACGACTTCGTCCGCGTGGCGTGGAAGCCAATTTTATTATAGACCATTAATTATTTCCAATGGCACCCGGCAATATTGAAAGAATTACGTACGGACGCCAGCAGGTCAACCTACCCGAAACTGTCAGATTTTCCCAATCAACCTTGAACCTTATATTTTAGCAATAAAATCGAAAATCTATTAAAGAAATCTGACAGATTGTAGTAACTTGATGTGCTGGCGTCTGTACCTAACTTACCCTGCGTTCCGTGTTGGGAAATAATCGATGTGAGCGTGCTTAAACCCGTACCGAATTAGCGTGAGCGCGATAACGATGTCCCGTGAATCGTCATAGATGACGTCATGAGTATGACATGCGCCATGTTGCGATAACGCCGACCATGCCCTAGAATAATATCACCGTGAGCGCTGTCAAAAATGACAGTGTGTGTGAGGATGTGTCAGTGTGTGTTTTGTTTTGATTTGCATCTTATCATAAAATTAAACTAACGTGGCATTTTCGAAATTGTGCTTCTGGCTGATAGTCGCCACCTAACCAAAGAAGAAGAAATGTGGTGTTTAAACAAAGAAATACTGTAATAATATCGTTTTTACATTGAGTAAGCACTGTGAGCGCGCTCACGGGCATTCCGAATTGTTGACAGCTCTCAGCTGTCATAATCGTGATATCTAAATCGGAACGCATGTGAGATGATGTGAGCGCTGTGAGCGATTACAGCTAATTCGGAAAGCGCCCTTAAGGTGAATGGGTAGTTGAGACCGCGAAATTCAAATTTTCTTACGTTTTTTGTAATTTGCAGGTCAGAGTTAGGTTGTATCTCGATAAAAATATGATTCGCGACAATAACAGATACATATTTAGAGAATTTTATTATAATCATTAATACATCTTTCTAAGTTAGATTTCTACCATTAACAGTAGTTGGTGGTAGAAATCTAACTTAGAAAGATATATTAATGATTCTAACAAAGACATTTTTGTACCTATCTTAAATCTCTTTGGATTCTAATGACTAGAATTCTCTAAATATGTACCTGTTATTGTCGCGAATCATATTTTGATCAAGATACAATCTGACACTGACCTGCAAATTGCAAAAAACCCTTCGATCAAGAAAAAACCTAAGAAAATTTGAATTTCGCGGTCTACCACTATCCATTCACCATAACTCACCTGTTTACACCTGGCAACCAGGTAATAGGCACAGAAAAAGGTAGGTAACCTCTTTAAGGTGTTTGCTCCCTTGGCAAACAATCTACTATTTATTTTCCACCGTTCCACGTAGGTAGGTACTTATAGTATATAAAGCACTGTGAAGCACTCGGAATAAAGTGCGATTCCCAACTCGTGTATTAGGGCCTAACTACACACCCTCGTTAGTAATCGGTCACTTACTCCCCTCGGTGAACAATGTACCTACTACTGTTTCTATGTTTATTGCACTAAGTAGCACTAATTAGGCTCGGCCCTAATACATGAGACTTACAACTTAGCTGGCGAAATGTAAGTGTTCCACGATTTACTATTTACCTCTGCCATGATCTAAGGCTCGAAATGCTCGAATCTGCCCAATCCTTTGAGGGGAATACAGGCGTCAAAGACTACAATATGATATATGCTGTATAACAGGCGTGATATTCTGTTGCAGTGTTGAAAGGTCCTTTTTCAATGCACCTACTTAGGTGCCATTTTATAATTATTATTATTAAAAAAAAACAACGATGTTGGAATATATTTTTATTTAGATCAAAAAGTATTTTAACTCCCGATTCATACAATATTGTACAATAACAAATAGGTAATTAATTACACAATAATTTAGCTACATGACATAATTATTTTATGAATTACTAGGTATTGGCTCCCCTTGTCAAAATTAAAAAGATGCGCGGTCGCCAATCAAGCCGCGACAGTATTCCTACAAGCTTTTTTATGGTGAAAGCGCAAGGGTAGCCCGCGAAATTCAAATTGTCTTACCTATTTTGCAATTTGCAGGTCAGTCAGGTTGATCTTGACCAAAATATGATTCGCGACTTTATTAGATAGGTATTTACAGAATTATAGTCATTAGAATCATCAACACAACTCTCTAAGACCAAGTAATCCCACTGAATGACTATTTCATGAAATCTTGACATTTTACAATTATAGTAACTTAACAAGTTGTATTACTGATCCTAATGATCACGGAATAGAACTATCCCGTGCTAATGATTATAATTCTGTAAATACATATTTGTCACGGTCGCGAATCATATTTTAATCAACTACTGACCAGCAAATTGCAAAAAACGTAAGAAAATTTGAATTTTGCGGGCTACCTTAGCGCTTCCCCCCTAAGGGCTGATTTTTCAACAGTCAGATAGCCTATATCTGAAGAATTAATATAAAACATATTTTCTATACAAAAGCTGTCAAACGTCAATATTATTCCTCAAATATTAGGATAATTGACTATTGAAAAATCAGCCATGCGAAATTAAGCGTCGTAAGTAAAAAACTAAAAAAATACTCAAAAAAGTATGAACTATTTACTAGTACTTCAATATAAAAATCAATTTTAGCACGTCTGTCATAGGAAATATTTTTTTTATTGTTTTTATCCGTAAAATAATTATATCGGATGAGTACCTACGTTTATTCGGATCAGGCAACGCGTTAAGATTTGATACTTAATCAAAATAAAATCATCATTCATTTTAATATGTACCTATTATTAAAGTCTTTTAAAAGTCTTTTAAAAGTCTTTTAAAAGTCTCCTTTTCAAGCACCCCAAAAGTGGAATCCGCCTGCGATTCCTAAGTAACTCGCACAAAAAAAAAAACTAGAGAAAATATCTCAAAAAAAGTGTCAATACCGATCAAATAAATTGATCTGATTCCAGTTGTAATCAATTACTTAGATCAGCAGGAACTAGAAATCAATGCAGTCAAAAGTTATTTAAAGTTTCATCATTAGATAACTTCTAAGTCTTAGTCATTAGTCATTCTTCAATGAGTACAAGCAGTCTGGTTTTCAAATCAATATCTAGCCTATTATTTACAATTATTTAATTTAGCACTATTGGGCGCGGTGCCGTTGGGGAATTTTAGAGGTGACATTGGTTTGACTCGTGGTAAAGAGTTGGCGCGGGGTGATCGGGGAGAAAGAGGCGAACGCGAACACCGCGCCGCCGGGTACGGCCGCGGTCTCAACTCTTCTGCACTGCGGAATGTATTACGGGCTACTCGTCGCCGATACAGTGACGTCACCGTTGATTCTTGCAACAGGCACCTGAAGACACAAAATTTATGTTTTAAGAGGTTGCGGTGTTACTCAATCGGCGACTACATAAACAGTTACATACTTTAATTTTAGTTGAACCTTGTAGATTATTGAAATAGTCATAAATAACAGTACCTATCTATGTTCCTGAAGCCTGCTAGTGCATGCAAAAACATCACATCAGTTTGCGGGCCGCGAATCGGGGTCTTCAGGAATAAAAAAAAAACAATGGCACTCCGACAGAAGTGAAAAACAAAATACAAACAGAATACTTTGCCATCACTCACTGACATATCGGTTATACATTAAAACCGAGTACCTACAGCCCGAGGTCAGTCAAACACATCCGAATATAGCGCGGTGTCGGTTACGGTAATAGTGTCGCGAGTTCAATGGTTTTTTTCCCATCTCAAGAAATGCCCAAAGCGCCTAAAGAAGTTTTTACTTCAAAAAAGACAGAAGGAGGAGTAAACAAGGTGAGTATAAATATTGGCAATAATTAGGGTATCTACATGACAAGATACTTATGGCTGAAAGCAGATAGGTAAGAACCAGTTGTGATAAGGGACCCAGTTGTGGTAAGAAAGTTAGTAGATGTACCAACACCTTAACGGGATTTTTTGCATTGAGACTCACTTTTCTAACTCAGTAAGTTGTTGCTTAGGGGTTGATGCAGCGACAGGTCTGGCGCGTCCTAGTTTAGCGCGCGTGTTCTGTAGCATTTGCTGCGTCACTAAAGGCTGCTTTTGGTTTGGTTTTGAGCGGACTGGATTGTCCTGGAACGTGATTATTAAGTTAGTAGGTACTGAGACTTAACACTCAGCAAAAACAATGTTTCAATCCTATCACAACGATGCCACAACACAACAACACAACACAACGATGACGCCTGTATTTGAATACTAGAAGTGGCCAAATTCGCGTAGTGACAAGATTATATTCGTTGGTCACAAAATACGCTGCATGTGATAACCGCGCTGCCGCCTTCACCTCCGCGAGAACGGTACGCCACCCATAATTGCTATCCCACTTGCACAACGACTGCGCGCACTGCTGTGATTCACTTACAACTCGGATTTGTCGCTTCTTGGGATCTACGAGCACAACCCATACGCCGCACACTATAAGGTACATACTACGAAATAATAATATTATGAGACGTACATCACCTTCATCCAGGTCGCCGGCAGAGTCTAAAGCTAGCGACGCCGGAACTATTACGACAATTAATCCAACTATTAATTTATCTGGTTCTGCCCCAAACCTAAGTAGCATGGATGAGTCAAAAGTTACATCACGTAATCCAAAACGTAAATGCGATCATGAGTTGGTCGCCTTCATGGAGGAGATCCGTGATTTACTAAAAACGTCTACAGCTCAAACTGAAAACAAATTTACGTCACTACAAAAATCCATGACTGAAATTATAGCGCAAAATGCAGAGTTGCAAAAATCCATAGAATTTGTCAATGAGCAGTATGACGACATAAAGATAAGGTTGGATGATACTGAAAGAGCCCGGAAAGTCGAACGTGCCTATATAAGTCAGCTGGAAGACAAAGTGGAGAATTTAGAAAGAATTTTATGTCTCACAAAGATGGAAATTAGAAATGTACCAAGGAAGGAAGGAGAAAATAAAGAGGATCTACGTAATGTACTCTCGGAAACAGCAAAAGTCCTGGAGATCCCGCTTGAACGTTATGAAGTTAGGGATATCTTTCGTTTGAGTAAAAAAAGTGGTGAATCATCTATTATCGTCGACTTCACCTCCGTGACTACAAAGGAAAATATCCTGCAGAAAGTGCGCAATTTCAATCGCAAGAATGCCCAGGGAAAATTAAGCACCTCCCATATAAATATACCAGGTGACATAAAACCTATTTATATGTCAGAGAGCCTGACAATGAAGTCACAGCGCTTATTCTTTCTAGCAAGGAAATTTGCTAGTGAGAATAATTTCAAATTTTGTTGGACATCAATTGGAAAAGTGTTTCTTCGACAAAGGGAAGGGATGAAACACATACTTATTAAAAGCGAAGAAGACCTTAAACCAAACTTAGAACAATGACTGGTCCACGGAATTTCTTGTTCCGCTCGCTTATATGTTTATGTTTTAATATTTTTTTATCTGCATCTGCTCTGTTATTGTACAACACACACACATAATACAACCAAACACTCAATACACAAAACACAACTATACCACAAAAATACATACATCAACATACATATATCTACCTCTCTGAACGGATCCATTCTCAATGTTCTACTACAAGACTATACCACGCCTAAAACAAGACCCCGGACATTAATACGTAACACTGAAATTATAACGGTACTCAATGGCTAACACAAACACCAACATCACATCACAAATAGATAACTTCATGGTGGCTTCTTCATATCACTGTGATACTAATATCTGTAACGACATCATAAAAACCACAAAGGATTCACTAAAAATAATAACTCAGAATATCCGAAGCATATATAAAAACTTGGATGGGTTCCAGGCTCAATTGGCTAGGTTATGTTGTGAAATGGACATTATAATCCTGACAGAGTGTTGGCTTAACGAGGACAAACCGATTCCTCCAATTGAAAACTATGTGACATACTCCAGTAAAAAATGCTTAAATCAAAACGACGGTATTATAATATACGTTAAAAGCAGTATTCAATGTACAGTGGAAGAACCAGAACCAATAGGTGCCAACTTTCTTCTACTAAAAATCGATTCCGACACATGTATTTTAGCATCCTATAGATCCCCATCGACGTATCGTATTGACAGCTTCCTAAATTCCCTAGAAAACATTTTAAGTAAATAAAAAGCGAACAACATCATTTTAATAGGAGATATCAATATTGACATAAAACCTGGAAATACTGACAGGAATAGTTCACCTTATCTTAACTTGACTGCTGAAATGGGTATTTTACCGGGACATACACATCCGACAAGGTTACAGAACTGCCTCGATCATGTTATGATTAATAAATCTTCTTGTGCAACTGTCATAGTAATAAATTCCACAGTCAGCGACCATGCCTCAGTAATGTTATGTTTAAGTAAGGACGTTAAAAACAATAAACACACGAGTAAATACGTCACAAAAGTAAATTATGAGGCCGCGGTACAGCAGCTTAAAAATACAGATTTCTCTTTTCTATCTGACAACTGCGATGCGAACGAAGCTGCAACTAGGTTTGTCGAATGTTTGATGTCCACAATATCTCAACACTCCCAAATCAAGAAAGTCCCAAACCGTAAAACAGTACTTAAGCCCTGGATTACACCTGGTCTATTACGGTGTATTCGACATAGGGATAATCTCCATAAAACATTTCTAGCAGATCCAAAAAACGGAATTATAGAGCTGTCATTTAAACGGTATCGTAATTTCTGCAATCTGTTACTTAGGAATATAAAACTAAATCACGATAGATCCGCCTTAGAATCTTCAAAAAACAATAAAGAAACATGGAATATCATTAAAACTATTACTAATCAAACTGGACAAAAAATATCAGCGGACAAACTCTTAACTGCAACAGATGCGCCCAATGCCATTGAGGAAATTAATCATTACTTTGCTAATATTGGTAAGCAATTATCTGACTCTATTATTCAAAATCAAAATTTCCCAAGCGCCCCATATAAATTTGAAACACCCTCTGCATGTGAATCTATGGTTTTATTATCCCCTGGCGAGATCGAAGTTGAGTCTGTGATTAATAACCTGAAGACTGACTGCGCTACAGGATGGGACTCTATTCCGGCCAAACTCCTCAAACTAGGCAAAGATGTACTAGTCTCACCTCTTACAAAACTCATTGAGAAATGTTTCGAGCAGGGAGTCTTCCCCCGCATCTTCAAAAAGTCTCTAATAACGCCTGTTCACAAGGGTGGGAATCAAGATGATGTCAAAAATTATAGACCCATCTCAGTACTTTCAGCACTGTCAAAGATCTTGGAAAAACTACTGAACCATAGACTCGTAAGATATTTGGAGCACTCTAAAATACTATCAGACTCACAATTTGGCTTCAGGTCCGGGAAAAGCACCGAAGACGCAGTTATTCAACTTGTTGACTACATTACTGGAAAAGTGGATGCAAAACAGAAATGTCTGGGTGTTTTCCTAGACCTAGCCAAGGCGTTTGACACAGTCTGTATTCCAACCCTTGTAAAGAAGTTAGAACATGCCGGAATCAGGGGGAAAGCTCTCAGCATATTTGCTGACTTTCTTGCAGACCGAACACAAAAAGTAAGGATTGGTGAAGAGGTTAGCAGTGAAGCCAAAATTGACTATGGTGTACCCCAAGGAAGCTGCCTATCCCCGAGTCTCTTCCTGGTCTATGTGAATGACCTGTGCCAGCAGTCTCTTGATAAAGGCAGAATATTTAGTTATGCAGACGACACCGTATTAATATTTCACGCTGAGAGTTGGGAGAAAGTGCAACAAGCGGCGGAGTTGGGCTTACATAAAATAATTCATTGGTTAGGAAGTAACTTACTAACCCTGAATATTTCAAAGACCTCTTATCTGCAATTTACTTTCGCCAATACAAAACCCTTGGAAATAAGTCTCAAAGCACACTCCTGCAATGACTTAAATGGTCACCAATGCCCATGTCTCCCAATCTCGCAAAAAAAGTCAGTAAAATATCTAGGTGTACTTCTGGATGAACGACTAAGCTGGCGTCCACACATTGAATTGACCACTTCCCGTGTTAGGAAACTCATATGGACATTTAAGAAGCTTCGACACGTTGCTAAGTTTAAGCTACTCCGCACGGTGTATATTGCGCTGGCACAGTCAGTCATGGGCTACTGTATCACGGCCTGGGGAGGCGCTTGCAAAACCTTTATGATTCACCTCGAAAGAGCACAAAGATCTTTGTTAAAGGTCATGACCTTTAGACCGTACCGGTTTCCTACGAAGGATCTTTATGAAAACTGTAAAGTACTTACCGTGAGACAGATATACCTACTTCATCTCACAATTAAACAACACCAAGTGACACCGGTAATTCACGCCACCAAAGTGAAGAGAACTATTACTCACACTGATGTATGTAGACCAGAAAGATGTAAAACCGCTTCCGCTAGAAGACAACACTTTTACATGGCTAAGTACATTTACAATAAACTAAACAATACCCTTAGCATTAATCCGTTCACAACTAAAGAAATTAAATTAAAAATCTTCGAATGGCTTCAAACACTAGATTACCACCAGACGGAAGATCTATTACAATACCAGTACTCATAAAACAATCTACACTCCCCCACCTACACACACACACATACACACCCTCACTCCCTTACACACACATACACACCCCCACTCCCGTACACACAAACACACAAAGATTTTGTATACCTACCAAAGAGTATGTGTGCATCTTAAATTTAGTTTCCTTGTTATATTTTAGGTTTTTTTTCCTTATTTTGTTTTTTTTTGTATTGTTTTATTGCACATGGATAAATACATGAACCACAAATGGGCGAAGACACTGGCTCCTGTAACACAGGTTACTACCTAGCTCAGGAGTCAGGGCTTCAATAAACTATGTAACAACTGTATTATGTCAATAAAAATTATTATTATTATTATTATTATTATTATTATATGGCAGGTGATAGGATACCTTTTTTTTTATCGTGGAGAAATGCTCATGCATTCTGCACTGCCACGGGGAGATAGTGCAGTTATGTGGCACTCTAACCCACTAAAACTCCACGGTGTCTTCCTCTGCCGCTTACGGCGGGAACACGGGCACGCGTTAGCACTCATCCGTGAACCCGCCGCGGCTATCACGGGCGCACCAGAACACATAGCACGCCGTGACCACCCCAGGGACCAAACCAGCACATGGGCGCCAGATGATCCCGTGTCTGGGCACCCTTTGGTCTCCCTGCGACGGGTCAGGTCATCGGCCCCGCCGCCTGAAAATTTTCGGTCGCAGAAGATAGGGAGGGTTGCCAACGTCATACCAACACTCCTCCTCCCCTGCGGCCCTACCGCATCTGCCATCAGACGGTGGCGACCCCGTCAAGGTCGCGGTAGGTAGGGAGAGCGGCGCACCGCAATACCGGCACCGCAACCTGCTTGTTATCCGCTACGTCGCCGGCTTACCGTCAAAAGCCCTGACGAGCGGCCCCTCCTCCGGTTCCTCTTCGCTTCACTGTGGGTGACCAATCCACGGCTACTGAGCCCCCCACCCCGACAATGTGGGAAACCCACCGGGGTGGGAGAATAATTTACCTAACCTGACTACTCTCCCGACCCGCAGCAGACGTACCGGGCGTCGGTGAAGGGCGGACAACGCCCTCTTCCACCCCCCATAAACTGGTCCTGAGGGACGGCGGACTTGGGGACGTCCACCGCCCCCTATCTAGCATGACTCGAGGCGACGCAACGTCGCGTCGTCCCTCCGCGGACTTGAGGTGGCCTGCGAACGCGGGCCGGCACCAGCCGGTGATCGTGGAAGGCGCACAAGTTCCCATGATCCCCGAACCAAGTGTGGGAAGGGAACACCGGGGTGGATTTGAGTCAGTATGAGTCCGACAGACCCCGCCGCCTGCCCCAGGGCGAACATCCAAGAAGATTTTTCCACCCCAGAACAAAAAAAAAAGTTTACCTAACCTGCGAGGTAATTGCTTAACACACTATCAGTAGCAATGGCTTTAATTTTGACTGTTCAACAACATTCATTGCGTTATTTACGTTGTTGAGCAGACAAATTTTTCGAAACTAATTATGAAGCAATGGATGAGTATCCTTATAATGATTCAGATTGAGATCGATAGTGTGTTACGCAATTACGGTGCATTGTGTCAACTAAAATTATCAAGCCGCGTACTAGATAGTACCTTCAACATGGTAAAAAGAAAGAAAAGAGCTAATAGTGAAGAATTTACCCTTGTCTTCCTCAATTTAACATTGGCGATGTCTTGTGGTGTGATTGTCAGGTGGGGCCCAGGAGCTCTTGGCGGTGCAGATCCACACCTTGGTAAAGTATGTGATCTGATGGGTAGCTTTGTCACAGGAGGATCTATAGGAGGCGGGAGAGGGGGCGGCGGTGGCGGTGGAGGTGGAGGAGGTGCTTGTGGCGCCGCTTTAGATGGACTCTCACGCTTTCTGTAAAGAACAGACACGAAATCACTGTCGTTTGTTTTTATTTGGTTGGTCTTTGAAGGTCCGTGGCATAACTACCTGTCCACCATTTTATTTTATTTTTTTAAATAGAGGCCACGCACGCCAATCCTAATCGATAGCTGACTTCAATGCAAACAGACATGGTGGACACTGTAGGTATGCCATTCTCCATGTAAAAATCTTCAATCCCCTTTATAAAACCATTCATAAATCTTAAACTCATTCATATCAATAGCACCAATGGTGAAGTTTTACCTGAGCTTACCCTCGAGTTGTTCTATTTTGGCCATCATCTTTTTCATTCCTTCTTTTAAGCTCTCGTTCTCTTGTGCCAGCCGCTCTTGCTTCTTATCTACTTGTTCTAAGAATCTCCTGAGCTCTCGCAACTCTTCAGCATTTTCATTAGTGTTTTCTTTTTGATGAACTAATGGCTCGCGCAGTATGTCGGAGTACAGGCCGGTGATTGATTGGTAACCCTGAACAAGAAAGAAAAACTGTGAGGCAATAGTGGCACTGAAAACCTCAATTTGGCACTAAAGCGTGCGAGTTAGTTCACTGGTTTAAGCAAGTTGCGTGGAGTGTGGTATTTTGACTTTTATTACATGGTGTGAATGCAAGTCGTGGCACAGGGCATCTGCATTTTGCGATACTTATATCAAAAGTCAAAGAAATTCTCGGAAAAATGCCATTTTATAAAAATGTTTATAAGAACCCGTGTTGTTTTAGGTCAGACATTCTAATTCATCATTAACAGTTCATACAGTCCCACGGTCATAATTAAGAATTACAACAATGAAATAAAGTTTAATGACCTCAGACAACGAAACAGAAGAAAAATAATAAAGTGCATTTTGTGGGTAGTGAGTCGTGACTTAATTTGTCATTTGAGGTACAGTCAACAAAGGAGTTAAGTATACAGGAGCGTCGGATATTGTTGAAGTTTACTAAGAAACCGATGGATATTCTCGAAAAAAATTTAAGTGTATTAATAGAAAACAAACAGCTCATTTATTAAATTAAATTTCAGTCCAGAACATCCATCGGTTTCTTAGTAAACTTCAACTATATCCGACGCTCCTGTATACTTAACTCCTTTGTTGACTGTACCTACTTAGTTCTAACTCATAATTACTATAATGTTCTTATCTGATGGAAAGGGGACGATTACATAAGTCGTATTTGCGTAAGCACATGTTATTTATAACTGGAATTATCGCAATCGATTACAGTAGGTATTGACGTAATTTCAAACTGTTTATGGTACTCGTAATGCACTGACTGAGATGCACTTGTAAAAATGATACTGCTTAAAATTGTGCAACTGGTAAAATGGAACCCATAAAAGATTCGCGTTCTTAGGAACGCGTGGAGTTATCAAGTTGAAATGAATATCAAATACTCAGGGCTGCAATCCCATAAAGCAGTAAAAAAATCAAACTTCTTAGTCAACGCAAATGTTCCGGAATCAAAACCTATACGGTACTTCCGGTTGACCTAGCATGAAATTTGGCAAGAAGCAATGTCATGTAGCACATGCCACATTGCAAGTAGGTACCGGAAAAAATCTGAAAACCGTAAATGTGTAGTTACATAGGTCTACAAATTTGTACGGAACCCTCGGTGCGCGAGTCCCACACGCACGGTTTTTAGGGTTCCGTACCAAAATGGTAAAAAGGAACCCTTACGGTGCGACTCTGTAGTCTGTCTGTCCGTCTGTCACAAGCTGGATATCTCAAGACTAGGTACTAATGCTATCAACTTGAAATTTAGAATAGTTTTAGATGAAGTTGCCCTACTATTTTGCAAATAAGAAAGACATTTTTTTTTGCAACAGGGACTGAAAGGGGGTTTATAAAATTCGAAGTGGGGCATGTGTCTTTCATATGATACCCCATATGAAAGAGCGCAGTTTGCACATTCTCAAACACTTTTAATTTTCGACTTATAATGAAAAATGTAAGAAAAAATACCGTCCCCCCCCCCCTTATCTCCGAAGTTAGCATAGAAAAAAATCTGAAATTATTCTATGTGACAGAAGTTTATGTAAAGATTACAGGAAAAATAAAACGATATTTCTAAATGGCACACTTTTTCAGAAATCATCAACAAAAGTTACATTAGTTCCACTATCAGTCAAGAGATGGCGCTGACCTAATACTACAATATTCTACACCAGTATGCAGGGTGCAGTATTAAAATTCTCTGACAAATATAGACCTCGCCGACGAAAATTTAAAAACATGATGGTACGGAACCTCGGTGCGCGAGTCCAACTTGGTCTTGCCCGGTTTTTTTCAGGACCCGTCCTCCCTTTCTTTTATTGCACCACCCCGATTTCGGGAAAGGGTCCCTAAATATCGCGTAGTGTAAATTAGGGTTTTTAGTCAGAGTAGTTGTGATGAATTAATGCATCTGCTTCAATGTTATTTTTATTAAAAAGATCATCATCTATATAAATAAAAAGAAAATTCCATCTATGTATTCTGATAAAGGCCTTGAAAAAAAAAGTAAAAAGTTTAGTGATACTAACTACCTTTCTGCCGATCCACGCGCACAGATCAACAATCTTCCAAGCTTTAGGTTTGCTGTTCCGGCGACAGCTCCTCTCCTTCCGCGGTGTCCCACCTGACAACATGAACCACTCCATATCACTTAACTGCCCCGTATCTAGAGCACACTCTATCTCTAATTCAACCTTTATGCTATTTTGTGTGAGAGCACCCATCACTAAATCAGTTTTCAAACAAACGAGGTCCTACTCAAGTTGGCACTTGTCTATAAACACGAACTGATCCAACGTTGTTATTAAAATGCGGTTGGATTGTCCTGTTGTCTCGTCTCGACCGTTAAAGTAAAACTTGAAATGCTGAGATGCGCGCGCGACGATGATGTCACGGCTATATTAGCAGCTGACTGAGCCAAGATGTTTGTGCTTAATAAAAATAGTTATCAATTGAGATAACAAGTTCAAGTTGTTTAAATTAACCACAGGGTAAATGCGTAACTAACACTAATACACTATCAGTAGCAATGGGTTTCATTTTGACAGTTCAACAACATTGCGTTATTTGCGTTGTTGAGTAGACATATTTTTCGATCGTATGTAGTAGATAATGGATTAGAAATATGCTTCAAAATTATTCAAATTGATAGTAAATATGCTTCAAAATTATTCAAATTGATAGTAATAGTGTGTTACGCAATTAGGGTGCTGGGCGTCCCCTTGATAAGTTGTAAATATTAAGCAGATGACGAGAACGACGTCATTTAGGTAATAGTAGGTAGTAACCGTTATTTGCTTAAATTGTCTGTAGGTACCTACTGTAGAAACGTGATTTTTGCCTGTCGTTTAACACTCAGTGGTAATCCAGTGAAGTCACTTACAAACAGGTACTTATATCACCTGAGTGATATCTGACTTCGGTGTGCTGTCTGTACTGAGAAAATTCCTAGTGGAGCAATCCACAAATACTGCTCGCCCTGGGAATCGAAGCTGGGACCCCACTTTCAGACCAACGGGACAATTTATTGTTCTCCCATACATCGATATAAGTCATGGCCAATTACAAAGTTGAGTTTGTTCGTGGGATAAATTCACCCCAACTACGTAACCCTTCATTAATGTGCGTGGTCCGACACGCATTTGGCCGGTTTTTTTATGTATGGGTAGGTATTGGAGGTGTGAGGATTGGTTCATTGGGTTACGTCACTCGCAGAAATTAATTGACGTCATTGACATATATAGATGTTTAAGCAAATACTTTTTTTGTAAGTGACTAAAAGTTGACAGGACAACTTTCTGTAAGAAATATCAAATCAAAACGACTCGACTCTTGAGTCTTCTGACTAAAAGCACAACTGCGGTGCTATTTTGTAAAAATCTCATCGTCAAAACTTAGGTGAAGTGAGCGTGGAGTGAGCTGTCAATAGTGTCAATTCCTAGAAAAATAAACTCACTTCACCAAGTTTTCACGGTGAGATTTTTAAAGAATCGACCGGCTAAAAACAAAGTGGAGATATAAACTTTTTTAAAGTGTGCCATTTTTCCCGGCTTTTGGGGATACCACGATGTCACGAAGTTATGAGGTAAGATTGTAGATGAAATTGAAATACGACTAAATACTTTCAAATAACAATGTTTGCTAAGTAAATAAACAAATTACCTGCCGATGTATTTTCGTGATGTTTGCTGAAACTAGTGCTCTTCCGTGACCTCTGAAGGGCGTCTCTAAACAAGTTTGATTCAGATTTCATGCGTCTTTTTCGAACTTTGAATGAATGATTGCTGTTGATTGATTTAAACGATACGTCCGAATTACTGGAAAGACAGGAAGGAGGCCCAAGCTCTAGATGAGCGTCCGTCAGATCAGATGTGCTAGATGAACACGAAACTGAACACTGTTTTTTCCAAGGTCGCAATTCCTTGTGGTCTCCATCACTGGAGCTCCGTCTACAACGTTTAAATCGTAAAGATTGTTCACACGTTTCATTTGATGTTGTGTTTTGTATATTAAAGTCCTTACTGAAGGAAAGGCTCACGTCAACAAAGCTGCAGTTAACGGGCAGACTCACAAATGGTTCCGTTTGAGTGGAACTGTTAGTTGAGTTCCCCAGCGTGGTACTGGGGTCGTCAGTGGCCATAATGCTCACAAATGGAGGACTCTTATCGTAATCCTTGTCTTTATTTTCATAAGATGAAATGAAACTACGATCCCATGACGTGTTTATCGTGTCCTGTTGAGAGCATTTCCTTATTAATTCTACCGAGTTATCACACAATTCTCTCTCTTCAGACGTATCAGTGACAACAATGGTTATTTTTTCGCCTTCTTCAAATGGCATCTTGATAAATTAATACACTAGAGAAAAGTTTTTAATGCGCAAGAGGTAAATTTTCACTAACTTGTTTAATTTTTACTTCGATTTAGGACAAACTCCAGCAACTTAAAAATAGGTATCGTCAGAAAAATATGTTTTCAAATTAATCTACCCTCACTAGCAAACAAACTAAGTACTGAGTTTTAATCATGTCATCCCCATCATGTTTAGCCATACCTATTAATTGTTGTTAATTGATGAATATTAAAATATTTTTGAATTAGCTGTGTTTTCATAAGCCCCTTTTAGTTAAATTAAATAAACCTTGATGTTAAATTAATTTATTTCAGATAACTACTATGCTGAACACTATGCCATTCATATATATTAGTCTATGCACTATGCTGCCCACATGCACGTTTCTGAACGTTGACAATCAGCTGTTCGCTGAGTTGTCATTGTCAAAATAAAATTGACACAACAAAACGATCGATCAAACGTAAACAAGGCATTATTATTATTTTATTAAATTAATTTATTTGTTATTTCAATGCTTCTAGGCCATTAATTATTTTAATAACCGAATACAGTTGCGGGCAAAAGCAATATAATTTATTAAAAATGCGTCATGCTTATAAAAAGAAGATTATTTACTGTGGTGTGATCGTCATTACATTGATTATTTTGCTGCATCCCGACATGAACGCCCGGCGTTCTTACGAGTATATAGAAAAAGATAATATTATTCATAGCCTTCATGAAGCAACTGCTGACAATTTTACTAGTACCGCTGTACTTGACTGTGATTATTACGACATTATACACGATGAAACTACTCTGTCCATTAGTTTAGTTGACGGAGACTTAATAGAAGGCCATAAGATAAAGGAAGGTGGGGAATACGCTCCTTCTGATTGTAAACCCAAGTATAGTACAGCTATTATTGTTCCTTACAGGTAAGTAATTCCCAAGCTATTTAGTTAACTCATTATTTTCACCATTTCTTTGCCAAACCTGGGAATTGAACCCAGGACCCCACGCTCAGACCAACGAGGCAATTATATAACCAGTAAATAGGTATATCTCTCAGAAACTACACACAAGCAGCAAATGTAATCATTTAACATAGCCATACCTTACCCATGCTTTGTAGGGTTCAAAAGCTAAAAGCGGAACCCCGTAAATAATGTCCGTGATTACCGCCGCCCCACCAATTGCAGGGTACTAATTTTTTATGTAGGTTTGAGGAAAGCGACAAGCTTCTCTAACTTGGAATCAACATTCAAAATCGTGGTCCTGCTGAACAATTGCGAGAAAGTTATCATCGTTGATTTCTCGGTAAATACAAATGTTAGAGTTCTGTTTTTTTTTACGAAATAAATCATATTTATGGGTGCTAATTATTTGTATACTTAGAATAGCTGTAGCGTGCCCCCTTTTTCGGCGCTCATGGTGGTCCTGCTGAAGGGTGCGTGACTACCTCCGGACCACCTTCAAAGTCGATTTTCTCGAAAACTACTAAGGTACCAATTTTGTGGTTCGAGTACTAATTAGTACCAATTGAGTACTAAATATGGAAGCGATTGGCGTTGGTGGTCCGGCGGTAGTCACGGACATCGTAAATATATATTATATTCACCATAAAGGCAAAATTCTACAAAATAAAGCTTATTCTTACAGAGACAGAGCTGAGCAATTACGAGGGTTCCTAGTTTACATACACACATACTTCCATCGTCAACATATCCACTACCGGATTTATATTGTTGAACAAGTGGACTCTCGCCCTTTCAACCGAGCCAAGCTTATGAACATAGGGGCAGTCGCTGCTATGAAAGCAGGATACCCTTGTCTTATACTTCATGATGTGGACCTCTTACCTTTACGGCCTGCAAACTTGTACGCTTGCACTGAAAGACCCAGGCATATGTCCGCTAGCATCAATAAGTTCAGGTGAGATTTTCTTTATGTTTATTATTTATTAGCTGAACTGACAGACATTGTCCTGTCCAAATTTCAATAATTCATACAAAATTCCTGTAGAAAATGCATGTTCAGTTTTCCCAGCAACTTTTAAAAATTTTCTTTTATATACTTAAAATTCAGAAAGTATTCAAACCACCATTATTTTTATATTTTTTTCACCCTTTGTAAACAGCACGGTTTCATTACTGTACGGCGCATATCCACGCGGTTTCTTTACTGTACGGCGTATATCCGCGCCATAGAAAAAACGTGCACATAAACAAGCTTCACCTGCTCACGCACAAGCTACACACGAATAACCTGTAGTTTTTCACAGCAAGGAAAAACGTGTGTGTACTAAGGCCTTATGTTGTAATCAATTTACAATTTAATTCGTTTTCTATATTTTTAGTTTGACACCTCAGCAATGATTTTGGCTGAAAAATTATCATATTTTTGCACTGAGTAAAAGCATAAGTGTTGAATGTATAATTTTTGTTTGGTAGAAATGTGAAAAGGTACCTATTTTTTTTAACTGACTTCAAAAAAGGTGGAGGTTATTTTATTTTCATCTTTGCTGCTTTGTATACAAATTGCTTATACTATAAACCTTGCTTTGTACACAAATTGCTTATACTATAATCTACCTATCCACTTTATTTTTCTTTTGTAACTACTATACATTTTTCAGATTCGTCCTGCCATATTTAAACCTATTTGGTGGTGCAATAGCAATTGTTTCAAAGCAATTTAAAGCTATAAATGGGATGAGCAATGAATTCTTTGGCATGGGCGGAGAAGATGATGACTTGTACTCTCGGTTAGAAGCAAATGACCTCAAACTATGCAGGTTTCAAGCAGATACCAGTCGTTATCATATGGTCTCAAGCCAGGCTGAGAGGAAGACGTAAGTATTACTATTGATTTTCTGAATAACCCTGATTTTTCAAACATCATCATCATCATTTCAGCCCAAAGACGTCCGCTGCTGGACCTAGGCCTCCCTCAAGCACCGCCACTTCGACCGGTTATGCGCTTCTCGCATCCAGCGGATTCCTGCGGGTTTCACCAGGTCATCCGTCCCTTTTTCAAACATGATTTAATCAAAATCACTATTTACTGTACATCATACATGTCTACAAGGCATATTAACAATATCTATTAATTTTAAAATAAATTGAATTGCTGCCCAGCAGAGGTAAGTGTTGCCCTGTGTTTACAAGGTAAAAAGGCATAGTAAAACAAGTTTCTGACTACATTATAATATTTTCTTTCAGGGACCAACGAAAAAAGGTGTTAAGTTTCACCAAGGAGAGGATGGCAACAGATGGTTTAAGCTCATTACAATACACAGAGGTCGCCACCGTCCTTCACCCACTCTTTACCCATATCATGGTTGACTTGTAGCATATCATACAATTATAGTAATTTGTTTAGGTACTTAACGAAATGTAAACAAAAACACTTTCTAATTCACGTACATAACATAGTCAGCGAACAATGCCCATTGCTGGACTTGTTCCTAATGTCGGTTGTTGGATGGCAAATGTCAAAGAATTTTCAATTAAAACGATTTAATTCTATCTCGTGTAAGGCGTGCTACACACTTGTTCGGGTCGGCATGATTCGGCACGGCGGGCAACTTAGCTCAAATTGTTACGAGCCGACCCGATCATGATTCAGCGACGGTAGATGCGGAGCGGAGTTTGCCGATCGGCACGAGCTGAATCACCAAATCTGTGTATTCATTGCTTCGGGTTGGCTTTACATAAACACAACATCACAACTGAAGGTTTAGGCAGAGGTGTATCTATAGTAAACCCGCATTTCGCCAGTTATGTTTAAGTCCAATATGGGCGAGCGGGTGGCTTTGTTATTTAAAAAAATACTGCCGGAACGGATGTATCGAACCGATCACGTAAGTAGCACCTCTAATGGGCGCCATCTAATAAACGAATTATCCAAAAGTAGGGTAGTAGTTACATTTAGTTAAATACCAAATCGAATGGACTTATAGAGTTACTCATATCACTTGTTCAATTTCGCTTTAATTACCTGAAATTTTAAGACCACTTTAAAATAAGTAGTGAGTTAGTAAGCTAGAATATTAGGATTTACTTCTCAATACAATAATATTTAGATTTCCACTATAGCTTGACTTGAATAGATTCCGAAGCCATAGGATTAATAATTAGATCAATCGAACTATTGAAGTTATAGATTCAATTAATAATAATAGTACTATAGATGCAAACAAAGGCAGATTTGGAAAGGAGTTTTTTTTTTGTGGAGAAATGTTTTTTGGTTTCCTTCGTCCATGGAAAATACCATAGATCTATGAAAAATTCAAATAAGGTTTAGGACAATTACATGTAAAAAGTTAGAGAAATTAAATAATTCTTTGGCCAGTAAGTTATGTGATCAGAATTTTAATAATATAGGTGACCCAAATGAATTCTACGCCGAGTTCTTTTCAATATTAAACGCGCAGTTTAATGACACTTTTCCACTAAAAACTAAAAATATTCACACAAAGTTTTTATTTAGTGACTGGGCGACTCCAGGTATTCGTAAAAGCAGGGAAAAACTTTTTGAACTCTATGGCTTAAAGCAACATATGAATAATACAAACTTTCATCAGTATGTTGCAAAATATTCAAAAACTTTTAAAAGTGTGTGCCAAAAAGCTAAAGCTCTTTATATTAGCAATAAAATAAAATCAGCTGATGATAAAATAAAAACTACCTGGCAAATAATAAATAATGAAACAGGTAGGAAAAAACAGCCTAACACTGAATTTAATTTAGAGACTGCACATGGCCCCATCAACTCAGATGTAGAAATAGCTCAGGAATTTGAAAACTTTTTTTCTAATATTCCCCTTAAAACTACTGAAGCTTTAAATTCATCCCCCACGCTTTCTGCTGCCTTACTTAAAAAGAATGTAAAGGCATGCCCTTTGGAGTTTAGGTTTCAGCATACAAGCCCCCAGGCTGTTATAAAAGCTTTTAGAGATCTTAACATTAAATCAACAGAAGATCTCTGGGGAATGTCTGTAAAAGTATGTAGATCTTTCATCGAAACTATTGCACCCTATTTAGCTTTCATATTTAACACCAGTGTTGACCAAGGAGTCTTTCCGGATCTTATGAAACATAGTAAAGTAGTACCATTGTTCAAATCCGGTGATAGTAAAGATCCTAACAATTATAGACCTGTGTCAATTCTACCAGTTCTCAGTAAGGTGTTTGAAAAGTTGATGCTCAATCAAATGTTACGTCACTTTAATAAAAATTCCATCTTTCATGAACACCAGTACGGTTTCACCAAAGGGCGTTGCACTACTGACGCCGGTGTTACCCTTATAAAGAACATTTTTAACGCCTGGGAAGAAGCACAAGATGCCATTGGAATCTTTTGCGACCTCTCTAAGGCGTTCGATTGCGTAAACCACGAGACACTTCTGATGAAACTGGAGCACTATGGAATTAGAAAAGCAGCACTTGACTTGCTAAGATCATACCTGAAAGATAGAAAGGTTAAAGTTCAAGTAAACGGCGTAAACTCATTAGGGTCTGAAATGACAATGGGTGTTCCTCAAGGTTCGATATTGGGTCCATTCCTCTTTTTAGTTTACATCAATGATTTACCCCAATTACTTCAAAATCAACCGAAGATGGTGTTATTTGCAGATGACACATCATTAATCTTTAAAATAGACCGACGGTCACAAAATCTTGACGACGTGAATAACTCTATTCTTCAGGTCCAAGATTGGTTTACGGTAAATAATTTAGTACTTAATGAAAAAAAAACCAAATGCATTAGATTTAAATTACCGAATGTTAGAAGTAGCGAATGTGAAATCATATTGAATGGCCAAAAACTAGAATTTATTGATCAGACAGTTTTCCTAGGAATCACGCTAGACGAGAAATTACAATGGGGACCTCATATAACATCTATTGCGGGGCGGCTAAGCTCCGCCGCTTATGCTGTTAGAAAGATAAGACAGTTAACAGATGTAGAAACCGCGCGTTTGGTCTATTTTAGTTACTTCCACAGTATTATGTCATATGGCATTTTACTATGGGGTCGGGCTGCTGACATTGAATCCATTTTTATTTTACAAAAGAGAGCTGTCAGAGCCATTTACAATCTACGTCGTCGCGAATCTCTTAGGGAACTATTTAAAAAGGTTAATATCATGACGGTACCTTGCCAATTCATTTATGAAAATATTATGTATGTAAGAAAAAATCAACATCTTTTTAATAAAATAAGTGATAGGCATAATTTTAATACTAGAAATAAAGATAAATTAGATCAACCTTTTTTCAGATTATCTAAAGTACATACATCTTTTATGGGGTACTGTGTTAAATGCTACAACAAAATACCTTGTGACATATTGCAATTAAATGAAAGAAAATTTAAAACTCATATTAAAAGTACACTTTGTAAACAAGGATATTACAAATTAGAGGATTATATCCAAGATAAGAATGTTTGGAAACATGCTGGTCCTGCTCCATAGGACAATCTAAAAGTCTAGACAAAATCAAACTTGTTCCTAATTTAATTTATATGTATATTTTTAATTATGACATCTTATTCTAATTCAATTTTACAATCTGCGACTACAGTGGCTCACACACTTGTTAAAGTTCAACTACTTTTGCATTTTTTCATTTTTCTTTTTTTTTTTAAATAACTTGTAAATATGTGAGCACCATGTATCTATCACTTATTTGATTTACCTGTCATTGCTTAATTTTTAATTCTTTTTACCTTTTGTGGTAGACTAATTTTATTATGGGTGCATCGTGTTCACATATAAATTTTATTATGTATACAAGACCTTGTAAAACATTTTTAAAAGAGTAACGGTGGAGTTTCTTGCCCATTCTTCTCCATACGAAAACTACCTTTTCGAATGGGCGACTAGAATCATTTCTATTTAGTTTTTTTTTGACGTTCAAAAGTGCCTTTAATGTGCCTATTTGAAATAAATGATTTGACTTTGACTTTGACTTTGAAAAAAAAGGCGTTTCGGTAAAACCTCTGTTCTCATTCATCAACACAATTACCTGTATTCCCCGTAGGTGCAGACAGAGGTATAATACATTACGTCTGTGACCATTAAAGCCCATATGCATAAATATATTATAAACTTACACAGTCTCCCGGCCTCTTTTTGAGATATTCGCAAAAGAAAATCCAATAACACTGTCCAACATGGGGCTCGAACCCTCAGAGAACCTTCGAACGCTTAGCAATAGCACTTGCGATGACCAGATAGATCAACGAGAATATAAATTTGCTCCTCTCCAAATCTGCCCTTATCGTAAAACTAGCCGTTAAGGAGACCAAAACTTTTACTCAGCTATACTGCTAACGTTCCTATTGTAATTTCAATCCAATTAAAGCAATAATATAATAATAAAACATTGTGATATTCTTGTTGAGGGATTGAACGATTTCTGTCCATAGAATTCCTATAGTTAATTGTTCTATTGCAATTACATCTACATTTAAGTCTAAGTATGTTATTACGAGAATTGATTGTTTAAAACTTTAAACTTTTAAAGTTGTTGACTTGTACTTAAATTATTTCTATCTATTAGTTATTGTTTACTGAAAATGTGTTGAACCTATTGTTAATATAGGTACAGTCTGCCAAAAAAGTAGTCTTGCAGTAGTTGCAGTCTAAACACCGAGGACTCGTTTGAGCATTAAAAGACCATAAGGTTAATATTCACTTGCAAACATTTTCTGACAATAAACCACTAAAACTGTCTTTATGATTTGTGTTGGAGTTATTTCAACAGTTCCTAGTTTAATTTGATAACCTTGGCGATATTTTCATTTCTCAGGAAATAAAACTGGTATTTAGACCACTTTCTTGGACGACCGTGCCTACTGATTTATGATGACTACTAAATAAGATGTGAATTTGATCCCAGAGGCGACTTTGGGAAGTGTCGAATGGGTCAAATCCTAAAGTCGCCACTGTAACACGTATAATATACTTTATAGCAAGGGAAATAAGGTTTAAAATGTAATATCGATCCGTCGCTGTAGACGTCATAAGACCGCGGTCATACGCGTTGTTAGTGAGATAAAAGTATACACTGATGGAGATCAATTAAACATAAATTATGTGGTAAAATAGTAACAAAGATAATAAATTGTCGTAAAAGAAACGTCATATCACTGGGAAACAAAGGAATTTGATTGAAAATGTAATTGAATAGATTAGGTAGGTACCTAATTAGTAGAGATGTTAGGTAGTGAGGTTTGAATAGAAAGTTGGTTATGTGTTTTTTAAACACGGTTATCTACTGCTATAACCTCGGTTACATTACACATTCTACAATAAATAGAACATTCAAATGTAAAAAAAAAATATTTGTGTAGCTACTATCTGTAGGTAGTTCCTACTGTTTAAAACACATTTTAATTCACGTTGAACAATGGATTAGATATGTCTGTCATTCATATTTTACTTTTAGAAAATATGTTTTTGCAGAGCATTTTCGTATACCTTTGCGAAAAAATCGATTGTCATGTCAGGCTGATTTTGAATTCATTGGCATTCTTTCATTGTTGGTTCCTTAACAAAAGTTGTGTATATTCTATGAGTATTTTCATACCCTGAAGAATTGATAATGAATTACAAGTCCGGCTGTGTATCCAATCCGAACTTGAATTTACATTTTAACCGAAAGGCTTCCTGTACATGACGCCGGAGCGCATGTTTGTGTATACGAATGAATATTGTGTGCATGCGCCGCACCGGAACCGCGTGTGCGCCCCATTGATGCGATATTCATTCGTATACACAAGCTTGCGTTCCGGCTCCGGCGTCATGTACAGGAAGGCAAACAGTTTATCGTAACAGGAGTAACGTGTTTTAAAATAGTCCTAGCCTAGTCTATTTTTTCATCTACACTTTAGAAACAGCAGCATAAATAGCCAGCTAGCGCATTTGCTCAATTTCACGCAAGGAATTTATTTGTAATCTAATCACTATGAACTCTTGGTAGCGAATAAACGGTTACAATAAAAAAAAAATGTTTTTATAATCATCTTTATTTTACTTATCACATACATAATATCACGCCTGTATTTTCCGAAGGGTTAGACAGAGGTGTGCGTATAGTATACCCACATTTCGTCAATTATGTTTGTCCCATGTAATAGGAGGCGAGCCTATTGCCATCAACCGGACACATCCCGACTCCGGGCTGCTACTGAGAAATTCCAGGTGGAAAACCCAATAACGCTTTGCCCGAGCGAGGAATCGAACCCAGAACCTCATGCATTTTACTTGCATTCTCTGAATATCACCCTATCGTGGACGAAGAGCTGCCATTTCCGTTTATGAATCAATCTTGTTTCCTAGTTTGCGATTCATGAATGCCATGGCAGAGTTACGTGGTTCTACGGATTCCAAAAGAAAAACAATACATTGATTGATTTGTAGATATATTTGGCATGAATATTTTCACAGCCGGTGGTCCCAAATCACAGGGAGATCTAATAAAAATAGATTAATCTGCATATTAATCATTGTTTAAATTTTGTCAGTATTTACAACATTAATTACAAAAATGTTTACTTTTTACCGATACTAAGTAAATATTGTGTATAATGTAAGGAAATCTGTACATTGGTATATTACAACAATATAGTAGAAACTACATGAACTATTTACACGATAACAATGCTAGCATGTCTATGTGACGACACCACTTTACGAACAAGAAATACACACAATTTGAACATATTTAAAATACCGTAAGAATACATCGTAAAGCACACGAATTTAATTTATATCATTTGACTTATCTTAGCTTTAAAGGCAAGGTACGACCATGTAGTTATAATTTTAAACTAAAACCAAACCATAAAATAAATTAAAAAATATTAGCACCTATCTAAAACTTAAGTTACACTAACTATAATTTTTACACCATATACCTATCTCAAATTAAAAGACTGAAAATTTACTCAGAATTAAACCATAAGTAAATAGCACTCAACCATCCTAAATAGGATAAAAAAAAGGTAAGTAACTAAGGGCGGATTCCACCAATGTAACTGAACGCGATCAGCACGTCTAACTAAACCGCGTCCAAAATCTGTCAGTGTTATCATCATCACTGTTGTGGAATATTGACACTGACAGCTCTTGAACGCAGTTTAGAAGTGCTGATTGCGTTCAAGTTCATTGGTTAAATTGGCACCAAGTAGTTACTACGCTTGTTAATGAACTTTGCACCTACTTCGAATGACGTAACGGTCGCTGATATAATTACATGATTGAACAAACATGGCAAATTGATCAAGGAAATAGAAATATTGTTGCTCTTTAGATAGTGAGCTAGTTTAAAACATACATTACATTACGCTTGTATTCCCAAAAGGGTACAGACAGGTACATAAAGTACACTCACTTTTTTTTCAGTTATGTTAGAGTCCCATGAAATAAGGGGCAAGCACATTTAACCTAGTTACTAAATTGAGTTGCCAAGTTTATTCCGAATCAGCATAGAACATAAAGTTTGATTCATATAATACAATATTAACCGGTAAAGCTCCGCGCGTGCCCGATGGGTCACGAAACAATAGAAAATCAATTGCGTCTCATTAGCGGAGCTTAAGGGGTTAACACGTCAATGCGGTAAAATGTTCAAAACTAAACATGCTAACTGTAGCTGCACGCAAAGAATGTGTAACTCTCGGAATATACTACATATTCCATGTATTTTTTATGACAGTCATAATGAAACTCATAAGATTCATATCAGATTGTTACGAAATATACTAGGTTTGTGGTCATGGTTTATATATAATCTAATTAATATTCTACAGGAGATTAGGGGCCATCCATACATTGCAACACATGAATTTCATGATTCTTGGAGCCCCCCCAGCCCCGGGTCCTTGGTCACTGGTCATGTTTGTATAGTTTGACGTCGCATACTTTGCACAGGGTGTATAAAGACCCGTCACATAGCCGTTATCTATGTATTTTTTCTCTTTTTTTCTTATCCTCTTTAGTTGGTTTTTCGATTTTTTTTAAAATTAATTTTAAATTTTTATCAATACTTTTTATTTATACATTTGACGCCACGAAGCTTATGATTCGTTTCCCCCTTTGTCACACGATGTCACACTTTGTTGACCCTTAACATGTGACGCCCTCCCTCCCCCTTAACATGTGATGTAATTTATGGATTGCCCCTTAGTACCATGAAATTTTATTGCTATTGTAGAAAGTAGTTTGGTGCTGACTACGTTGGGAATATTAATACTTAGACAATTAGTCATTTTAAAGTTATCAATAAGTTTAAAGCCTTTTTTGGGGCATATACGAGTAAATGATAAAGTTGTCTCTCCTAAGACACACATTAAAACAATTTTACCCTAACAGCTTCTGTATAATTACATTAGCTCAGAAATACCCCCCACATTACCGTTTTGCCCCAGACTGGTCTACTTTAGCTGCACTTGCGTCAGTTCTGCACCAGTTTTAATTAGGTAAACCCAATTTTTGGATGTAAACAAGTTATATATATTTATCTCCAATATTTTAATACTGGCTGAACCATGTTGTCATAGCAATAAAATTTCATAATACAAACTTTACAGCATAAACTCTATGGTCTTAAAACAAGCATACAAACAAGGCCAAGTACAAAGGAGAATACCAGTTTGAGGTTGGAGCCGATGTGGAGCCAATCAGGCCATTGGGACTTCATGACTTGTTCCGGCTGCGTTGGTAGGAGAAGGGCGGCAATGCAACATATGCTGACTGCTACCGCCACTACGTTTACTGGTTGAGGTTCTCTGTAATAGGAAAATATCTGGTCTTAATACTTAAGTATATAAAAACAAAATGGAGCTGTACTGTCACCTAAGAGGTGCTACAGACATGTTCGGGTCGGCACATTTAATTCGGCGAACAGCAAAGCCGACCCGAATCTATACCTACACATATTCGGCTTACATTCAGCTCGTGATGATCAGCAGTCTTTGTTCGACATTTACCCTCGCATGTTCGGGTCGGCTCGGCACAATTCGAGCTAAACCAAGCGCCTTCGTCCCGAAAACATTTCTAGTTATTCGAAATTGCCGCCCGGGTGTGTCAAATCATTTCGAGCCGAACAAAGAGATTTAAGAACTTTAATGTCTTTGGAGCCGAACATGTGTGTCAAAGCTACCGCCCGGGTGTGCCGAATCATGCCGAGTCGAACATGCGTGTCAAGGTCAAACTATTACAGAGTTCAGAATATTAACTTCCTCTATAGACTAAATCATTGCAAAAATTTACCAAATGCATGGAAATGATAATTGACAAACCAAGTTTAGAGCCCCATAAAGGGAAGGTTATATTTTACTTAATTGATATTACATTCACTGCAATGTGGATGTGTCAATGCAAAATAAATGTTATTTAAAAAAAAAACAGCAATTTTCCTTTGTAATCAATTTTAAAATCAACTGATAACATGTTACATTATTGAACTTGATTAGCTATTTTTTTTATCTGTAGCTAACATTTTTCTTATTTTTCATAACAACAACAGCGCGTTATTGTTTTATAATATTATGTGAATGAACTACAAAACGAATCAAAAATGATTTTGTTTATAACATTCTTATCAGTCTTGCTTACGTTTCAATTACGTAGAAAGATAAGTTTTTGTTTTATTTTAAACTAGCTTTTGCCCGCGTCAAACTATCCCCCCGCTCGCACTATTACTTCGTTTTCGCTTACCGTTCTTTCTGACATTTTTCATTTTTGCTCGTCTCCTTAGGGTCCTAGCGCGATGTTAAGGCGCTACCTCGAAAATAAATCCTAGCGACTGATCTACTAATCGAGCGAAAGTGATGCAATTACTTTTGAAACGCAAAAGAAGAAAGATGGCTATAATGTGCGTGCGCTCGGAATAAAACGACGACGTAGGTATGTGCCAAAACGAATTTATTCCTTTTCTAACAAAATAAATAAATAAAATTTAAAACTACTTTGAGTAAACTTTGATATTATAATTCTCTATTTGTTTTAAAGTAAATTCCATTGAATAACTCTTAAGCGTTACGCCGTGATGTCGAAAATGAAAAATAATAGATATAACTTTGCAATTTCTTTGTATTGAGAAAAATTCATTGAATCGTGTATTCCTTTTACATGATACTACTAGACCAAAAAGACAAAAAACATATAAGTAGCAAAACTTTAAATCCCTATTCCACATACATAACAAGTTACACGAAATAGAAAAGCCACATTTTTGACGTGACAACGTCTTAAATTAGGTTGCGACTGGGAGTCACTTATGAAAAAGTGTAACGCTCGGTAACGTTACGATGAGTCACCGAACGAGAGAGAGGCCCGCCGAATGCCTTGCGTCTCTCTCCCACTCAACTATGATCGGATGATCGGTCGTTGTCACGTAAAATCTTCGCCCGTAAAACCGACTTTACAGGCAACCATTTTTTTTCAATATAATTATCACCTTAAATAGCCTTTAACCTTCCTCAAGAATTGGGCTAATTTTAAATCCGACTGGTAGTTCTAGAGATGACCGCCTTCAAACAAAAAAACAAATAAACTCTTCAGCTTCAATACTTTATTTGGTATAGTTGAATGAAATATATCCTAGAATTATTACTTACAGTTATTTATGATGACATCATGATCTAAATAATTTTATTACTTATTTACATTATCCTAATTTAAGTTTATCTATCTAGGTGAATATTTAAATACAATTTGGATAGAATGAATTGTATTCAACACTTTCTTATTGAATACAATTCATTCTATGCAAATTAGCACGTACCTATTAGTATATATTTTATTATTATTTCCTATTATTACCTACTAAGGTATGTATGTACTCTATGTACAGCATAAAACAATGATAAAAATTGCTGGAAAACATAAAAATTTCAAGATTAGATAAATGTTAACACTGCTGCTGCAGCCCCTATGGTATAGTGATGCAAGTGCATGATAGGCCTATTACCTGTTAACAATTTTATATCCTTCAAAGACTACCTTGAAAAAGGATTTCGATATCCATAAGACGAAAACAATGAACCTATCTCCTCTCTCTTTATACTAGCTTTTTAAATTCCCGAAATAATTACTGAGCATAATAGTCAATACGAGCTGGCTGGTGTGCGCAACTCCACCTCAATGTGCGTATTTTGTGTACGGGTGGGAAACTCGAATATTCACCCACCCCAGCTTCTCAAGAAAGGCCAGCAACGACTTGTGCTATTGACAATCTCACAGAATTACTGAGCATAAACTGACCTGTGGGTTGGGTGCTGGCAGGGAGTGACTCGTGAAAGTTCCTCACTATTGGCCCTCAAAGGAGCCGCCCGGGCCACCAGTGGGTGGAAACTGTCTCCTAAACTCTCCTGGTTTGTGTTTGAGGGCTCGCCTTCTATCAATTTTGTCAATATATCTCGTTTACCTAGTGCCTGTAAAATATACAATTAATTGTGTTTCACATTGAATGGATAATTGTACATGAGTCAGATTCATTAATCTATATAGAACTGAACACCTTGTTGAATTGCTTAAACACATGAACTGTATCAACATCGCCAAGATTTCAAGGCTATGTGGTATTGATAATTTTAAAAGGCTAATTAATTATTCATACCTGCTGGGTATTTTTGTCATACATTGTTATCCTAAACTTTTCGGCGGTGTCACAGTGGGAAACAGATGGCTGAGTATAACGCACTACTATGTCGATGCAGCTCTGTGGAGCGATCACACCCTCAGGGTCGATCACTGTGAACTTCTTCGGAGACGTACATAGTACTGCAAAAAACCATATTCATACACACAAAAAACTTTACGAGAACAATTACGACACGTTTTATATTTTTAAACAATACCTTTGAAATTAACAGAGAAATCGTAAGGATTATAAACAGTCAGTAATTGTTTATGAGTGTGGCGAGCATTTAAATAGAATTCCAAAGAAACTGGAAACACGAAAACAGGGAAATTTTTCATTTTTAATTATATTTCGCAAACAACACAATAGAAGAAAAACAATAACAATTTCACGATTGCACCACATACACAACTGACAATGACGTTATGTTGACAGTTCTAGGGTGCGTTCCGAGTTGGGAATGTAATCGATTTGAGCGTGCCTAAGCCCGTACCGAATAAGCGTGAGCGCGATAACGATGTCCCGTGTATCGTCATAGATGACGCATGTCATGACGTCATATACGAGGAATCACGGAACATCGTTATCGCGCTCACGCTAATTCAGAACGGGGATAAGCACGCTCAAATCGACTACAGCGCAACTCGGAACGCACCTTAAGTTGAAAATGTCTCGATTCTCGATCGACTACGCTATTGTAAAGTTGAACAATAGGGAAGCTTTTGCCTCGGGTGTCGCGGTATCGTTTTACCAAGAAAGGACTATCTTAGTCTTTTGTCTGTTATTTAACTGTACTGTTATCTTTTTACTGTTAGTAGGACTGCCTCAACAACACAGATAAAAAAAAAAGACAGAATTTTCATCAGTTTTCGTTTGGAACATACCAGCTACTCCTACAGCTGCAGCTCGGAATACACAACGGTCCTCAAAATAATAATTGTATATGCCTACTTCACAACAACTCTCTTTCGATGATGCCACACAACACAAGTTGTGACTGAAACAGCGGATATTTAGGTGTTCGGTTCTGAACAATTACCTGAAGTTCCTCACCATTAGCATGAAATGGAACACTAGCTGATGATCATAGTGCACCAGCTTCTCAGGTCTTTAACAGCTCGTCGTCCCCGCGCTTACGTCTCTCCATACCCGAGCTTACGTCTCTTCGTCCACCCTTGCCCCTCTCACCCCTGCCTGCTGCACCATCAACCAGCGGTCGGCAAGCCGTAAAAGCGGCGTCGCCTAGTCGTAGCCGAGTCGACGTATCGGAGCTTCTGATCTGCTTTGGTTAAGTGCTTACGTTAGGTTGACGCCTGTTTGATTGACGGCAAGGCGAAAAGCGATACGGTGCCGATCCCTTTCCGATTTGATACATGTGCTTATGACCTTTAAACACATGGTTTAAAGCAAAACCAACTAGATTTTCTGATCCTAGACAGCCCAGAATAACCGAAATTTACTGAACGGACATCACAATCATCACCATAATTTTATTCATCATCAAAAGGAACATTTTACACAGTAATGTATAAACAAGGACAACAAGTTTCCGGTTTAAATATTTTATTTAATAAATACAAAATTGTCTAATTGTATTTATTTATAATGTAAGTATTTAGTAATTACGATAGAATTAAATGGTGAAACATAATTTCAGATAGCGAATTGGAAATAACTAGTTAAGTCATTCTTTATTAAATTATAAACAAAATGTATTGACGAGGCGAGTATTTGCCAGCCTCGTTTTAGGCTTTATATCACTAGGACCCCATGGTGGTGCAACCATGGTCGCGTTGCCTGCAAAATATACACAGCTTTATGGTGGGTATCTCACCAATCGTTCGATCGATTGCGCAACCAACCCAACCATACATTTTTTGGCAATGCAACCATGGTTGCGTCGCCACTGGCGTCCTAGTGGATAGGGCTCTAATAGAATACATTCTAGCACCTGAAATAAACCGCTTATTATTGTGTAAGGTACAAACAACTAGATTTCAAACAAATAATTTAAAATGAATAAATAAGTACCTAGGTATTATTCATAGATTTTTAGGAACAGACAACCAATTGAGCTTTGCAGATGCCAAATAATATACCCAGGATAACAATTTTATTAGAAAAGATCTGTTGGTTTAAATACAATATGATTTAAAATAGTTTCATGCCGTTATTATTGTGCCATACTTAGAGAGCATAAATATACAATAAAAAAATAATTAACAGAATGATAAGCGCACGTAATACAATACGCAGAGCTATATAAAAATGCAGTTAGCAGTATATTTTCTACATTGGAAACTCAGAAGCATGTTATGTTGTCATTGAAAACTTGAATATTTTTTTTTAGTTACTGTTTTCTTATTTTTTATGATCCGAGTTGTCCAAATTGGCAGTCTTCCATTTTCATAAATTTAATCAAATATTTTTTGCATACTTTTAAAATCAGTAGTATTTTACAAACTGAAGCAAGAAGGGTATATTCGATTCAATATCTAGGCTTTGTACGCGGGAATTTCAAGGATAAGCGGGTGTGGGTTCTTTATTCATCGACCATGATGTGTCCCAGCCTTACGAACCTTGGAGCCACACTCCCGTGCTGTGGCAAAACGCACATTGTTATACGTTGATCAGAGCAGACAGGCGGCCTACGGTGGAGGACAGTTGTAATGTACTATCGGATATGGATGGAACTATTTAAACACACGCGGTACACATTAATACCGTCGGTCACCGCCACCGCGTCTGTATGAATAACCCATTCATTTACGGACAGTCCCTTTACAATTATTTTTAACTGACAGTAGCACCCCAACAGCAACCTTATTGCAACGAGAATAAAGATCATTGTGATTTTGAAAAACACCGAACCGACTGACCACCGACCCACCGTCATCGACTGACTGTGATTTTGACAGTAATGCAGTCAGAGGTAAAATAACTGTGAAAGGATTGTAGAAAGCTCGAACAAAGGTCATACTGAACCTTTAAGAGCCTATACTACCTCAAATGGCTTAGCATGATCCTCCGTTATGTCGAAAATTCCGCAGCATTAATTTTGAAATAAATATATGATAAAGTTGAGGATTAATGTAAGGTCTTATGTTAGACGAAAACACGATTCCATAAAATTTTCTCGATAGAAAAAAATTCCAAAGTTACCTCCAAACCGAACAATAAACCGCTGGTATTCAAAAAATACTTCAAATTAGATCATGAAACTTTGCATACTAACTGAACTAACTATAAAGGAGGTCTTATGTTAGTTAGTTTTTTTGAATTACCTTTATTTTCACCGTAAAAAGCAAATACCTAAACTATTGGCGCTGCCTCCCGCCCAGCACCGCACTCTGTCTCGCTTTCACACAGTCCGCGCGCAGTATCGTGCGAGCGAGATAAAGAGTGAATTTTAGCTGAGGTAGTATAGGCTCTTAATACAGAGCGCCTGGTATATTTTTGACTTAACAGGTAGCGCTTATGACTTGAGATTTATTGGTAGGGATATAACATGGCGACGGCAGGGTCCTCCGTCTCGAAGGTAATGAGGACATCTTTGAACTTGTCGAGGAGTTGCATCAGCTGTGATCGGCTCACATTCTCCATAAACATGATCTCTTCTAAATGCTGCTCGCCGCGGAAGTAACCTGGAAAAGTAATAAGATACAAGTTATTGAATCAGGCGTTACTTTGCGGAATTCCGCGATAGTTATGTAAAAATCACATACACAACATACATAACATTTTACTAAAAATATACATTTAAGGATTTGGATTAGGTCCCATTAAATGCCAGACAACATCGCGGCAGACCAAGACGGAGATGGAAGAACGAACTTGACTTCTACCGAAAACACAGGCCCGCAATGGCAGTGGACCAACGTGAGTGAAAAAGGGAAACCATTGCCCAGCAGTGACTGCTCGGCAACGGGCTAAATATATAAAGAAAAATTGATTTAAAAAAAAATCTTCAGGTTTGATGATCACCTTGAGGTGTGACACTGGTTTTTGCTATTGTGAAGTAGACTATATTACGAAACCCCAAGACTAAGAACGCATTTGGTGAGCGAGGGTTATTTGTACGTAAAAAAAAAACTGTCGCACGGAACGGAAGTTTTTTAATAAAGATTACGAAGACGATATGGAGTTTTATGCCCATTCTTCTCCATACAAAACTACCATTTGGAGCGTCTAGAATTAATTCTAATTTCTTGAAATTTTTAACGTTGAAAAGTGCCTTTTATGGGTCTACTTAAAATAAATGAGTTGACTTTGAAGTGTGAGAACTAGTATTTTTTTATTTACTATTTTCTGCAAAATATCCTTTCGTTCAAAACCTCCAGTAACTTCATACCTTTCTTATGTAGCTGTGCCAGTAACAACAGATCATCAGTGTTCTTCGAAGCGGGTACAGTCGCAAGCGCGGCACGTTCCTCAGAAGTGAAGGTGTCGAGTAAGGACTCTGTCGTGGGCGGCTCGTTCGGGATGCGACATGCGTCTACCACGTCACAGCTTGCTGGGACGTTCCACACTGTTGGCGGTTGGAAGCTAGAACGGGATAGACATATCATTTTATTAGTGTTAAATTTTGGATTTATCAAGCTTAGAACACTGGAGAAGTTCATGGTTCTACCCTACCATCCACACGGAGAGGCTCTAAATAATTTCAGATGACTGGACAAACTAATGATATTAAACATCAAAGTTCGTAGCAGTCGAAGTTGTGGTCAAAATTCACCATCCGACTGTCACGTTTTACGACCGTGACTACCACGAGTCTTGTCTTGGCGTTTAGTAAATCATACTCAGGGACTATTTTTTAAATTTTATTTTATTAAATCGAACGCAAATTATTCATATTGTTGTTAGTAATAACACTTATAAAACTACTAGCAGCGCCCCGCGGTTTCACCCGTATGTTTCGATCCCGTGGGTATACCGGGATAAAACTATCCTATGTCCTTTCCCGGGACTCATACTATCTCTATACCAAATTTCATCTAAATCGGTTGAGCGGTTTAAGCGTGAAGAAGTAACAGACAGACAGACACACTTTTGAATTTATAATATTAAGTATGGATGTTATTATCATTTCTCATTACAATAAAATAAAAACTATGAACCGATTAGAATATTTTAACCCTTGACTATACGTAAACCAATCCTTAGCGCATTATCGACGTTTGATCAAATTTTGAGCCCTATTCTGTTATAAATTGAAAAGTAAAATCAAAATATCGTACCTCATCTCACTCTGCAACTTCAAATTCAAAGACACGCCATTCTTCTTTTCAGTTCCATTGACCATTCCATTAATTTTCAATCGCGGTGATATATCCTGATCACTCTCAAACTTATCTTCATCACTGCTCGTATCCTTATTTAAAGTCGCTTCACTATCCTTCAAAGATAAATCCGACAACCGTGAAGGCAGACTCTTATTATCCGAATCTAATTTTTCAATAGACAGGTTTGATATTAACTCTGTCTTCGCAATTTCTGTGTGTCCATTTTCTAAAATTTCTTCTTTGACTTTAACCTCATTGATAGTACCATTCATATTGCTAGATATGCCACTATCAACAGAATTTCCTTGTATTTTTTTCTGTACTTTTTCCTTCGCATCGTAATCACCTTTTGTGTTTTGTTTGACTCCGTCTACAACATCTATGCCGTCGTCGAATGAATGGTTTGCAGAGTCACTTTCTCTGAATTTGTCGTATTTCGTATGTTCTGACTCTATGACTATAGGTTGGGTATGTGAGAAGTCTGTTTGGTTCAAGTTATTCTCTGTTGGGTAGTCTTCGTCGGAGTCTGGGAATGTGTTGGTAGTTTCTCTGGGTTCGACGGGTTCGGGAACGTTGAGCTGCATTTGGTTGAGGGAGGAGAATGAGACGCTGCAGGATTGGTTGAAAACGTCGTGTTTCTCGCAGTAGTATTCTTTTCCATCTGAATATGAAGATATTAATTTGTTAGTTTGAATATTTTTTGGACCACTTTTTAGTGACAAAGTAGACGAAAATCAATTAATTTCAAGATTTTAAGGCACTCGTTTTTTTGTTAAATATTCCCGCATTTTTCTACTAGCTAGCTGCTAGAGGAACTACGTTATATAAAATCGGGAAGACTTTTTAGAAAGTATTACCTTTGGTAGGTATACCGCTTCATGAAGCACCTAGGTTGACAAAATAAAACATTTTTAAGCTAACAAATTGGCATACAAAACCAGTGCTCGAATCTAGAAAAAATAATGAAAAACTGGGGACCTATTTCAAAATTATATATATATTTTTTTAATTATTTTTAATTCTGGAAAGTTAAATGTACATCTTACCCGGTTCCCTTCCCCAATGAGGCGAGTTGAACTGCACGTAGGTATGTAGCTGCAGGAGCAGCCGCCGCCGCAACAGCCACGCCACGCACCGCGCCAGGCGCGCGCCGCCGCCGCCGCCGCAACCGTTGCGTGACACGTACCACAGCGGCGCGGGCAGGGAGAACTCGCTTAGCATCTGGAGAGGTTTGACGCTTAGAAAAGTGAAAGGAATTGAAGTCATTCTTTTTCGAGAATCTTAGTAATTTTAGCAAAAAGAGATCCATTGGTGGACATGCGCTGCCCACGTGCAGTTTCATAGAAAAATAAAAAATAAATGACTTTTTTAAATGCGTCTTACATATTACGAAGTGGAAAAGACTTCGTAAGTCTTCCTATTATTGGTAGTAGGGTTATTACCCCGGTGTCAATATAAAATTTTAGCTTTCATTCACCATGAAAATCGATAAATAGACAAGGTTAAGCCACGCTATTATTATTATGAAGTCTGCCAGTGTAATGCTCTTTTGATACACCATTTTCAATCTTATGCTAAGCAGCTAAAGTCGCGTTTCAATTGCAAATCCGATGATTTTTAAACCGAATTTTAAGTGACATACCTGTACTAAGCACAATGAAGGGAACTCCTTAGCGAACTCTTCCACTAAAGGTGAGTGTATGTGAACGTTAGCGCCCGGAGCTACCACGTATACATTGCTCTCACATAACGGATAGATCACTGTCGCTTTCGCCCAATAGACGAGATGGCCTGTCAACTGGGAAACCTAGAATAAAAATAAAACTTCTTTAGGCGAGTTGGGCATTTTTTGGGATCCATTGAACTCGCGCCACTGTTACCGTAAGCGACACCGCGCGTGTTTTGTTTATAAGACGATTAAAAAAATACCCGCTTCGGATGTGTTCGGATGTCTTCGGGATGTACTCGGTTTTAATGTATATCCGATATGTCAGTGAGTGATGGCAAAGTATTCTATTTGTGTTTTGTTTTCACTTCTGTCGGCACTCCCCTATCAAGAAGTACTCTGTGGCACTCCCGGAGTGCCACTGTTTTTATAATAAAAAGTCTTTCATAGTTTGTATCTATTACTAAACTCGTTAAAATGTCTCAAGTGTGTAATTTTAAGGTCGCCATTTTTGCATATTGAATCGTTTTATATGACAAGGTGTCTTTTAACCTGCGTGGTTCTATGGTTCAGGTTTTCGTAAGCCCACCTGGGACTGTTCGACGCTTTGTTATTTATGTGTTTACCTGTTTTAACGTCAAATCAGCTTCAATGGCGAGTGTCTGCAGGCTTTTCAGCGGGCTATATAGTTTTATCAGTCTTAGAAGTGCCGAGCTGCTGTCCAACGGTATTGAAGCTAGCAAGTCGTTGGGGTTCACCTGGAAAGTTTTAGAATATAGTCTTAAAATAAGAAATGCATAGTGAAGGAAATCGCCCATCTATGACATTATAACAATCGTGGCCGTCAGAAAATCAAAGAGATATTATAAGTAGAAAGAGGTAAAGCGACACGAAAGTTCATTCACCTAAAACACAGGCCATCATAGTCAATTTGGACCTATGCAGTAGAGCTCTGGGGATTGGCTATTGATTCCAACCTCGAGATACTTCAGCGCTTCCAAAATATTGCAGTAAAAACAGTCTTCAGCACACACTGGTTTGTAAGAAACAAACAACTAGGTATAGCAAAAAGTACAAAGACAGACTGAACAACCACAGCAACTCGCTAGCCAGAGATCTACTTCAAGACAAAGACCACATAGAACGCCTTAAAAGATGGCACATACTGGAACTCGATCAAAGGAACTGAAGTGTTGAACATGCATATTTGAGACTATTCACAGGAATGGCCGTCAAAAAATTCCACCCTAGACATCTAATTATGGCGAAACAATCGATTGTAGATAAAACGAGGTAAATCTAAATCGAGGTAGATTTAGATTGTCAACTCCAGGGTCGTTTTTTTCCGTTTTATCTAGTATTCCATGTTGTGTATTTGACATAAAGCATTAGACAGGTTATACCCGCTCCGCAAAAACTTGGCCAAGGGTTCTTCGTCTGACACTCCCTTTCGCTCCACCCAGAGCGGGAGGGGTCATTTGATGATATCCCATCCACAAAAAAAAAAAAAAGGGTTCTTCGTCTAGTCTCACTTTTGCTCCCGATGATAAAGACATGCAATCCTACTGCCACATGTCATCTAATTGTGTGACATTGTTCGAATGTTGTGTACAGTCAACAAAAGAGATAAGTATGCAGGATCGTCGGATATAGTTGAAGTTTAGTAAGAAACCGATAGATGTTCTCGAACTAAGAGCGCCTATCATATCACTTAATTTTCTGTTTTTGACTACTTACCATAAGCAATATTCCATGATAAGGTCGTAGTTTTTGTAAACATTTGTCTATTGTTTCGGGTTCTATGATTAATCCTCTATTATGTATTTGGTGAGCTTTGTGTGGCAAGCAGAAAGACAGTAACACCCACTTGTTAATGCGGACTTGAACTATACCTGTAAATTAAAAAAGAAAAGGTCTATAAAGTGTAAATAAATTCAACAACCTAAAACTTTAGGCCTGGTTAATGGTTCCCATGAAAAAAAATATGAGGCTCAAATGAACGGTAGTATTTTCAAAATGTACGCATACGCGCGTTTACTCTCGCTCTTGTGAACGGTTGTTGAAGAATCTCTAAGCGGACTCTTCAGAAGCGCTCAGCTGTCGTTGTTATAGAAACTAAGCCTAAGGGCCTTTTTATTGTCATGCGTGTTTGTGCCCGCGTGCAGGCCAGCCACGCATGCGTGCTGCCCGCAAATCTTTTTTAGTTTTGAAATAAGTATTAATTCATGCATATTTTTGATAGGTAGTACAGTCAAATACCCTATTTCTACCTCTACTTTAGTTAGAGCACGATTCAGCGATTTCGCTCTCAAGACAGACGGTGTGTCCGTCTGTTTGAGGTCATTCGAATTTATAATATTAGAATGAAAATAATATACTTATGGACTAACCAGTACTACTAAGTTCTTCAAACACAGACTTCATTGATCTCGCCAGCGAGCTCCGTTGAAGTATGAGGTGGAATGCTGACTTAGGTGTGGTATCTGTACCATTCTCACTGCTGTAGGTCGCTGAGCTGACTGAGTGACGGAGATTATCTTCGTCATCGTCATTGTCGCCATTCATCTCACTGTCTAAAGCTGATACTTCGTCATGAGCTGCCAACTGTAAAAAATTAAGGTAGCCTTTACATCTGCAACTTTTAAAGAACAGCAGTTGTACATATGGTGTGTACTAAAAGTATCTGACGAAAATGTAAACAAATGCATCAGAAAATTCTAATTTGAAATGACCTTAAAGATGTTTTCCATTTGACGGATAAGGTTAATTTAATAAATATAATTTTTAGAACGAAGTTCCTTAACGCGACTTGCGGTAGGAGTTGGCTGGTATAAATCGTCACGTAAGGAAAAGTGTTATGTATGCCGCCTCCATGCGAGTTTTTCTCTCTCTGCCTCGATACAATATACGAGTGTGTGCGTGAGAGTATCGCGTAAGTGAATTCGTACCTGACGGGAGTCCCCTGACCGCACATGTTTTTTTATTGGAAAAACTGGTGAGGTATAAAGTTTGGACATTCTAAATACAGATGAATGCATTACTAATACCCTTTAGTGATTGATTGTGTAAGAATTTACCCTGAATATGGTTCGTTTACACTTTGAACAGATACTTTTGGAACAGACTATAGCTGTTAATGTTGCCAATAATAAGCACATAATATTTTATGGGTTTTTTCAGGTTTACATAAGACGGAAGCCTTAAGAAATGGTATGATTTACATTTTTTAAAGCTTCAAGTAGGTACAACACCAACATTACCATTATTTTCATTTCTTCAGTCAAATAAGAACACCTCTTTTCTTCATGTCTCAGTGCTTTTCCCAGTCTTTTGCTCAAATCATAATAGCACTTCACTGCAAATAGAAAGATATCAATGATAATGGTTTATCATATAAGAATGTAGGTATTAAAGATTTATGAAATCACCTGCAAGAGTTGGTTTTAAACACATTTTACGTAAATTATTGTAATTTTTTTGTAACATGAGGAACCGCGGGATAATTGCGTAACACTAACAGTAGCAATGACTTTTATTTTGACAGTTCAACAATATTCATTGCATTATTTATGTTGAAGCGGACAAATTTTTCGAACATATGAAGCAATGGATTAGCAATATCCTCCGAAATGATTTAGATTGCGATTGATTGTGCGTTAAGCAATTAGGGTGCGGATTAAAAGAATTCCTTAACATTGAAATCAATATACATTATGCACATCAACAGTTGAACTTACCAACAGAATGACTTGCGGAAGCCTGCAGTGCAAACACAATATTGATAAGGATCATAGTGGCAGTATCATCTTTGTTTGTCCTGTATGGTAACAATGTAGGATGTCCCACAAACCTTACATCATTTACTTTTAACTCAAACTTCCTGTTGCAAAGCTCTGCTTTTACTGCAAACAGGGTTGAGAGCATCTCATCTGTGAAGCCACTTAGCTGACCTGTAAAAACAATTAGTGAATTTATGAGAGCTGTGGTGGCCCAGTGGTAACGGACCCGACTACGAGTTGCAGGTTGTAGGTTTAGACCCAGACAGACACTTTACTTTGTGTAATTTATTTCATCACCATTGCTCTCCAAAACAGCGAAGGAAAACATTGTGAGGAAACCGGCATGTCCTAGAACCAAAATTCGAAGACATGTGCCATCTGCCAACCCACACTGGGCCCGCGTGGTGGTTTACGGCCCATTCCCTCTCACAGAGAGGAGGCCTGTGTCCCAGCAGTGGGAACATTATAGGCTGATTATGTTATGTAATGAATATATAAATATTTGCAATCATTAGATTGATTGAGTTGTCATCTTTATGAAAATTCTTTGTTAAAATGGCTTGAAATTTCAGTCTTATTTCCCTTATATTGGTACTTGGTAAGTGTAGGTATTCAAAGTTATGTCTTTGATATATGATTTTATTTCAGTAGTAGGTTTGTACAAAGAGTTTTACATGATAACCATATTTTAAAAACTAGATGAGGTTGGCGTTTGTCTGAGAAGAAAGGACTAAACAAACTCAGAGATCACAGTCTCTTTTAAAGTCCAGAAATAATCTTGGTCAGATGCATGTGAAAACCATGTAGATTGTTGTCTGAAAAGATTGGTGTTTGCCTAGGCTATGTTTGATTATGCTTGTTTTCTCATCACATTGTAAAATGTATAAATCATTTTTCTCTTCAAAATTATTTGTGGTCTCATGACTCTCATGATATTTTAAATGTTACAAATATTAAAATGTATTAGCAATGAATCATTTTGGATTCCCATGTTATTAAGGTACAGATCTAATAGCCATTTTCTTACATTCTGTATCAATATAGCAGAGCATTAGTTGTCTGTTTTCAAAGATAACAATGTGGTAATTATTGAACTATGCAAAGTAACCTAGTTACAGAAAGTACTAGACTTCATATCTACTGTAAATTGCATTACCAACATCTAAGCAAAGTGTACAACTTCATAAAGGTAAGTACATATTATAAACATTGATTTATGCCCATTAATCAAAGTCAGGAGTAGGTATGTACCTTATCTATAAATAATATTGATATACATTACGATAAACAGTTTTTTTCTGGTATTCAGCAGGGTGCAATGGAATTCAGCTTACAGTTATGACGCCCTAGTAGACGTGACCTATTTATGCACTAACCTTTACAAATATTTGACGTCTGCGACTGAGGATTCTGCAATAAGTCCTCTGTAGAATTAATGGCGTAAGGATTGTGACGACCATATTTTTTCTGTTTGCTTTCATCCTTGTTTTCTGTTGTGTAAGGGTATCTGAACAGTAATCTATCACCTTTACTGTCTGATTTCACGAAAAATATGTTCAAAGGATTCACTTCCATGTTCACAAATGGAAAGTAACTAACTATAAAATTACGAACAGTGTGGATTAGACAAGGTGATTGGAAACGGATTTTGCAACAACGTATTCAAATGATATTTGTAGAAATATAATTTTGCACACATTTTTCAGCTCTATGTATACACACAGTACACTTTTGCTCCTGGAATATTACACAACTGTTTACAAAGTAACTATTTTTATTCTTTTTACTTCTACGAATCGAGAATTCGAGACAAACACGCATTCTGTGACGTACGTAACTGTCAACTGTCAAGTAGTGTCAAGTGTCAAGCACTCTCAAGTGTCAACAGCTGTCAAACGTAGTTGACGCAGTTGTCATATTTTGTCATACCGAATCCCAGTTCCAGTCCATGCAGAATAGTTTTAGCACAGTTTTAGCCTAGTTGGTTCCTTTGTTCTCGCTCTTTTCTAACTGTAATGTTTGCCGTCTTTCTTTAATTTGTTTACAAATTGGTTTTTTTTAATATAATCCATAGTAAACTTTTATTATTTCAATTTCAATTGTATACCATAGTGTGAATATATATATATTTTTTTAGTATTGCTACTCGTCACGAGATGGCAGCGTTAAAAAAAAGTTTTTTACTAAATAAAAACAAATCCTCCATGAAATATTTGTACAATAAATAAACCAACAGTATTTTGATCTGTTTTAGCCACTAGCTTATAAGAACTAACAATTCTTCCTTCTAATAACTGTGACAAAAAAAATGTTCTGAAAAGGCCAGATTCAGTCTTCATTTTAAAAACAAAATTTGACAAATCATTTGTCAAAAGTAGAATACGAAACAATCCGGAATTTGCTTCGCGAAAATCTATACACTATCAAAAAATGGCTAACAAAGTGGAAAATAACTACAAAGTCAACCCCGAAAAGGTTCGCCTCGAAACCGATCAGGGAATCGTAGAGAGTGAAGAAAGAAAATGGGGAATGCCTTTGAAAGATGTGTACAAACATGGACTCACTTTTTACAAAGGTAATTTTCTCTATAATTTTCCCAGTTATTTAAGCCACGGCAGTGTTCGTGTTCACGAAGTTAAATTTCATGTTAAAATGTTACAGATGGCTAAAAATGTTAACCGGGCCTCCATTATCACCATCCTGAAATATTTACGACTTCATTTATTGGTACAACCGTACTGCGCCGATATAAGTGCCCGTGCCCATTATTTTAATTGATATGATGAAGTGGCATTAAGCACACTTCCTAGTAACTGCACTGATTGTAAATTAGGTTAACACAGTACAACACTTACAGATAAGGAAGGCAAGGCAATTCACCTGAGCTATGAAGATAGGCTGAAACTGGTTGCATACACTCAGCAAATGTCTCATGGGCCTTTAGACGTGAACTCTGCACCACCTTTAGGTGTTCTGGATATGATTGGACGAGATAGAAGGGCTGCGTGGCAGGCTTTGGGTCAGATGACTCAAATTCAAGCAATGGTCGGTTTTGTCCACACATTAGACAGGTAATAGTTTTTTCATGTCTGAGTGGCTGTTTAGATAATTTGGGTATCCCCTCTTATTCTGGGTGAACCCAATGAATGCAGGCTATTATTTTTGATCAACTTCAGAAATGATGAGGTTCTCAATTTGGCTGTATTTTTTTTGTATGTATGTTACGCTATATCTCCGTCAATTATGGATTTATTTTGTAAATTATTTTTTTAATGGATAGGTTTTTTTAACTTTGCTGGGCTAGTTTTTGAGTTAGCTTCAATAATAATATATTTTTTCCACTTATATTTTATTTCAAAGATCATGTAATTAACTTGCTGTCACTGATATTTACATAGCAAGTAGTGTTGGACGAATTTGTGTGGGGTAAGTATAACCAAAACAGTGACAAATAAAAAATTGTTAATCCTAACAGTATGTAAGGAGGCAATTTATTTCTATCTAATCTATCAAGTATCTTATTAGAATGCCTATTTTCAATATAGTTTAACTTGCAAGTCCTTCTTTCTATTACAGACTGTGCCCACTTTTCAAACCATATTTGGAAGCAATACAAAAGGATATGGAAGACAAAAAACAGCAAGTGTGAGTTCTTCTTATTTTTAAATAGCTTACTTTATGATTTTTCTAATGTGCCAAATATATTGAATGTTTTCTTTTTTTTTACTATCAGGCTAAAGAAAGAAGAGGAGGAAAAGGCAAACTTGGAACTGCAGAATAGAATACAACTGGAAAAACAAAAACAACAGAGTAACAAATTAACAGAGGAACAACAGGTGTAAGTTCATTTCTACCAAATCATTATTTCTGGTACCTTTCTTTTTCTCATTGAATTTATAATTAAGCTCTAGTCAGTTTTTTTTTTACAATTAAACAATTTGTTCATTTACAATACCAATGACTTATTTTAAAATTCAAACCATTTATTTAAATAGGCACATAAATAGGCACTTTTGAACATCAAAATTAACCAAAAAAAAATTGAATTGATTCAGTCACCCCTTCCAAAGGAAGTTTCGTATGGAGAAGAATGAGCAAGAAACTCCACTGTTACTCTTTATCTTTTCAAACAATATTTGCCATCAACTCGCTAAGATGAATAAATTACATTATTAATGTATTGGCTTTCAACTCTACACTTTCTCTGAATGCGTAAACTACAAATTTATACTAATGCACTATCAAAATTTCCAGACAAAGAATAAAAGATGCACTCAATGCACAAACTTACGAACAGTTTCTACAGTACTCTCAACAGCAGTACCCAGGCAACTTCGACCAGCAGGCGATTCTCATTCGTCAGCTTCAAGATAAACACTACCAGCAATACATTCAGCAACTTGCTGTAGATCAGAGGCTTGCAAATTCTAATATAAAGGACACTACGGAAGAAAAAGAAAATAACTACACAAATAGTGGCACCGAAAAGGCACCCAAACAGGAACCCGTTACTGATTGCAATTTGAATGAAACTGGGGATGCTCCTACAATGGATAACAAGTAAGTGAGACACACATTAACATGTTATTTCTTTTTGATTGAAACATGGAACTACTTGAACTGACTTGGAACCGAACCTGTAAGATTAAGAGCTGATTTCTAAACCCAGAGGGTGCCAACGGGACCCTATTACTAAAACTCTGCTGTCTGTCTGTCACAGCTGGCTGTATCTTTCGAACTATAATAGGTAGACAATTGAAATTTTTACGGATTGTGTACTTCTATGACCACTATAGCAACAAATAATAAAAATAAAATTAAGTTAAAAATTAAAGAGAAAATGAATGGTTAAATTTTGTATGGTGGTATGGAACCTTTTGTGTGCAAGTCCGACTCCAACTTGAATAGTTTTTTTTAATAGTCAGATAACTGATTTAACTGAAGATGAAATATGACTGCTTAAAATGTTTGTATGCAAAAGTTGTCAAAGTGCCTATAGTAGTAAATATTTATTCCACACATAAAAGTTATCCTCAGATAATTGAAAATTCAGTCATGAATAAAGTTAGAAGAGTAACAGAATAATTATATGGTATGGATGTGTGCATACAATATAAATGTTACAGGGCTATGCAGACTACAGAGAAGACAGAATCTAATGAATATATAGAGGAGACCAGGGTGGATGACAATACAGATGATGAAGGTAACATGTTTCAAATTTTCCTTCCTTCATAACCAGTCTGAAAATAATTTTCAGACTCTCGGGATTTTGGCAGCATATGGTTTAGGTTTCAGTTATGTGGAAATTGTCATGGCCACACCTTGACAATTTCCACGCATTTTTTAAGGAGAAATGAGGAAAATGTCGTAGAGTAGGAGAAGACCAAAGAAACGATGGTCTGCGAATGATGTTATGGTTAGAAAGCGGGTGACTACCTACATGACGACTAATAGAGAATTTTGGAAGAAAAAGACATGTGGTGCCGACCCCAAATAAATTGGGATAGGGGCAGGAGAATGATGATGGTTTTTCCTGGCTGAGACTGGATTTTGAAAGTTTTAAATTACGAGAATTCGCCTTCAGTTGTTTTGTTATTGTTTAGTTGAATTCAATGCCATTATTTAACTAGTCGTGACTGTGTAATTGCATCCTATTGGAACAATGTCTATATTAGTTTCAGATATTAGTAACATAGTAATATCAATACAATCAAATTAAATGATAAAACTAATCGCTGAGTGATAAGAATTTGTAAGTCGTTTTTCTTCTTTCAATATTTGAAATCAGAATCTGAAATAATTACTAAGTTTAGTAGTTTTGCTACAATGTCATACCGTGACAAATTCCATCAAAAATATTTCAGGACCTTTTTTTTTTTTTTTTATATTCCACAACTATCACACAACGCCGTCTAGTCTCAAGCTAAGCAGAGCTTGTGTTATGAGTACTAGACAACTGATAAACATACTTATATATTTCTAAATACATACATATATAGATAAATTACACCCAGACACAGAACAAATGATCATGCTCATCACACAAACATTTGTCCTGGGTGGGAATCGAACCCACGACCTCCGGCATAGCAGTCATAGTCACTGACCACTAGACCAACAGGCCAGTCATTATTACAAATGCTCTTTCAAAAATCAACACATGCATAACAAAGTAGACAGTTGAGTAGCGATGGAATGTGAGTTACTTATTTGAGATTAAGAATTCAAGTACTATCTGCGTTCGCGATTTATTTGCCAAAAATGTAAATAAATATGAATTAATGGAAACATAACTTTTAATTCCTGCACAATAAAGTTCAGTTTACGCAACAACTAACATTTTTATAACTTTTTCAATAGTGCTAGTCACTCTGAAACCAACTTAATTTTCATTGAAATAAAGTTGATATTTGTTTAACTTAAAATAGTGTGGGGGTGTGAAGTATTGCGCACTTTTACTATAAGTCAATTCTGCATTACCAGATGGTTTTCTGAACGTGGAAGCAAGTCGTATGTGGACTCGCGGCGACATAGTCAAGTTCAAGAGTTCTGCACAGCAGGGAGGCGGTAAACTGACGGTGGGCCATGGTGAGACCATCACTGTGAGAGTACCTACCCACCCAAAGGCTAGGTGCCTTTGCTGGGAGTTTGCTACTGATAACTATGATATTGGTAAGTAGCTAAATAAAAAGCTGATTAAAGTTTCGTGTCTGTCTGTGTGATCGCGTTGTTCTTCTAAACTCCGCGACGAATTTTTATGCGGTTTTACCATCATTTAGTTAATCTATTCCAGAAGGTTTATTTGTATAATACATGTATATTAAACTTAGACAGCACAGAAATTTCGATGTTTTATCAAGTCGTAAAAAACGTACGAAGCAGTCTGTATTTTATAAAATTACGCCTGTGTAACTTGAAGGGGTAGGCAGAGATACAGGTAGAATACACCCACTTTTTGCCAGTTATGTCAAGACCCTTGAGAGCGAGCGGCTTTTCCAGTTGAGACAACCCAAAAACACTGCCCGATCTTAGGATTAAACCCAAGACCAATGGCTCAGCAATAGCACTTGCAACTGATGAGGCCGTTTGTTTTTTTCTCAGAGCAAAATCGTGATGGAGAAGGAGGATCTTGAGTTATAAGCGCAATACCAGACAAACAGAATCGTTGTGTGTATACAGGGTGGCAGAGACATCTACGGGCAACCCGTTACCATGGGACTCAGTACATGATTCTGAACACCTGCGTTGAATTTTTTTTGTCAGTTATTAAAAAAAAAAAACTGGCCAAGTGCGAGTCGGACTCGCACACGAAGGGTTCCGTACCACAAGGCAAAAACGCCGAAAAAAACACGTTTGTTGTATGGGAGATATTATATTAAATATTAAATATTTTTTTTATTTTGTTGTTAAGTATAGCAGTAACAGAAATACATCACCTGAGAAAATTTCAACTGACTAGCTATCACGCGGTTCATGAGATACAGCCTAGTGACAGACAGACGGACAGAGGAGTTCATGGATCCAGTTTGCGCGTCGATGTTTCAGCCACCCTGTATAAATAATTAACCAATAATTCATACTGCATGCATATGTTCCAGGTTTCGGCCTATACTTCGAATGGAGCAAGTCTGCGACCACCGAGGTCACGGTGCACGTGGCCGAGAGTGATGACGAGGACGACGAAGAAGCGGATGAGGATGAATACACTGTTACAGATGGTAATTACTTACTTCCATAACAATGTAATAGCTAAAAATAAAAATTATATCTATACTATTACCGCCAACTTCCTAATTCAGAAGGGGATGTTACTAAGAAAATTATCCAATAACACTGCCAAGTATGCAGTATGGACTAATGGCCTTCGAACACCCTATCAACTCCACGCCAGTCCTACTCTATCTCGTCTCCAACTAACTCTAGCATCAAATCCACGTTCAGAAGGCGCGAATATTGTGAAAAGTCTGAATCTAGCTAAAATATCGTAATCACAAATACTTTGTACTTATCAAAATATGTGATTTCATTTGCAGGTCAATTCCCCGAGTACACAATCCATGGTACTCGCGCAGACTTGGAGCAAGGTTCAGAGAAAAGATCAGAAAAACTCGCCGTCAGTACCACGCGGCCATTATTGAGTCTGGTGGTGCCCATTTACCGCCGGGATTGTCACACCGAGGTATGTATACAATATACGTAATCTGCATTCGCGATTTATTTGGGTTTAAAGATTCTTTATTTATTCTAAAAGAACATACATTGTTCACTTAACGAATAAATACATAATTAAGGTAAGGTAAGGACTACCTAAAAAAAAAAAAACTATTAGCTACTGGACTACCAGTAGCTAATAGTTTTTTTTTTTTGTAGGTAGGTGTGAATGTCGCATTATGTGTGTACGACTAGCATAGGCCAAAATTGTAAACAAATATGAGTATAGAGAAAAATTACTTTAAATCCTACACAAGAAATTCAGTTTACGCTACAACTTCAAACAGTTTTATAACTTTTTCAATAGTACTTAGTCACTCGGAAATCAACTAAATTGCCATTAAAATAAAGTTTATATTTGTTTAACTTGAAATAATATTAAGTTGAAACATAACTTTGAATAGACTTTAGTCAAACGCACGTCAAGTAGCAAACATTGAACTACGAAAACGGCGTCTTATTGCTACGACATAAGGTCGCTAACTTTGTCATTATATACATTTTTATCCCATTGAACACTGAACGAGACAACATATTTTTTTTTTGTATTACGTCTGGAGGCGTTCAGTGCCCGCAAAGGTTAATAATACTTGCTCACAGTGAGAAAATCCCACATTCATCGTATTTAAACACGAATTACACGATACGTTGTTACATTCAGAATTGTAAATTGGCTTTCCACCCAGCTTTCCAATAAATGATTTTTAATACAGTTGCTCAAAAAGTGGTGTATTGCAGGGACGTATAGCGTTCGGGATGTGGGCTATTACATAATAGTGCTTTTTTTTTACCTTTCCCGAACTCGTGCGTTCTCTTTCCCAACTGTCAAAATAATGTCTATTAAAAAGAAAAACCAACCATGAAGTTTTTACTAAAGAGTTTTTGTGATTCATACAAATACGTATATTTCTAAAAAGAAGCTACTAATTTATTTCAATATCAGATTTAATGATTTAATTGAATGAGTTAGGTTAGGTTTCATTTCATTTCATCTTACTAAATTTCATTTTCATTTCATATCAATAAAAAAAATATACTGAAGAAGAAGCTGTATGGATAGTTCCCTTTGCCTACCAAAATGGGTGAAGAAAAAAAAAAACTCTGCTTATATTCTACGGTTGGCGCCATTTTCCAGAAAAAATGATTAGATAGTTCGAGTTTATTGTGTTTTTATTATTTTATTAAATTGCTTCATTTTTTCGCAACTGTATTATATAGTCTTATCTATAATAGTCGTTCAGTACACCTGTGGAACCGTCATTGCAACTTGTTCCGACTGTCAACCCTCGCCTTCGGCTGCGCCTCGGCTCGGGTAGACATTTGTCGGAACTCTTTGCAATGACAGCCTTTCCGCACTTGTAATGAAATATACTATTTCGAATTCATCATATTTTATTTGCCAAACAATAAAGCGCTGTTGAACTGAATTTGTACTTCCGAATAAATATTAATCAAGATTTTTTAAAATTTATTTTCAGGTATACGCCGGATCCCACACGTACCCCGGCGAAGGAGTATACTTACTAAAGTTCGACAACACCTACAGTCTATGGCGATCCAAAACACTTTACTACAAAGTGTACTACACACAGTAAACTTCATTTAACCCTATAGTAGAGCCATGACAAAGAAATTATATGGAAAGTAATATAATATATTAAATTATTTTATACTTTAACACCCAATATTGTACTGCCAGTATTTTAGTTCCTGAAAACATTATTTATGTAAAGGATATAGTTAACACAACCGCGGGGAAATATTGCGAAGGTTGTGTAGATATGCCTTGTCTGGACCAGATCTGCGAACTGCGGGGTAGTTGCGTAACACTAGCTACTATCAGTAGCACAAGCAACGGCTTTCATTTTGACAGGTCAACAACATTCATTGCTTTATTTACGTTGTTGAGCAGAAAAGAATCTCGAACATATGAAGCAATGGACTAGCAATATCCTTCAAAATGATTCAGATTGTGATTGATAGTGTTATGCAAATATAGGGTGCTGGATGACGCGACAGATCAACGGTTGGTTTGAAGCTTACGTTGTGTGATGAGTACCCAAAATATCTTTTTTTTTTTGTTTGAACCAAAATTCACAATAAAGCATTCGAGTAACATCTCGCAATATCTGTTCGCACTTTAACACAATTCAGTGAAATAATTATGAGCTTTAGCTAATTTAACAATCGAAGCTTTGTATAAACGAGACACGAAGATGCTTTTAGTTCACTTAGTTTGAAGGTAGTTTTGTTTAATTTTTCTGGTGTACTCTTATTAGGGTAATTACATGCCGAAAATGCTCGCGATCGCGGTCGCTATATCGATACCTCGATATCGACACTCGCTATTTCTACATGGGTGGAGGTGCAAATGAAACTACTGAAAATGATGGTGAACCTGAAAGCTCAGTTGCCTATCCTATGTTTGGGCTGCACTCATAAAAAAAAAAAAAAAAAAAAACATATAAAATCACTCTACCTATTCAGGGCCGTTTTTTGGAGGCTCTGGGCACATAAGGATCACGGGACCCTTGTGTAGATAAGAGACAGTAAGAGAAACCTGCTAATATTTCATAACTGAGGGGCTAGAAACTTATTGGAAATCGCACTGCAAATAAATTATTTTGGCATTGAATCGGGTACTAATAATGCGTAGAATGGAACGGTGGCTGCAAATAATGTTTTTTATGAGAGCAGGCCGGGGCCCCTGAAGATCGTGGGGCCCTGGGCGCTTGCCCAGAGTGCCCAATGGAAAAGAGGGGCCTGTACCTATCCCAGAAGAACAATTCGACCAATCACCTCAATGCTTGTTGTCGTCCGCGATGTAAAAATAAAATATTTTGTTTTCACGTAGGCAACAGGCATCGAGGTAAACCCCCAAGCAGCCCGCGATGTATCGCAGTGACATCGAGGTAGCGAGCTAAACTGCGATCGTAAGGTATCACAGTGACATCGAGGTAGCGAGCTAAACTGCGATCGTAAGGTATCACAGTGACATCGAGGTAGCGAGCTAAACTGCGATCGTAAGGTATCACAGTGACATCGAGGTAGCGAGCTAAACTGCGATCGTAAGGTATCACAGTGACATCGAGGTAGCGAGCTAAATTGCGATCGTAAGGTATCACAGTGAGGCGTCTTCGGCAATTAATTATCCTTGTTATTATCTAGTTATCTCGTCTATTATATCTATAAGTTATATACCACAAATATCTTGTAAGTAGTTTTCAATTGTCCTTCGGTAGTTTTTGTTAAATTGTGCGAGGTGCACGTTTATTTTTTGCATTTCATTTTAATTTTAGTTGAAAGAAGGTTGAGTATTTATTTATTTTGTTAGCTTTACCATAGTAGGACCCATTTATTTTTACATATAAATGAAGATATATCAGTAGTTATAATGAGTAAAACCGATGTTTAGCTATAGGCATGTCACTAATCACTGTTACTTGCAAACCATATAATTTTTCCTCTGAAACCCACACCTGTTATTTGCAGGTTACACCTAGTTCTACTATTTATTTTCTGTGCCATTAGAAGAGTTAAGAATGTTTATGGTTTAGGTTAATAGTACCGTACTTAAACTGATAAAAATGTGTTTGATGTCTATTACCCGTAAACCCAGTTTATTTGATTGAAATGGAAGACTTATTGTTATTTATTATTTTTATTGATGCGTGCAAGTTTTGGCGCAAAATACCGAAAGTCCTGGAGGAGTGCGTTGAAAGCACTAGAAAACAAGCACTTTGCACATAGTGGGGACACCATCATAGACAATTCACAATTGTAGAGTATTTATTTATTAAGAAAAATATAATTAATAATTTATTCATACATATTCCATGTTGTTGTAGCAGGTAGTTTCTTCCCACTCAGATGGGAAGGCGTGAGTTTATATATATTCCATGTTGTGTATTGCATATTTGAACGAAATGTCATAATGATATTTATTTATTATAGTTTATTTAGATCTGTGTTACGCAGTATTATCACTAAAATACCTAACTTGGCAGTTATATTTTCTAAGAATCTATCTTTCCCTACTAAAATTGCAAGCACCTTACTAACACAACTTATGAACAAAATTATGATTTCTGAATTTAACAATAACAAAAGAAAAAAAAACTGCGGTCGGGAGACCCCCGCGCGTGAGGAACGAAGTTCCTTACGCGAAACACTTATAAACTAGAAAGAGGCAGGGGTCGCATGGAGGGGGCATAACGCTTTTTCCTTACGTGACGATTTCTACCAGTTAACTCCTCCGGTCCTCCCGCAAGCCGCGTTATGGAACTTCGAGGAGTAACTATTAAATTATAAAACAAGAAACATACTAATTCAGATTTCAATTTATAGCTCAAGTTTGCTGTCTTATACCGTCGGCCAGTCTGCATCTCAACATGAACTGGCCTGTACGACCTGTAAAATATCGACAAATAATATAGTTGTATGAAGACAAAGACATTTAGATATTGTATCTTATATCTCTTTGTTTATAGGGTTTATAAATGGGCAGCACCCTTTGAGTAGAATACTCTTTAAAAACAGCTTTGTTTTCGAATGTAACTGATCTTTGATGGGGCTAATTTTGCATCTGAGAATCATTATGTTTTTGGTGGCTCGAAGGATGTGTGTGTGTGTGTGTGTGGCATTAGACGATGGTGGATGTTTTGTATACGAATGTAGCGAGGGATATTGAAGTGATGAAGTCTATCCAACATGGGCCATCATAATACAGGTTGCAGGGTTTTCTGGAATGTATAAAATTACTTTCATCAATGATTTTCTTGTTTTAACAAGCATCAAGTAATTATTATTTGTCAAAAATTAAGGATTATGAATTTATTGTTTTGTTTGTACGAGATAAATCATGAACAGTAAGTATGACAGAATTTATAAATGTTTGTTTTTCGTCAATTTCATTTCTTTTTATTTGAATTCTTATAGAAGTCAATCGTTAATAGTACATTATGATACATGTGTGCTATGTTGATCATTATGCACGAGGCGATATTATCGCGCGAGCCGCAGGCGAGAGCGATAAGAAAGCCGAGTGTATATTGATTAATGCACACGCGTTTCATACGACGTTTTTCAACACACTTGCGAGGAAAAAAAACAGACTTGTATTGTTAAATAATTAACTTGTATGGAAAATGGCGCGCTGGTTTTGTTTTCCCGCGCGCCGTGCTAGCCAGCACTAGCTATGCGCGCGCAACATTGACTCATTTTAAATATATTAATCTATGGCACAGACAAAACCGATACAGCCTATAGAAAAAATATAATAAACACAAACCTGAAAATTGCAAAAAACCTAAGAATTTCGCGGTCTACCACTGCGCATTCACCTTAAATTGTCTGTGGTCCCCTGCGAGTTCATTTTGCGACCAAGGACAATACAGACTATTTAAAAAAAAAATGAAATATAGCCCGCGGATTTTTTCTTTCGGCATGAAGTCTCTTTGGGCGCTTTCCGAATTAGCTATAATCGCTCACATCACAGCGCTCACATCATCTCCATGGACGTAATATTACGTCCATGCATCATCTCACATGCGTTCCGATTTAGATATTACTATTATGACTGCTGAGAGCTGGCAACAATTCGGAACACTCGTGAACGCGCTCACATGACAGTGCTTACACAATGTAAAAAAGATATTATTACAGTATTTCTTTGTATAAACACCACATTTCTTCTTCAGTTCTTCTTCTTTGGTTATGTGGCGACTGTCAGCCAGAAGCACAATTTCAAAAATGCCACGTTAGTTTAATTTAAAGATGATGCAACTCAAAACAAAACACACACTGACACAACCTCATACACACACTGTCATTTTTGACACCGCTCACGGTGATATTATTCTAGGGCATGGTCGGCATTATCGCAAGATGGCGAATGTCATGACGTCATCTATGACGATTCACGGGACATCGTTATCGTTATCGCGCTCACGCTAATTCGGTTATTTCCCAATTCGGAACACATCGATTATTTCCCAATTCGGAACGCAGGGTTTGATGAGATTAAAAAAGCGCGCGTCTCCGACTAGTAAATAGTTATCTGTGGTATTACAGAACATGTGGATTAAAGTAAAGAAAAAGCACGCGTTCGTAATACACTCCATTATGGACCTTAAAGCGGTTCAATAAGAGCCACTTTACGAGCAAGTGTGTTGAAAATTATATTATGTACAATACTGAAAATAAAATAATATAATACACGTCTACATGAATAAAAGTACTCGTTTTCATTTTTATCCGACATCCCACTGTTGCTGAAAGCTATAACTTACAGACAGACGCCAGCACATCAGCCTACTACAATCTGTAAAATTTCTTTAATAGGTTTTTAACTTTATCGCTAAAGCATAGGGTTCAAAGTTGATTGGGAAAATTTGACAGTTTCGGGTAGCTTGATGTGCTGGCGTCTGTACTATACAGGGTCAAATTAAATTAGCTAGCGAAACTCCACAGATGTGATGGGTTTCGATATATAAACACGATAGACAAATAAAAAAAAGAAATGACGGCATTTTTTAAGGGGGCAACGACTGCTGATAGTGTAGTTAATTGAAATATGAGTTGAAAAATTAAGATTTTTTGTTTTGTTGTATCCCATGTCGTACCCATTACGTCTGTGAAGTTTACACAACAAAAAAATGGTTTAACTGGTACGTCAAGTCACGACACTCACGGTCGACGACACAAATATATTAAAAAAAACCGGTCAAGTGCGAGTCGGACTCGCGCACCGAGGGTTCCGTGCCTACTTTGTAAAATAGTTTATCACGAGATTTTTTTAATGCAAATTTACGGTTTTCAGAATTTTCCCTTTACTTGTGCTACATGATCTTGCTTCTTGCCTCATGATTCTAGGTCAACAGGAAAATATAAATTTTGATTCCCTTGAGAGTGTCGTTTTTACGTTAACTTAGAAGTTTGATTTTTCACAGCTTGTAGACCTGAGTATATGGTTTTAATTTCAATTCGATACCTCCACGCTTTCCCGAGATAAAGGATGTTGACAGACAGACGGACGGACAACAAAGTTTGGGTTCCGTTTTTTTCTTTTGAGGTACGGAACCCTAAAAAAGTGTTGCGCCGACCCCAAATAAATAGAGATAGCATCTCTAGTATGTCTAAGGTTGCCTTTGATCTCTAGTGCTTAGTAGTGATCCAAAAGACAAAACCGTACAGAAAAACCGGTATTTACTTATCTATTTTTCCATAGAGTAAATCTTCTTTATATTTTTTTACTCCACGACACAAAACGTCAAGTTTGACAGTTATCATGTTTACGGGAGGATGAGGTGTTTTTTTTTGTCTGGTTTTTAGTTAGAAAGTTCCAAAAAAAAAATTAAAATGTTACAGCGATTAATTTACAGTAGTTTTGAACTGAAAATATCTCGGAAGAATTCACAATTATTGTTTAATATCCCGACCAAAGCTCCTTTGTGTCAGCAGTGTGGATCCAGGTTATACTCTCGTTACAAGGTGCCAGTTGTACGAAATATTTACGAAAGGACCTTTACTAATAAATATGGTTTATTCAATTATAAATTTCGGTGCTACACAACTCAAGTGGACGCTCAGAAGAAGAATGCACAATTCGAAAGTGTTAAAGAAAAAAATCCAATAGAAACTACGAAAAAGATCAATGTCAAATTAAAGACATCAGAACTGAAACGATTATTTACATTAGCTGAACCAGAAAAATGGACTCTTGCTGGTATGTAGTCCACCTTGTTTGTTTTGGGTATGTGTTAGAATTTTAGCAAATAATAAGTTTTTTGTTTGCAGGTGCTATTGGCTTCCTTATTGTGTCTTCTAGTGTCACTATGGCTATACCATTTTCGCTGGGTCAGGTGTTAGACATAATTTATAGCAGTACAAGTGACCTGAGTTCTGCCCGAGAGAAGCTGGATACTCTATGTCTAATGCTGTGTGGAGTGTTCCTTGTTGGAGGGCTCTGTAACTTTGGCAGGGTGTATTTAATGTCTATATCAGGTAACTACAATCCTAATCTTTTGGTAAAGAAAAATACAAGTTTCTGAAGTTCCAGCTTAAAAACTTTTTAATAGTCAAGTTTTTAGTTTTCAATTCTTGTTCACTTGAATTCTTGTTGATCAAACAAATTTAAATTTAAGACTCAGTTGTAGTTTCCAAAAAAACATGATAAATTTTTGAGTGTAACCTACTCAATTTGACCCCATAATGTTGATAAGAATGTAAAAAGGCTTTCTTACTCAATTATTATGTCCATTAAAACACTGTATTTTGGTAAATACGTTTATTGTGCTAATAAGCAGCAAACACAGTATGAAAATCAACTGAAGAAAACTCACCTACCCACTACTTAGTCAATATTATTATAACAATAAGATTTGACAAGTACTAACCTATGTTAAATCAACATCAATGTTTGTAGGATAATTCATAGTATAATATTATTTTTATTAATTTTTATTAACAAGCTTCCCTAAATTTCAGGCCAAAGAATGACACAGTCACTCCGCAGACAAGTTTACAGAGCAATAATGCGACAAGAACCTGCATGGTTTGGTAAAACATCAACAGGAGAGCTAGTCAACAGGTTATCGGCAGATACACAGCTTGTTGGACGTAACCTTAGTCAGAATGTCAGTGATGGTCTACGTTCATTGTTTATGGTGGGAGCTGGCACCGGAATGATGGTAAGAAACTTTTGCAAAAAAAAAAACAGTGGCACTCCGGGAGTGTCGGCAGAAGTGAAAACAAAACACAAACAGAATACTTTGCCATCACTCACTGACATATCGGATATACATTAAACCGTGTACATCCCGAGGACAGCCAAACACATCCAAAGCGGGTATTTTTTTAATTGTCTTATGTACAGAAAGCGTCACTATGTCCTAACCCCTCAAGTTTTAAAATGTTACACTGCTACAACATTGAATTCCTTACGAATAATCTAAAGAATACTTCAAAAAGAGTCCATTGTGTTGACTCGGATTCGAACCATCGCATCACCGAACGTCGTCATACTCATACCGGCAGTTTGACGAACTAGCCAGCGAGCCCATATGAATTGCGATGAAATTGTTATCTACTATCGGCTGAGTCATTATATCATTAGGTCCCTGTCTAATCGAAAGATGTTATAATTTGAGGGTATCCATTAATTTTACTTACTTACGTTGTCTTTATAAAATTAATCCATACCTTCAAGTTATAACTTTGTATACGTTCACTTAAAACGGCGAAGAGTAAACGACTACTAATTTTATCAATTATTTTTTTAAATGATTTCTGATTTTATGAGAACTAAAATAGTTGTTCTGTTTGTTGTAAAATAAGATCATAGTTTTGTTAAATAATAGCAATAATAAATATTATTAAATGATTAATAAAGTATTTTATTTTTCTTGATTTTTTAATTCTTTATAAATAATTACTACTTAAAACAAAATAGAAATATATATCAAAATAATATAATGAACAAAAAGCACATTTCGTGCCTATATAGGATTTGAACTTCCAATCTTATGCACGGTAAGCGGTCTTGAAACCTCCAGTCTATTTAGACGATGAATAAGTTGTCGTAAATGTTAACCCTATTATTGTTGCTTGTCGTCGCAAAAGTATTGTTTTATTGAAAAAAACAATAATAAAAACAGAATTTAAAAAAAAATACTTACTTAAACTTCTTTATTCACTAAAACAATACATTATTTAAAATAAAATGTTTTTGCAAAATACAAAAACCAACTTGGGCCTATCACGGATTTGAACGCACATGTCTTTTGGTGGGGTAACTACTTAAAGGAGCTGTGTGTACAAAACACGCGCGGTGTCGCTTACGGTAACAGTGGCGCGAGTTCAATGGTTTTTTCCCATCTCAAAAAATGCCCAACACGCCTAAAGAAGTTTTCAGTTCAATATAAAGCCTTAATTTGTATCCATAGACAACCTGTTTGCCTAGACTGATTAAATTATGGACTCCTTTTAAGGGAGAACTTCAAGATTGGTAGTTTTTTTGTACAGTTCTTTTACGGGTATTTTATCTCTGACACCTGCCAACCCAACAACAACCTTATTGCAACGATAACACCCCTCTGTTTTTTTCGGGGGTTAAAAATAAAGGTCACTGTGATTTTGACAAAGAGGAAAAATCTGAGGTACAATATTTGTTTAGTGTGGTTTAAGCCTTTGAAGTGGTCAATGATTTGAAGAATCTAATATTAAACATCACTGGTGTTGGTACACTATCATTTTATCAGTGTAAAATTGAGGACAGATTGCATCATCTCACTTTCACAGCGACCCAAATGTGTGGCGGTTGATAGTGTCCATGTATTGTAATATATAGATGTCTAATGCTTTATTGTTTGATGACAATTCCGATTTCTCCTTCTACATACATGTCACCATGATAATGCTCATTACCTATACATATAACAGTAACTATGATATAAATGAATTGCTTTTCATTCTGTGCTGTTTTATGTTTAAAAAAATTATTATTTAATAATAAACATGGAAGCCTTGATTAATATAACTAGCATTTTCCGTCAGTTTAACCCGCACGAATGTCGATATTTAAATCTACACTTTTAATTTAATTCGCGCCAAACAATGTCGCTGTAAAGGGGCATGCATTCAGAGAACGTGTGAGGTCAATAGGGAGAGCCCGTAAACCTCACACATTGTTTGAATTCGTTACTCGTCGCCTGATATTTAGAAAATTATATAAATACTGCATCAATTTGTGGGAGTAATAGTTTCAATAGGTATCTAAATGATAAGCAAGTATATTGTCTGATAAGCAAAGTTATTATGTTAGCTTACATAATTCTAATTTCGATTTCAAGCACGATAACTAAAGCCATTAGTGCAGGCCAATGACGTATTATTAATAGACGCGTCATGCATGAATGATTGCATGAATCGACACTCACACTACACTAGATAGATACTTATACGCACGAAGAAAGGGAAAGAAAATTAAATGTCATCTACGGAATTTCTGTTGTTAGAGAGAGATAAATTAACACTTTTACTTATGAAATCTAACTTAGAAAGATATAATAATGATTCTAATGAAAAATAAAAACGTAAGAAAATTTGAATTTCGCGGTCTACCACTATCCATTCACCTTAACTGTTTTTATTCGACATCGAATGATGTTAATTTGATGTTAATTCTAAGTCAAACATCCCTAACGATCGTTTGTCTATCGTCCATCCAATGTCCATTAATCAATCAATTCAAATCCATTTTTGATTCAATTCATTTCGTTTTCGAATTAATTTATCGATTATTGTATTTTGAGGTGATCAATAGATAGATACTATCAATAGCGAGTAGCGGCGTCGATCGACCGCAATCAAGCTGCACTTTGAAACGACCACTCTGAAATTCTTCTCAGTATGATATTAAGAATTTATCTATTTGGTGTTTCATGTATTGGGTGCTAATAATGCCAATATTTTATTTAGTTCTACATGTCTCCGTCGCTGGCACTAATTGGGCTATGCGTGGTACCACCCGTTTCAATGTTGGCGGTTATATACGGAAGATTCGTGCGCGGCATCACGAGACAACTACAGGATGCACTGGCCGAATCTAGTGAGGTATGATTATTTCATTGAACTGTGTTTCAATTATTTTGACCCCTTTCTACAGGTCATGTTAAAAAAATATCAGTCATTAGAAAGAAGAATATTGGTGGGAGGGGTTGCATAGTAACATGCCTAGGATTTCATTTATACACCGAGAAAGTATGGCCTTAAATGTGCAAAAGATAAGCATACTAAAAGCAGAAACAACGTACCTATTCTATATTATATATCATAATAATGTACTCAATGCTGAGAGTCAGGCCTCCTATGTGTGGGAGGGAGTTGGCCGTGGACCTTCATTTACATAGTGACTGTCGGTCCCGTTGGTCTAGTGGTCACATGCGCTGCTGAGCGTCTTGGGTTTGATTCCCAGGTCGGGCAAAGTTTTTTTTTCTGTAGCAGTCCAGAGTCTTGTCGTTAATTTCCATTTTTTTTCCATTTACAGTTGGCTGAAGAAAAGATATCAAACATAAAGACTGTGAAAGCATTTAGTAAAGAGGAGGCAGAATGTCAGACTTATGGAGAACGAATAGAGAACTTACTGAAACTCGCTTATAAGGAGTCGTTAGCAGTCGGCAGTTTCTATGGATTGGTATGTTATGTTAATGATCTATAATTACTTGATGAGCATCATTTATGTATGATTGCCAATAACTACATGCTTAAGTGTCGGACATCCAATCAATAATTAGATTTCGTAACAGTGACTACTTGCCCTACTTTTCCCTTCCAAACAAAAACTGATCAGCGAGATAATTGTGTAACACACTAACAGTAGCAATGGCATTCATTATGACAGTCCAACAACATTCATTGCGTTATTAAAGTTGTTGAGAATATATATTTTTCGAATGTATGAAGCAGTGGATTAGCAATATCCTAAAAAATGATTCAGATTGTTATTGAAAGTGTGTTACGCAATTAGCGTGCAGTTGATCTTATAAATGCGTTGTTTTAGCCTTAAATTGTCTTTAGCCCACTTACATCACACATCAGTAAACGCGTTTAGTGCTAAACACATTTAAAACATAATTCTATCTCTATCATCATCAAACCATTAATAGAAACTCTCTGTTATACTCATTATTACTTTATGATATTCGTTTCCTATTTTTCTTTCACATGGTCTAAGATTGAAAAAAAAAAAGTCGTTTGGTAAAGGCTCATGAGGACAAAAAATATGAAACTAAAGACTGACAATAAAATGTCAGGAAATTTCCCAAAAACTTTCTCCATAATCAAACATTATCAACTTGTAATCACAGACGGGCCTCGCAGGGAACACGATCATAATCCTGGTGCTGTACTATGGAGGCGGAATGGTGGCTACAGAACAATTGACAGTCGGGAATCTGACGTCATTCCTTCTATATGCTGCGTATGTGGGCATCAGTATCGGCGGCTTGAGCAGTTTTTACACTGAGCTGAACAAGGGAGTAGGTGCTGCGACGAGGCTGTGGGATATTATTGATAGGGTTCCTGCTATTCCTGTGTCAGGTAATAAGAATTTGATTACTACTGGAGTTAAAAAAAAAAAAGTCCGTACGCAAGATACGCGCATTGACGTGTAGTTGCGGACACCAGCACATATTACCTATTACCTACTACTGTAGTTCTCAAAAAGACACGATTATTTTATCTGTGTGTTAGTTTCGGTACAATCTTTAATACATCTCTATATCTACCACTGGTCCTGCTTACACGTCTGACCAATAGAATAGAAGCGTCGTGTGACGTGAATGGTCAGTATGTGAGCAGCATTGCTCATATTTCGATGCGAGGATTAAGACATACGTGTCGGTTTCAAGATACAAATAGAAACTTGTTATAACTTAATCCAACATTTTTAAATATTTTGGTTTACATTGGTCACATTATACAATTTGGTATATTTATTAAATATTGAATTTTGACCTTTCATGAAACTTTTTTCGAATTCAACTTGATAAGATTTCTCCATAACTGCTTAATGCCAAAAAATACTCAAAAACATTCCACTCAAAAATAATTTCCATCCATTTCAGGTGGCTTGAAGCCGACATCCAAACCGAAAGGCGAATTAATATTAGAAAACGTATTCTACAACTACAACGACTCACCTTTAATAAAGGGTGTGAACTTGCACCTTCATCCCGGGAAGTCGATAGCCCTGGTAGGAAGGTCAGGTTGTGGCAAAAGTACCATAGCATCGTTGATAATGAGGCTATATGACCCTGATAAGGGCAGGATACTGCTGGACGGCGTCGATATTAGAGACCTGGATCCTAAATGGCTGAGGAGTCACATTGGTTTTGTTAGTCAGGTATGTATTTTGGCAATTATGTAATACTGCCGTCGTTAGAGACTTGGAGAAAGGGGCGCATCTGAGGAAAGGCGAAATTTGACCCTTACTATACTAGATTCGCCATTTTTGTTTAGTAAGGCTTATTTTTCTTGACGTTTTATCTGCAGATGCACACTTTTTGCTTACCGTGGTACAATAGTAGATGCATTGGCGGACTAAGGGGGGGGGGGGGGGGCAGAGTCGGCCCGCCCCTGGTCCCTGGTTCAGTTGGTTGCGAAGCCCATGATATAGGTAGAGTACAATTATTACGCACGTTGTACTTTCTTTTTTTATTTAGGCATTATTAATTTTTTGCAAAATGTTACTAGAAATAGAAGTACCCACATAAACTGAGAAGACCAGACCCTCATTTTGTTGTACCGCCCCGGGCCCCCGACGGCCTTAGTCCGCCACTGAGTAGGTGGCATAAGACCCAAAAGTTAGTGCTTAGTAGCAGTGAGAGCACAATACTGCCCTTGCAATTTGTTTTCTTTACGTACCTATACTGCTTTCGCCGCTATGCGCTATATAGGGTTATTGGTAAAACATTAACAACCTCATTGTACTCATCATTAGGAACAACTTTTACTATGGGACCAAACCTGAAATAGCGAAAAAAAAAACAGCTGTTCCCTACATTTTGACGAGTTATACGAACATAAATGTAGAGAACAGCCGATTTTTTTAAGGATATTGAAAATCCATTGCGTTGTATGTTCGAAATTTTTTTTGGCTCAACAACGTAAATAAGGTAATGAATGTTGTTGAATGAATGTCATGAATGCCATTGCTACTGATAGTGTTTTACGCTATAACCCCGCGGGTGTTTATCCTGCTACATTTTAACCCAATTAATAAGTTCATCGTCTGTTAGTCACGTGTATAATTTGTTTACAAACTTTTGTTTATCTCTGGACATAAGGGTTATCAATGTATAACCGAAAGTTTATCCGCAAACAAAAAAAAAAAATTGCGATGTTTTTATTTATTTCAGGAACCAGTATTATTTAGTGGGACCATAAAAGATAATATATTGTATGGTGCTTTAGATGAAGATTTTCATGATGAAGAATTATTAGAAAAGAAAAATAAAGTAAGTATTTACGTCATCATCATCATAATCAGCCTATAATGTTCCCACTGCTGGGACACAGGCCTCCTCTCGGTGAGAGGGAGTGGGCCGTAATCCGCCACGCGGGCCCAGTGCGGACTGGCAGATGTCACATGTCTTCGAATTTTTGGTTCTAGGACATGCCAGTTTCCTCACGATGTTTCCTTCACCGTTTTGAGAGCAGTGGCGATGGAATAATTTACACAAAGTAAAGCGCCTGTCCGGGTTCGAACCTACGACCTACAACTCGTAAGTCGCGGCCGTTACCACTTGGCCACCACTGCTCTTCAGTATTTACGTAGCTGCATTAAATTTAGCGGTGAAGGTGACTGAAGGAGGTCACTGCCCGTGTATCATTTTCGCACACGCACGTCAATTGCGTATATTTTTAATATACATACGACGTATGTATATCAAATAAAGCTTCTGCCCGCGACTTCGTCCGCGTAAAATTTCTTGTTCCCCGACCCACCCCGTCGCATCGTATCACCTGCCCGCGCTACCACTTCGTTTTAGATTAGCGTGCTTTCTCACTTTTTTCTTTTTTCTTGGCTCCTGCGGGTCATAACGTGATGTTATATAACCTATAGCCTTACTCAAGGATTGGCCTATAAAATACAAAAAAGAATTTTTCAAATCCGACCGGTGGTTCCAGAGGTTAGCGCGATCAAACAAACTCTTCAGCTTTATTTTTAGATGATACAACGTGGCCATTACGTTCAAGGAGTTGTGTATCATTAATGCACACTGTTTTCATACTATTTATACGGAGAAAAAACAAAGGCAGTCATGGGAAGTGCTGTCAGAAGTGAAAACTTAACTAAAACATGCTTTCACTGCTGGCCAAGTGCAACACGTTTTATGAGTATGACGTGTTACATATATACTGTTAAAATAAACATGCCGCATGTGCATGCTGTGTCGCAAGTCGGTGACGCGATTCATAAGATTTTCCCCTGCCAAAAGCCCAAGCAAGTAAGTATTTACTTCAAAAAAATTACTGGCTTGGGCGAATCTTTCGGTGTATTTGGGTTTCGGGCAATTTACGTCTAATATCTATAACGAAAATGCCGCTGTTGCAAACACTAAAAAAAGACTGTCAATGGCGCCGATTATGTTGTTCAAAAACTCAACTAAATTTAAGTTCAGTGCGTCTTTTTCTTTCTATTTAATTAAGAAAACGATAGAAGCTAAATTTTAATTTAGTCCTGTTAAATTAATCAGCGCCAATATTTCATTTTCTAATTCATTTATTTCATACCCAATACATTTGGATTGGAAACACTCTCACATAGTTCGCAGTTATTGGATCGAGTCCAGTCTGCGTACAAACCCTTGAATGTATATCTTACTAGCTGCGCCCCGAGGTTTCATCCACACAAGTCTCTATCCCGTGGAAATATCGGGATAAAAAGCCTATATGTTGATCCAGGGTGTCAGCTACCTTCACACAAAATTTTATCAAAATTGGTCCAGCCGTTTGAGCGTGAAGTAGTAACAAACATATAAACACACACACGCACTCATAAACTTTCGCCTTTATAATATTAGTTTGATTAGGATTACCTATATGCATTAGTTTACATCACGATTCACGTGCATAGACGCTAAGATTTACATAATTACGTCACATACATATCTGTATTTATTTATAAATAAACTTAAGTTGCGCAATGATATTATCGAAGCGTGATCACTTCAGATTGTTAATAGTAAATAGATTATTGTGATTGATAGTATTAGTTCGGTTTCGGGTTCGGTTAGTCATAAATTAACAAAACAAGATGGTTTAAACTCATCGTGAGTATACTTACCTACTGTAAAAATGTCATACTCATGGTAAGGATCAAAAATTGGTCTGACAAGTGTGACTAGACATAAAATTTTATGTAACTGCGACCAACTTTGGCAAAAGGCCAGCAAGTTAAAACGAGGCTCAAGTATTAAAAAAAAAAAGATTATCATTAAAATACCTTAGAGACTTCGAGGATGAGTTAATCACATAATAATTTGCATCGCAAACAGCCTTTGTAAAATGCAAGGCTTCGTTAGTATAACTCTCACCAAATGATTCGTTTTTTACGGACACAAAGCCCGCTCAGAGTATTTTTACACACTTAACCCTACTTTGCTTCTTCCTCTCCACAGGAAGACACCCCCTGGATGGCGGCGGCTAAAACGGCACATTTACACGAGTTGGTCGTAGCTACAACTGAAGGCTGGGAGCGACAGGTGGGCGCGCGGGGCGGACAGCTCAGTGGAGGACAGAAGCAGAGGGTCGCCATAGCTAGGGCTATCGTTAAGGTACGTATTTACTTTGTAACGACGAGAGTTCAGCGTCGATTGATGAGGCCTATGACTCTTAGGCCCGCTTGCCCGGTGGCCGATGTGCCCAGCACGCCACGGTTCGACTACATGACAGACTTTGACGCCGAGTGCACGTTTTTGATTTTTTGACGTGTGGCGGTCAAAGGACCTTTACGGCTAAACGTATTTAGAACATCGCTGTGTTTCTGCCGTTATTCGTTTGAAGATTACAGAGACAGAATGATATTTTAAATATTATGTTTAGCGCTGAACGCATTTTATTTATAGTGCAAGTGGGCTTTAGAGAGCGACAAATCGACTTCGATCGATGAGAGACAAATGCAGTGTGGTACAGACGACAGCACATCAAGCTACCCGAAACTGTAAAATTTTCTCAATCAACTTTAAACCTTATGCTTTAGCGATACAGTTGAAAATCTATTAAAGAAATTTGACAGATTGTAGTAGCTTGATGTGCTGGCGTCTGTACATGACAGCCGAATTACGGTTGTAATTCGGCTGTCATGTACCATTGTACCATTTACATATACAGTAGCAATGTGGCTTTCATTTTACCAGTTCAACTACATTCATTGCGTTATGTAAGTTGTTGAGCAGACACATTTTTCGCACATTTGAAGCAATGGATTAGCAATATCCTTCAAAATGATTCAAATTGTGATTGATATTGTGTTACGCAATTAGCGTGCTGGAAGCCGACCCTTAGGTTATTGTGTACGGGTTACGGAGATAATTGTGTTTATTTTGGTTACAATGACATAATGTATTGTATTATAATGTTCTAAAAGACGTTATTCAGTGTAAACAAGTCATTGTGAATAACGTTCTATTGTTGAAAAATTCACAAAAAGTACTAACAACCAAACTAACTTGACATTGGTTAAAATTATTTTAATTTTAATTTGTGTGAACAAAACAATTCATTAGAAACTTATAAACAATAGATTTCTTATGAAAATCATTATTTAAAGTTTTTATAATGTGTAATTACCCAGTCACTGCACTTCCCATGATATTTTAAGAATTTAATAAAATTAGGTTCGCATTCTAGAATGATACTCATACATAACACAGGTGAGTCTCGTTTTCGAACTTCTAAGGTGACTTTAGTAGAACGACAGCTGTCAGTTTTAAGTTATATTAATTGAAAAGTGAGCATAATTCTAAAATACAGGCCTTAGGCATAATCAGCCTATAATGTTCCCACTGCTGGGACACAGGCCTCCTCTCGGTGAGGGAGTGGGCCGCAACCACCCCGCGGGCCCAGTGCAGGTTGGTAGATCGATGTCACTTGTCTTCAAATTTTTGGTTTTGTGGTGGTAACAACCTTCGTGGGTGGTTTTAAAAAGGCAATTTATGTCCATGTCCATGGGTTCTATACTCAAGCTGAAGGAATTTGTCATGACGATTGTCAACAGTATCCATCTTTCAGCAATATTTTTGCTAGCCTGTTCTGTCCCACATCTTGGCAAAGGAATCCTTTCATCTTTTGTTCGTTCCGTGGTCTCAGGTCCTTAAAGTTTCGACGGAATCTATCCAGTATACTGCGCAGTCACCTGTGCACGTAAATACCTAATGACTGCGTCAGGAAATGAAAGAAAGAAAGAAAGAAAAATGCGTTTATTGGTATTACATCTCATAAGTATACCTTAAAACTATAAAAACAGAAAACAAAGATTATAATGCCAAAATGGTGTAAGCGTTGCTGAAAATTGGGCCAAAAAAAAAAAAACTCCAAAATGTATGTTTGCCATTGAACACGCCGAGAAGAAAATCCTGCCATCTCTTTTGTGGCTTGCTGTGTCTTTCGTCTCACGGTCAGTTTTTTGCTAGTAAAATAAAAATACAGGCATAAAAGACTAACTTTATGTATGGGTGACGAGTGCAATGCCACGTAGGGCACCTTTATGAAAATGATCCAAGGTTAATTAGTAAGGATCACTGCATAACATTAGGTGCGGGCGATTACAAATTAATTATACTATATTTAGAAGTATTTACGGTTTTGCACGAGTGCGTTATAACGAGATTGCCCGACTAGTTTTGAACCAAACCTGCCCTTATTTATTTGGTGGTCAGGCGGCTTGTGGAGATTTAGACGCGTACCGAACTGACTAAAACTAATTTATGCATTCCCGATCAAATAAATTAAGTAAAACAGTAGATAATGGTACACATAACACATAATCAGCCTATAATGTTCCCACTGCTGGGACACAGGCCTCCTCTCGGTGAGAGGGAGTGGGCCGTAATCCACCACGGGGGCCCAGTGCGGGTTGTCAGATGTCACATGTCTTCGAATTTTTGGTTCTAGGACATGCCGGTTTCCTCACGATGTTTCCCTTCACCGTTTTGAGAGCAGTGGTGATGAAATAATTTACACAAAGTAAAGCGCCTGTCTGGGTTCGAACCTACGACATACAACACGTAAGTCGCGGCCGTTACCACTTGGCCACCACTGCTCTGATAATGGTACAATGTGTACTTATTATAAATTACTATTTGAATTCTTTCACTAAAAGATAAGATGTGCAATCACTATCAGTCAAAGATATCGTCAATTTAGAACGTAGGTTTAGTTATCACTGAAGATAGTGTGTAAAGGCGGATAAGACAAATATAAGTTCGTTTTTGCGTGGATGTGACGCATATAAAAAAAATAATATATAGGGTGACTGGTAATTAGTGACCGATACTTAAACACGTGATTTTACTCATCATAATTACCAGTCACCCTATATACAACATTCTTTTTTGTTTATGCGAAACCCGAAACACGTGTCTAGTATTTTTTTTGTAAATAATCTATGTACAAAATTTCAAAACTGTATCATGAAAAATCACAAAGTTATAAGCTTGTTAAGTTACCTGTTTGTCCGTACAAAAACATGCTCACCCGCGCCGCGCCGTCTTGCGCTCATTGATAAAGATGATAATACCTTAGATACCTAACCGTTCGGCGCGGAGATTGGATAACCTACTCAGTGTCGCTCGGTGTCCAATTTTTAACCTTTTTTAAATATTTTTGGGACAAAATATAACATGGGGTAAAAATTATTGGAATCGTCAGCTACTCTGATCAAACTATATATTATTCAGGTTTCGCATATAATAAAAATAACGTTGTATATAACTGTACTTATGGCCACACTATTGAATTAGGAAATTCCTATAATGACAGTGATGATGAGTTAATAAATAAATATTTTCCCCCAACTTGTTGTTTGTGTTCTTTCTCTGCGTGATGTTTACCACAAGTATACGTATTTTCGTTCTTCTTTTCTTTCAATATTTTCTTGTTACAGAACCCGAGAATCCTTATCTTAGACGAAGCTACCTCAGCGCTCGACGCGTACTCCGAGTATTTAGTAGACAAAGCATTGAAGGACATCAGCAAAGACCGAACAGTTCTCACCATAGCCCATAGACTAAGTACCATACAGTCAGCCGACGAAGTGGCAGTCATGGAGAATGGAGTCATAGTAGAAAAGGGACCATACCTCGAACTAATATCAAAACCCGGCGGATTCTTCAAGGAACTCATCAACCATCAAACATTTGTTAATAAAAATAGAGAGCAAAAACAGAATATTCCACAAACATAACCAGCCTAATTGCTGTGAATTTACAAGTTTTGTTTATACTGCAAGAAGTAGTTTAATTTCTTTTTTATTAAATCTTTTTTTTTCCTAACTGCTCTGGCAATGATCTTAGTGATCGACGTACTATTATGTTTGCTGAGTAATCTTTGGGACTGTGCGTTATCTATAGAGGGTGGAAAGACCTGCTTTGTATAATAGGTAGGTATATACCTTATTTCCTGTTATTATTTTAACGAGGTTTATAGCTAATAGAAAAATAGTAAAATGTTTTGTAAATAAACGTATTGTTCTATGTACCAGTGCAGTGGCGAAAATTGCAAGATTTTTTAGGGAAAGCCTGTCAAAAAATGTGTACAAAATACGTAGGTATCGGCGATACCAATACCGATACAGATGGTGTAAAAGGAATGACTATTAAAAAAACCTAATTAATTATTCTCAGTTAATAATTAAAATTAACATTTACAAGATTTTTATTGAGGAATTAAATAATTCTCAAGCTATGCAGGGAAAGGCGATTTCGCAAGTCCGATTGAATGAGGCGTGCTGTAGAAAATAGCGCTCGGATGCGACAGAACTCATTTGGAAACTAAATGTACTTTAGCGCTAATCTTTTTATGTTGGAATACAAAACCTCATTGCGACGGAAACCGAGAGGATCTGCTTCTCTTGATATATAGGGAGAACGGAGACTTCTTCTTTCAAAGGTTTCAAAGTTAAATTGAGAGAAATGGTTTAAAACTACAAACGTAGGTAATGAATAAGCTAGGTGTGTAAGGCGGGCAAGTCTACAAAGGAACGAAAAAAAATGCAGGGATTTCCCGACAATAAATTGTGGCTTATCTGCACTTGACGTACAGTTCATCACCGCGGGTTTACTTGGGTTTTTAAACGCGCGGAATTTGAAATGTATCAGTGTACCGGCAAATAAATATCGTAGGTACTGATGCATCGGAAAAATCAAAATATCGCTGATATATCGGTATCGATATCGCATACCCACCCCTACAAAAAAATTGCTAAAAAACCTTTAATAAGGAAAGCCGAAAGAGATTGTGCACTAAAGACCCTTCGCCACTGTTATTTAGCCTGAATAAGTTTGTGATAAATATATAGGTGATAGTGTATTTGATTTTATGATGTAGTATGAAACAAAATGCAATAATTATGGGATTCATGTGTTCAAAATGATGGGATGTCGAATTGTTACATAATTTATTAAAGTTTATCTCGTAAGGTTTAAATCATAGAGTGACAAACGGGTAAAGGAATATTTTTGTCTGAAACAAATAAAATGGTTGTTGTTATTTTAATATTGCATTTTATTTATCGTCTTACCCATTTAAGTCTGGTTTGTAATCACATTTATTATCAGCAGACTGGGCACAGCCGCAGTGCTCTAAATGCACGTAGCGAATAGTATCGTGCCTCATTCAATACTACAAAGATAACAAACTGCTGCCGTAACGCATAACCAACTGTTTACTATGAGTTTTTCATCGCAGCCACAACAAACAGGTTAAATAAGTAAATGGACCTTGCCCTCGGCGCGAGCGGAGAACGCGCCAAAACCCGCCTGTGGAGGCGGCGGCTTACATTTACGCGCTAACGCTTCGCGGGAAAACATTGCTAGCGGAAACATGTCCAATTTGAAAGTTTTGCGCGGGAGTTTAGCGCGGCAAATTCTTAACTCGTTCACTAGTGCCAAACATGGGAAAAAAGTTAACAAAGAACTGTTGTCGTACAGCCGTCTGTGTAGTAGAAGTTTAGCTACTCAAGCTGCAACTGCAGTGGACAGTAAATGTTTAAATTCACCATGGGGTGAAATACAAATCGGAAAGGAAACCTTGACAGAACATGTGTTTTCGGACGCTGAAGAATGGGCAGATGCACCGGCTGTGGTAAGTACCCTCCATGTATTTTTTTTCTTCTGAAACAAGTGCAAGAGCAGGAGTTAGCTCTAAAGTATTGCAAGTCGGACTATTTCTCGATATCTTATTGAAACCAAAATATTATATGTCACTGAATAAAATTTAGCTAACGGACCAAAAAGATAATTGATAATAATAGTAGGATAATTGATAATAAAAAAAAACATTTCGACCTTTGGAACGCATCTTGTAGACAAATCATAACGCCAAGTATAGGTATAGTTTTCGTCCTTAGCTCTTTGACTACGAGCCTAGTTATTTATGTTCAATTAAATACTATTAAATCCGAGTGCATTGCGGACTGCAATAGAATATTGTTCCTAGTACAAAGTTCGCTGTTATATATGTACGGATGTTATACGAGAGTGATAGGGACTTATTAATAGTTCGCATTTGAAGGTTAGGGCTAAATGTTTGCGCTCTGCCAAACATCCATCTCACAAATTGGAAAAGATATCTTAATTAACAAGGGTATTGTCGGGTTTTTTTATATATTTTGAACCATTGGAAATTCGTTTTTATGTTTAAAAATATTAGGTGTATGTATGAATTTTCTGCCTGTGTATCCATAAAATGCAGTCGATAACGTCAACCGTTCAAACCGATCGGTCTGGTGCACAGTGCATGGCAACCGGGTTTAGAACGATCGTCGACTGTTTTTTTATTTGACGTCAAGTTGGAATCTCCCGCAATCGCTACTCAGCAATGATTTCAAATATATATGTCAATGCTACTCAGCTAAATTATTGTCACAATCGCTAGCAGGTTCTCTGGCCATCATTATGTTGGGTTGATCTTTTAATTCTTCTGTTAAATAAGTAATCTACTAGGTGTTCTAATAAATGATCTTAATTAGGTACTAGGAGTTGCAGATACGTACCTAATCTAAAGAACAATAGAAGCAGCTGATAAGCTAATAGACTAGGTGAGCTGTGAGTATGTGTTCAAAAGGCATATCTAATACCATAATACATATATAAAACGAATTTGCATATTACGGTTCGATAGAATTTGAAAATTGATTTCATGAATTGAAATTGAATTTAGGTAAGTAGATTGAATTGCTATATAGGTAGCCCAGGTATTTAACCAAGGTATTTACTTTAAGGTAACCAAGGTATTTACTTAAAATATACTTTTAAGTAATACACACTTTATAACTTGCTTTTGTGTGATGCAAGCTGTAAATAAATATAGGTAAGTTGGTTATTAATAAAAAAATAAACACTAAAGTAAGTAAACTATATAACATTATCAATGAAAGAGTTGTTATTTCTAATGTTACGCTTGGACCTAAATCTATTTCAATAAAATACAATAAGTTGTTGTAAGTCGAGACATAAAAATGGATTTACTCGCCACTTCGTTTATTTTTGCACTGATATTAGGTTTAGGCATGACAAGTCATGTTGTGCGTTGTTACAACAAGCTCTTATTTTTCTTGATAAAATAGATAATATTTCCCCACAAATGAGCCAAAATGAGGATAATTGACATGGCATTCTTTATTTATGTAGATCACTTATTTAATAGGTATGTGCCTTTTACTTCAGTAGGTACCTACATAGTCACATTCCCATTATGTTGTTGACCTAATGCCCTTCGTGTAAGATGAAGTTGTTGTAGGAAATTACAGTTAGTTTTAAAGTTTTCAGTGGCAGGAGATCATGTGAATAAAGAGCGGAAAAGTCAATAACAAATTACGGTGCACGTGATTTTGAAACGTGCCTTGGTAATAGAATTTAAAAAACTATAAAACATCACATAGGCAGCCATGTAAGGTGTAGGTACCTACCTATTCCGTCAATAAAATCATTGCAATGACGTCTGAAATCCTGAATGTTGCTTTGTTATTCCAAACTTCATCACAATTTTTTGTCATTGAATTTATAGATGTAGGGGCTCCCACTGTCGAGATCGCGTGCCAAATAGGTATTCTTGTACCAGTTTATAAGTTATTTCAATATCAAACACTGGACTTTGGAGCACATTTCTGTAGATAGGTATATAAAGGTTACATAATAATACATTTGTCTATAAATACAGGGTAAAGTCCAATGACCTACATTTTGGACCACGTGTTTTGGTGTAGTTTTATTTACGATGACATTGCTTTGCCTACTGTAGGTACTTTACACTGCCGGGTATCAGGTATCTATCATAGATCAAGTAAAAAAAGGGTATCTATGTACAAATAAGAACGTTACAACAAGCCATAGGTCAAGGATTTTTGTCTTACGGTTTTGGATTGAATTAGGTACTGCGGTGCTATTCTGTAAAAATCTCACCGTGAAAACTTAGGTGAAGTGAGCGTGGAGTGAGCTGTCAATAGTGTCAATTCCTAGCAAAAACAAACTCACTTCACCTAAGTTTTCACGGTGAGATTTTTACAGAATCGACCGGCTAATCGTGGATTCGTCGATCGAAAAATCCAAGGGGAAAACTATAGGTATAAATCTATGTAGGTAGGTAGGTAATGTTCTACTTGGTGCGTTTAACTTATTTGAAAATTCAAATCCTAGCCAAAATAGGTATCTATTAATGAAGGATATCTCGTAGAAAATACCTATTCACTGAGAAACGGTCCATGCTATATGTAGGTAGATATTATAAAACCACAAAAATACGAAATCACTTTAAAAAAATAAGAACGACCAACTAAAAATTTAAAAAAATAATCAGTATTTTGTACCTGTCCACAGACATGCGGTGCATCAGGCCGTGGCTACGATTATGGTATGATGCGCATGATGATCGACAGATGCGTAGGAGCTCTCGCGGGGCACTTGAAACTGGCTCCCGGAGAAAGGCTAGGCCTCATCCTGCCAAACATTCCTGAGTTCGTCGTCCTGATTCATGGAGCCATGAAGGCGGGGCTTGTTGTAACGTTCGCCAATCCACTGTATACGGCAGGTAAGAATTTTGTGAGATCGATCGACGTCGTCGGTCGGTGTGATAACACCCTTAGTTCTAGCCAACACCTAAGGTCTTGGGGCACAAGCAATCAGCGGAATGGTTTGGTCCCCAGGCACCTCGAAATATGTAGATTAGGCTATGTGAAACTGAACGTATACCACTATGGCGACAGTCAAGACTTTCCATTGGGTTAATGCAGCTGAAACCAGAGTAAAGACACAAATGTTAAAATTCAACTATGTCCCAGTCTAATTATAACATTGACACAATCAAAGTAACAAAGTCCAAAAATTTAAATGGTAGATAAAGTCGCTTTCAAGCATGTTCTAGATTATGTATTCTCTGGTTCTAGTGGTCTTTGATCGCGGCTGTAAATTATATCGATAAAAATATCAGCTAGACAGATACACCTATCAGTTGACACGACCGGACCCCTAAAAGGCTAAGGCTCCCGGAAAGTCGTAATAAAAATTATCAAAGTAATGCGTAATTCTTTGATCCGATATATTTTACTGCTGATTATTGTAAGTAGATCTTGATCTACTTACAATAATCCCTACCTTGGCAGGGAAGTACCTATAACACGAGTTCGAAAATACCTTATACCTAACTACCTACGTTTATATAGTTTAGCTTAGCAATATTATTTATTTATAAAAAAAAGTCTTATATGACAACAAAAAAAAATAAGAAAAAGACGTACGAGCGCGCGCGCACAAGTACCTACTGGCTGAGGCATTTTCTACCAGTCAACCTTAGTTCCTAGTAGAAAGGTTGCTATAATATAATAGTTCTATCGAATCTAAAAGTAAGAACAGTTCAGTCTGTAAATGAGCCTCTTATCTACTGTTGTCAGCTGAGTGAGTCCAGGGCGCCAGACTTAATACCAAAGTACCTGCTATACATACAAGTTCTGAAGTAAAGCTGCTACATTGAAGTATCTCTACCACATCTGACGCCCCTAAGCATTCTGCCCATTTAGCTAATAAAGCCAGTACCTATTACAGAACCTGACTCAAGTGAAGACTCAGCTTTAAGTCCCTAATGCTGTAGTCTTAAGTTAGGTTAGCTTAGGCACAGCACAGCCACAGAATGAGAATTCTTATAATAGTTTTTAAGACAAAGGAACGATGGATGTACTGTGTGAATGATGATATGGTTAAAAAGGGGGTGACTACCGAGATTACAACTAATAGAGAAGTATGGAAGAAAAAGACATGTTGCGCCGATCATAAATAAATTGGGATGAGGGCAAGAGAAAATGATGATATTACCCACTTAAGAGAAGATGAAGTTAAGGAGCGAATGTAACTTTTTGATCAGCATTTTTATAAGATACCAGAGGGGTAATTCTCGTAATTTTAAGAACGTTCACAGTCAAAAATACCTCTAATTTCCCTACATTTGTTGACAAGTTTTTGACATTTGTTTGTCGCCGAGATGATACTGCGACTTGATTTTGAACGTTTTAAATTACGAGAATTGGATTTCTGTGTGTGTGTGACCTTTTTATAACTAGGCAGTTATATTTGCTGACAAGTTCTATAGTATTTTATGATAAGATAACGTTTATTTGTTTCTCGTGCCGTCTTGTCAACATGTGTTCGTGTGAGTAATAACTACTTAGATAAAATTGAGGAAGAGAATAGGTCTGCCTACTCAAGGTAATGGCTATGAAACGATATTTCCCCTATATGAGATATATTTCCATTCATTGCCTACCTAAGGCAAATGGAAATATATCAATGTTATCATCAGTTCGTTTGCACTTTGATTTCATACCTATAAACAAAAACCTATCTTAGATTAGTGTTTTTATGCGATCTATTTTTTTTGAGCAATACACACGCGATACCAAAGTCCAAATCGCCGAAGGAGGTAAAAATAAGATAAAGGAACATGCATTCCTCTATAAATTCTTAACACTTCGTACTTCGTACAGCCGATTAATCATACATAATCTATACCTACTTAAACGATTTAGTCAATCAAAATGGGTAAAAAGTCCATTTAGGGTAGGTAAGGTAGACTCGAGATTGTTTCATGTAAGTAGATTGGGTCTAGCGGATCTGTTCACACTGAAAACTTAGGTGAAGTGAGCTGTCAATAGTGTCAATCCCTAATTTAACATCAGGTGACAGGCGTGACAGCTTACTTCACCTATAGTTTCACAGTGAGAATTTTACAGAATAGACCGGCTCTTTTCTATATTTATAAATACACTATTACAAATTCACTACTCCAAATAATTAAATAATAGCCTATCCTCCAAAAAGGTCCAATAGCGGTCTAGCACGCGATAAGGAATAGAAAATATCGTTCCCTACTACACGATATTTATCAATAGACACGTGCATTACATCTAACAAGCAATAAATGATCGCTAATTACGCAACTGCAGTCAAGGTTGAGGAAATCAGACGGTTGCTTGCCTAATTGCAGTAAATGCAGTGTGGTCTATGTTATCTCTCCTATTAGTGAATGTTTAGATTGTGGTACGTGCCATCTTTTGTTTGTTTATGATACTGGCTATGCAGGCAAGTGCAAAGTTCACGGATCTAAAGATTATGAAACAGTGAAATTGATTGATTATCGCACAGTTTAGGGTTTAGTTAGATTGTACTATGCCGACGAGCCTTAGGTATTATATTTGGTAGGTAGGTATTAGCATTAGGTATTTAATAAGTTTTCTAAAACTTGAACTAGGTACTAGAAAATGGTTGCCATACCATAGCACTTTGCATCAAGACACCTATCCAATAAAATACATGATAGCATCATTGAGCCGACGCACAAACTGTAACCATGGATTCAGCCCATGATTTTAAGCACCCGAGCAGAAATTTTAGTAGTAAATCGGCTTTTTTATAGAACAGTGCAATACTTACGCGGTCAAAATGAATGGAACAGCAATTTTTTTATTATTACCGTACCGACGAAAAATTTTAACGCAGGCGGGTTCAGAATCATGTACCTACCTACTGAATCCATGGTAACAGGAGGATGCGTGTCGGATGTATCTGCTACCCTGTACCTTATCCGTACTAATATAATAAATTCGAAAGTAACTCTGTCTGTCTTAATATTACCTTTTCACGCCTAAACCCTGAATGGATTTCGATAAAATTTGGCAGAGAGATAGATTGCATCCCGGGGAAGGACATAGAATAGTTTTAGGATAGTTTTTTGTACTTCGCGGGCGAAGCCGCGGGCGGAAGCTAGTCAGGTATATTTTATTAGGTAGATGTATATTGTATACAATTACAAATTATCTAAGATAAGTAAAAACATTTCAATATGGTTGCATGGATAAAAAAAGAAAGTCCGTCATTGCATTGCCTAACGGTTTCAGTCAGCTCAGCCTACAAGGTCTACCAGCAAGTTCTAAGAGGGGGGGACCTACCTAGTTTTCAACTTAATGCAAACCAGCCTCACGACTGATAAAATTGGTCGGTCGGATTTGTAATCGTAAGTGAAGTTGTTGGCTCACATAATGCAATTACCCACCTACTCTGCTGCCGATGTTGCAAAAAGCCACAAGAAGTTATACATTTTTTGGTAGCTTGTAATACCTACGCCTACGTCATGCCAAACACCTCTTTGGTCCGCTGGACAAGGACTTGCTTTTGTTATTTTATTTTTTTTATTGCTGAATAGGGTTCTTGATTTCGATCACGCCTGATGGAAAGCGATGGATGAGGTCGATGATGGAACGAGCGTGCCCAGAAGATGCCTAAGGCACTGGAACTCCCACGCATCGACGAAACACAGCAGGCTGCTTGACGCCGGACTCCGGTGGAACTTGGGAGGGTGGTCGCAATCCAGGCTGGCGTTAGCCCTACCACCAGAGCGCTCGGTTCAGTTGAGTAACTGGCGGAACAAACTGCGCTACACTAGGAGGCTTCTTCATGCATCCCAAAAAACTTCTCTTTCCAAACCTCAATTTGGAGCAATTTCTGTTCACTGTGGCCTGCAAACATGACCAGATAATTTTGCCCGCTTTTGACTTCGACAGCGATGTCCTTCTTAAGACGTTGAGTGTCAGCCGACTTTCACTTCATCCTGGCTCCAGCATCCGCTTATCCAGTTAGTTCTCACAGTATAATATTGTTTCTCTTTACAGATGAGGTGAAGCGTCAATTCGGCGATTGCAACGTAAAAGCAATAGCCACGATTGAGCTATTCATGCCAGTTGCACAGGAGGTGGCTAAGACGCTCAAGGATTACAAAGGCACTATATGGGTCGGAGGAGAAGATGACAAGAGTCAAGGTAAGGTTTCTCATATTCTGTATTTTCTTTTACACAAGTAGGTGGACTGGTTCGACCGGCATATCGGCAATCAACCCCAAACATTATAGTGTAGAGTAAGCTTTGCTGACTTTTTACCACGGACTGATCAATTTAATAATAAAATAATAACATTTATTTTCAGGTAACAAAGACCCATAGATACATACCTTAACCTAAGTACACATAATAATATACTAACAATTTTGTTGGTAAATAAAACTTAATAACTATGTTAGTATCACTTAGTTGCACTTAGTCTTTGTGCGTTCCGGTGTCACTTGTCTGCGAAAGCGCGGAATACCACATACTTAGGTACTGCGGCCAAAAGCTTTATTCCACCAGGTGCAGGTCCCGACTTACGAGTCGTGAGTTCGAACCTTTACTTTGTGTATTTAATTTCATCAACACTGCAAACGGTAAAGGAAAACATCGTGAGGAAACCGCTGTGTCCTGGAACCAAAAATTCGAAGACATATGTGACATCCGCCAACCTGCACTGGGCCCTGGTTAATTATGGCCCACTCCTTCTCACAGAGAGGAGGCCTGTGTCCCAGCAGTAGGAACCTTATAGGCTGATTATTACGCTTCTGCTGTAGTTATGAGTTGGTGTGAGATGAGATGAGATCAGTCGACTGCTAAAAAAATCGAGCATCCGACTGCCTTAACAACGAAGACCTACTTTTTTATTTAAATATTATGTAGATTAGAGTGTCTCATAAATTAAAACGAGGAAGACAAGGTCATAGTAAAGTGTATCTTACTTATGGAGCAATTTGAAAAGGTTATCTTACTCAGTACCTATATTATTATTGAGTAATAGATAATCTCAAATAAATATTGTTTGTCTACTCATTGAACATCTCTTTGAATCCGGGTTGTAAACAAAGTTGCATTAATTCACGGATAAGAATCTTTATTTCTCTTAAGAATTACAATATGTAGGTATTCACTGACGTGAACAAAATTACATGTAAGTAATTATAATAAGTCAATTCAAGTACAAGTCAATTTCAATTAATAAAATTGTTGCATATGTTGTTTTTAAAATATTTGTAGTGATCTTTATTGTTTTTTGATAGTTTATTGAATATTTGTGCAACTTTTTTTTCGTAATTAGTTAGCGTAAAAGGCAAATTCCACATAGGTACCTACTTTTGTCTCATGCATGGAGCATTTGCTAGGTACACGTTGGTAGGTATCTATGTACAGACGCCAGCAGGTCAACCTACCCGAAAATGTCAGATTTTCCCAATCAACCTTGAACCTTATGCTTTAGCAATAAAGTCGAAAATCTATTAAAGAAATCTGACAGATTGTAGTAACTTGATGTGCTGGCGTCTGTACCTAACATAGATACCTATAAGTAAGTTACCCACTAACTAAACGTCGTCGCTCTTATGAAATGCTAGTTCCGAGACAACATTCCCTATTTAAGATACTACCTAGTTTATAAATATAGGTAGGTACTAGACACTCGATTGTGGCGAAAGGAAATGCCTCAATTAATTCGTCAGTTTAGGTTTGAATGCTCAACTTCGCACGACGACATATCAAGCTATACATTACCTACATTACCACTATAAGCTGACTTCTCGAATTGCATGAAAAGCAACGAGGTCACATAACTTGATCAATTAGCAATAAGTCTAGGTGTCCAGCCAGATACTATATTACCTAGTTACGTTAGTACGAGTTACAAGTTAATGGTTTTTTATTTATCTATTAAAATCACTGTTTCAATTCCTAATCTCTGTTCTCTCTCACAGAGAGGAGGCCTGTGTCCCAGCAGTGGGAACACTTGGAACATTATAGGCTACCCAATATTATACAGGGTTATTTGTAAAACACCAGCAACCTTTTAAGAGGTCATTGTACTCATCATTATGAACAACTTTTACTATGGGACCAAACCTGAAATCGCGAAAAAAAAATCAGCTGTTCCCTACATTTTGACGAGTTATACGAACATAAATGTAGGGAACAGCTGATTTTTATTTCGCGATTTCAGGTTTGGTCCCATAGTAAAAGTTGTTCATAATGATGAGTACAATGACCTCTTAAGAGGTTGCTGGTGTTTTACAAATAACCCTGTATAAAAAAAAAAAAAAAACAATATTTAAAATCGTTTCCGTATTCAATGGTAACTTTATACATATGAAAATCACAAAATAATGATGATTACCTAGCTAGGTAGTACTTATAGTAGGTATTTACAAACCCAATGACATTATTAGGTAGGTATATTGAATTCGTTGATTGACAGATTGAGATGGCTGCCCATTCTGGCATGACCGTCACGCTAGTGACCCCATGGAGATAGCTTGATGAAGATCGGATGTGTGAAAGGGTAACCCTGTCACCAATATTCCGGAATAGTTCTGGACAGACTTTCTTTGATCACTTGCTATTATTATACGATCTATTATGTCCGCTACACACCCCAGGGCACATGACATTAAAACATTTTTCTTCCATCCCCGATACTTATCATATCGAATTTCGAGCCCTTGTGCCAAATCATGTGCCAATACAAAAATTATTTCAGCACATTTATAACTAAGTACCCAACTATCTCGTACTGTGTAAGTACCTACAGTACAGAGGAAACTTTACAAATCTATATAAATGTACTATATAATACAATATAAAATGCACTATACAATCATGTATTTTAAAGATGAAAGTAGCTCTGTCTGTCTGTCCGTTAACTTTACACGTTTAAAGTCTGAGTGGAATTCGATAAAATTTGGCCATACCATGGCGAAAACCCCGTGCAAAAGCTAGTATTTCATAATACCACTTTTTCCTTTTCAATTTCTAGGCATATACGGCCTTCGATCATTGCTTATGGCTGACCACCAGGCTGATCTGCCGACTGTGGATTGTGACGAGGTCTGTCTGATCCCGTACTCGAGTGGAACTACTGGCATGCCTAAAGGCGTGATGCTGACTCACAAGAACCTCGTTTCTAACCTGAAACAAACGCAGTGTCCCAAGATGATGAAGTATGAAGGAGAGAAAGGTAAATATGGAGTATGGACGTAGTAATTCCTTAGGCAACCAATAGCCAATAGGTCTTATATTTCGTGTGGTCTAGCCATGGCTATGGATAGATTTATAATTTTTAGAGATCATTATGGGAGGTGATTAGGTACCGGCAACCTAATGAAGTATTTGGAACGAAGTTTCTTAAACCCGGCTTCAGGTAGGAGTTGACTGGTAGAAATCGTCACATAAGCAAAAAGCGTTATGCCCTCCATGCAACTTTCTCTCTCTATCTCTTTCTTTATTGTGTTCTGTCTTAACGCAACTTCGGAGAGGCCTTGCCAAGCTAGAATTGCAATAAACTCAGTCCATTGATTGAAGCAAATCGAACAATAACAAACTAATAATAATAATAAAATCTTTATTTATCCAAAAACATACAGAGTTTGAATACAGTTTGATATTTGGTTTAGAAAATACATTTATAGTTTATGTTGCAAAATCTGTACAGAATAAAATTCTCTACCTCTTAAGCTAGGGTATACCTGTATTATAAGAGGTAATATAATGATAGATTTATATGTATAATGTAATAGATAACATCAAAATTTTATCAAAAATTAGCTAATAGCGGATAATGCCCACCCCACGGGGAATAGATACGTCATTATGTCCAAACATTGAGTAGTAGATATTTAGTAGATAAGTGCCTACCATGTTTTGCCAAATCATTTGTAACCTTGAAGTAATTAACCTAATATAGGTTCAAATTAAAATGACTGGCGTTTTATATAAAACGTTGGTAAATTAATGATTTGATTTTACTAATAAAAAACTTAGCTAGGCAGTACCTAACAGTAAGAGCAGTGGTGGCCCAGTGGTATCGGCCCCGACTTACGAGTTGTAGGTCTTGGGTTCAAACCTAGCCAGGCGCTTTTGTTGTGTAAATATTTCATGACCACTGCTCTCAAAACGGTTAAGGAAAATATCGTGAGGAAACCGGCATGTCCTACAACCAATAATTCGAAGACATGTGACAACCCTCACTGGGCCCGCGTGGTAGACTACAGCCCACTCCAGCCTGGGTCTCAGCAGTGGGAATATTATATGCGGATGATGATGAGATAATAATGATTGTAATAATTTCTGGTTTTAGGCAAAGGCGATGTTATCCTCACAGTGCCACCTTTCTTCCACATTTACGGCTTCAACGGAATCCTGAACTACAATCTCAAAGTGGGATACCACATTGTTACCATGCCTAGGTAGGTTACAATATAAACGTTGCTCAATGTTAAGTAGTGATTAGCGACTGTTTAACCCTACATTTTTGACGTTTAAACATCACTTATCTATAATTATCGCATCGTTTATAAATAAACCCCATTAATTGCAGGGACTGAAGAACATTAACTGTGTCTTCTCTCTGCGCAAACGTGAATGACTTTGAAGCATCGGTTAATTGTATGTGCTTATAAAAAGTAAAAACAATGATGATTTGATGCTGTCATACTCAGATAAATTCTGGAGCTAGATGTTTGTGTAAAGCACCAATTATCAAGGTGATGAAATAGATATCTACACACAAGTAGGAGTCAGTAACACTAGTGTCCCATTAGTGAGACCCATAACAATAGTACTGGTAGAACTGCTTGTGTCAGACCACAACTGTACCATGTCTTACGATTTGATAGATAAGTCAATCAGTATTACAAAGTAAGCACTGGTCACGTATGTCATTAATGATCTGCCTAGCCTTTTCCAATTATGTTGAGGTCGGATTCCAGTCTACCCGGTTGCAGCTGAATATCAGTTAATACCTATTCACCTGCATCCGATTAGACTGATGTATGTACAGTCAACAAAAGAGTTAAGTATACAGGAGCGTCGGATATAGTTGAAGTTTACTAAGAAACCGATGGATGTTCTGGACTGAAATTTAATTTAATAAATGAGCTGTTTGTTTTCTATTATTAAGACTGCACCGAGCGCACAGTGGCGCCCTCATCGTTTGTTTGGTTATTTATTTTATTTTAGAATGAAAATGCAGAAAATAAGCACTATAAGTTGTGCTCCACAAGATTATACGTTAATATTAGTATAAACGGTAGTTTTAAATTGTTTAGTTTTATTATAATCACTAAAACGGAAAATAGTGGCCACTATTATCCGTTTTAGTGATTATAATAAAACTAAACAATTATTTAATTATTTTATTTTAGAATGAAAATGCAGAAAATAAGCACTATAAGTTGTGCTCCACAAGATTATACGTTAATATTAGTATAAACGGTAGTTTTAAATTGTTTAGTTTTATTATAATCACTAAAACGGAAAATAGTGGCCACTATTATCCGTTTTAGTGATTATAATAAAACTAAACAATTTAAAACTACCGTTTATACTAATATTAACGTATAATCTTGTGGAGCACAACTTATAGTGCTTATTTTCTGCATTTTCATTCTAAAATAAAAGAAATAACCAAACAAACGATGAGGGCGCCACTGTGCGCTCGGTGCAGCCTTAAACTAATATTTTATTCGAGAATATCCATCGGTTTCTTAGTAAACTTCAACAATATCCGACGCTCCTGTATACTTAACTCCTTTGTTGACTGTACCTACCTAAAACTACGAGTAGGTAAACTAGACCTACCTACCTAACAATTTCGTAACATCATTTCAGGTTTACGCCAGAAGATTACATTAAATGTCTGGTAGAGTATCAACCGACGACGTTGTTCGTCGTGCCCTCTCTCCTGGCGTTCTTGGCAACCCACCCATCGGTGAAGAAGGAACACCTGCAATGGGTCGAGACCATCATGGTGGGCGCTGCACCCACTACTGACAGCATGCTGGAGAAGTTCTTGCTGAAGTGCGAGAAGACGAAGGACCAGATTAAGTTGTTGCAAGGTTTGTTTCAGACTTAATGGTAGCCCGTGTAGGTCTGCCAAGTTGTAGTTGGTCCCAAAGACACATCAATTTAATTGACCTTGCGACTTGGGTTACCAGTGTCCGGAGTTTTCTGGATATAACCGGCTTATTGGGTACCCGTCCGGTCTTGTGATTTTTCCGGACTTAACCGGTTGAATGCCGGAATTACAGAAACAATTAAAAACCCATTGTGTCTCGCGTGTATATACGTTCCGGCATACTAAGGGTTAAGGGGGATTTTGTTTGAAAATATATATTTTTTATGATTTCATCTGCCCAGCCTTTTTCCCAACTATGTTGGGGTCGGCTTCCAGTGTAACAGAATACCAGTATTTTACATGGAGGGACTGTCTATCTGACCTCCAAACCGCAGTTACTGGGTAACACGATACCCTTTTGTAAGACTGGTTGTCAGATATTTGGTCTTCGGACTATCCGTAACGACTGTCATAGATCTACGAATGACAGCCGGGACCAAAGTAAAGTTAACGTGCTTTCCGAGGCACGGAGGGGTCTCGGTATGTAATAGTCACCCATCTACGAACCGACCGCAGCAAGCGTAGCTTTAACCTTCGATCTACTCGTGCGGTTATTGTCCGGCTTTTTGTCAGGAACTTTGAAATGGTCTTTCAACACTGGATCGTTCACAGTCGATGTAGTTTACGCGCACTTCGTTTTCCAGTGCGAGGTCACATTAGAAATCCTTAGTGCCAAAAACCTGCTCATTAGTCTACTAACTAACCTAACAGGATCTTCCGTTGTCCACAGGTTACGGCATGACAGAAAGTTCTCCCGTCACTCTGATGACGCCCTACTCGTACCCCTACAGTAAAGTAGGATCAGTAGGACAACTGGTGCCGAGCACACAGGCTCGTATAGTGTCTATTACTACAGGAGAGATGCTGGGACCACATAAATCTGGAGAGCTGTGGTTGAGGGGACCACAAGTGAGTATAGTCTTTATTTTTAACTTCTGCATCCTAATTGCGTAACACAATATCAATCACAATCTGAAGCATCTGCATTTTGAAGGACATTGCTTCTTAAGTTCGAAAAATTTGTCTGCTCAACAACGTAAATAACGCAATGAATGTTGTTGAACTGTCAAAATTAAAGCTCTTCCTACTGTTAGTGTGTTACGCAATTACACCGCCTGGATCACATCACGTAGCTTAAAAAAAAAGTTTATTTGCACCTTCAAGTACTTAAATAAAAAAGTTTACAAGAATAAAACCCCTTAAGGCATCATCTTAAATCATCAACACAACTCTCAAAGACCATGTAATCCCCAAGAATGACTATTTCATGAAATCTTGACATTTGGGGATTACATGGTCTTAGAGTTGTGTTGATGACTTTAATGATTATAATTCTGTAAATACATATTTGTTACGACCGCGAATCATATTTTAATCAACGTACAACTTAATACTGACTAGTAAATTGCAAAAAACGTAAGAAAATTTGAATTTCGCGGGCCACCTTAGCGCTTCCCCCTTAAGGTAAGTTTAAAATGCAAGTTAGAGTTTCAAACTCATTGATTTCTATGGGTTTGGATAGGCCAGTGTTATTTTTTGATAGAAGATTCGCAATTGTTGCCCTTGTTATTTTTGGTAGGTACAAAGCATAAAACCAGTACCTACCGTTATGAAAAGTATTATCAAAATTTGCAGATATTTTAGATAGTCTATAATTTATGATAATATTATGCGTTATCTATGTACCTATGTGACTAAATATCAAAATTCCCCAGGTAATGAAAGGCTACTGGAACAACGAGAAAGCGACAAAAGAAACAGTAGACAGCGAGGGCTGGCTGCATACCGGCGACGTAGCGTACTACGATGACGAGTTCTATTTCTACATAGTTGACCGCACCAAAGAACTCATTAAGGTTAAGGGCAATCAGGTACGTAGACATCTGTGCTACTAAACTAATTATATCTCCCTGCAAAATTTCTGGGACTTTGTACCTACTTAGCAGATCTATACCGCAAATTGGGTCAACATTGTGGTTTGTGATAGTATGTGCGCCTGCGCATTGTCGGGTGCTAAGTTTGACCGCCATGCGCCATAAGGAAGGAGTCAATGAGAATTTTCGCAAAATAATCTCAAATATACCTAACTGGGTAGATTGGTGACAAGTTCGAAATAAACGGCAGAATATTCACACCATCAAATTGGGTCCTTCCCATTAAAATAGATAAAACATAACATCACGCCTGTTTTCTCCCAAGGGGTAGGTAGAAGTGTATTTATATTAGGTACACCCACTTTGCGACAGTTATGTTTAAGTAGGTACCTACTAATTATGTAAAAGGGGGCAAGCCTATATATTGCCATAAGCGGGCACAAAAAATAGACATAAACTAAACCTTTTCAATCCACAGGTGTCGCCGACAGAAATAGAAAACATAATCATGGAGCGTCCAGAAGTAGCAGATGTCGCCGTGGTCGGAGTACCAGACCCTCTAGCGGGTGAGGTCCCCAGAGCATTCGTAGTCCTCAAGCCCAAACAAAAACTCACGGAAAAAGATGTTACCGATTTAGTCGCTCAGAAACTCACGAGATATAAGCATCTCGACGGCGGCGTCGTATTTTTAGAAGCAATCCCGAGGAACGCGGCCGGTAAAATAATGAGAAATGAACTCAAAGTTCTTGGTACAAATAAACGTTAATTACCTGATAGAAGAGTATTACCTATGTACCTAGTATTTTTTTGTAATTATAGTTCTAAGTGAGGTTTATTTTTACGTAGATTTATAGAACTGAATTGTTAATATTAGTTTAATTAAGATTTGTTCCAACAGATACTGTAAGTAGTGTAAGTACCTATGTAAATAGATATTTTGTTCAACAATAAATCTTTATTTTTGTAAGATTGGTGTTGTTTCATTTTACCTACAACTATTACCTCACCAGGCAGGACCTAGCTAGATGAAGAGATGGCCGACGGAGTAAAGCTGTGAGTGCTGTGACCGTATGGTCGCCAAGGTTTTGCCAAAGAAACCAGGGCCGTTCAAAAGCGCGCTGGGTTGACGATATCGTCAAAGTCGCGGGAAAGACCTGGATGAGAGAGACGCACAGAACCGGGAAGTATGGCAGACGTTTATGCCGTGTGAGATACAAAAATTTCAGGACAGGTACAAAATAGTACAAAAAACTACTAAATGCGTACTAAATATACCTGGTAAAATCTTTCAATTACCTACAAGAGTTGGTCTCGCCATTATGACGTTTATGTAAGGGGAGGCCTATACCCAGTAGTTGGTGATTCCGGGCCGAGATGAAATTTCATTATTGTTAAACTAGGATGTTTAGTTTTTGAAAAACAAAAAAAAAACCGGTCAAGTGCGAGTCGGACTAGCGCACCGAGGGCGAGGGTTCCGTACAGTAGGTAGGTAAGTATGTACCATAGGTAAAAAGTTTATCATGGGATTTTTTTTTGCAATATTTATTAGGTACCTATCTACAAATTTATGGTTTTCAGATTTTTTCCTTTTTATTTGTGCTACATGACATTGCTTCTTGCCAAATTTCATGATTCTAGGGCAACGGGAAGTACCTTAAATATCTTTTGATTGCGTTGACTTAGAAGTTTGATTTTTTCACTGCTTCAAGGGATTGCAGCCCTGAGTATTTGATATTATTTTCAATTTGATAACTCCACGCGTTCCTGAGAAAAAGGGTCTTGATCGACGGACAACGAAGTGATTTTATAAGGGTTCCGTTTTTCCTTTTGAGGTACGAAACCCTAAAAAAAGGAAATTCCAAGTTTTCCTAGCGACTGGGAATTTTTATTCCCATTTGCCTCCGGTGGCAATCCCCGCGGGGGCGACTGGGAATAAACGATTTTAAGACGCTTTTCTGAATTCATAGACCAAAAAATTCGGTAATTCATACCTTAGGTTCACACATTATTCTGTGAAAATTTTAACTGGCCACCCATTACAGGCTCTATAAAGCCTAGTGACTAGGTACATCACATACACTATGTTCTCCTCACGACGGACGATACAAATTATAGTAGAACCCGCTGAACCCACATTCTCTAATATAATCAAGTTTCAAACCATTATCTAAACCCACAGCAGACACATGGTTGGGCAACTTCATTTGGACTATGCAGAATAGGGCTAGTAAAAGCAATGTGGTAAACTAAATTAGTTGAAGAAAAAGAAAACATATATTACGAAATTGATTCATTATTTATTCTTCTCTTATTACATTGTATTGGTATAAAATAATACTAAGTTACATTCATTTATTTCAATCAATATTTAACTATAAAGCACAACTGGGATATTACATGGACAGCTAGAAATACTTTAAAGTTCAAAGAAGATGAGGGTTGCAACTGCAAGTAATATTACCTTCTTTATAACTATTGATTTGGAAACTAAACACAGATGAGATTGTTCACAGTGTCTAAGGAAAATTCATTTACTTTTCTACTTATTATCTAACAGTCACATAATAAAAAGTATTGAAATGGTTGAGTCAATAATTAAGGTGAATGGGTAGTTGGTACCGCGAAATTCAAATTTTCTGACGTTTTTTGCAATTTGCAGGTCAGTGTCAGGTTGTATCTTGATCAAAATATGATTCGCGACAATAACAGATACATATTTAGAGAATTAGAATCATTAATACATCTTTCTAAGTAAGATTTCTACCGCTAACACTTTTCCATAAGAGATTGGTGGTTGGTGGTAGAAATCTAACTTAAGGTGAAAGCGCCAGGGTAGCCCGCGAAATTCAATTTTTTTTAGGTTTTTTGCAATTTGCTGGTCAGTATTAAGTTGTACGATGATTAAAATATGATTCGCGGCCGCAACAAATATGTATTTACAGAATTATAATCATTAAAGTCATCAACACAACTCTCTAAGACCATGTAATCCCCAAGAATGACTATTTCATGAAATCTTGACATTTGGGGATTACATGGTCTTAGAGAGTTGTATTGATGACTTTAATGATTATAATTCTGTAAATACATATTTGTTACGGCCGCGAATCATATTTTAATCATCGTACAACTTAATACTGACCAGCAAATTGCAAAAAACGTAAGAAAATTTGAATTTCGCGGGCCACCTTAGAGCTTCCCCCTTAAAAAGATATATTAATGATTCTAATGATTATAATTCGGGAACTATATTTTCTATCACCAAAATTTATATTTGTCATCAAGTTGTATCACCTAATAAATAGATCTATCGCCACGAAATATTTTCGTTCTCAGATAAACAAAAATTGTTCCCAGGTATGAATTATCAAATTAATGTTAATATATGTGTAAAATAAGAGATCGATAACCAATAAAATTATATTGCATTACATGAATATAAACTTCGTTCTTATAATAACAGTTTTGTTACTTGAAATGGACACTATCGAGAACCGAATTAGTTACGAGGTTAATTATTTAAAAAAAAATGCTTAGGTTAGGTTAGGTTAAAACTGTGACCTCCTACGCACGAGCCGAGCGAGCGAAGCGAGCGGTGCCGCGGCAGCGGCCGGCGAGTGCCAGAAACGACTAAATTTTAAAGAAAAAAAATATGGAAAAAGAGATTATTTAAAAAAAAAATTATTATAGACCTTATATCTCAGGATTTTAGGTGATTTATTGTGGAACTGATTTTGCATTGTTTGGTGACTACATTTTGGTGACAGATCTACTATTTGGAGGACAAACCCTATTATTTAAGAAACACAAAACTAATTAAATTGGTGATAGCTTAAATGATACCCTTATAATTCTATAAATATGTACCTGTTATTGTCGCGAATCATATTCTGATCAAGATACAATCTGACACTGACCTGCAAAATGCAAAAAACATAAGAAAATTTGAATTTCGCTGTCTACCACTATCCATTCACCTTAAGACTCTTTGTTCTGTTCTGTCTCAGTATTATCAGACTTAATTTCTTCCATAATCTTTTCTGGTTCTTTTTTTTCTTCAGGCACCTCTTGAACTTTGGGGCCTTCTGCAGGCGGTTGAGGTAGTTCAGAATTAACATCAGATATTGAGTAGTTATCTGATTGCATTTCAACTTTAGGGGAAACTTCCTCAGTAGGCCGTTCAGGAGTAGTTTCAGGTGTTGGTTCAGATTCCTTAACACAGCTTTCTTCTGAAGCCGTGTCTGAAGGAGTATCTGATTGATTGGACTCTTCGTGTACATCAATTTGTCTCTCATCTGTCTTAGGAGAATTGCTATTACCATCAGTATTATCACTTGATGATGAACTTTCCTCACTTGATGTGGAGACTTCAGAAATAAGTTTGGGTTCATTGTCTTCTTTTGTTGTGGAATCTGAGCTATTTTCGTCTATAGCCACAGGTAGTGGTTCTATCACAGGTTTAGGCTCAGTGTTTGGAGCTTCCTTCTCACTTGAAGACTCACTTGTGTCTTCAGCAACTTTATCTACTGATGATTGTGCAGTAAGCCTTTGCTCTGTCATTTCAGCATCCTCAACTTTGATTTCTGGAATGATTAATGCAGGAGTACGAACTTCAGGCTTCATTTCAACATCAACCTTAGGTTCCACTTTTGGACTCGATGAAGTGGTTGCATCAACTTTAGGCTCCTCGGTGGATACAGTTGCTTGGGGACTGGGCTCCGCACTCGGCTTGATTTCTTCTGGAGGTTCATCTGCACTAATATTAAGTTCAGGAGGTGTAACAGATTCATATTGGTTAGCAATTTTATCTTGAGTATCCATCGGGGTCTCTTGCTTAGCTTTTAATCGAGCTTCAATGTCATCTACTGAAATGTGGGCATCAGATGAGCCTGGCTGAGGCTCTGAGATCTGTGGTTGTTCAGCATTTTCCTTCCAAGACATATCTTCCATTTCAACATCGACATTATACTCGGAATTATTATCTGACCCATTTACAATAGGTTCAACTGGTTCACCATTTTCTGGTTCGGCATGACGCTGTATACCCGGTTCTCTGGTGCTTACAACTAAAATGTTTTTTTCAATCGCCCTCATGAACTTATCAACGCGATTGTACTGCTTACGCGGAAATGTGAGTAATTCACAAATTCTTTGAACTGTGAAGGGGGCAGAGGTGAATGAATCTAGGCGTTCTAGTAGGCTGTTTTTCATGATGTCGTAATTGAATGGATCCACGTTTGGATAAGGTGGAATGTCAATACCTGGATTTGTTTCGTAGAAATCGGTGATCACAGTTAGCAATTTTTCTTTGAACAAACTTTTAACTAGTGACCATTGGTAGACCGGATCACCGGTCCGTGCTACGTATGCCAAGTATTCATTTAGCTCCTGCGGGATTGTTTTAGGTTTGCGTTTGGAGAAATCTTCAAGAAAGTGGAATATTTCTTCAGCGTTCTCCATTTTATGAATTAGTATTTGAAAAATTAATAATCACACAACAAACCACACAAACCACCACTCAACCATAACCACAGAGTAGTACCACAGACTACAGAGTACTTTTTGCAGAGTACTATCAAAAAGTACTCTGTGGTACTTTTGTTTTTGACGGACCATAACCACAAACTGTTCCCTCTGTCTACGGTTCCTTCGTTACTTTACTCTTTTTTGGATTCCTTCCTTTCTGTTTCTCACTTAGAGTAAGAAAGCTATAGAGCATCGGGTAGCGTGGCCACACATGAGACAAAAAACTAACATAACTAACATTGGCTACTTATGTAGCTGCTTTGAAAAAACTAGCACGCACTGAGAGACGGAAATAGTATAGCTTTATCCTTTTCTGTTACATATAATAACTCAATACTTTATCCTATTCTTTTGGAAATGAAATGGAGCTACTCGCGGTCTATACTTTTCTTTGTCTAAGACGGAGGTTACACGTTCATTCTGATGTCAGTTCAGTCTATGATTTATGTCAGAATGACGGGAAACTGATTGTGTAACACGTAGACTGATGGAATGATGGTCCAGAATGATGATTATTTAAATATTTTAATAATTTTTGTCAGTCTGGTCAGACTGATGCCAGAATGAACGTGTGTTTATTAGCTATCAGTCTGATGTCAGTCACTGCTTAGACAGCGATGGAGTCGCACGACATGTCGCCGCCTGCGCCGACTCCCTCGCCGCTCCCGACGTCCCCATCTCTACCATTAGCCCCGGAGAAAGAATTTATTCTTACATTAGGAAATGTTACCTATTCTTTGGAATAAAACGAATAAAAAAAATTAAATTAAATTCTTTAATTCGATAATAATCAGCATAGTCATCTTCTTCTCCTGTGTCTAAATATTCGGAAACAATATAAATATGACATTAATTTACCACTTATTAACAATATGATGTAATATAAAAGTACCTATGTTACTGCTATTCGTGTGTACAATCAGTTACCGCCAGCAATTAAAGAATTAAATGGAAATATGTTTAAAAATAAATTGAAGAAAATGTTAATTGATAAGGTATTTTATAATCTGCATTAGGGATGTGACAGTATACATAAAAAATCGATTATTAATGAATCGATTATTTTGCCTAGTAATAAAATCGATTAAAAATAATCGATTTTTTCCTTTTTTTTTGATAGATTAAATTAAACGCCTGAAATAACGATAATCACTATCACAGCACTCAGTTTTATTAACCCGTCGCATGAAATTCTATTGTTATCTGTACATACCCTGTACACGCGACATGCGAAGGGTTAATAATAATAATATCAACAAGCGAAACATTAATTTTACACAAAAAAGGTTTTTGACGTGACAACGTCTTAAATTAGGTTGCGACTGGGAGTCACTTATGAAAAAGTGTAACGCTCGGTAACGTTACGATGAGTCACCGAACGAGAGAGCGGCCCGCCGAATGCCTTGCGTCTCTCTCCCACTCAACTATGATCGGATGATCGGTCGTTGTCACGTAAAATCTTCGCCCGTAAAACCGACTTTACAGGCAACCATTTTTTTTTTTAATTTCTCCTTTCGCAGGAAGAAATTTCTTAGGGTGAATGGATAGTAGTAGACCGCGAAATTCAAATTTTCTTAAGTTTTTTGCAATTTGCAGGTCAGTGTCAGGTTGTATCTTGATCAAAATATTATTCGCGACAATAACAGGTACATATTTAGAGAATTTTAATCCTAAGAATCATTAATACATCTTTCTAAGTTAAAGTTTTGCGCGACCGTAACAAATATGTATTTACAGAATAAAATTATTATAATCATTAAAGTCATCAACACAACTCTCTAAGACCATGTAATCCCCAAGAATGACTATTACATGAAATCTTGACATTTGGGGATTATACTAACTTAACAAGTTGTATTACTGATTGTAATGATTATAATTCTGTAAATACATATTTGTTACGACCGCGAATCATATTTTAATCAACGTACAACTTAATACCGACCAGCAAATTGTAAAAAACGTAAGAAAATTTGAATTTCGCGGGCCACCTTAGCGCTTCCCCCTTAAGATACAATATCGCTCGCCATACAATTCAATGGACCATTACACACGACGAAGATAATATTATTTATTTCATATTTATGGGGATTACAAAATGATTACAAAGATAAAATATTATAGTATCTTAGCCGTGTGGGGCGCCCTTTAGCGTCATTCATTTATTAGTTAGTGGTACACTTCGCGGTACTTTGCGGCTTCGCGCTCCTGACTAAAAAGCTGTGTTGCGCGGCCGTTCTAAATTCTAGGTGAAAAAAATCGACAGTGAATAAGAAATCGATTTTTTATTAATCGATTTTTGGTAATATGTAAATCGATTATAAAAATCGATTTTTATAGAAAAAAAATCAATTATTAATCGATTTTGTCTATAATCGATTATTTTTTCACATCCCTAATCTGCATGAGTTTTTTGATAAAAAATAGAATTTGTAAGTACCCAATTTCTTATTACTATTGCATATCTGACTCGGGTAGACTTGAAACTTGCTTGAAACAAACAAAAAAATATGTATAAGAACTTTATGTACACAGTTATGCAATAAATATATCTTTATCTGTCTCATATCTCATTCAGTAAATTTAAGTGAATTTATGGTCTTTTCATTAGCCACTTTTTATACCACCGCTTTCTTTTTCTACTAATATATATATAATAATATTACTATATTAGTCCTGTCTACGAAGGCAACGGGAGCATATTATTTTTCTTGTTAAAATCCATACCAAATGCATAAGCGTGTTATCGCGTAGAAGTTTTCGGTTAGACTGATCGTCAGTCTGACTTACCGTGTAATACCGCGCGTCATTCCATCATTCTGCCATCATTCTAGACGTGATCAAGGTCACAGACTGAACTGACATCAGAATGAACGTGTAACCTCCGTCTAAGGTTTCTCAGGTTTCTCATGTCATCACAGACTATTAATATATGGCCTCATGGCCTCTCTTGCCGATGAAAAAAGAAGACTTAAACCGTAGACAGAGTAAACTATAGACTTCTGCATATCTTCTTTTTCATTCGCACAGGAAAAAGAGAAATATATTAACATCACTAGCAAAGAAAAGAAACAGAGTAAGAATATTTCTGTCCCTTACTGCGTGTCGGCTAAGCACATCAATGTGCACAACAAGTTTGACGTTTATGAATGAAATAATAAAAATTATGAATGGAATCTTCGATCAATAATAGTACTAGATGAATGATTAGGAACAAAAATAAGTCGCTAAAGTGGCCACGTTTGCACACACATAAACATTGTATTTCTTACTACGAACTATAGAAAAAAGTTTAATAATATTAACAACTTCCGATTATTATAAACCTTAACACACTCACATAAAGTTTAATTACGTTTGCAAATGATTAATATTTAAGTCCTTCTGTCATCGAAGCAATAAATTTAAAATGTCACTTGAAAATAAAAAGTCATTTTTATAATAAGTACAAAAATATTTATTCTAAAATGAAACTTAACTTCTAAGCAATAAGGTTAAAAACATTTTGTTGACAATTTCGTACTTACTCGAATTTGGAACTAGACGTAGTTCTTGGAATTACATTCCAATGCTTCAATGTTTGTTGGAATAGTTGGCGCGTTATCGCAAACATTGGCCAAACAATCATAATATTTGCTAATTGATTTATATTTACTATTTAATTGTGTTACTATTTTATGAAAAACATTTAATGATAAAAACTTACCGAAAAAAAGATATTCCTTTTAAAATCTTGGTGTTACGGTGGTTATTTACACAACTTTTGAACGTGCACTGAGGCATTTTTACGTCTTAACATTGGCTATGATTGGACCATACTAATTTGAAATAAGAGCACAAAAGTATTCGTGCTTGTATTTTTCGGGCCGTTTTTGAAGCGCTTATCGGGCATCTAGTACTATTATTGATCGAAGCCTAAATCGCATCCTAAATCGGATCCTTCCTTCCTAAATGCGATTAAACTGTCCTGAATTTAGGAACGACTAAATATCGGATCCGGTATTTAGGAAGATGTAATAGCCCTTTTACTAACAATATTTAAATGTTACAATGATTTATTTATATAAATAGTAAGAAAACATTTTTTTTTACTTCTGGATTTGATTCGATTTGCCATAAACCATAGTTACAAGTTGTATGTACTTTTTGCATAAACTATAGCCCCGTAGCCACAAGCATGCTGTGCAGGCATGTTGTCCTGTGGTTGTCATGCTGTGATTTATTTTGACATTGACAGTTAAATTGACGTAATATTATCTGAGTGTCATTTCAGGTTTCAACTTTTCACTGAAGAGGAATTTAAACAAAAGAAAGAAATAAGTTTAATTCCTGCTAAATTAGGTAAATAGAGTACGTAAAATAATTCTACAAAAATGAATAGCTTGCTACGTAGGAGTATATTTCCAATTTATAGCAATACTTTGAAGTTATCATGTCGTTCATTCGCCGATGCTCCAATAAAACAAAAAATTGACGAAATAGTTAAAAATAATAAAGTGGTAGTATTTATGAAAGGTGTGCCAGATGCCCCACGATGTGGATTCAGTAATGCAGTTGTTCAGATAATGAGGATGCACGCAGTTACATACGACAGTCACGATGTCCTATCGAATGAAGATATTAGACAAGGTTAGTTTTTAACCTGATTCACGCATTTGGTACATTTAAGTGTCGAGTTTACAATAATACTGTTATCATTGAAGAGGCTACAACTATGATAAGGATAACAATTTTATGTTAAGTAACTGCTTTATCATAAAAAGGTCAAGCTATTGAACGGGCTCTTCATCAATTTTTTTTTATTGATAAAAAAATATTATAAAGCTGTTGGTTTGTTTTGAGTTGGTTTGTTTGGTTGAACGCGCGCTAATCTCAGCAACTACTGGTTCGAATTGAGAAATTATTTGTGTGTTGGATAGTAGCATGTATCGAGGAAGGCTATAGGCTTATAATATCATACTACAACAAATATGAGAGGAGCATCAATAAAAATTGTTACAAAAACGGGAAAAATTATTCCTTTTGAGCTTCTGTTGCATACACTGCATAAATTGTTAGTTACGCAAAAATCATGTATGACGGAATTGTTCCCTTTAAAAAGTCCGCGACAGCATATCATATGTCTATCTTTTAAGGTTGATTCACTATAACCTTTTTAATTGTAATCAAATTTGTTCTAAAATAATGCATTAGCAGCGAAGGTGTTTTTATAAACATGATATTAATCCTTATCCAAATAAATAGCAGCGTTTTACCTTACAATAAAACGCATATTAAATACTTACCTTATTTGAAGCTTACTAGTTTGAGATAGGCCCCTCTCCGTTTTCCGCTTTGTTTACCTCTCTTTCTATATCCGCTACATCTATCTCGCTCGCACATCCCACCACCCCCACCAGGTGCCTCGAGTCATGGGAGCTCGGAGGCGTTCGTCATTGTGTCGAAAACACCAGGCAGAAATTAAATGTAAGCTTCAAATAAGGTAAGTATTTAATATGCGTTTTATTGTAAGGTAAAACGCTGCTATTAAATTCTTGACCGTTATTTGAAGCTTACTAGTTTGAGACGTGTTTGTTATCGCCTGGTGGGGTGGACGCCAATGTGAAGAACCAATTTAGTAGCTGTGTAAATCGATCAAAATCCCTGTATACCTTAGCGGATTTTACCTAAATAGTTAAATACCATAAGATATAATAATAGGTATATAGGTAGCTAGATAAAGATGTACCTAATTACTGATTAGGTATGGGTAATTTAGAAAAGAATTTGAACTACTTAGACTAGTTTAAGCAGGTAAGTAGGTATGTAATTGTGTAAGTATGGGATGTGCGAATAGAAACATGTTATATTTCTCCTTATCATCACATATAAGGAGTATCTATAGGAAAAGCATAAGTAAGTACCTGTGTACTACGGGTTGTATGAAAAGGTAAATACCAATAAAACATATCTTTAAAGGCTACAAAAGAGTAAGTATATTATAATCAAGCAAATAGTCATACAATATTGTGACAAAATACATAGGAATGTAAATATTACGGTACCATTATTAATGCATATTGTAATACGACATAAATAAAGCAGAAAAAATATCATCAAAGAAACAACGATGACAGAATGGACTATATAATCAAATAATTTTATAGCACAAATAGATAATTAGCGGATTTCTAAGAGTGCTACTATGGGTACTTATCAATTAATTGGATTAAACAACCTTGTAATGCTATTCCTGACGGAAGCTGGCATAACTTCTCGTTTATAAAATCGCGAAAAGGTGTTGCTGGAACGCCAATTACCTCTGGCTAAAATCTCGTCTAAAGGATAGTTATTGTCCCAATTTTTTGAGGCTACTGCAGAACGTAAACTGCCGGCCGAAGAAAAAATACCAGCTTCTGACAGGACAGCCTTGACCCGTCCAGCAATTACCGTGCGTGACGCGGCCTTGTTCTGACCTCTTATGTTTACAAACAAATTATTACATGTGGCTAATTTGCGTCTAGAATCTAAAACTGAAATCGTCTGTCGTATCCAGTAAACCGGGTCCAGATTCTTATTATTATTGGAAAGTAATTTCCACCCAGACTGCCTATACGTAGCACTATCTGTTTTCGAACCAAAGATAGGCCATAAAACAATAGAATCATTAGAGTCAGTAAGGTGGTCTCGATCTATGGCTAATAGTGTCAAGTCATGCACTCTTCTTCCAGAACACAAGAGCAAAAGTGTTGCTGTATGACTACACGTTGCAAAACTATTATTCTCGTTAACGTTTCTTTGCTCCAAGAAAGCTGACAAAACATCTATATTCCAAATAGGAGGTTTATGAGCTACAGGATTTTTTATGGAAATAGATTTCAATACGTTTTTAACCAGCGTATGTGCGCTTAACAGTCCAGCGTTCTCAACATTAGCTAAGGTGGCAACTACCGACTTATGTAGTAAAACTGTGTTGTATGACAATTTGTACACCAAGTGTAAGTCTGCAAGAAACCTAGCTACTATTGAGCCGGTAGGCTTACATGGATCAATGTTATGCTTTCGGGACCAATGGAGCCACCTATTCCAAGCTACTTTATACACCTTACGGGTAGATGGCCGCCATGCAGATCGTAACAACTCTAGCCGAGCTTCATTCCATCCCATTAAACTCCCTGACCACCCCCAACTCTCCATACTTCCAGTGTCATTTCTTGAACACGAGGTGGTGGGTGGCCCGTCGCTAGATCGATCAGGTTGCGGTTCAGTTTGTGGAGAGTGAAAGGAGCTGCTATCGCTCGAGTTTTCAGATCTGCGCGCCAGAATACGCGATCCCATCTGGGAACTACTACCAGGTAAACTCCGATCGCACAGTTGAGGTGGGAGAGCACCTTGGGAATTAGATAAGGTGGAGGAAAAACCCATGCCAGTGGGTAGTTCCACACTCGGGAGAACGCATTGTGATACAGAGCTTGATGGTCGTTCAGATCCAACGACACATAGTTGTGAACTACATGCGCTCTTTCTGATGCGAAGAGGTCGATCATGGGAGTTCCGAACTTCCTGAAAACCTTCTCTGTACACGCTGGTAGCAAATGCCACTCTGGTGGAATATTGTGACGCGACAGATGGTCTGCGTGGCTGTTGTATTTGCCGGGCATGTAAAAGGGAGCCAGGTGTATCTGATGTCTGTACAGGAGATCGAAAATTTGGCTTGTTATGTCCAGCAAAGGGAGAGACCTGGTTCCGCCCTCGTTTCTCAGGTAAGCCACGGCCGTGCGATTGTCGCACTGTACTAGTACTGTGGATCGATGCATGAGATCGCCATGAATCTGGAGAACCTTCAAGACGGCTATCATTTCTTTGGCATTGCAATGTAGGCTCTTTTCGTGATTGTCCCAAGTTCCAGACATCGACTTGCCGTCTAGCTGAGCACCCCAGGCTATATCGGACGCATCCGTGGTGAGAAAATGAGTTGGTGGCGCAAGGTGGATCGGCGAGCACAGGTGACAATTTTGCTGCCACCATGCCAGCTCCTCGTGGGCCTTTTTCGGAAGACAAAATTCCTTTATCGGGGGCGCATCGAGAAGAGAGTTTAGAAATAAAAGAAGATTTCGAAAATGTAGCCTGCCCTGGGGTATCACAAAACTCGCAAAGTTCATAAGACCAACCAGACTCTGTAGTTCTTTCAGGCAGGTCTTGCCTTTCTGGGCCATTGACGTTATTTTGTCCATCAGTCGGACAATTTTCTAGTCTGGTAAAGTCTTTTTGTTTGTCCACGGGTCCCAATGAATCCCCAAAAAAATTATGGTCTTTTGAGGAATCACTACAGACTTTTCGTGGTTGACTTGCCAACCCAGATGTTGCAACCGGTCTAATAAAATTTGGACATGAGTCTGCAGAATGCGTCGATCCTGGTGTACAATCAGAAAATCGTCCAGATAAACAATTATCCGTATGCCTTGTTCCCTTAGTGTGCGAGCCACCCAATTGGTCAACGACGCAAAGACTCTCGGTGCTGTGCTGAGGCCAAAGGGAAGACAAGTCATTTGGAGTAATTCTCCGTCGTATACCAGACGCAAAAACCGCCTGTGACCTTGAGCTATTGGCAGGTTGAAGTAAGCCTGCGAGAGGTCCACTTTGCAGAGCCAATCGTTTAGTTGCAGGAATTCTGGCACTCTGAATACATTTATTAGCTTGAACGGTTCGGTTATGACATATTCGTTTAGTGCTCTTAGATTGAATATGGGCCGGTTCGCGCCATCGTTTTTGGGCACAAGGAACATTTTTGACAGAAAGCTTGGAGACCGCGGGGCATCCTCCAAGACTCCCTGCTCCTTCATTTGCGCGACTATTGCAGCCATGGATGTGGATTTCTCCGTGTGAAACATATTTGCCATCGCCAAGTTGGGGATGACTAGAGGGGGCTTTTGTCGAAAAGGTATGCGATACCCCTTTATTATTTTCAACAAAAATCTTGGAGCTCCCATTTTTCTCCAGCGCAAAAGGAATTCTGCTAACTGGCCCGCTTTGAAAGTCTTCGAGTCAATATTTGCGTTTTTTGTTGGAATTGTTTTCCAATGCATTTCCTGGGCGTTTTCGGTTTCCTTTACCTTGGTCAGAGGGTCTGTTGCCCTGACGACCACCTCGGGAACGAAAAGTTCCTCTTGAATTGTGAACCGTGCGACGGTCCGAGTTGTTCTGACCGTAACCCTGCGAGGGCCGGTTATTGTGACAGCAACCCTGCGAGGGTTGATAGTTTTGCTGACGAGAATGATGAGGCACTTGCGCGCAACATCCATGATTAGGACCTTGCGAGGGACCAGGATAAATGGCCGACCGCTGCGGGGGGTGGCGCGAAGTCTTGTAAGATCCTGTTTGCGAAACAGGTCCACTGTTAGACTTCAGGGGCAAAAAGGCTTTTTTGACCCCTCCTGCTTTCTCCAAAGCCGTGGTGAAAGCCTCTTGACTAAACAGATGTCTACTAGAAGGCGGCACTTTTCTCAAGGCAGATTTGACGAGAGGGTCACGCACCATGTTGGTGATGCCATCCCGACGCATTTGAATCACTTCGGCGCGGTGGCCGCAGACCATTTGCAATAAATCAGACGAAACTTTTGAATACTCACCTTTAGCAAACAAATCTAATAATTTTTCGTGCATACCTTCAACATTCAGCTGGTTCTGATCACGGGCCCAAGTCAACAACTCTCGCAGACTGCTCTGGAGTGCATCCCTTTGTTTTAATACACAAAAGGTTAGGGCAGCATAAGCCTTGTCTGCATAAGAGAGGTGTCGTAATGAGTCATAGGCTTTGACCTCTTCGTTGACCTCTAGATCCACGAAGCCAGGTGTATGGTTGTAAGATTTCTGAACCTCGGCGTAACGCACCTCACACCACTCGCTTTTCTCAAAGTATTGAATTTCCTGAAGGGTTTTCAGGATATTTTCTGGTGCCTTGGGCACTGCTGGTTCTTTGAGTTTTGTTTCTATGCCAAAATCAAAGCTAAGTTGTGACTCACCATCTTCGTTATACAAAATACCACTGACACTGTCATCGATAATATCACCATCTAAAGCAGGGCACTGATCAATAGGGCCACAATTAACGTTAGAGCAATGACCGTTAAGTGCATCAACGTTGTCAGCGGAATTTTCATAACAAGTAATTTGTTTTCGCAAATCACTAACCTGTCGAGACAATTTATCCAATTGCTCATAATTTCGGCGGGTGCGCTTGCCTTTTTTGTTGCGATGCCGGCGTGAGCGCTTCCTCTTTTTGGACCTGGAGTCTGAAGAACTCGTGGAGGAGCTGCTGCTGGTACTCGAGCTGCTACTCCTGGACGAGCTGGGAGCTCGTGCCCGCCGTTGCCGAGTATACGAGGGCGCGGGCGGCGGCGGTGCGGATGCTGGGCCCGCACCGTCTTCCTCACCCACTTGTTTTTCGGAATTTGTTTTGTTAGGATCCATCCTAAAGAAAACACGGTAAGAATTTGCAGGGAAAATATTTCAAAACCTTAAGGTTTTTGCAAAATAAATTTACAAATACGTTACACTTTTAAAAATTTAAAACAAAACCCCATAAGAGAGGACAACCTGCATTCTTTAGAATGCTCAAATTTTAAATCGAACGGTAAAACCGTTAAACAAAGGTAAAAAAGAAAAAACTTACGTGATCTTATCAGTTCTTTGTTACTGAAAAATTACCACACTTTTAAATTTATGAACCGTTATTTGTAAAAACTTATGTAAGTACACAATTTTTGTTCCATCCACTTTTTAATAAGAATATTTTAACGGAAATTCAAAAATGATCACACTTTTCGAAAGTTGACTGTTCGCGGCGGAAAACAAGACGCCAATGACGAACGCCTCCGAGCTCCCATGACTCGAGGCACCTGGTGGGGGTGGTGGGATGTGCGAGCGAGATAGATGTAGCGGATATAGAAAGAGAGGTAAACAAAGCGGAAAACGGAGAGGGGCCTATCTCAAACTAGTAAGCTTCAAATAACGGTTAAGAATTTAATACGTTATTCATCACAAGTATTTAATTTTGAACAAAATTGCCCTTGACACCATTTGATTTCAATGAATATAGTTTTAAAATAATGGAATATATTTTAGTAGGATTTTCCCTCAAATTAACGCGGGTGAAACCGCGGGGCACAGCTGGTATTAAAATAAATTGTTTCAATTAATAAAATAGCAGCCCATATTTTTTTCTACCCTTTTTGGCAACTGAGCCAATGTCGACTATTCTGCCAGCGTCATGTAGCCACAGCACCACAGCAAGATGAGCCGTCGAACATTGCACTTTGTGGTAGTTGTTAATGTTAGTAGCTGAAAAGACAATACAAGTTTTGTTAGTTAACATGATTTTTTTAATACATAAAATACTAATTGTTACTTTATTACACTACTATAAAACAACACAAATATTTACAATAAAATTATAATTACTATTACACACCAAGCTGCACTTGGATTAGTTTAGGGGAAAAGTTAGTTAAGAGGGAATTGAAGTTAGTAGGAAGTGTGATTTTAATTTTGGGAAGCTTATGGTACAAATTAAAAGATTGGGAATTTGAAAGACATGAAAAAAAACATACGATCCAGAGTACCATAATCAAGACCGCATTTGCACAGGGAACTGTCACGAACACAAATCTTATTCAGGAATACTGGATTGCAGCAGTGGCCGAGTCTCAGTCTACACAAGGATGAATTTTGGACAATTTAGTACATTTAAAAAACAAAGGTTTTCGTTGGATGTCGGGTTGGATACTGGCATAGTACGCCCCTTGAGCTTTGAGCTTACCTGCCACACTCCTCACCACGCTTCATCGTAGCTATAGATGACATAGTGTTTTTGCTCAACAGGGTTGGATGTAGCAAATTTAGCTAAGGAATCTGCACACTTGTTGCCACCTATACCCGAGTGACTGGGAACCCAAGCTATTTCAATCTTTAAACCGTTGTGCAAATGAAGAGTAAATTTTGAATATCTAAAATGAATACTGTGAATTTTTGATTTTAATTGATTTTGACATAGACTGTATGCCATATCTACTATACCATACCAGCCCATATTATTCAGTGTGCTAGTCTATTCAGCCGATACCAAATGGTAGAATAGATGATAATACTTTAATTTATAATATTATCCAGTGTGCCCGCTATAAAATCTAACAAAGCTTGAATAATGAATAATAAATGTATAATTCATTTGGGTAGGTAGTTAATAGTTGTCAATAACACAATTTTAAATAATTTTTTATTCAACCATAATCATGACTATTGATATTGATACTTGCTACCTGCATAGATAAAAATATAAGAGTCATTCAAGAACTCAACACCACACTTTACAACCAAAAGTGACGCAATCTTAATAATGGTGCAGCATTCAAACAAGAGAAACGCCTTTTTGCAATTATTTTTATTTTCATAAACTCCTGCCTTCTTCCCTTAGGGATAAAACTACAATACGACACCTGCTTCGATCCTTACATACTCCTTTTTGCTTGGTTTACGTTTATACATTGGTCATACACTTACTATGGTTGTGGGTACACACCTGACCATTCTAAATTTTTTGCTCCATAAGCTTGAGAGCCTTGGAATCCGAGGAAAACAGTCAAAGATTATTTAACTGACCGGACCAGTTTGTTATAATTGACAATCAAACTAGCGACAACCTTCCTGTTACAGTTGGGGTTCCCCAGAGAAGCATCCTAGGGCCTACGTTATTTTTGGTGAAAATAAATGACTTCTGTAATCTTCATCTTCAAAAGAGTTTATCACTATGCTCAGGCTGGGTTTGGTGTTGTGCATGATTGGCTGAAAAATAGTATTCTCACTTTAAATTCCGAAAAAACTAAATTCATCACCTTTACACTGAAAAATAATCAGCAGCCATCCATCCAATCATTGACAATACTTGCTCACACTTGTCTTTTCCCCCAAAAATCTGTGACTTGGCGACTGATTCCGACTAATTGTCGACAAAATATGGGAGAAAACAGATCTTCCCTAGGTGCCCTAGTTTTTGAGATATAAATGTGGCTCTGCTGGGGAGACTCTCCAGATCGGCCACCTATAAACCCTTATATCTTTTGAACCAGTGACGGACAAATTCTGATATTTGGTGACAAATTTTTTGTGTTATCAAAATTAAAATCCCTGATGGAGGTTCTGCCAGAGTCAGTGACACGTACAAAATTGTATCTGTAGACTAATTTAACTTTAAGTTGTAATTTGTGATAAGAAAATAAATCCATTCTATTATAAAGAACATCACCAATAAGGTTACTATTATGGGTCAGTGGGTCGTCTTAGGGGCGGATTTTATGTCCTACCGGCATTTCTACCACTTTTATTTATAAACATTGTTTTTGTTACAGGTATAAAAGATTACTCCAACTGGCCGACAATCCCACAAGTTTTCATCAATGGCGAATTTGTTGGAGGTTGTGACATAATGCTGCAAATGCACCAATCAGGTGAGCTTATTGAAGAACTGAAGAAGGTTGGCATAAAGAGCGCGCTTCTAACAGCAGAAGAATCTAAAAAGGATGCTGAGAAATAATACAGAGCGGTTTTTAGGCTTTAATATTTTAATAGATATACATAGGATGTTATAATTTATTGATACCTTTCTCATGTGACTATGTAGTAGAAAATTGAAAATTCTGATTTTAACTCTTATTTATGTATTATATAATATTTAATAAATTAGTATATAGCATAGTGTATTTCAACTGTATCCTATACTAGCAAGCTGATCTGGATTCTTGTTGATTTTTTGAAATATATGAGCACTGTTGACTCAGTTTATATGTTTTTATTTTCTTATATTAAAACTTATTATTAAATACTATTTAGGTAAAATAACAAAATAAAAGAAAATAAAATTGTTTAAGAGCTCTTTATTAAAGTAGCTGTACATTCGAGTTAGTATACTTTTGGGCACATAAGTCATTCTTATTCTACATACGCTGCTGTCTCATTGAAACATAATTGGTTGGTTTAACAACGCAGTCATTATTAAAAGACAAAAATATGGCAGATCATTTATTTTGAGTACCTACTCATTCCAATACTCTCATAAAAACGAAATTCATATAAAAATGATAAATAAATAGATGCAGGCAAGCTATGGCAATCTATGATATAAATAATTTGTGTGACACTTCCCTGCAACATTTATAAATTTAGAAAACTTAAAACAATACTGTGCCTACCATCAAAGTATTATAATTACTAATGGCAGTAAATAAAAGTTGATCTTGTATAAATAATGTTTGCTTATAAATAAAAAAAATATAACAAAAACATTCTCACAATGTAAATGAGTCTTATTTTGGTGTCACACATTAGTCAAGCCTAATATTAGCACCATTTTTATCTTACAAATAATTTTTTTGTGACTTCCCTGAGAATTTCTTATAAAAGTTAAAAATACCTAATGCTAATGTATAAATAGAGTGTTGTAAACATATAAAATGATTTCTCTGATTTGAGCCAAAAGGTTACTAAACATTAGGAAGGAGTTTTATGGTATGAAGGTTAATGGCATTTTTGGTTTGAACATTGCACATAATAATATTTAATATAGAACTGTTTTATAGACTAAATTATTCCACAAAAATCGTTTGCTCTACATTGACCTTGGTTTAGGGCGATTTCTGAGGGGTAGGTCAATGTAAGGGAAATAATCTTTGTGCGCCATTACGTCGCCGCTGTAGCCTCGGGCCGTCGTGTTAGTACTGAGCGCGGCGAGCGCGCGCCATCTTAGCTACTCTCCTTGACTGATGACGTGGATGACAGTGTCCTATGATACGACTTCTGCGACCTGCGTCTGAGTAAAAATCATTTCAGTTTCTATAAATATGACTATTCAACAAAACATGTAGGTAAGCATAGTGGGCGTTAGGCAGCAACCCAATGGCGAACTGGAGGTTTGCCAAATACCGTCGTGCGCTCGGGGGATTTGAAAGCCTGGGTGTTTTTTTAAATAGTTTATTTAATATTATCTTCAGAGTTAAGTCTATGAAATAAATTAATTAAAAATGTACATTTTCGTCGTGATGTACCTAAAGGTCGGTTTCGCCATAGAGTGCGGTGGAGAATGCCATGTAGTCGAGCGCGCCGGCGGGCGCGCCGGGCCCGCGGTAGGGCGGCATGCGCGCCACGCAGTACTCCGCCTGGTCGGGCGGCAGCTCGCGTCTCAGCTCGTCCGCGGTGATGTAGGGCTGCCGAACATAACACACATATAATCCTATATAATTGTCCAACTGCAGGGCAAAGGCCTTTTCTCATACAGAGAAGACACGATCATCACGCTTGCTCAAGTAGGGCTGCCGATTTCATACTTATAGTCCAGGTTTCCTTCACCAATGTCAGTAATGTCCAAGATAAACTCAAAATATTATCTCCAATTCCAAACATTCCAAAAATTAACAGACTTTAAAGAAGTATTGTTACCTTGTCGCCGGCTAAGATCCTAAAGCTGTCGATGACTTGTTCAGCGGTGTCTGTGTCTGTGGATTCCCTTGTCATGAAGTCTAGGAACGCATCGAACGACACGTAACCTGCGAACAGAGACAGATTTAAATGTTTTAGCTTTAGCTCTTTGCTTAATGTAGAAGACCAGCGAAAACACAAACGTCGAGCCTTCAGTGGCTTTCGATAAACTGATCTGGGTTCAATAGAAAAATGCTTACCTGTGTTGTTGGGGTCGACAACAGCGAGAATGCGCTGGAAGTCGAGTTCTCCTTGCCTGTCCTTGCCAATGCTGTATCCAAGAGAAACCAGGCACGATTTGTATTCTTCGGGTGCTAGGCGGCCTGTTAAGGAAACAGTTTTTGTCTTTACTCTATTTTCGAACAAATTGTTAAAAAAAGGTGGTGAAAGGTTGCGGAAATCCATCAGATTTAAGGAACGGTCGGTGTGGTCATGCTTAGAGGTATAAGTCCAGCAATGGACGTATTTCGGCTGAATGACTATGATGATTTAAAAAGGTTAGTAAAATAAGATTTTTTAATTACCGGTGCGGTTTTTGTCGAAGTGGTTGAAGGAAGCACGGAACTCTGTGAGCTGTTCCTGGGTGATGCCCTTCGAGTCACGGGTCAGGATCTGGTTCTCAACTTCGTTGATAGTGCGGTTGATGGAAGTCAGAAGTTGTTCCCAGCCGACGCGCAGAGTTTCCATTGTGTATTGCGAATACCTGTAAAAGAAATCGGTAGATTATAATAACTGGATTCTTGGCTTTGCCTAGAGTTTGTACAAGACCGTAATTATAACTTTGGATTCTAGGAATAAAAAACAGCTGTCCAGGTGCTGGTCGGACTAATTTGAGTATTATAATTTCCAAGAGTGTCCATGTTGGTCGGACTAATTTGAGTATTATAATTTCCAAGAGTGTTTTTTGCTGACGTTGATTTCCAAAGTATGGGGAGTTAGTTTTGGATTGTATGTTGCGTCTCAGTGATTTATAGAAACTCGTTAGGAACCTACGTGTTACTCTTAGTTTTACAGTGATTTGTGTTGGACTTGCCTGTTCTCGAAGATCATGCCCTCCTGCACGGCCTGGTGGATGCGCTCCAGTTCCTCGATGTGTGGCTTGTACGCGTACACACCAGTCTCGTACTCCTTGAGGCGACGCAGTTGGTCTTCCAGAGTGCCCTGATAAAAACGATTGTATTTCATTTATTATTTGTTGCACAGATCGTCTGAGGACGAGCTATCGTTCCTGACTAAATTCATTTCACATTTTGCAAACCTTTAATTACTAAATGAAGGCAGTTATATAATGCTTTGGTTTGCACCGAATTACTTGGCATTGAATTTCGGTTATCATGTTGGATTGGAAGGATTTATTTAGATTAGATTACAGCTCATTCATATAAAAATGCTTATCTTATTCAACTTAAAAAGCGAATAATCCTTGAGTTGCGTAAAGTTGCAACTAATTGCGGTTGGCAATCGTCGCTAGACGTAATTGATGGTCGTTATGTGATGAACGTAATCTTACCTGCAGACCCATTCCGATGGCGGTGACGGCATCCATTTGCCTTTCGATCCAGGGTCCGACGGCGTTGGCCTTCTCGGCGAACTGGCGCCTGAGGGTCTCGTTGTTCTGTTGCTTGCGAAGTTCGGTTGCGAGCGTGTTGTCGCGCTGGGGAACCAGCTGCCTTACGTCTGACCACTTGCGGTTCAGTTCCTGAGGTTCAGAAAAATGTTGGTTAATTTTCGAAATTATTTGCTTATGAGCGTTTCTTATTCTTTAGATTTGTGTATTTGTTTTGGGACTTTCTAATTAGACTCTGAAAATGCGAATTCTTTTTTAAAAATAGTATGACTCATTACTTAAAAACAGACCTCGTCGTCACGTCATAACATTTTAATTGCTTGTGATAATTGCATAAATGCAAAACTTACGTGAGCAGTAAGAGTAGTGTAGGGGTTCTCCAGACCACCAGGGATCTGGTGCTGTTTCACGATGGACTCAACCTGGTGCACCAGGTTGACTATCGCCTGAAATAAGAGTATCATGTGATTAGAAAACGGTCCCAACATCATTGAAATGCTTTATATTTCTGATATTCTGTCTCAATTAACAATACTTCGCAACTTGGAAAGTCATGTTGTTTATTTATTTTATATCGCATTTACACAATCGTGCTCGCTATTCGCCTCGTGGCTCGACGAACTATTCGACGAACCATTCGTATACGAGCCCCGTCGCGAACTACTGTTCACACATTCGCGGGGTGAATCGCACACGAACCACAACACGAACATGGAGGACGTGGAAATAATTGCGGCATGCGCGCTACATCTAAATATCTAATGAGTTTATACAATTATTTAGATAGGTATCCTGCGTATAAAAATAAAAAAAAAATCTTTAATTTAAAGTAAAAAATTTAATAAAAATTTAATTTAAAGTAAAAATTCTTCTTTAATTTGAAGTGCTGACTGGCAATCTCATACTAGTTGATATACGGTTCCATGCATCGTATATCTTTTGTCTGTCTTTATGATTGCGATGTTTTGGGTTCCAAATGAGCTCTTCCTTTTGATACAGCCGGTCGATTCTGTAAAAATCTCACCGTGAAAACTTAGGTGAAGTGAGTTTGTTTTTGCTAGGAATTGACAGTATTGACAGCTCACTCCACGCTCACTTCACCTAAGTTTTCATGGTGAGATTTTTACAGAATAGCACCGCAGTTCTAGGAATTCTAAAATTCGCCCTTCACTCCACTCCATTTTGTCTACACGTCCTGTTGGGTCGGGCGCTAGCAGTCAACTGAATGCAGGCGAATGTGTAAACAGTAAGTTCGTGTTCGCGATTCGTGCCCTTTGATTCGCGTCCGAAAAACCGCTCCCAACGCGATCACGCGAATCGCGAGGCGAGCCACGAGCCGAATAGCGAGCCCACTGTTTACACATGCGGGTTCGTGATTCGGCTCGTGGTTCGCCTCGCGGTTCGCGCGATTGTGTAAATGCGGCATTAGATTACCAACAAAGGATACATTAAAACTTGAAACACTATTACGGGTAACCGCAGCTTCCATATTATCGAATACTGTTATGCTGTCGTATATTTAACGTAAATAGGGATTATAAATGGTAACCTTACCTGGTATTCCTTGTCAGCCTCTCCGAGAGTGGCCTTGAAGCGAGCATGCGCGTCCATGAGACCGGAGATCTCTTCGATGGTGTGGACAATGAACATGTCCACGAGATCCTCCCGGGTGCCATCCAACCTGAACAATAAATAGACATTTTTATTTACGGATAATTATGATTTTACATCATGTTTTGGTTGGTAATTCGATTTGATTTTTGGATTTTGCATATAGTGTTTTTGTGTTAAAAATTAACTTCATCTCTTGCTGTGGGAGACCTAGGGATAGAATGTTTTTCGCCTCTGTGCCAAAACATTCAATTCGATTTCAAATAGATTCATTTTGATATGTTTTATGTACTTGGATTTGATAGCGTAGTTTGCAATTAATACACCAAACCGCACTGGGCCCGCGCGTTGGATTGCGGCCCACTCACAGAGAGTAGCGCAGTAGTGGGAACATAATAGGCTGATAATGCTTCTTCTTCGTGTCCATGGCACGACGGTTATTAAATTTAGCAGGCCCAAAACTTCGTTCACGCTCGGCGTTCTCTGTGGCAGCGCAGAGGTCACTTTGGCTGCATTTTTGGGGCACAGGTGGCAGGATAGAAGGCAGAGCATAGTTTGCGACACAGCTCCAGTAGTTGCTAGTTAGTACAGTGATGACATACCAGTTGTTGAAGGGCGCGGCGCGCTTGGCGAACTCGAGATGCAGCAGGTCGATCTGCTCCAGCACGCGCTCGGCGTCGTCCAGCGCCTGGCGCCGGCGCTGCGTCAGCGCGCCCAGGCGGTCCCACTGCGAGCAGATGCGCTGGCAGCGAGCGTTCACACTCGCCACGTCGTGGTACTCCAGGGTACTGCGGGACAGAATAGGTTCATTGTTGATAAGGGCTAATTTTAGTTTACGTTGCAAAGTGCCAACCAATCCGGACCGCCTTTGCCAGCGATCTTAAACACGTCATTATGTTATACAGAATTAATTTCAGTAAAATCTTTTATTCACTCATAAAATAAGATTGGTTTATTCACTCAAATAGTTAAGTCTTTCATTATTTGCAAAAGACAATAAATTAGCTCCAACCCCAGGCAGTTCACCATTTGTTTGTAATTATTAAGTCATCCATGAAGATTTCGACGCGAATTTTTTTTTTTATTAAATTTATCAGATTCAGAAGAAAAAGTTCAACAGTATCTTCTATAGAATATAAAGGTTTCTTACTTGAGTTCCTGGGCAATAGCGGCGATCTGCTCGACGCGATCCTGGTGTGCGGCGAGGTCTGACTCGAAGGCCTCGTGCTTCTTCTTGAGAGCCTTGATGTCGTATAGCTTGCATTGACGGAAGTCTTGAGATTGCAGCATCTCCTCCTTGCCTGGAATTTAAAGTAGATTGGTTTTGACATTGTGTTGTTTTGGTTAATTGATTAAACTGTTTGATGACTCGTAAAGTATTTTTGGATTTCAATTTTTTTTTGTTTTAAAATTTCGTTTCTTTCCTCTCTTTCAAGGGATGACTTAAAGGCAAAACAACATTAATCATTCTTTAGATTCATGGGGGGATCCAAATCGTATGCGATTGGCTTAGGAAAAGGCCAAAAATTACCTCAACGCTTATAAAAATAAATATCGGTAGATTTTAGTATTCACCTCTGGTCCAGTCTTCGTGGATGTCGGCTTTGTGCTTGAACTTCTGGGCCAGGTACTCAAGACGCTCAAGACGCATCATCTCGCTCAACAGCCATTCTTCGAATGCCTTCTCAGATATCTCCAGGCCCTTCCAAGCTCCGGCGATGTCCTTGAAATATTACCAGTATCGATTAGATTTGCCCATGGTCCGAAAACTGGTCTTGGTCTTTCAATACGAACTTAGATGGAATTATATGAAGGGTTAGAGTTGATGAGACGTAGCGATATTACTATGGCACTGGAAAACTTAACTTGTGCTAATAGTAATAATAAATCGTCTATTAACCAAATAGTGTTCTTACATTTCGTTATAACTGTAGTACAAATAAACTACATCTAAAACTATTGTTACTAGGGCAATATATTTTTAATATTTAACTAAGATATTGGAATGGTATTTTTAATTGATCCTTGATACCTAATAGTTAATAGGGGAGGAATCAGGAAAATGTCGTAAGGAAAGTTTTGAGCCAGAATGTGGATGGCTTTAAGAGGACCAAAAGAAATTATAGTGGGATATAGGGAAAGAGAATGATGATAATAGTAAATTGGATGATGGTAATACTTACAGAGACCATCTTGCCTTCGGTGGGCATGTACGCGGGGCGGTTGCTCAGACGGAGCTTGGTCTGCAGGGTGTTGAAGTTCGTCTCCAACTTGGCCTTCTGCTCTACACGTGGCGGCTTGTGCTTACGCCTGAAAAATAATTATTGTCAACGTTTGTGGTTGCAGAAGGGATAGGCATGGGATGGTCGTCGTCAATATCGACTCTGTGCCGGAAAAATATTGATCGTTGTTCGGTTTATGGCAATAGCTTTGCCCCATATTTTATAGGAAATAAACTTCTCTATTTGGCGAAATGTGGGTGTGCTCGATCTCAGCACAACCTTTCAGAAACAAAAGGCGTAATAAGTTCGCTATGAATTGGGGTCGCTTATCGCGTATTTCGAGGGTTTTGCATTTATCCTAAACGAAACGGCAACTTTAATTGTAAGATGAAAGGATTTAAACATAATTTTGTTATCATTGGACTAATGCGTTAATTTTGTTATTATCAATGCTTTTAAACTTTTATAAATACTCCAAACGATGTATACCTGTAAGTACGGTAGTCTTCCAGTTTTTTCTGGCAACCGGCAAGAGAGTTGTCGGTTTGGCGGCTGTTCAACCAAGGCATGGTACGCCTGATCCAGTCCAGCAGCTATAAAATTTGAAGCCATTTATAATATTTACTGCAACATAAAATATTTTAAGTACGTAACAGTGAGAGAGTGTAGGTAGGTACGCGTGGACAGAGATGTCGCATTAAATATTTTATGGAGCAGTCGTCAAGGTCTAACCGCAGATGTATAGTGATCTATACATCTTAGCTTTTCGCTTTCTCTGCGTTTCAATTGATCTTATGTTGTTTGCCTGGTTATTTTTAAGAAAAAGCTCTTGCGCTGTTGCGTTCTAGTAATGATGGGATACTTACGTCACTGGCAAGACGCTCATACTCTTCCATGAGGCGTTCGTTCTCCTGGTTGACTTTAAGAACTTTGCAAATGCGGTTCGCGGCGGTCTCAGCCTGTGAATTGTACATAAGATATCTTTTACATTTATGAAACGTGTTTGTCGATTAAACTAGGTCTTACTAGTTTAACGACAAGCTGTTAACATTATTAATTTTATTCATCTGATATTTAAATACAATGATGCTTTAAAAAACGGAGCAAAGCTGTTTTAAGTACTATTTTCGCCCCAAATTCAAACCAACTTAATTAAGATAGATTAGATTCGATTTTGTTCAGAAAACTGCAACGTTTGCATTCATTAGTAGGTTCAGATGATACAAACCTTTTGTGCGCCTGAGAAGCAATGGTAGTATGAAGAGACGTATGTCATGACCGCACGCTCGTCCGGCATCGCTGTGTTCTGCAGATCTGACAAGCGGCACGCAAGCGACACGGTGTTAGTTCTCATGCGATGTATCATGAATTATTCCCTAGTAGAATGCTTGTGTTTTATCTTTTGGAAAACAGCATCGTTAACATTAACATCCTCGTTTATCTACTCAACGTTTAAATGGTCTATTAATTGCCTTTTAATCGTAACAGAATGCAGCATTTGAATTTATTTTTGGTCGAAAAATGATCTTTAAATATAACAGGCAAAAATACGTTGAAAAACTTGGTATTTTAACAACCCGCATTGTCTTATCACATTTAATCGTAGTACCTACTTCAAACAGGAAATTAATTAAAGTAGTGCTAATTGACAGTGTTCAACTGAACATCTACACAATAAAGTAAATGACGAGTTATTTCAAATAACTGCGAATTACGAGAGCAATTAATTAGAACACAAGCATTCTTTCGTTTGATATCAATAAAATACTGTATATGAGTTAACAACATAAAGCTTATTTTTATAAAAACGTTTGTAGCACATTTCATAATTATTTAGGTACGGGGTTTGTTGCTTGGAGTCGGTATAAAAATAATATAGTTAGGTATATTTTGGTTCTTACACATCATAAATATATTTTGGAGAATTGGCATTTCTTGAACACGTTTTTGGCATAGGATATTTGACCTCGGGAGATCTTTCTACGCTTACTCGATACATCAAATGCCAGTCATCGTCAGTAGATGAGGTATGATGACCAAGGACTGATGGGATTGGGTCGAAAATGTAAACTTATCGTCACATTTATTTAACTCCCTTCCGAAGTATTGTTATAACTAGTCTGTGAAACTCTTCCGAGGTCTTTAGTATTAGTTTATCAACACTGACAGTTGGAGCTTCTTTAACATAAAGCGAGGCACTCATCATGCTATAAGTTACACACAAAGGCCTGGCGTTAGGGTTCGGGTATCAAACGCGGAAATGGCGGTAACGACTGGCGGCCATTTTACATTTGTTTAGTACCTGTTGCGCGCCTTGGAAGGCGTGGTAGTAACACGACACATAGGTCATAATGGCGCGCTCGTCCGGCTTTGGTGTGTTTATTAAGTCTGCAATATCCAGTTACAATTTATATGTGTTGTCCATTTTTTGATGACCATTTATAAAATACTGAAATGCGGCAATTTGGCCGTGAAGGGTCACGTATAGTCTCATATCTCATATAAAAAAATGAGGACAGGAATGGTCAGAGCTTTATTTGCTCTTGTCATTGCTTTGTGTAAAACTTGAGCGAGAAGCTTATCAAGCGTGTCTTACCGTCGGGGTCCAACATGCGGGGGATGTCGAGATACTTCTCGGCCACATCGAAAGCCGTGTTTAAGTTCTCTAGAGGGTTGTCCTTGGACAATTTGCTGTAGTCGATGAGGTCGGGCCTGTGCCTGTGGATCAGGGCACAGAAAGCCAGACCATCCTTGAAGGACAGGTGGAAGTTCTGGACATTGACATTCTTGTATGGGGCAGTCTTGCGTTGGCACCAGAGCAGCAGACCTTCCTGTTTAGCAAACATACAAATTCAATTGATGAACAGTGATACAAAGGAAGTTGGTAGCGTTATCAACAAAACTGAAGAATAGGCATTGGAAGTCTGTTGACTCCGATGGGAATATAGTTATACAAATGATGGCAAATTCTCAATAGCATAAATGAGTAGATAACTGTGCTTTTAAAATAGCATCCTTATTTGTCGATAAAAACCAAGTTTGTAAATTGAATTGTTGATGTGAAAAAATGCATTGCGAATTTCATTATATTCACATTATTACCGTCGATGACTAATATCTGTTACACAAGTATGTTGTTATAGGTTTATTGAAACGACTGTATATAGGCAATAATATGGTCGTTGGATTGTGGATTTACCTTGGCGGTCATCTCTTCCACTGAGATGTCTTGGATGGCGAATCGTAAGATAATGGTCCAGATCATACCCAGGGTCATCTTTAGGTTGCCATCGACGATTTCTTCGGCACCAATGGACACCAATTTCACGCCTGAAAGGAAATGGCAGCTATAGTAGCATTTGTTGTGATACAGAGGAAACTAATTTGTAATATTTGTATATAAAAGGTACTTATATAAAAGTCTTTCTTAAATATGGTATGTAGGTAATTTCTAAGTATTACATGTTGGCGTCATACCATTAAACCGTATTTGGATGTTATGATAATAATTGTGTTTGCTTTTATAGAAGCTTGAGTGAGTTCTTGTGTAGTGGTTACTGTCATAGTGCTCATGTAAGTGAATATTAATGGCATAGGAGGATAATTTCTGATGATATAAAATTTTCTTAAAATACATACTCTTTCTCGAAACGGATTCTTATAATATTGTAGTTTGTTTTTGTTTTATCAGCACTCTTTTCGTCACTCCTAGGTCTAGTAGTTCTCAGTATAGACTAAGCTAGCGGGTACAGTTATAATGACTATTTTAACAGTACCTAGCATGATTTCATGTTGACATAAACTGTATTCGAGAAGTTTTATGTCCCTCTGAATCCATGGAATAATAGTGTTTGTTACCAACCTATTAATGTAGGTACTGTTTATTTTCCTCAGAAAGTTGGATTCTCCGTCCTCATGTCAATACAATTTATATTATTTAAGTATTTGGAAACCCTTTTGACTTTTTTTTATACTTTTGTTTTTTTTTTAATTCCCTCTCCTTTTTATTGTCATTGGTTTGGAACATTCCCATAATCTGATCCCGTTATATTTTGATACTCATAAAGCATGAGAGTCCGATACTGTATTTAAGTCCTTCTTACTTTCATACTCTATAAGTAAGTCTTTTATTTTGTACCACCTGCATCATGTTTGGCAATAAAATAAGAACATTATATTGAAAACTGCAATGAGTGTAGGAGTAATAGGGACGGGTTCTGTGCAAATCGCCTACGAATCACTAGTATTAAGCAATCAATTTACTTGAATTGCCCATTACCATACCTACTGCATATATAAGCCAAATCTGACTTTATGCACTTTGAGGCTAAATGCACAATGCCTTGTTTGTAATCGTTTTGTTATCTAAATCAGAAGCAATTAGGGACGTACCCGCAATAGAGATTAGGCATTCAGAAGAGACATTCAGTAGACGGCCACTCAAAGATATTGATTGTATACTAAGTAAAAGCAATATTAAGTCGATTCATCATTCATTCGACCAAGTGTAGCTAAGAAAACATTAAAATGTAGACTACTGCTTTCCTTTTCATCCAATACAGATTTGGCACAAAGGATACCTACTGTGTAGGCTTTTTAAAAAACAATAGCTGATATATTTACCTTTAGAGGCAATAAAGTCCAAAGCTTTGTTGACGTTAGCGATTTTGTGGAAACGCATTTTGCCGCGGTCGGGCTTGGGCAGGGTCTCGCCGGAGATAACCTCCAGCAGTAACATGAGCTTCAACCCATTGCGGAAATCCTCATCGATGTTCTCGATACCGGTACCAGCCTTCCTAAGGTGGCTGTTGCACCATGCTGTGAAGGTCTGAAAGCGAAAGTGAGAATTGTTTGAGCATTTTGTTTACATAGCAGGAAAGGTGACAGAGTCGTGTTTCGTAATACCTAGACAATGTTTGTTCATAGAATTATTTGCAATTTGTAAGCTATGCATTCAAATTGCGTGTACAGCATTTTGGTAGTGTGCGTGCGTAAAAAATTGTAAGTGTTTAAGAAATAGAGACGAGTACGATTCACATTTTAATTTGTTCCAACAAATTAATCGGAAATACGACATTGGACGTATACAAGTGCCGTTAATCAATACTGCAGTTGCATCAGGTAGGGGAGCGGGCGGCCGAGGGGTCCGACCCTCTCGCACTGCCAAATTCGCGGGCGGTTATTAGCACCCGCCACAGCGGGTTTGCAATTTCGCCTCAGACTGTAGAAACAGGAATGTTTGTTACTATGAACATTGTCTGTGAGAGTACATAATATTTTGGAATAAATAACAAGTTTAGATTTAAGTAATTTAGTATTCCATGTCCATCGCTTTGTTCGTTCAAAGCTTAATGTGAAACACAAAAGAGTTTTAAATTCCTTTGTTTTTAAAATCAACTAATTCGGCGTGCATTTAAACGGATGTAGATATGAATGTATATTTTTAGTTATTCAAATACCATTATATAGCAAAAACCCACATATTGGGCCACGCAGTCGTCGCCGCGCCGTTAGCTTGATTATATCATTAACGGACTCGTATCGAAAGCCGAATCGGCCGAATAAAGACCTAATTCTATTGTTGTGGACGTTGAACAAGATCTGAAAGGCAGTATAGTTCACGAACGCCGCTCCTATGCAAACTCACAAACTCGATTGGTTCCGGAGGTGGCGTCAAGGTCGGAAATGATAAATAGAATTCAATACATTCAACAACAGACTGCGTGACCGTGCTGGACTAAAGCTGAAGTTGACAATTAATTCAGAGAATAGTACTTCAATTGAACTGCCTTACGTCATCATTCTGTTGATTTCAGCGCAAGTAGGTTAGCTGTTAGTCTCATCCTAATTAGTATTACGAAGAAATAGAAAATCATGATATTATAGACGATTGCATAGATACCTGACTGATTAAAGTCGATGAAGTAGATAACTATGCTATTGTTAACCAGTTCACAGACAAGGTAGGTAGACATAAACAAAGGCATGTGAGACATGAGCAAAAAATTCTACCTGCAAGCGCATTTGAATTCAAAGGTTCGCGTTACAGAAATTTGATTCTTTTGTCGATGCTTTAAAAAGTATTTTGCTATAGTAAACGTGTGACATAGAATTATCGAGCACCTATCTTAGAGTATCCATGGATACAATGTGAGGTTAGCGAAGATGCCATCACTGCGGAACATTAAGTGACCGAACTGCATTCTGAGATCGTAATGTATGAATCATCTTTGGAACTTGCGTCTTCTTGGCACAGGACAGAAAATAATAATAATGTATCTTCCATTACCACATGACCTACAATATGCAGGTGAAGGTATAAGTCGCCTAGCTACCATATGTCGTAAATTAACAGCGCAGTTAACCGCGAATGGGAGCGCACGTCGTAAAGACGTTTCATTTATTATGGTTTATGTGATATTTCGTAAAAAAGAAAGTTTTGTATCATTGATAGTAGCGATGATTAATCGGGGAAAACGTTCGACGGCATCGGATATATGCGCAAAAGGTCGGGTAATGGGTATAACCATTATGGGGCATTAAGGAGATGTTTATCTTCCGTGTAAGTATTTGCGTTTACTTATATGCCTATCACTGAAAACGCTGACTGCACCTACCTTCTTTATTGAGTCAGACTTAGTGCCTTTGTTTTAAATTAGTTTGGATTGGACATGAAATAGTAAGGAATTCTGTACTCGAAGCACCTTGGACTAGGTGGAATTTAAAATATGATTTAGTAACGACGTTGTCACATAAATGCGACCTCGTGTAAACGGGAATACTAGCGTCCCTGAGACAAAACACACATCGTGACCCAGAATATGAAAATAATCCCGCGTCACCTTGCAACTGCCACCACGGCCAGCGTCGATCTAAAATAAGGCACGTAGGTGTAGACAGCGGACTATTAGAGATGTGTAGAATGTGAACTAGACTGAAGATGCGTTGTCATTGAAGCGTTTAAATATTGTTGTCAACGTGCTAATGGGCGAGGTATGAAAGCTGTATTGTCACTCGCAAAAAAGTGAGCAGAAACTCGCTGAAAATCTGAGGTTGCTTATCTAACGCGGTCAAACACATTTAATATAAATGTTTAGAAACTCAACAACGTATTCATCCATGGTCGAATTCTTTAGATGAATTCTCCAGAAACCAGTATACGCATTTCGAAAAGTTAGGATAAACTTTGAAAGGTTGTTTCAAGGTAAACATGGCAAGGTAATAACGGCTGCTGTGTGCTACCATTCAAATAGACAAACGACTCGCCTTGGGAGTTAGATTTTCAGTTTTTTTGATCCTTACAATCGAGAAATAACTGTATGCAATGACCGAGCGACGTCTCTTCGAAAAATGGTACAATCTGAAATTACCAATGACATTGAAATGGAACACATGACTAAACTGATATGCGAGCAACGCAAGGAAGTTATTGAGCTCAATGAAAACATTTCAAACAATAGCTTCGTTGACACTGTTCTTTAAGGTCGTTTAAATGATAGTCTAATTTCGTTAATTAAGAAATATAAATGCGATGGAGCATGCTCATAAAATACGCAAACATGCTCTACAATAGTTTTGCCAAGAAACTTTAAACCTGTACAAATGTTACGTTGATGAGGTAGGATGAACGCAGCTGTATCCAGTTATTACAGCTATTTCTAGAGCCCGCAAGCCAATAACTTTTTGTTGAACGCGTGCTTTGGCTTCTGACGCCTGTAGTTATATTACATGCCCTCTATTTGTCTTTAGTAAATAACAAATCTGTCAACTGGTTATGATTTATGCATAATTCATACGGAGTGCCAAACTGCATTTATATGAGCAATTAGGTGCCAGGTAAACGAACGCTGGCATGATCTAGTGCTTAAATCTTAGCAAGGAATGTGCATTCATCATTAAATGAGGCAACTGTCTCATTTTCCGCTTCAATATCTTCGAAGATTTAGTGCTTAGATCCGCAGTTATACATTTTCAAGATCGGTTTAGGGTTATTGATGTCAGAAATCCGAAGGGTCCTATCAATGTCTAAATTAGGTGATCGATTGCAAAATTATATGGCAGGTCTCATAATAGTCAAAGGTTTATGTTATCCAACAGACTTGTCTGTTTACGAAACGACGTTTTACGATACAAAGTTAGGTAATCATAAAATCAAATATGAAAGTGAATATTAAACGATACCTGTATTCTTTGGAAAGGCGCCGATGTTTCCAGTTTCGTGCGATCACTTATATTCTATGAATATTCAATTCATAAAAATGAACAGATGAAGGAAAGCTCGACATGTTCGTTGAATTATTTAACAGAGAAACGACACGAATTAATTATGTTTATTACGCACAGTTTTCGACTTTGAAATATTTTTAAATTGTTAATATTTTTTTTTATTGTGTCTCATTATTTATCTATGTTTTGTTAGGCGACACACGTGTAAAGTGAACGCACACATGTATTTTTTATTGCCCAATAAATTAGTCTTTTTATGACATGAATTTAAGTAAAAGCTATAGTATCTAATATTATTTTCGTTACGTAATTGTATTTTAATCGCTTTAATTTAGTTACTTGAAATAAATCTAAAGCAAAAATAATGAATTTCTCACAATAATTATACGGTCTTGTATACACATTTTTATTTTCATTTGCATGACAGAAGTTGTTGTTACCTATTTACTTTATTGTGCCCATTACGAACACCTTGCTTCATTAAATGTTTATTGGTAGTTTCCAACCTTTGGTTCCAAGTTATACAGTCGGAACGCTTTATGAATGTTTATTAATTAAATTAAATCTAAAACGACTGGTTTTTTAGTTCATAGCAATTCTGTACCTAACACGTAGCTTCTATAGTGTTCCATACCAATATTATCTATGCGCAACTGTCTCTGTCTATTTCTGACGTTTTCATGGCTAAACCGCTGAATTTTGATAGTATGTTGTGTTATAAAAAGGTTCAAGCTGAACCTCAAAAAATACATACGCATATTTTTAACAGGAAGAACTGTGATGTGGTGAAACAAGGTGTTGAACTTTGTTTGAAGACATTATATACGAAATTCACGTGGACGTAGTCGTCGACAAAATGCTAGTGTACAATAAAATATATGTAGATTTCTGGTAGGTACCTATAAAATTAAACATTGCTATTTTGTGAGTTCACCCACAACATTTAATTCAGCAAGCAGTTGCACGTACATTATTAAGTAATTTTATTTTTATATTGTTGCATTAGCAGTAAGCGCTACTGTTAGTTATGTCCTTAGCAGAATAGAATAGAATACTTTTTAGTAGAGCTCTCTATAATATATTTGAGATAAGGAGACCCTGTAAAACCGGGTCTCCCCTAGCACAGGTTTTACTTAGTATGGGCTTCTGTCTCCCATCTTGAAAATGAATAAATTTTATAATATTATTATTATACACGCAAACAGACTTTAATTCGCGAGTTTTTGTAATTGCAACTACCATTGTTTGTCTCTGCATCACCCAAAGGTTGACTGGTAGAAAAGCATTAAGTCCCTCTCTGTACATTTGTGTGGTTGAAGTGTTACTTAAAATTGTTGAGAATGTGGTGTGTGTCGTGGATGGCAATAGGCTCGCCCCCTTTATCATGGGACTTAACTACAAACTACCAATAGTTTGTAGTTAACATACCAACTTTAACTGGGAAAAAAATTAAAATACATACTTCGTCTAAGACATGTATGGCTCAAAATGATCTAAATGGTGTCAACTATCACCCCCTTAAGCTTTGTATCCAACTTCCAAACACCCTATATATGTAGGTAGATACCTACACCTTTGCTTAACCCTTCGGAGCATACAGGCATACTGTTATGTTATGTACTAAGTATTGAAATATTGAAGTATGTGCAGCACTGACTTTCACTGTGTAAATCATAAATGCAGTTCAAGGTGCAGGACCGTCGTGCGCTGCGACTGCAGTCTTAGCTAAGATGGCGACCGGTAAGAGGTTATGCTCGTGTCAAATGGTATTAGGGTCTCGGTCTTTAATACAATGCTTAGGTATTTTTACCCGACTACGGCGAAGCAAAAAGGAGGATTATGATTTTGACCGGTATGTATGTTCATCTGTTCCCTCATAACTTCTAAACTACTTATCATAATTGGAGAAATGAGGTATTGTTGCGCTAAGTATTTATCTTTGGTGACTAAAATAGCATTGAGAGAATCTGAGGAGAAGAGGACTACTTCGGCAGTCTGAGACATTTCGAAGAGGTCAGAAAGAAACCTCGGTTTTGAATAAATTGAGAGAATAAATAGTCTTATTAGACTATTCTCTCAATTTATTATATAAAATTTTGTCACTTTCTCTATGAGACTTCTACTTTCTTAATTAATATTTTATTATTTAACAATACATTTAGGTACCTACATATTTTTTTACATATAATAAATTGTTATGTTGTTGTTATAATTGTTGGTATGTATGTATATATAAAAATATGTACCTAAATGTATTGTTAGGTATATAGTAAAATATTTATCAAGAAAGTAGAAGTCTCGTAGAGAAAGTGACAAAATTTTATTTTTGGCTTAATTTAAATAATTAATAAGTATGCCTATCGCGGAACTTTTTTCTCATTTTAGTTTGACAAACTTTATCATAAATAATATACAATTTCACGCCTGTTAAATAACATGTTAAGATGTAAAAATCTTGAATTATTTACGAGTTGTGATTACACATTTCGATTGACTAACAATTAGATTCAAAACATCATTGATTGAACACGCGGTTACAAACAAATACTGTTATGTAGATTTATACAAAAGAAAGTGACAAGACAATTGGTAATTATTTTGATTGATGGTGACTACCGGTGAGCGCTGATGATCGATCCTAACGGTGTTGTAACAAATTACTCATTCAATTACCCCCTTTATGGTGATGAGTCAAGTTTAATATGTAAGACTAGCAGCGCCCCGCGGTTTCACCCGCATAAGTGTCGATCCCGTGGGAATATCGGGATAAAAACTATCATATGTCCTTCCCCGGGATGCAATCTATGTTTCTGCCAAATTTTATCGAAATTCGTTCAGTGGCTTAGGCGTGAAAAGGTAACATACAGGCAGACGGACAGAGCTACTTTCGAATTTATAATATTAGTATGGATGTAGCTACAGTAAGTAGCCGGTAGCGGCAATTGACACCCTTATATATTCAAATAGACTTCAGCATATATATGTCATTTCCTTCATCAATAAGAAGTGTAGTACTAATATGTAAAAATGTCACTGAAATCTTAGGTGAAATTGTGAAAGCTTGAAGTGAGCTGATATTCCACTTATTGACAGTATTAATATCTCACTTCTAGCTTACTTTACCCAAATCTTCACGATGAGGTTTTTACATAATAGACCGGTCTATGTTCAAATTGTCTTCCGCATATACCTGTGTCAAGTGTCTTTCATCAATAGGAACTGTTATCTTTTTCAAAGTTAAACCTTTATTGTTGTCTTCTTCTTTTTCTTTCTCTGTTAGCGATGCTTATTTCATTACTAAAATCAATATTTTCTTTTCCAAATGAAGTTAATTCATTATCATGTCATCATGGTTTGGCAAGAGGAAAAGTGACGAATGACTTTCTTATTATTAATCGGTGTGGGTGCACTGCTATTGGCCCGATAGCCTCAATAGTCATATTGACAGGCGAGACAAATTATAACTTCTAATATTGTTAATACCCAGATAAAAAAGCGAGCTTCGCTAAAAATATATTCATACATACGTTTCTTTCTGAAGAATTAATTGGTACAACCACATTAATATTCCCAAGAATTTCAAAATATCTTAAGAATTTGGCAAGATTTTGTTCGGGCTGATATAAATATTGCCTTTTTACCAGGTGTATTAAAATTCTATAGTTTATTAATAAACATTGTTGAAATGAATGAAGCTAAACTCAAAGACACACGTGGTCATGTTGAGGCCAATTTTGAATCACAACTTTTCAAAGATATTTCAATGCCACACCTAATTTAGCCTGCTATATGTAAACATATTATGACAGTTGGTTAATATTTGTTCAAATGAGGTTCGATATGGCGCCGGTTTTATTAGGTAGGTATTCTACGGCTTGTTGGTGTGGTACCGATTGTTGAATTACTAATAGATAGACACCTGTGAAGGTGGTTCGGTCAGGCCCGGTGCCAACCCGCCCACTATAATTTCGATAAACAATAACGTGACCGTTACACGGCATACATTTTATTTTATGTTCTGTAAACACAGACACGCCGTGCTCAGCACGTTGATACACCTAGAGTATTAAATTGTCTACGAAATTTCTATTGCGTCCGTATCTTATGATATCAGAGTGCTAAGATCAACGACCCAAGTTATCAGAGAGCAAAAAATATTTTGGGAATGACGTAAAGCGCGCTAACAGTTCGCGCGTTGGTGTGAACTCTCAATTGCTTACACTCACGTTTGGCATGACGTGTCATGTTGAATGTATCCTGATAACTGTCAGGTCCAGTTTAGTACCTGCAAAAAGGAAAAATCGATGAGTGATGAGGAAACTTGTATTATTAGAATATACATACATAATTATACGCTCAAACATCCTTATCTGATTATTGTTTGTATTTATAAAATTTAAAATTGAAAGTGTTTTGGTTGATTCAAAGTTGTCTGTACAGGTTCTCTGCTTTATAGAAATGAAATATACCTAGAGATTAATAACACGGATTTCTAAATTTACGTCCAAATGGTAATAAATAACAATCAATAGAAATGTGTAGAAAATGTACATGTTTTTTTGCATCGTATAAATCAAGCGCAGCTAAAAGAATTACGGCAACGTGAACGGAATTCGGGAAAGACTACCGATGACGAAAATAATACGTCGTTCGAAAAATAAAACTGTTGACTTGGTGAAAAAACTTTAATAATATTATATCTGCCATGGGAACAGGCGGTAGATAGTATATTAGATAGGCCAGTTTACGCGTAGGCGGTGAATCCGGAGCCGGGGTATTTTCATACACCGGAGGCTATTTGCTAAAGAGAACATCTCCAGTCTGCTCGCAATTTGGAAACATTGAATTTAACATTGAAAATGTATCTACTCAAGCTTTACGGCCCGTATAATAAAATTTATCAAAAAGGGTTCATAGGTATAATAGACGCCATTATTGGTATCAAATTCTGAAGGAATGATTGTTATAATCGCTTCATTTTTTTTTCTGTGACTGTGGGATAATTATGTAAACTCTTAAAATGTGCGTCATTTGAGTTTGTTATCTAGAAGTTATTAAAAGAAGACGTCATTTATAAATTCAAACAAAGATTCATCGGATTGCTCAACCGCAGAAGTTTAAAAAATGTACAAAGAATCTCATGAATCACCTATTGATTCCTGACAACATGATGTTAACGAAATAAATTGCACAAGCAAATTCGTGGACAATCGTTTTGGGCGCAGCCACAGTTAACTCATAAATAACTGATTATAACGTAACTTGAGCTCAAACTGTATTGTAACCTACAATGGTTTTTAAAAATACTCCTGCTATAAACCCACTTACTCATGCACCATGGTTTTGCTCTAAATAAAGATTCAGTTAAATATGTTTCGCAACCTAACGCGCTTGTAGGTACTTCCTTGTGTAAATAATGATGTAAGAATATCGTCAGTCAAAACAGAAATTAGCGAGCCTTTGGTTATTCTCAATCTGGTGACTGAATGGTGACTGGTGACACGTAAAATTATCTTTCCCATAAAAATTTGCTTCATCTGCGGACCGATATCCGTTTTTCCTTAAATTATGGCAAGTGGCTTTGCCGCCTATTGCTTGTTGAACTGTAATCGAAATTAGACTAAGTACATAATATTTTATTGTATCTTAAGAACGTTTACGCCGTACGGCATTTCATACAAACTTTCAAGCCCTTATTTTTCAAAATGAATGAACCGATTTTAATGAAACTTCATACACATAAGCAGGATACAAAGGTCTAAAAAGTTAGTAGAGAACATTTTCGAAAAATAGTGTTACAGCCAAATTAGACAGATTTTAAATTTTCCATAGAAACAGAGATTTCCAGTTTTTTTTTTTAAATAAGACAATTGGATAATGTTCGCTACTAACTTTTTAGACTTTGTATCCTGCTTATGCGAATGAAGTTTCATTAAAATTGGTTCATTCATTTCGAAAAATAAGGGCTTGAAAGTTTGTATGAAATGCCGTACGGCGTAAACGTTCTTAACATAGTAACTAAAGGAGTCTTTGAAATTGTATTCTTGTCAAACACAATCCTGTTCAGAAACCATAATCTAAAATTATCTCCAATGCTAAACGCCAGTAGTCTCGAGAACAGACAAATGAATTCCGATTACGTTCCACATTGTTTCTTCAACGTAACTAATCTTGCAAAAATTCGTTTATACCTCTGGTGTTTCGTTAAGATGTTTTCTTCCATCTTTAAAATAATATCCAACACACGTGCAGTTTATGGGGCTACTGGAAGCTTTACTAATTTACGACTAACTGGACCACGCAAGCGATATATCATCATTCGAAGGCTGAAATATCCACTGGTCGACCCAGTTGCTTCACCAAGCTGTGAACTTTCAGTTAAATATAGATCGCCAGAGTGACAGCTACTGTTACTTCCGCAATTTTTTTTAGTAGTCCAAAATTAGTCTTTCATGACTTAGGGATCGCTATAATGATGTGGTCTGTCACTAGTAATTAACACTGATCGATCTTATCTAATGTAATCATTTACGGTTTTTACTAAAATACCATTTGTTTGAATATTATACTCTTTAAAATTTAATTACTACAGTTTAACACGTTTTGCAAAAAAATAGCAGGAATGTTTGTCGCAAGTAAAACTGGATGTAAAAAATACTATTGTGCTCTCGCTTTTATGTCGAGTTGCGTCGTGTGAAGAAGATGTGGAAAGCCAGTCCCGCTCATATTTCATTAAAACCACACGTTTCACTTTTGCCTCTCTAAATTGTTGATACCTGCAAAGCTGCCGCAGTGTGCTTTTACACAAAGTTACGTAGATAGCTAACCTTCAAATGCCTGTTTTTGTTTAAAATACATCTGTTTTCGTTCTATTTTACAATAAATAACAGTAATTTATATAAACAGTAGCTGTGCAATTGAGAGGTCATCACAAAAGAAAAGTAAATTCCTTAGTAAACAGGCAGCAGATGCGAGTCACGTTAAGTAATGACTGTTAACCTTTAAATCGTGTCAATTAGATGTAATTCTACTATTCCTATCTATAGCAACTGGTGCGGTACGATTATGGTTAGTTTTTCTGGTTAATAGGTTTGCCATCAGAGATTTTTTTCATACCATGGAGCGAGTATACGAAGAGACAGGACAATGGCGCGTTCCGCACGAAGGACAACAATGACAAGCCAGTATCAATGATGTTCCGGTTTCATTTCTCAACGGTCTCTTGTACGGACTAAGAATTAATAGTGTTAGTAAAAAGTAAACTCATTAGCTCGGATTGCTGATCCACAGCCAAGATTATAGACAGACACACTATATTGATTGAGCGCTCTTTAGTTTTTCTCTCCGTCACCTTGAACGATTACTTCACACAAGCAAGTAGGCACTCGGTATGCAGTTAGCTTATTAGCAACAGTGGCTGGCGCTAGTGCTGGGCGTAACAGTAACATTTAAAGGTCACATTTAGCTACCTAAATTGCGATTTACGTTCCGTATGATTCAATTTGAATGGGCACCAAATATTTGTCCATTGTTTTGATGCCGTCGACCCTGGGGCTACGTTAAATGAGCGCGTTTTAGGTCTATTGTTACATTTTCTCCAGCGTTCGTTCACTTATCGTCGTCATAGCTACTGAGTCCGGCCGCAGCTCAGACTGGCTATATCGATCTTGTTCCGAGAGAAGGCTACGGTTGTCTAACTCCGAACGTTTTCCCAGGGGCTTGTAGATTTTCTTTAGGATCTTTGTGTAGTTTTCATAAACAGACGTTTATTAGTCATTGTTTTATATCTGTACAACATAAAATAGCAGCCTGTATTTGGTTGGGTTGGGTCTCCGCTACCTTTTGTAGACAATGTGTTATTTTGAACGAGCGAAACAAAAGAGAGCGGTCAGCTATTCACGCCGCGACAACAATGAGGTAGACTTGTATGAGGCTGGCACGCTTCGTCATACACTGTAATATAAGAGCTTACTTGACATGCATTTTATTATCTCACAAAGCTTGACATTGAGAGAATAAAAAATAAAGAAAAATCAATAGGCTGAAACCACTTAAGCCAACGACAGCAGTTTTATGAATGAATGAAATTCGTTAGCTTAGAATATATTCACATATTTATTGTTGAACAATGTTATGTGATTGACGTCTCCTAAACGACCCATTTGTAAAAGTATTTTTTTAAAGAAAGCAAACAGGTATACCTACTATCTTGTGGTATTTGCCAAAAATGTTCTTGACGTCCTTTCGTTCTCTCTCACCTTTGGAGTTATAATCGACATTGCTTTCATTCCTTACGGTGTTAATTGCTGAGACATCATTGAATAAAATTAGCCAAACGACTCCACCCACCAGTTCTAAATTGGAGTTTTTGGCACTAGCTACTACATTCATTAGTGATCTATTGTGGCATGCATATGCATGGGCTTGTCACAAAGACAACAAAGTGCAGATTCTGTCATTGTGTGAAGATGTACGAAGCTTTTTATAAACTAGGTATGGACATTGTAGTAATAGGTACTTGTTTGCCTCGCAGCCACAGCCCTCTTTTGTTGTTCGTGTTATTTGCACATTTCATGTCATGTCTTGTTGCAAAAACACAATTGGTTTGAAGATCGCAATCGTGAACTAATTAATGATGGCTTGTTGTCCTAAGGTTTCCATTGTCACTGTGACTATTGTCATTACGTATAGTTCTGTTTATATGTTTCAAGACTTACACGGTATCGTAAAATAACAGCAGAGACTATATCAAAAGGATCCTAAAATAAAAATTCTCCAAAATGGTACTAAAATAATAGCTTGATAAGTTTTATAACACATTTGAATTAACACCAAAATTAGCAAGGATATGCTAATACGTAGATGGAAAGATGACAATATTTACGCATTTGCGTATGTGCTTACTTAATGTGGAGTTACTGACTTAGCCTAGAAGTCCAAATTCTGCTAATTTCCATTTCAAGATTAAAATTATCTGTAGTTAACTATGGCAGTATTTAAAATCATGTATATATAAGGCATGAATTACATGATAATCAAATTAAATATTTGTGATAAAATATTAACATGTCCACGCAATCGATTGTTATTGTTGGTATCTATAGATAAAAGATATGACAGATATATAATAACGGCTTATCAAATCCTGCACTCGATCTATCAACGTGGTATAAAGAAAACGCATCATTATCAATTGGTAGCGAATGAATAACTTTATAGAGGAAGGGACTTGGTGATCCAGACATCCTGTGAGCGAAGCGTGTAGTACTAATAAAAACAAATTCGCAACAACACGTTCCATATATGTAACACAATGTGTCGAGTGTAAGAACTGATCTATTAGATCTAGTTTTGGTGTGGAAATCTGAGAGTGCCCTGTTTTAGAACGACCGTGCATGTTTCTTAGAACAGTTTGCTCGATTGATGAAGTTTATAAAAAGTCTGATTACGTTACATGTGTGTAGGAATCTGAAGCAGAAATTGGAATCTTTATAGCCAACGTGATGATCTGAGTTACTGCTTTTGCGGCCATGGAACTATTTGAAAATTGGAATCATTAGGCTCATGTAATTGATGGGCTTGCAAACTTGTTCGCTCGTATATGGGGTTCTACAGTCATTATCGAATGCTTGGCTCCTCCACTCTTTAATTTTCTTAATACATCCGATCTATCGTCACGTGCTAGATTTGTCATAGGATTATTTATGGGAACTGTTACGTAGTTTACTATAATTATTAATGTGACTAATTACATCCCTGTTTCTGACGCAACTCGAGGCAATTTGTGACTTTGTGTGCAGTGTATATCTGGCGTACATGTCGATGCGATGTGGTAGCGGAAACGTCCTACGCATAGGTATCTGTTTATTAACACTGTTTGGAATCTGACACTGGACGCGTGAATGCGTCGACATTGATAGCACTGACGAACGTTTGAAATCCCGATATAAACGCATTTTGTATTAGTCATTTTGTGTTTCACTTGATTACGTTGCTTGATTACAAGTATTGCGGAACTAAATGTTATATCTGCGTTTGAAAGCTGAGAAGATTAGCAATCGAACAAATCGTCCAAATTTTTGGAACAGCTGTTGCATTGATTCTCAATCCAGCTGTCCATTCAGGTGTTTTTTGCTTGGCTCTGTACCCTCTCGGATCTATTGTGTACGAGAGGGGTCCGAATGAATAACAACAAGTCCCCCTCGGTAACTCGCTATGACGGCTGCTGGGTTTATCTAAACAGATAATCGGTGAAGATAGGCCGGTAAAGCGACACGTGGTTACGTTCGTGCCCAGACAGGAAGAGTAACTCATTTTATTATAACGCACTCTAGAATGTGATGCTTCCATAACAATAAAGAATTTGTTACATCAACAAAAAAGTGTAACGGTGAATATTTTGGAAAATTGATTGAAACGGGAGTTGCAGAACATAGTTTTATGGACAAACGTAAAACAGTTTTTATACAAATCGTTAATGTATCTTCGGAAGCTAAAGCCTTTTGCGTGTCGGAAATAATTTTAGTACCTACGATTTCCTAATTATAATAATAGCAAGTGAGTGTAAGCATTTCGCGTGGGCGATTGGACGAAGTCAAAAATAGATGATGTTGGCAACGGCTGATTTGCACTCTGTTCGTGAAGTCGATCCTGTCTTTCAGTCTAGATGAAAATGTCTGTTTTTCGCAAAAGTATAAAACACACGTGATTTTTAAAACGGGGAGTATCAGCGTCACGCGCATTAGAATTCCTTTCTGAAATCCAACAGTTTGACTGATGGGTTTATTTGTGTTTCTAGCCAAACATTTCACTTCAACATTTTTTTGACATACCTAAAGAAATTCTTCAAATGGATCTTGACCATTACATGAAATATTGTTCCACTTCTTGTTATATCTGAACCATGAATAAAGCGTGGAATTAAGTGTGAGGTTTAGGAATCATAATATTGTAGTAGAATGCAACAACACAATTGTGTAACGATAAGACAAGGTTGACAGTGGTTGCGCGGGCGCAGTTTGGAACGCACCTGGGTGCAGTAAGTGGGCGGACACTGCGACGCCTACTTATCTACTCTCCGCGTTTTGAAACACACGACGGCACCGAGGAATAATGAGACACGACTCACTCGATAACGAACCGACACGACCGAGATGCAGCCATCCCCGAGTACCATCCGAAGACCTAACTTGATGCACGGTGCTAACTATTGTTAGGCTCATCGTATTTTGGTTAGTTAGTATTAGACTAATGCAATGAAACTGAGATTGCTTGTATTAAAATAGTATATTAAAGTATGTAACAAAATTATTCAGTGACGTTCACAGAGAGGAAGAGCAAAGACAGAAAACAAAACAAGGCGCGAAGTTTACCATAGACTATCACAAATTTTAACACTCCTACCAAATTCGAGCCTCTAACTAACTCTAACACTATAGTAAACTTTAAACTACTACATAAACACATAATACAAATTTGAAATTAAATAGCCAGTTTTGACATCCCAATGTTAATTCTTAGAAATCAAAATTTGTCTCTAGGCAGAGCCTTTGTAAAAATATCAGCATACTGATTATTAGTGTGTACTGTGTACATAGTTCAAACTAATAACATTTTCATGATATTTTCTTTAACAAAATTGTATTTAATATCTATGTGTTTACATCGCTTATGAAAGATTAAAAGTTTAGTTACACTTTCTGGGCCCATAACCTATTAGACTAATGCAATGAAACTGAGATTGCTTCTATTAAAATAGTATATTAAAGTATGTAACAAAATTATTCAGTGACGTTCACAGAGAGGAAGATCAAAGAAAGAAAACAAAACAAGGCGCGAAGTTTACCATAGACTATCACAAATTTTAACAGTTAGGTTATATTGGTTGGTGAATACTTGAAGATACAGTCAAAGTCAAATCATTTATTTCAAATAGGCACATTAAAGGCACTTTTGAACGTCAAAAATTACAATAAATAAAATAGAATTGATTCTAGTCGCCACTTCGAAAAGGTAGTGTTCGTATGGAGAAGAATGCAAAAGAAACTCCACCGTTACTCTTTTAAAATGTTTTACAAGGTTTTGTATACATTCAATATATAATTATATGTGAAGACGATGCACCTAGAATAAAATTTGTCTACCACAAAAGGTAAAAATAATTAAAAATAAAGCAATGACAGGTAAATCAATGATGTGGTAGATACATGGTGTTCACATATTTACAAATATTGTAAAAGTAGATGATTTTCCTAGAATTTTAACAAGTGTGTGAGTTACTATAGCCACAGAACGTAAAAATCAATGTTACAAAAACAATTTAAAAAATATAAATTAAAATAGCAACCAGTTTGATTTTATCTAGACTCTAGATTGCCCTATGGAGCAGGACCAGCATGCTTCCAAGCATTCTTATCTTGGATATAATCCTCTAATTTGTAATATCCTTATTTACAAAATGTACTTTTAATATGAGTTTTAAATTTTCTTTCATCTAGTTGCAATATGTGACAAGGTATTTTGCTGTAGCATTTAACACAGTACTCCATAAAAGATGTATGTACTTTAGATAATCTGAAAAAAGGTTGATCTAATTTATCTTTATTTCTAGTATTAAAATTATGTCTATCACTTATTTTATTAAAGGGGCCCGTGGCTAAATGATAACAGCCGCACAGGTCGATCGATCAGGTTAAGCTACGCTTGCCGCAGTTGGTCTGTGGATGGGTGACCATCTTTACATACCGTGAATTCTCTGTGCCTCGGAAAGCACGTTAAGCCGTTGGTCCCGGCTGTCATTCGTGGATCTTTGACAGTCGGTACGGGTAGTCAGAAGCCCGGAAGTCTGATGTCTTACCAAGGAGTATCGTATTACCCTATAACTGGGTTGTGGAGGTCAGATAGGCAGTCGCTCCATGTAAAATACAGGTATTCAGCTGCATCCGGTTAGACTGGAAGCCGACCCCAATATAGTTGGGAAAAGGCTAGGCAGATGATGACTTATTTTATTAAAAAGATGTTGTTTTTTTCATACAACGGTCTATCTGTTATTAACAACCATTTTAGTATGAACTAGTTTCGCCTAGGCCATACCAGTTCTCCCTCGCTCTTGCATCCTATGTCGACGGAGCCCCGCTTCACGGTCAGTCTTTAGGTCACTCTAAACCCTTTACACAGAAATAGGAGCCCTATTTCTGTGTAAAGGGTTTAGAGTGACCTAAACATTTTTTTTTAACGTGGAGAAATGCTCATGCATTCTGCACTACCACGGGGAGATAGGGCAGTTATGTGGCACTCTAACCCACTAAAACTCCACGGTGTCCTCCTCTGCCGCTTACGGCGGGAACACTCATCTGTGAACCCTCCGCGGCTGTCCGTCACCGGACCCTCTGGGGAGTACTCCCCATCACCGGCGCACCAGAACACATAGCACGCCGTGATCACCCCAGGGACCAAACCAGCACATGGGCGCCAGACGACCCCGTGTCTGGGCACCCTTGGTCCCCCTGCGACGGGTCAGGTCATTGGCCCCGCCGCCTGCCAATTTTCGGCCGCAGAGGCCAACGTCATACCAACACTTCTCCTCCTCTGCGGCCCCACCGCGTCCGCCATCAGACGGTGGCGACCCCGTCAAGGCCGCGGGCGGTAGGGAGAGCGGCGCACCGCAATACCGGCACTCCTCTCCCGCCGCGGCCTCCAACCCTCAACCGCGATGCCTCCCATACGACATCGCAGCCCGCCTCAGTTGCGATGTCGCCCCAGCGGCACCGCAACCTACTTGTTGGCCGCTACGTCGTCGGCTTACAGGCAAAAGCCCTGACGAGAGGCTCCTCCTCGGGTTCCTCTTCGCTTCAACGTGGGTGACCAAGCCACGGCTACTGAGCCCCCCCCCCGCCTCAACAATGCGAGGACCCACCGGGGGGGAGAGTAACGTAACCTCGGGGTGCCCTTCGCTCGCTCTTGCATCCTAAGTCCTACGCCGCCTAAGAACTGGTTTGGCTTAGGCGAAACTAGTTCATCCTAAAATCGGGTTTGGCCGGTAACACAGCATATATCAAACACTATAGAAGAAACAAAAGTAAACCAGAAATATGATGAATGACGAATATAATTGAGGTGAAAATGAAGATACTTAAGTTACTTATGTGAATTGAACAGAACATGTTATTGAACATAAAATTGCAAGAGGTGCAGTAGTAAAAACAGCAAATTGTTTCTAAAGTGGAAACTACGCTGTGCATAAGCGCAAGTTGATCGGGAAAAGACTACTACTGAAAGCTTCCTAGCTGTAAGAGCTTATAGACATCCAGTCAAATATTAAAAGAAAGTTTAAAAATAACAGAAATTGTTTCTGTAACATTTTTAAGGATAGCCATTGAATACAATACTTGAAGCAAAATATTTTTTCCATAACAATGCACAAAATAGAAGGAAAATATAGTTTAAAAACATACCAGATGTTTAAAATACCAATATCCTCATTACTGTCACTACAATTAAGTAATATGTAGGGTCTATAATTTAATACGGCTACGTGCTTAGTGGGATTGTCCGCGCGAGAACCGGTCCACTTAAAATAATATTATTGACGTGGGCAAGAGACCCAACATCGTGCTTCCTTTTGCCCCGGGGTCTCGTGTACGATGCGGTTTTTACTAGAAACCCAATGAGTAATTCTGTTCTTTTGGTTTGTAGATTTGCTTTCACTTAATGATTCAAATTTTTAAAGGATTTTCCCGTTCATATTTATAATAATTGATGCAAGGCATTCTGAAAATAATCGTCTATATGAACAAGTTACTAAAGGTTCTAGTAATTTTATTTAAGTGGGTCACTCAGTTTGAATTCCAAGTACTCTAGTTGCATGTTATGATCAATTCCTTTCGTAGCTGGTCCTTTATTAAATGTTATTTAAATTATTCATCACCTCCAAGGAAACTTGACGCTTTGAAGTTGAATTTTCCAGAAACCAGTAATCTATTACAAAAATTTCTAAACCCATTAATAATATTAAATTAATCTTGACATTTTAAATAGAGATCTCGAATACAAGATTGATTGACGCTAAACACACTCTCTTTGAATCCACGGATGCGTTTGATTAGTTACTTATCGATCTGTGATATTTCTTCATTATTGATTTTGTTCTTTTTTCTCTAAAGACAGTTTATTGTTTATGTGTAGACTGTATGGAGTTGTATCGTATTAGGTGGAACTGGTTCGGAATGGCTCGGCCGATGCAGGCGCATTGTGATAACGCTTAGAAAGTTTCGTTTCACCGTTAAGTTTATGTTAATTTGGTACCAACTTATCGTGTCGTAGTTCAATATTCAAGGTCGTCCGTATTTTGTTTCGTTTTTATTTACATACGAATGATATTAGACATGGATTGTCGAATGCGAAACCAACAACATTTTTATTCTGATCTAAGTAATTAATTATAATGATCAAATATTTTATAAAATATTACCAATTTGTTACTAGAAACTCATGGTGATGAGTTTCTTCTAAAAAAAACATTATAATGTTATAAAGGTTGACATTTGTTTTTTTACTTTGAATTCCAAACAGTTTTAACTGTAATTAGTTGACGTTTATCAAGTATGTGACTTGTTACTGGGGCAGGAAACTACCGAAGGTATTCTGCATTCTTCGAGGACATTAAAACGACTTTACCGAGTCAATTTGTAGCCTTTTTATGCATTTGATAATTCTTCACCTCTTCCTTATTAAACGTTAAATTTTAATTGCCTCCTAGAATTATGAATGACTGTGTACCGTGTGTACCTTGCGCAAAGGAAGTTGGATTCTCAGCTATTGGTGTGTAGGCGGACGTAGACACCTCAGTAAACATTTGACACCACGGATGTGGTTGTCGAACATGATACGATACCAACCCAAGAGCCAATATCGATGTGTACGTCCTGCATTTAACGAACAATTAATTTTAAGTTTTTTTTATAATTTATCCAACGGTGTGGAGAGTTGCAAGCCGACACTTCTGTACCTACCTCGATTTTTGATCGCGTGCCAAAAACGAGCGAACAACGACAAGGAAAAAATAGCCATGTCAAATGTTATGTAACTGATATTATACGTCTACGTCAACATATTTGTTAACAACTACAAGAACTGTTCTCTTCTTAGACTAGTTTTCTAACAAAAATAACTGGGACTTGTCAATTTCGATTTGAGTTAACTTTGGAAGCAAATATTGCAATAGAAAGTGTTTTATGTGTGCTCGAAAATATGTCATTCAATGAGAACCGTGGTTGAATATTTGTATTATGTTAAAGAAGTAAAGGAAGGAACTAGACAAAAGGTGCAAAAGGAAAAATTCATAGAGTATTGGTGTGTTCTGAGTTTATCAAGTGTCAATGACCCCGTAACAAAAGGTATGCCAAGGTGATAATACTTCGGCTAATGATAAGGTGAACGTTTCTGATACAATCACTTTTTATGGTGCAGTGAAAAGCGTTGGTTGAATTATACTAAAGAGATAATGCCATTTGCTGAAATTATGCCGATTGTTAATTAAAACATATCCACAGATTGATTTAATAAGCCTGACCTATCATGCTCAGTTTGGTATTATTATTCTGAATTAATAGGTTGTTATGGAATACCAAACATGGGTAAATTGTGAATTGTAATCCATCTATAAACTCTGACAATATGAGCATAGAATAAAAGAGCAGTTTTATGTAAATCACAGATTTTATAACCAGTTTAGAGCTCGTCCTTACCACTTTCACGCCCGATTTCTAGCGTAACCACATGCGATGCCATGGTGCTTTTGATATATTTACCTACGTTAAAAACATCGTCGAACTTGACGCTTTCCTCAAAATGATTGATTTACAGCAATGATGCAACACATGTTGTTGTCGATAACTGCTAATTAATAGAATTTAGAAAGTGATTTATCAGTTTTGCGTTCACGTTTGAGGTCGCTGCATCGCGTTACCTTGTATATTTGACGAGGAAAGCATGTTTGGTTAAGTGCGCTACTGACCTCCTTGCGGAAGACTGATTCTAGTCGTTGGGAGCGCGAGTACGACTCGTCGGGCGACTTTTCCGCGCAGACGCATCTCAAGTTGGCCGGCCGCGACATTGACCCGCCATACATGATCGGCCAATGCACCGAGTGTCGCAGGCTCTTTGTTTATATCCTGTAAGGCCTCGAGCCTTGGTCGTTCATTGTCCTCATCCCTAAGTAGGTAAGTCACTTAGCTAGCATAACGGCTATCTTCATACATTCTTGCGTGGGTTGGCTAATGACATTGTGTTGCGGAAAACGATCAGAGGTGCGAATGATTAGTATTTAAGGTTACTTCACGAAAAGCCTTGAAGTTTCGCCAGCTGATATTGTTTTCATAAGCGACATATTTTTGTTTAGTGGGTTCTTCTTTGCTATTTGCATGAAGATTTATATTATTAGAATTTTCAATTTTACTAAGACATAAGACAAACTTAGTCGGAAAATAATCCAGCAAAAAAATCATGATCAATTAATTAAATTGCAATTCAATGCAGTTTATTTTGGGGAACATAAGAGCTGAATCATGGAAGGACCAAATAAAATTGAATTGAATCAGAAGTGTGTGCGGAGTGTGGTGTCGTAAGTCGACGTTAATGACATTCCACAGGTTGCGCTGTCGGGGTGCGTCAGAGCATTTGTCATGGACCACCAGCTCACCGCGTAAATAGCGGACGTTCAAAATGCAGTTAACGCAGACACAGCACCTCACCAATTTCCTGAAATATGGGTTTCATGGTGACGTAAAGTCGGACGCCCGCGTTTTCAGCGGCGCCTGCGCTGGACCCATTTTAGGACATGACTAACGGAAATTCGACTCCTCTCTCTCTGGCCCGCTCCCTCCCGTAGGAAGCGGCGTGCGCTCGTCTCGCTCGCGCGAAAAGCTTCAAGAAATCTTTTAATAGTGTCCACGGCCGCGATCTACTTTCAACTAGCGGCGGGAAATGTACAAGACCGGGTTTTAATTTTTGAAAATGCGCGGGGATTTTGAATATTAATTTTCACATTTCACTTCATATAAAATTTTGTATTATTTTTGTTTATTTATAAGTATAACAAACTTGTTTTCCTTTTAATGTCTTAAATAGTTTTAGTCTCTAAAAATAGATTCATAATCTGATTAATTATATCAGCGCTGGCAATTTATAGACCAGGTGCAATCAGATGTAGTAAGTAGTGTAGTACTGAGGTGGTCTATTATGAACTTCTGTTTTATCGATTTACAGATAAAATAAGTATTTTTTGTAAATACACAAACATGAGTCACGCTCGAATGAGATAAGGTTTTCCTGACGGTATTATTTTTATTGCAAACTGGGTATGTCGCGTTGAATACAGTTCACGTTTACCTACCCCACGTTACGTGTGTCAACATTGTTGAGGTGTGTAAAACTGACCTTTTTCTGTTGTTTCTCCCAAGCCGGGTCTAGCAGACCCTCGCGCTCCCACTCCTCCTCTTGTTCCATATATCCATCCGCCCCGTACGGCCCGTCATAGTGATTTGACATCACTCCGTTGTCCATCATCATGGTCACCGCACTGACCGTCGATTTCGATGTTCGTTCGAGCCTATGACCGCGAACTCGCGTGTGTTGGTTCGTACCGCGCACTGCAACAAGCAGCCGGCCGCACGCCCGCTGCAAGAAGACTGGCGCACGAGCGCTCCCAGCGGCGACGTGAAGAACTTTCTAATTGCGTTTCGTTACTTCTACGTAACTGTCAAAGTTATCCGCAGAGAGAAACGGAACGCCTTGGAATATTATATCGCAAAGATAATAGCGGCGCTTAGTGGAATAAACTTTGCATAACCTACTTTATTTTTACCCGACTTCTCATTTGTATCGGAGGATTACGTATTTAGCGATTCTGTAAATAGTTTACAGGCGTTATTATGCGTGGGCAATCTTGTTATTATTTAGTGCTAATTTGCTTTGTCTACTGACATTTTTGGCGCGGTTTTATGAAATCCATTGAGCCCATTTCTTCAAATAAGATAACAAAACTTCAATCGTTATTTGAATTCTTTAACACTACATCTTTAGTCTGTTTAGTATGTTCAAAATCCAAACAGCGTTCCCCTAAGGCGCAGAATATATATCATATTAATTATTTGGACATGAGCACTGACTCTTGGGATAGCCAAAAAGTTCCAAGTGACAAGTTAACAACTTGCTACAATCCGGCCGTCGAGACAATGCGTTCCTGACACCTGTCAACGCGACAATTCAGTACTTAGTTAATAAACGTCAAATTCGCAAAACGAGTAAATGTTTGTATAATTTAACTGACAGGTGTCATGAATGCATTCTCTCGTTGGCCGCACTGTAAACTGCTCATAATGTATAAGATGGAAATGGCCCTGGATCTAAGCTTACAGCCAAAACTGGGACTGTACACACTGCTACACATCAAGCTATACATTTCCAGTTTCAGCTGACCTCGCATTGTATAGGTTTTTCGTACAATCATAAGTCAGTTTATTCTGGTTATTTATAGTTTGATGTGTCGCCGTGCGTTGCGTACCTAAACTGCATTGTAATTGGCAAGTGGTGGTGGCAGTTATAACTTTCACGGAAGTACCAGATATGTACAGTTTATCGGATAGAGTAGCCGGGGGAGCGGGGGGTATTGAGACTCAGAAGAAGACAGCTTGGAATGATTGAATTGGGAAGGATGCGGATCAGCACAGCTGTTCTTAACCGTTTGGTTCGGTATCGGATTCATAGTTAAGGTTCGTTTAGTGGGTACGCTACAAAATTGTAACTAAGATAGAAATTTTTTACGTGGTAAATAAATTGTAATTGTTAGGTATTTCGTAACATAACTTAAGTGCTACAATAAAATATACTTTGAGTTAATAATAAAAAAGGAAACCAGAAGTAATTTTTAGAATAAAACGGTTTTTCTATTTCTAAACTTGCTTCGTAAACGTCAAAGAAGTTAACTCAGTCCTAATTAATTAATTTAATCTAAGCATTTTATTGAAAAACTTATTATTATTTTATAACAACATTATAAATAACATTTTTAGACAGTTTTAGCAGTAAAAATACAAGTTGACTTCCGACTTGCTCTCGACACCAGATAGCTGTTGAAATAATAAATTACGTTTCTTATCGAGTTGAATTGTCAAAATTTCCTCTTTTGGATTTGAGCAAACAGCGTTTAGAGGATTCCTTTGATATATTGCTTACAAAACAAGTTTATTGGAAATAAGAAAAACATAATACAATATTATTTTAAAACACTAGTGCTGGTTTCCTATATAATTCATTAATCACATATTGTATATTTTATAGTAGCACTAGTTACGAAATACCTAATAATAATAATTTATTTTCTACCATAAAAGATACCATTTAGTAGGTAGCGTTCTCCAAAAACAATCGAATTCGATAGCGAATCGAACGGTTGTGATTAGATGTGTAGGTGATATTGAGTAATTGGAGTATCTTTTGAGTTTCAGTTCAGATTTGTCTGTTCATAATGGAAAAGAACAAATAAGAGGGATACCTAGTAATAGTTTACAAAATTCTGTAGTTACTTTACTCTTTGCAGTGGCTCCTCAGGAAACACGAACGGAAGGATTTAATAACATTTAAACCACAAAAAAATACACAAAAAAATTTATTCACCACATAAAATTTCATTGAATAATAATTTTTGGGCTTTGCTCATGCAAAATAACAATTATAATTATATTTTTTTATATTCTTTGAAGATCCCACATATTAACATACTTATAGCAACATTCACGATCACAGGAAGGTTAAAATTTTGGAATAGAAAACTTATTTAACCATCGAAGAACTTGACACGTCAATATTTTGTGTTTCTACAAATTAAACCTATAGATACATACATGAGTATTTTAAAGATAATGTAAAACTCATAAGAAACGGGTAATCACGCATTACATGTATTTATAAGACATCCACTGAATATTATATATCGGCGAACCATCCATAGAAGCTTTGAGCAAAGTTACAACTAAACATTATAAAATTATTGACAATAGAAGACTTTACCATCATGTATAATTTTCATAGGTATAAAAATTTTACCGACAATTCAACGTGATACGCCAGAACGTTAGAAACGTTTAAATTTAGGCTAAACATTTATTTTTATATATTAACACCTATTTTATTAGACGATTCATTAAGATTCAGAAGACCCATTTCATATATATTTATTATACATATATTATTTTTTAGAATATAGACAACGAGTGCGTTCATGAATGGAACTTGGCACTAAGGCTGGGATCATGCGCACATTTGTAAACATGTAAAGACGTTCTAACAAAAACGCGAAAATATCAGAGAATAAGTTTTTAATTCTCACAGCGTACCCATAAGCAACCATACAGAAATAGAATTAGACAGTAGAGATGTAGCAAAAATGTAAGTGAAACGTAAAAAAAAGCAAACGATCTAAATGTATACACCATCGGCGGGTTATAATAAGATAGTTAACTATATTTATTTAAGTGATTCGTACCGACTCATTCACTAGCATATACATGTTTCAGGAATGTGTTCCCGAGATAGATATTAGTTTTAAACGCGCTAAATAAAATACCCTAATAAACAAAAGCGAAATGGGTCTCAAAGATTCTATACAGTATAGAAGGATAAAAATACTATAACACTTGGTTCAGAAGTCTTCATTTTAACAATTAATAACACAAAGTAGATACACTTACCTAGGTGAGATTGAGTAGAAGATAGGTAGGTATAATTTCTAGTTATATAAACTATATCTATGCAGTCTGTATGTGTTGTCATAAGTTAAACTTATCCTAAGCACAGACTGCACAATTCAGTTTTTCACAGAGCATCACGATTATTACACGAACTGACATCATTCACATTAGAATTACATATTCGAGACAAACACAATAGTTATGTGATGCGTCATTTACACTTGGTCGTTGGCCAAATTCGGCTATCAAATGCAAGCTAAACCTAGGATATGCACCCTGCTATATTATCTACTACATACATTTACCGATTACAAGGCGTTACGTAACCGATACATATCGTGACCATTACACCTAGTTTAAATTTTAGCCCACATATACATTCTATGCTTACTTTATTCCATCGAACACAGATAGGGGCGAATTACGAACGAAACGACCAAATGTAATGGAGACATGGTATGGGATACAGACTATTATATTAAATATACACCTGGATAAATAAATTCTCTACTATATTTGACTATCGGTATACTATTAGATGAACAGTACCTAAGAGTGTAGTTTGATGACAATATACAATCACAACTGAACTTAAGTTAGTGATAAAATTAAAGCTTTGTTTGTGGAATAAAATTTTGCGAAGAATAAAATTTGTCACCAATTTTGTTAGACAGACATTTAGAAAAAGAGAAACCGACTGGCATGTCAGCGCGTAGACTCAACTACTGGGACTAAGAACGTGTTTTGCACAAGGCTACCTTTTGTAATGTAGCAGATATCATTAATTTTTGACATTTTTCTTTGGAAATTATAACTCCTCAAAATTACTCGTACTATAATATTCCATATACGATATCAAATTGGTGACAATTTTTCATGAATTATTTGCTTCCATCTGTAGCTACAACAACAGTATACAATAGCAATAAGTAGGTATAACGTTCTATACACTTCAGAAGGCAATAAATAGTATTAACTATAATATTATTATGTAGAAACGTCTCGAGAACGAGACATAGGTAGGTACACAGTGGGTTAATATACTGAATTTTATTCTACGGATAACTCTTTTATATGATACGGATTGTACACAAATTAATGTATTTTCTGAACATTCGTATAATATACGATATATTCATATCAAGTTTTATATACTTTGAATACGCGTTCAGGTCCAGGTTTCAGTCGTTTACTATAATCTCGTATTAGTTGATTATGATGGTTATAATAAAGTGACACTCTCTATATATTTTAAATCTCTGATCACGTATAATATTTTTTTTACTATACCTAGTATTTTTGGGTCATATCACCTTCATGATAGATCACAGAAAGGAAAACTTTAATACGTGCTATATAACATGGATATAAACAATATTTTGATGTATAATTTTTCTTGCCAGACGATGAACGTTTTATTCACAATTTTGGTACCAAAAATAGAGATGATTATGTTGAACACATCTAGCTAGATGTAAAAAATATAGGTTTCAATGAACAACAACAAGGAGTAGGTATCCGAGAAGTGTACAAATATTTCTCGTACCTCTACAGTACTCGAGTACATCTATAACAATAATACTTTTAGAAGGCGTCGACATACATTATAAGAAGGACCCACCCCAGTCACTCTTCATAATCTATCTAATACACTGATATTTCTCACAGCTCCATGTTTTATATACCATAGTCGAAACTTTCAAATTCCGAAAACCTCGAGTCCTGTTTCTGCAGCCGCTGCTGGCAGGCCTCGATGTAGCTGTCCTGAATCCTGTACATACCCGAGTTGGCCTGGTACATAAGTGTCTCTAGGATCCGCTCGTTCTTGATGGCCTTCGACGGGAGCACCACTTTAATCAATTCCTGCGGTGAGATCCTATATAGCTTCAGGTCTCTAGCTAATCTTTCCATAGTGCACTTAAATTCATTTTTGGCATCAGTCTTATTGGCGGTCTTGACTTTGATTTTATTCCGAGCCCAGCTGAGCATCGCCTCGAACTTCCTCACTTCAGGCACCTCGAGGTTCCGGCACATGATCATCTGCACCATTGACTCGGACAAGTTGAGGAATTCCGGAGTTTGGAACAGGGCGTAAGCTCGCTGCTCGATGAAGGCTAGGATCATGTTTACCAATTCCGAGGCTGACGTATATCGCCAGTAGTAATTCTCTAATGATATGAGCATCGTGCATACCACTTCTATTCTAAGAAACTGCTTGGCATGATGGAAACACGCTTGTAATAACTCAGGCAGGTCGTAATGCTCAGCAGCACAGATGAGGCCTGGTATGGAGGCGCAGGTCAGTGGACAGCTACCAGTGTGCAAGTAGTCCAGGAGAATGCGGAACGTTTCGGGATCGAACTCGATTATTGAAAACTGGAAAACAAAACAAAACCGTCATGTTAATTTATAGCAAGCAATTGCTTTGTGGTCAAATCTATTTTTGAATGAGGAAACAAAATAGAATCGAACGTTTTTCTTGATATTTACCTCAGTTTGTGCCAGTTTAGCACGATCAACTTTCTGTGCGTCGGCGCATACAGATAGCCTGGGTACTGCGAGTGCTGCATTTTTTTCTTTTTCCTTATCTTTTGCTTCTTTATCTATAAAGAATAAACAGTTTTGTTTAGAATGAAATATATGAAACACTGTAGGTACCTAAAATACCACATGCAAAGTATCAACAGTGGCGATAAACGTTGCCTTATGATTTATTTTAGGCGCTTTGACATTACTCAGGAATGCACCCATATTACATTTCCATACATTTAATGCAACAAAGCTACAACCGGCTTCAATAAAACCCAATGTCCAGCAGATGGATAGATTTAGAACCAATACAGGACACGGTGACATAATACTAATATAATTATGTATATTTCGTAACATGTTACCGAGATGAAGATAAATAATAAACAACTAAAAAGTAAAAGCTGTGCAAAGCAGATGAGAAACCCAATGGATCGACTGTTAAATGTCGGATTGATATCAGAATCATTAGGTATGAATGAAAGTGGAGACTATAATGCAAGAAGACAAAGAGAGATAGCGATACTTACTGGAACAGTCCTGGGAACTGGCCCATTTCTTTTTATCTTCTGCGTTGAGTTGAGAGTGCTGTTTACGGATGGACCGGCCCCAGCCAGCTGTTATTGTGCCCAGCCTTGAGAAAGCACGCTTCACCATTGGCGAACTGGGAACGCTTTTTGGCCTGAAATTATTAAGATGAAAATGTTAATCTCAAAGACTTCCAGACTGTAATTGCTTAAAGATGAATTTCAACTCCTAGAAGACTTGTTTATATGCATCGATGCATATAAATGTAGAAATTTTAAAAGCGGTGACACGATCTTTTAAAGACAACCTTTGGATGGATTTACAGAGAAAGGAGAGTCGGTGCAATCTTACCTAGGTGACTCAATATCGGGCACTTGCAAGAAGTTGCTACTCTTTTGTCTGGCAGGAGTCGGAGAGAGCAGCGTGGGCGCTGGACGGGATAACAGTTCAGCTACTGGGACTTGTGGCGATCCGAACCCAGTTTGTATGCCGTATAACATCTCTTGGAAGACCCTGGAAAAAAATAACAGAGTTCAAAACTCTATGCCATAAAAAAAAACATGAAAAGAGAAAAAACAATAACCAGCCAGCTCTTTAGTTTCCGGAAAAGTTAGGAATACTGGCATGATCATTTGTAAAATTATTTTTGGAGCGTGAAAAAACTGTCCTTTTAAAATAAGAATAGGCAGGACATATCTGTCAAAAATAACATAATATAGCGAAAATAACATGAGAATTAGGGCGCAAAAAAAAGATTGCTTAGCAAGAATAATAATCAATTAATCTATTTTTCGTGGCAGGCCCAGACGGAGATGGCGGGATGAGCTGGACTCCTTCAACAAGAACTGGTCCTTAACAGCTTTGAACAGAGAGAAGTGGAAAGAGAGTAGGGAGGCCTTTGCCCTGCAGTGGGACATCACAGGCTAATAATAATAATAATAATCTATTTTTCAAAGACAGTGAGTTTGAAAATAAACCCTGGCTAAAAGAAGTACTTAAATTCTTGAAACTATTTGAATAAATGATCAATTATCACCTGCTCCGAACTCCAAGGATGGCCCTAACACCAATAAACTTGGTCTTCTGTTTGGACTGTCCCACCAAGAACACCACATCAAACAGCTGGGCATTCTGTGCCATATTCAGTTCGCTATTGAGGAAGACTCGTGTGAAGTCTTTGGCGAGTTGATCGTAGTCCTCAAACTGGTCCCGAACTGAGTCCAGGAGAGGTGAGGACGGTCTCATGTGACCTATGGGACGCCATGAACCTGGAGAATAAATCTATACTTTATTGAACAATCCCTAGAGGACCAAACCCTTCCAAATATTTTATTGAGTGGTTTGTGCAGTTATTATTCCACCTTTTCGTTTAAAGATAAAAATGTTATCCAAATAGTTTATTTGACAGAAACACGGTACAGACCCCAGCACATCAAGCTACCCGAAACTGTAAAATTTTCCCAATCAGCTTTAAACCTTTGCTTTAGCTATAAAGTTGAAAATCTATTAAAGAAATTTGACAGATTGTAGTAGCTTGATGTGCTGGCGTCTGTACATAAGATGTTTATGTTTATTTCATCATTATTGTTTTCACCTGTATTGTGTTTTTAGATGGTATGTGATGGAACTTTGATTGACTTTCCAGGCATAGCGATGTCGGTAATATCGCAATATCCTTTCATTAGCTGTTGGTATGTTCTGTTTGCGTAAAGTGTGGAACACAATATGCAACAACTTTATACGCATAAAGAATAATCAGCCTATAATGTTCCAATTACTGGGACACACCACCACGCAGGCCCAGTGCGGGTGAAGTTTTTGTTGTTGCGAGATGCCTGCTACACGGTTTAAAAGCAACATCTTCTTCTGCCACTGGTTTGCAACGCAGGCCTTTCTACCAAGGACGTATAAAGGTCATACGAATTTGGTTTCAAACCACTGTGCACTGTCTACACTGTTTTAAAATTAAGTTAGAAACCACCGTTTTAAACCGTGTATTTCGTGCTTAAGGCAGTTGAGATTTTCAATATCTATTTCGAAGTGGTAGTCAGAAACACTTCGTCTGAATCATCAATTTCTACTAAATATATTTTAGATCATTCATTGGTGGTAGTGGGATGATATTCACACATTTTTATAGAATGGAACTTTTTAAAATCAGAAAATTCTATGCAGGCAGAATCCCCTAAAAAATGAAGTACCTACATGCAAAATTGCACATACGTACCTCTTCGGTAAGGTTTCGGTATTTGTCCAGTTTCGGCATGGTTCTGCAAGTTAGCCACGATGTCTTCTAGCATTTGGCTGCGAGTTCTTTCTTGCATTCTCGCGAATTTTGGTGCGGAGTATGAAGCTCTTTCTCCATTCACTATCTTGGTCAGCAACCATTCCCTGAAAAAATATGGTGAATGCGACCTGAGAAATGCGAAAAGTTTCTTTGAAATAACATCAACAAATATTCAAAATTACATTTTATAGAGCAGGGATGGCCAACTTGATTAGAATCATTGAATCTACTGTTTACTGACTAAACCTTGTGCGATCTACCAATTATATACCTACTTCTTGAAATTTTAAATGAAACAGCATACAATTATGTAGTACCTTTTTTGTTTTACTAAGGGTAAATTTAACAAATTTTTTATACCTAGAAAGTTTGTGTGTGTTTATATGTTTGTTACGTCTTCACGCTCGAACGGTTAGACGATAAAGTTTTGTATGGAGGTAGCTGACACCCGGGATTAATATAATTATATAGGCTACTTTTTATCCCGACATTCCCACGGGATCGACATTTATGCGGGTGAAACCGTGGGGTGCGGCTAGTATTTAATATTATAAATGCGAAAGTAAGTTTGTTTCTTTGTTACGCTTTCACGCTAAAACGGCTGAACGGATTTGGATGAAATTTTGCACACATATAGACCGTGACCTGGATAAGGACATAGGCTCCTTTACATTCTGGATCGCAGACGAAGTCGCAGGCAACAGCTAGTATTAAATAACGTGATTGAACAAGATGATGCGCAGCAGTGGGTGATTATGTTGCGTGGTTTGTTCTACGTATTTATTTCATATAAATATAAATAATTATTATTAGGTACATAAACCTTTTTTTTTGCCTTGCCACGATCGATTGAACTAAAAGCCGCGATCGGCGGGTTGGCCTCCCCTGCTATAGAGTGTATCTACTTTGAGTAAGCCTGAAACTAATAGGCTGGATCAGCTACCTTTCGAAATGTGGACTTTACAACACAAATAGTAGTTATATCCAATCCTAATACCTTCTCATCAAAAACTTTCGACTACATCTCGCACATCTGCTCACTGCGGTCAATTATAACTTTATTTAACCAAAGCAAGTTCTCAGTAATACTAATCGCAATAGTGTAGCTTCAGTTCTCAGAAGGATTTAGGTTTCAGTTTCTAATATCTGTACAAAGTCAATGTTTGCAAGGTGTATTTAGTTTTGAAATAAACTCAACCAACTCATAGTTAACCAATGGATGCACAGTGGTGAAGATGAGGTCTTGAGTTAAGTTGGCAAATAGTGCGGTGTTTGCATCTTGGGGTTGAGTTTACTTAGTTAACTGCGATTAGCTCACCCTTTGATATTTGATCTAATGCTATATCTGAAGGCTAATTCCCAATGATTTCAAAAGTACTAATTCCCGTAATTAAAAACGTTCAAAATCTAATCGCAATCTCATCTCAGCGACAATTAATGTCAAAAATGTAGGGAAATTAGAGGTATTTTTGACAGATTGACAATGAGACCAGTCTGTGAACTTTCATAAAATTACAAGAATTGTCCTTCTGGTAATTTCATCCATCACAACAGTGTGAATAATGTTTAATGTCATCACAACTCAGGTCCCCAAGATGCAGGTAACTAGTTAGTTTGGGGACCACCGTTCAAACAAACCGATTGTTAAGATAGTTACAGATAAAATAATTATGTAAGGACATCTTTGCAACAATGAACAAAAAATCATTTTCTATTCTTATTCTTATCAAGTACCATCTTTAGAGAACTTCGAATGTGAGGACTTTTTTTCTTTCTCAAATTAAGGGTGTCAGGGACATCAACGCGCAAACTGCTATCATGGATTCAGGACATGATTCTGAACGGTTCCCTATCCATTTGCATAAAATTTTAAGACTTAATATAACTTGACATACTTTTGTTTCTCCTAATTATATTTTTGCATAATATTATTTACATATAACAGCTTACGCATAATTTTTTTAAGCTTAATTTCTTTAATCCTAATAATGATTAAGCATAACATTCTAAAGCATAAATTTAGCATGCTCCATATTTATTTCTAACGACGTCAGGTCGATAGCGGGGCTGCTATTTCTGTCTGCAGGGTTTAAAGGAACCTAACCAAACGGAACCTCGGGGTGCCCTTCGCTCGCTCTTGCATCCTACGACGTCTAGTAGCACATTGAGTTTTTGAGACAATACTTTAATTTTAATTACTTTAGTTTAGTATTATGCGAATTAAATTTATGCCAAAACAAATTAGCCTTCAAGATAATTATGTCAATATAAACTGTATGGCCAAAAAATATGGCAAAGTATATTAGGAAAAAGAACATTATGCGAAAAGAAGGGATCCCTTCTGAACCCCCATGCATTGAAATTTTTCGTCGGCTATCAAAAAAAAAAATCTGAAAAATCTGTTGTTTCATAGTGTCAAAATGTATGGAACAGAAAAAAAAAAATTGCGCGTTACAGTTTTCGCATTGATTTCCCTGCCACCACGTATATTCGGATAAGACGATACGACGAGACAACGTCGTCGTCATCGTCTTATATATTAGTCTACCTACTTATTAATATTATATTACGTCTTACCTGAACATGGGGCCCTTGTCAAAGACGCTTTGCTCCCACAAGTAAGGCTTGTACGCCCCCACTTCATCTCGAGTGACCACTGACACCTCATATCGCGTTGGCCGACGCTTGATCTTAGCCGATACTCGGACTGCGAAGGATTTAATTATTCGATTACAAAAGTTTACTGAAGAGCTAACAAGGTTTGATGAATCAGTAAAATGCGATTGTGAAACAAAGGGACCAACACTTGTGAAAGTTTCTAAAAAAGAAGGTTATTCATAAATAAAAAAAGTTAAAAGTTCAATATAGTTGACTTACCTAGAATGAATGTATGCAAGAAGTGGCTCTTGATACAAGCCGGGGAGAACGCAGTGTTATCGGCTTCCAGGAAAACGACGCAAACTATATCGTTGCCTATATGGCGTTTCCTTTGTAATTTCTGAGGGTCATGTCTCTCATATGGCAGTAGAGTTGACACGTGGAACATGATTTCTATTCCTCTCCAGTTTGTGTATACGGAATACAAGCCAGTCAGATCGTGCACTGTGTCTAAACCGCCTTTATATTTGTCGAAACCTGCGAAAACAAAGAATCTAATTAGGATTACAGTCCATCTTGTTTTATTGTTACAATTCTGGGCCAGGTAAAGGAGGTTTTATTACCAGGGGAACCCCAAGAAAACAAACCATAGTTGCGAGTTAGCTGCTGTTTTATGACTGTTTCATTAAGGACCCAAATTGTTGTTTGCATTCAAACGACTTCTCGTTAAGAAGATTTGGCTAAATGGATAAGATGCTCATTTAATAATGGCTTTGCAATTAAAGCTTGGTCAGTCCCCGCAATTGTCGTACACAGGGTAAAAGGCTTTAATAAAAAACATGAAAACCTACCCTTAAGTCTGACTTTCTCTCCTAAAACTTGTAAGAACTCTTCGAACATCGGCGAGTTTTCGTTATTGTCCAGAATCTCTTCTTCTGTGTACTGGTTCTCCTTCACGTATATGACCCCGACTTTTAGCTCCGACTTTATAAACACCTGAAATCAGAAAGTTATTTCTTGTAAGTTAATATTTCCCACATATTCATCGCCGCTGCTGACATGATTTTTCATTTCAGTTTTCCCAATATTGTCGAGTACAAGTCACTCGACATAGATTAAGTTAGTAATTCAGCAGGGTACCTATCACGGATATCGAGTACCTATACATAACTATGAAAAGGAAAGGAAATTGTATCCTTTATTTCTTTTTAGAAACGACAAATGAAATCTCAAACATTACGACAAAAATATGTTAAAATAAAACTAATAATAATATATTTACACCCGGTTTAAAAAGATGGTAAAAATACAATTTAGAACAAAAAATGTTTTGCCAATCCTACTAATATAATAAATGTGAAAGTTTGTGAAGATGTTTGGATGTTTGTTTATTTATTTAAGGACAACCAACAAAGCATACACCAAAAATACATGTTAAAATACACATTATTATTATTACATTCTATAGTGTAGCCTTAAGTAAAGGCTGCCACGGCATGCATTGTTACACAATCACGCGTAAACCGTTGAACAGATTTAGATTAAATTTGGTATAGATATAGTTTGAGTCCGGGAAAGGACATAGAATAGTTTTTATCCCGATATTCCCACGGGATCGAAACTTCCGCGGGTGAAACCGCGGGGCGCTGCTAGTACTATTATAAGCATGCCAGTAGGCAACTGACATTAACATTTTTTGTCAATCATTCTTTTTCTTATCAAAGATAACCATTCGTAAACATCGTGAGGAAACTGGCATGTCCTAGAACCAAAAATTCGAAGACATGTTTGTGACATCTACCAAACCGCACTGGGACCGCGTGGTGGATTATGGCCCACTCCCTCTCACAAAGAGGCCCGTGTCCCAGCAGTGGGAACGTTATAGGCTGATTATGCAAAACTTTATTTTTGTGTCTATCTTTTCACCGGCAGTATCAACACTTTTCATTGTTTTAAGATGAAGAACTGTTTCATAACAGAAAAACATAGGAACAGCATTCCAAGCACAGATATAAGATGGTCCCAAGCTGAGATGAGCGCGATTTTCCCAAAAGCAGTGTTGTTATTCGCGAATTAAATACGGAGGGAGTAGAGATAGCAATTTATTCTTGCGTGGCGTCTTTGATCAGAATGCCGCCAGTCTTCGATCGGCAGGGGCCTCAGGGAGCTCGCTCATTATCTTTCCTATCTCAGTCTTTATACAATGATCCCTGAAGTGCCGCTATAATAAAAACGGCGTCCACTGATGTATTAGAACTGCTTGTAGGTTAAGCCCGAGTCTTGAAAGCAATTGTTTTGAAAGCTCCAGGTTTTTAATGTCTTCCTGGAGGCAGTTTCGAGAATAATGTAGCAGATGCCGTAGGCAATCAGGTATAAGAACGGCATTTCAAATGTATCGTGAAGTGCAGACAGAAGTTTCCATCGCTCATAAAATAATATTAAAAGCATTTAGATGTTTGCCTCTTCTCAATTACAAAATGATCAGAGCTTACCAATTTCGATGACAGACATAAGAAGAACCGTAATCCGGATTAATATGAATACTTTTTCGTCATCGAATCTATTTTCTCTGGGGACACTTCTCATCTATTGCGATGCGATCGAAGGGACGGAAAATTCGAGTAGAGTATCTGTGATCTTACCTTTATTTCCGTTCCCGGTTTTTCCTATCAATTGATAATGCCCGTGAATTTAATAAACTTATTTCCTTTCTTTTCTTATTTAATTTCTTCTCGATAAATATGTAGCAATCCGCCGTCCTGTCTGGTATCACCAACATTTGCCTCTCCGATATTCGAGATCATAAATATAATAAAGTCAGTAATACGCCCGTAGAATGTATTCGAAATACCTAGGTAATATTTATGCGAACACCGAAAAGAAGGGAGCGTAACAACTAAAAGCTTTTTGCTACTAATATGTTTTTTTTTCAAAGTTTACCAACCAGAGAAAGATATAGCATATTTAGCATATACTTTTACACTTTGCCAACTTTTCGGGAAAAAAATAGTGGTAGTCCTCTCAATCGTTCAGAACTTAAGACTCAGTGACTGGGGACGATTATGAACTTGTTTGTCTGTTTTTGTATCCCTAATTTACGAAACTTCTTCATTCCTATCGACGCTACAACTTTATTGATTATACTGTACATCAATGACGACATTCTAAAGATTTTTGGTTAAAAACTGTTATAATAGGTAACTACGAGTATCTCGAATGTTCATTGTTGAGGTACGGTAATAGGACCTCCAAAATTATACCTGATACCAACCTTATTTGTATTCTTTAATATTTCAATAACACTTCCAAGTGGGACTGTAGTTTCTGTCTATTGAATTATTTATTAGGGACCTGCTATTAGTGGTTCAGAAAGCCTAATTAATATTTGAGTGGGTTCAATACGTGTCTATTCCAATTGATTGACAGCAGGTCAAAAGCAAGTTGTGGGCGACACGAAACTCCACTTTATTTTACACAAAATAGAGTGAGAATTGATAATTGTTTATTTAGATGGAGATCCCTTAGTATTTCAGAAATGTTTTAGTGAACATTGTGATTATTCAAGAAGCGTAGAGGTGTTCAAATCCTTTAAAAATAAACTTCTAATTTATTGCGTGTTGTGGTGTTGACGCACAAACGGTAATAAATTGCATTTTTAGGCCACATTTTCTGAAGTAAAATTTAGAGGAATTGAAAATCTATTTTATAACACCGCATATATTTGTTTCATAAAACTTATAGGATCCTTGGTAACAACTACTTCACCGTGTGCCCGCATACATCAGACTCCAATATTTCACCTCACAGTAACAAAACACAGACTAGACGAACATTTCGTCTGATGAGAACACATTTTACTGCCGTTCTACTACCTAATAAAGGAGACATAAAGTACTGTACATACCTAGTCGCTATTCTCCGGTACATATTATATTCGCTGCGGGTCACAACTCAGGAGTACTTTATGTTGACTTTACAAATACTTTTTGTATCAGTGAATTGTGTATGTTAAAATAGTTTAGCAGAAATTGCATATAAAATGGAGGTGAGAAGTGGATAGAAACTGTCTGACGTAATAAAGATGATGTCATGCTGATGCATGTTACGATACAGATGGGGAATGTTACATGGTATGTATGTTTAAGAACGATAGTAGGAGATAATTATAATGTTCTTGGCAAAGTGCCAGAAGAGATTATGATAAAAGTGACGCATCTCCGAGGGAAAAAAGTCGTCGAAAACCAATGAAAGCTTTATCGAAGATTTTAAATCTGTCTAAACCGACAATTCGATGTGACAAGGAAGATAATAAGGATATTATGAATTTTAAAACGAAAGTTAGAGGTGCTGTCAACAAAAGCGATTTGAATTTTCGTTAAAAGTTTCTTGAAGATATACATTTTGTGAATATAAGTTAAATTTGTTATACAGGTGACTGTAAGGTTAAGGGGTGGGTTGATGTGATCCACTATTGTAGGGACAATTGTAAAAGAAACACATTTTATGACGTCGTTAACGTTTTTACGGAGAAAAAGCAGAGATAAGGTACGGTGAGGGAGAAACTGAGGGTAGCTTAATGTTTCCGTGCAAAGCTTTTGAAAATTGATCCTAAATGGTGTCATGAAGTAGTAGTTTCGTTGACTGGCTTTTGTAATCTTAGAATTTTTATTGGAAGTTAGATAATAAGGTTTTGTAGCACCAAGAAAACAACGAGGAAGAGTACCATCAATACGAAAAGAAGAAGAGCACAGGGCAATTCATTTATTGTAAAATGAGACTAAATCTGGATTAGAAAGGATAGAGTTTAATAAAACGACATTTAAGATTGTAATTTGATTTTTGAGAGATCCAGATGTTTGAAAGCAGTGTAGTCTAGATACATTGCAACCAAATCGACTGGCATCGACAACAGTTTCCATCATTTAAACCCATTTAAGGATGCTTCACTTCCAGACTTTCTATAATCAGATAACCAAAGCCAAAGAGTCCGGAGATCATAAATCATTCAGGTGGAAGTGGCCGTCAACATCGATATAAAACAATCTTTTCCAGAAAAATAGCGAATAGTTTCGTAACGTTTGGTCCGACTCCTTGTCAAGCCATCCATGTCAGGCTGTATTACTTTATTTCATGTTTTCGGTCAGATTAAGTTATAGTTAAGGAAAAGTTACAGACGTTTTTCTTATTTACAGGTTTCAATCAAGAAGAGTGTGTAGGAGAACAGAAGATTGAAACGCTATTATTAATAGTGTTCGGGCTTTTTTGGAAATAGATAGGTGCCTAGCAGTGATAGAATTTGTTATTCGCTTTGCTACCCTTGAAATGCCTAAAAATGTTGAAAGTTCGCCCAAAGTCAAAGTCAAATCATTTATTTCGAATAGGCACATAAAAGACACTTTTGAACATTAAAATTGATAATAATGGGCTAATGATACACTATTCAGTTATTTAATTTAGAGGCTTAGTATGTAGATTATTGTAGCAATCCCCTGAAATGTTTCTTTAGATATTATTTAAGACAATAAGTCTGAGTCCCTCAATTAATTTTGTGTGCCTAAAGTACAGAGGAATACATAAATATTTTTAACTTTTACGAAATGTCGTCCTTTTGAGGTAAGTTACTTTTTGTTTGCTCTCCGTTAAGAAATGGTTTTGAGCTTTTAACATTAAATTAGGTATTCCATTCAGTCTTTAATAGCCATAGTTACGGTAAACAAATTAGAGCTTCGTTGTGGTTCGAATAAACAGAAGGCTCCGTGCATTGTACCTATTGTATTGTATTAACGGTATTGAAAAACAAAAGATCCTAGGGCATTGCATAGTTGGTAAATCACTATGCATAAGTACCTATTTGATGAACTTAAGTCATAATCATCATCTGCCTAGCCTTTTCCCAGATATGTTGGGGTAAGCTTCCAGTCTAACCGAATGCAGCTGAGTACCAGTATTTTACATCGAGCGTCTGCTTATCTGACCTCCACAATACTGGGTAATGCGATACCCCTTGGTAAGACTGGTTCAGACTTTCGGGCTTCTGATACCCGTAACGACTGTCCACATCCACGAATGACAGCCGGGACCAAAGGCTTTACGTGCTTTTCGAGGCATGGAGGGTCTTGGTATGTGAAGATAGATGGTCACCCATCCACGGACCAACCGCGGCAAGCGTAGCTTAACCTGATCGATCGACCCGTGCGGCTGTTATTATTTAGCCACAAGATGATTATTATTTGATGAACTTAAGTACTGAGGAAATATTGATTGGTGAGTTGAATATGTGATAATCTTCATTATCATTCTCCTGCCCTTATGCCGATTTTTATTTAGGGCTGGCGCAACGTTTTTTCTTCATCTCGGCAGTTGAGTAGCTGGTAATATGGGCATAATAAACTTTGATTAGAAACAATTAGTTGGATATTTAGACAAGAATTAGCATATTTCATACAGCGTTAAATTCATTGCGATAAACATCAATGGCGATAAACGTCATAGAGAGAGCGTATTTTTTACTACGGTGTGATGTACGCAACGTAGACATTCTGTGTATTTTTATAGAGTTAGTGGTATAGTAATAACCTTGAATAACTTTTACATAATTTAAGGGCGTCGTCCACTAATACTGCCTTGCCTTAAAATTATATAGTTGGTTTTGTAATTAAAAGTAACACAGCTAATTAGTCTAATTATGTACAATGGGTTGCCAGGGAATTCGATTTATTTGACAAATGACATATCTTTATGTAAGTATAAGACTACGCTTAAAGCAGACGATAAGATATTCTTCAATAAATTACCTACCATTATCTTTCCGATATGGTTAGGTTTAAAAATAAATATTTTGTGTCGGGTAAAAACATTGAACATTTTCGAATTTCTATTTTATTTGCAGGGATTAAGCCCCCATTCACTGTTTTATTTAAAAGCCGACATATACGGTGAATTCTAAATGTAAATGACAGACAGGGACGGGCCGATCTCAAAAAACTTCCGACTTACGAGTATAAACGTACGAAACACACTTAATGAAAATTGGCAGTTCACTGGATCGAACAAACTTGCCTAACAACCATATACACACAAAATTGAATCTTTTGATCCAGATTTTTACGTGCATTTTCCTTCTATATGTGTAGAGGATCTCAGTAAAGATACTGACTTTTAAAAAATACGTTTATTTGAAGGTGGAAGTTTATTGTATCGCTTTATAACGGTAGTGGTTGTTTGGGTTTTGTTTTCGCTTTTCATAATTCGTTTATTTCAAGGTAACTTAAGTGATTTATAGGTTGTTATTGTTTGGCTAACGTAAAGGTAATCTATCAGTTTCGTGTATACAATTGCACCAAGTAGTCAGAACTATTGTTTAATAGATTTTCTTCACAATAGGAAAGTGTAGGTTAGCCGAGGAAATCTGTGCCAAGTTTTAGTGGATATTGAAGAGAAGGGGATTATTGTGAATTATCGCGCGAAATGCTTTCTTTATTTATATTATTCTTTTGGCGTACTGCCATAGGTCTCCCTTGCCTTATGCTATCTCTGGGGCTTATTCATAAACGTTGGTTAAAGTTAAGAGACGTTTAAGCGTCTCTACATATGTATTAAGGATTTAAGTAACGTTTATGATTAAACCCGACTACTTATATTCTTACTTTTATCTCAATATATAGTCAAAAGCACACTCGATTAATAACGTCTAAAACTGAATGATTCACACAAATACCTTTGTATTTACTTTACAATGTAAGGGAACCCTCTGAAGTTTACTTAAATGGCTGGTTGTCTCGCTCAACTTCAGAGTAATGAGTTACGTTCCGCACACTAACTTGCGTTTCCAATCCAAAGTTACTACATTGCCGCGTAATATTTTAATGTGTCCCATCGTACAGCATTTCATGCGAGGATGAAGTTTGTGAGGGAGGAGTTGTGTCTAACTTGTCATTACTCCATTACTGTGATTAGCTCGAGCTATGGAGAGGCACGTTCCCCCTTGGGTGTACAAGAAGAGCGCCGATAGTCGTCCCCCTACGCACTCCACGTTCTCCTCGTCCTCGCGACTAACGGGCCTCATCAATGTTTCACGGCAGTAACCGGCGGGATCGTTTATTCGTAATTGGGAACTGAAAAAACAATCGCAGCAAGGAAAAGGTTTTACTGCTAATTTACTTGCGAACCTGAGTTCGCTTCGGGCTGAATGCGAAATAAGATAAGATGGGTTTTGGTCGTAATTTTCTTCAATGTTTGTTTTGTCGACTGTGTGTGCTCATCCTTACCTTTAGGTTCGCAAATAGATACGCCACGTGTACGTAATCTACCTAAGTACCTATTGTGTACAATGCTTAACTGTACGGAAAGTTTATGTCGACATGTGATTAAAGTGTATTTTCGATACTAATATAGCGATGTACGAACATAAATACTTCAAAACATACATGAAGCCTGAAAACATAACACACCTTTTTTTGGGCAGTCGTGTAAAAAACAAATGTTTTAATGAAATTCTAAATCTGAAAGCGAAAGCTAGCAGTTTTATGTAGTTATTCAAACGGACATAAGCCCATGTTGTGGTTATGATAATTCTACTTTCAACTTTCATTAAACGAAGCTTTTGCATGACAGGCCGATTTTGGGGCTTTTTTTTTTTTTTTTTTTTTTTGCGGATGGGAAATCATCAAATGACCCCTCCCGCTCTGGGTTTTGGGTTTTGGGGCTTACAAAAGCATTTTTTAAATTGAATCACTGTAATTTTGTGGACAGAGTTTTGCCCCATTCTTTTTCATGTAAACGACATCTTCGGATGTGAATTCGGAGGTTGGTATTCGAAAATAACATTAGTACTGGTTGTCCCTTCTAATTCTTTTATCAAAAACAAGCGGTTATGTTCATTCGTCATTTGTTTTTCTTTCCACAAAGCACCTACGTTTTGCGCGTGAGTTCATTAGTAAACTAAGGACAAGAACAGTGGTTATACTAAATAAAAGTAATCGAAATTATAAGTAATGAATAATCATAATTATAATAATCAAATAATCATAACACATGTCAAGTGCACAAACCATGTTCCGCCGATAGGCATACAAAATCCAAGTTAAAGTTATAGTAAACTTAAACATTAAAACAAAAAAGAATACATGCAGTCGTTATAAACGAATTAAAAATGTCAGAAAAAAAAAACATATTAATAAGCATGTCAAGTCATAAAATTGTCATAATAATATAAGGAAAATGTCATGAATGTCAAAAGATTTAAAAAAAAACACTGTTATACATTATAAAAAAAGAGAAACATAAAAAAATAAAAATTCTTCAAAATTTGTCATCCATATACTCCTTGACTGAATAATATACCTTATAATTTAGTAGCTTAAAGAGCTCGCTTTTGAATTCATTATTATTCTTACAATTTCTAATATGACAAGGTAGTTGGTTATACAATTTTGGTGCCATTGCATAGACACTTTTATATGCAAAAGCAGTTCTTGTGATTATTGTTTTCAACTTATCTGAGCGACGTTGACTTTCTACATGACTAAACAAGTGTATATTGGTTTTTACAAACATCAGAACCTCATAGATATACAGTGAAGGTACTGTCAGAATATTTAAATTCCTAAAGTGTGACTTACATGTATCTGTTGTTTTTAATTTGCAGATGGCTCGGATGCATCTTTTTTGTGCCAAAAGCACGGAGGATATATTTGAAGCATTACCCCAGAATATAAGTCCATACCTCAATGTGGAGGCTACATAACCGTGGTATGCCGTTAAGAGGGCTGTTTTGTTTGCAATTTTACCTAGCATATATAGGGCAGAGAATCGGTAAAGTTTCAAACAAACACTATCAATTTGAGTTTTCCATGACATATCATTGTCAATGTGCAATCCTTAAAAACCTTTGTAGTGTTTGTTTCTAGTACTGCGTCTCCTTTGTATCTAATTTGGTATTGTGTTTGTTTATTTTGTCGAAGTTTAAAGTCCATTATTTTGGTTTTTGTTAAATTAATTTTAAGGTTGTTAGCATTTAACCATTCTATGATTGACACCAGGTTAGTGTTTATATCTAACTCAATTTCTTTAAAATTACCCTGGTCGAAAACAATAGTGCTATCGTCTGCAAATAAGCACATCTGATGACTGGTTACTTTGGGGAAATCGTTTATGTAACAGATAAAAAGCAATGGACCTAGGACAGTGCCTTGTGGCACCCCATACAAAATTGTTCTCGTACTTCAGGAGTATATTGTTTCAGTTTTTGTCTTAATATTTACTTGGCTGATCTGAGTAAGCTGTTTTCTACCTTCTAGATACGATTGTATGAGGTCAAGCAAATTACCTCTGATACCGTAGCTATAGATCTTCTTTAATAGTATTTTATGGTCAACGTAATCAAAAGCGCGGGTCATGTCCATATACATTGCTACAGCCTGTTTTCTGTTGTCCATGTTATGGTGTATCTTTTTAAGGAAGTTGTCATTCATTCATTCACTGACAGGCAATTCACAGCCTAATGGTCTTAAAAAAGCTTAGAATTTTATTACATGCTTCTTGTGATAAAATTCTAGCTTTTTTTAACGCCGCTATATTTATTGAACCTAAGGTCGTATTATACCTCACCTACACAAGTAAAATAAAATTGAAGACACTTCAAGCCAACACACATTAAAACCTCCTCTCGCCAACTCACCTGGTCAAGTTTAAGCAGTTCCTCCGGGGTATCAGGCAGCTGCCCCAGCATCAGCGGCGGGTTGATGTTGACCTCTTTGCCCAGGGATCGTACCACCTCTTCACGATTGTACCGATCCGCAAACACGCAGGAGGCCGGTATTAGTCCGTGGACTGTATAGCTTATAGCCCGGACTAAGATCCTGGTGGAGAAAAAGTTATGTTAAGTAGAGGACTTGGGTTGAGATGAAGGGTACCTCGGGAGCTGGTTCGAGGTAGCGCGAGCAATAAGTACAGACGCCAGCGCATCAACCTACTACAATCTCTCAAATTTCTAACTTTATCACTACTTCATAAGGTGCAAATTTGACAGTTTCGGGTAGCTTGATGTGCTGGCGTCTGTACATAGTAACGCGGTTGAACTAGAAAGGCAATTTTCCCAATCTATTGGAATAAAACAAAGTCAAGTTAGTTACACCATTTATAACTCAAGAACGGCTGGGCCTAGTTTTATGATCTTTGATTTGTTAGATTTTTCTCCGCCCCTAATAGCAGAATAACCATGAAAACATGGGGAAAATTCACGAAACAAAAAATAAAGAAAATAATTCATTTTCTCATATATTCGTTCTTATTCATTCTGAGGCGGTACGATACGAAGTTTGCCGGGTCAGCTAGTAGTGAGACAAAGTGGACTAGGAAAAATAATAGTTTACTCTACATTTGGGCAAATTAGGTGCGAGTGTTTTTAAGGATTTCACAAATACTCGTAGAACCACTATCATGTAATTTTTTCTTTTTCTCCAATTAACATAATAGAGATTACAGATGAATCTCTCCTTAAAATCTCAATATAGCTAGGTAATTTAAAGTACCTACCCTATACAGGACAGTTGTACCTACTATTGAGGTAGTACGCGAGAAGGGAACTCTTGCTTGTTAAACCTTAAAGTTCCCACTTCCGGCATCCTTTAGAAATTCAATGAGTCTAAACCTACGCTTTAGCGACTATATAGGTACCTAAGTATGAATGGAATGATCCATTATTTTTCGGAAGTTTGTATCTCAATTTTCTTAATATGAAAAGGTTATAAGCATAGTATGGTTGGTTTATACAGCATGTATTAGAAAGGTGTGGTCAACATTAAGATCTGATAAATGTTGTAGTTCACAGATAATTTCTATTGAAAGAATTTGAACTATTATTGTAATTTGTAGGGCTCTTACGGACTAGAGAAGACATGTTAATTTTATACAATATACATAGTGTTAAGAATTTGTTAATTATCATACCCCATAGGTACCATATTATTAAAAGAACGAACAGTTTGTCAAGAATTTCACTGTTACATGAATGTAGATAGGTAGAGAGAACATTGTACGTACATACACCTATAAATAAAACGTGCCAAGTCGGTCGTGTATATTTTAGAGCATATCAATGGGCATATCAATAAAGTTAACTTGTATCCGCTATGAGTATCCAGAACCGCCAGTGAGTAAACTGCTGTAACCACCGCACTGGATAATCTATAACTAGACTAATAATAAAGCTGAAAAGTTCGTTTGTTTTTTAGGGTACCGTACCCAAAGGGTAAAAAGGGGCCCTATTACTAAGACTTCGCTGTCTGTCCGTCTGTCAGTCCGTATGTCCGTCCGTCCGTCTGTCTGTCACCAGGCTGTATCTCAAGAACCGCGTTAGCTAGTCGGTTGAAATTATCACAAATTATGTATTTTTGTTGCCGCTATAACAACAAATACAAAAAAAAAAATATTTAAGGGGGGCTCCCATACAACAAACGTGTTTTTTTCTTCGTGTGCGAGTCCGACTCGCACTTGGCCAGTGTTTTGTTTGTTTGAACGCGCTAATCTCTGCAACTACCAATCGGATTTAAAAAAAAACTTTTTGCATTTGATAGCCCAATTCTTGAGGAAGGCTATAGGCTACATCACGCTAGAACCCTTAGGAGCCGGGCATAAATAAAAAAAGCCAGAAAGAACGTTAAGCAAAAACTAATACTTACACCCCCTTAATAATAAACGTATTATATCAGATGAATAGTTACACACCGATTTCTCTCTCTCAGTCGTCAGTAATTTATCTTTCGAAAGAAGAAGACAAAGCGTTGTGTAACTATACAGACGCTATACAACGTTTATTAGTAAGGGGGATAATGGCTACTATGAAGGTTCTGTGAAACTTATTATACTACATAAATTATGTAAATACCTTCTAATTTCGCTAGTTGATTTTAAAATACTTACTACTTACTACAAGTTTATCAAACTGTTTCTGAATTGAGTATTTGGAGTTGAGAACTTTTCAAACTCTACCTTAACATTACTTAAGGTGACTCCTTCAAGACTGCCTCGTTGTTCAGTGGTCGCAGGCGTTACTGCTGAGCATGAGGTCCTGGGTTCGATTCCCAAGTCGGGCAAAATGTTATTGGGTTTTCTCACTAGCCGGAGTCGGGATTTGTGCCCGATTGATGGCAAATAGGTTCATCATCTACCTAACCTTTCCCAACTATGTTGGGGTCGGCTTCCAGTCTAACCGGATGCAGCTGAATACCAGTATTTTATATGGAGCGACTGCCTATTTGACCTCCACAACCAGTTACTGGGTAATACGATACCCCTTGGTAAGACTGGTTGTCAGACTTTCGGGCTTCTCACTATCCGTAACGACTGTCAAAGATTCATGAATGACAGCCGGACCAACGGCTTAACGTGCTCCCGAGACACGGAGGGGTCTCGGTATGTAAAGATGGACCCATCCACATACCAACCGCGGCAAGCGTAGCTTATCCTGATCGATCGACCTGTGCGGCTGTTATTATTTAGCCACGGGCCCCTCATATGATGATGATGGCCAATAGGTTCATGTCCTATTAAATGGGACATAAACACAACTGGAGAAATGTGGGTGTATTATAGGTACCTACACCTGTGCCTAACCTTTTGGGGATTACAGGCGTGATGTTATGTTATGTTATTCCTTGAATGTAGCCCGCGAAATTGAATAGTTATTCCAAAGAAATTTTGAATTTCGCAGGCTTTCAACTTAAGTAATGCTTTAATAATTAATGCTCAATTTCAAATTCTCAATTCAGAAGCCACGTATGAGTGATTTAAATTTAGGTGAGTCACCTTTCTACCTACACTTTTCATTCCTCTTTCATACAACTTGGAACAAAAATACACAGACTTATGAAGTAAGGTCTACACATTCTGTAACTAGTTCAATAGCGACAAGGGCTAAGTGTCGATTCAGGGAAACGGGTCACCGTTCTTGAGGGTTGTTTAATATTTGCTCACTGTTGCATTCCTGGTAAATAAAGGTAGGTACGTTTTATTATGTTGGCAATGTTTTAAGACTGGGTTGGCCCGTACGGTAAACGAAAAGTCGTTTTTATACTTGGCACATTTTTTAAAGGTTGTCTCTGAAATCCCTGAATCTGATGGAATTACACAGAAATGCTGTTTGGCGACAGAAACATGGGAAGTAGATAGATTCTCCTTAGTGAGACTCGTCAAAAAAGAGATTTGTACCTACTCCCTACCTACTAATATTTAATCTTTTCATAGATAGCCGGGGTAATTTTCCAGACCCCGCCACTAATTTAACTGTTTTTCGATAATGATAATTACGGTAACATTTTCTAGGTAATTACCACAATCTATACATTATTTCGGTCTAGCAGACAGGCTACACAAATACGAACTAAAAGCCTGAAACTATAAAACATTTTACAAACGTTTTGCAAAAGCCAACAAGTATTAAGCTGGGATAATCACATTCGAGCCATAACCAGAATTTGGTTTACAGTCGCATTAAAATGAATCGTAGCTTAACGTTTTGACTGAAATGGTTTTTCGACAAATTGAACGGTCTGACCAAAGAGGTTTTGGTCCATCGAAAAAGGCAAACTATAGATTCTCTATGGTTGCTAAAATCTCAGGTATCCCATAGTATATAGCTTTAGCTACAAGGATCTTTAGAAGCGTGATAAAAATCGGAACTAACGCCGTCATTTTGTGTTATCAATACATTCTACGTGTTTACTATACTAATAGCGCGTCCCTGCGAACGTCATTTGAGCACCGAAAGATCTTTGGTAACCGCTGGCCCGGAACATTAAGGGCTAAGGAAGGAACACGGGTGGGTTTTAGTCAGTAAGAGTCTGACACTCCCTTCCGCTCCACCCAGAGCGGGAGGGGTCATTTGATGATTTCCCATCCGCAAAAAAAAAAAAAGTATAGTAATTGACGTTGACGCGCAACCTTCGTTACCATGGAGTCAGAACATGATTCTGAACCACGAAAATTTCCAACGCATGAGGCGTTGGAAATTTTCGTCAGTTTAACCTTCAAGCAGGCGCGCGGCGTCCGTCGAATCGACTGCATTCGATACGTTTTCGTTTTTAATATCATTATTTGTTGTCGCATGTATTTCCCATCCCTAGTAGCCTGTCATTGTTTCACTGTGCACGAAATAAACTGTTTACCTCCCCTCCCCGCACCCTCCGGAGTACAGATCGCATTTGTTTTAGTCGCGGCGCAGGCGTCGAAAGCACGCAAGCACGCGAAAGTTAGAGGTATAAGAATATTTATAATGCCAAATTGCTTACTATCCAAAGAAACTTATATATTAATATATATTATTTTGATTTTGTAATTTTGTTTTATGTCCTAACGTAATGATAACGTAATAAATACAAAAAAAATAATGATTATTAAATAATTAGTGTTTTAAATCCCTGAAATATCCCATACGTCTTTATTGGTCGCGACCGCTAGCGTTACAAAATACCGCGTGCCCTCTTGAAGGTAAAAAAAAATAGATGTTCCACACATTTTGAGCGCGTAGTTTTTCTAGGAAAAAGCAGTTTTTTTTTGAAAACCGACTCTAATTTCTACGCTTGGGGGTCTAGGACTAGTTTGCGCGTTGACATCCCTGCCATATATAGTACAGAGGACACCTGCGATTTTAGTGCGAGCAATCTGCAGGTATTCAACACATCAGCTTTGTACAACTCTACAGCTAGCAAACTGCTTGGCAGCCAGCGAACTGATTGGCAAAGATGTGAATCTGAATCTGCTTATTATACATAATGAAGGTATTTACCAAACAAGGTGGCTCCATTTTAAGTCTGAAACAACCTTATGTCCAACACTGAAAGCCAGTAATGTTGTAATGACTGATAATTTGGTTTTTTGGGCTTCACTATGCCTGTTCGTAACTGCCACATCAAAATGTCTCATACGTGTGTTGGATCATTTGGTTCCCTACAAAATGGTTGAGCTGGATGGTGCTAATCCACGCGTCATGTTCGTGAACGGGCGTCGTTGGTTGAAACTGGTCGTCTTTTTTAGATTATTTCTTATTTGCATTATTTACACTGTTCTCACGTGTAGAAGCAACAAGAATAATGTACCCAAGATTTTGTAATATTATCTTGATTTAAAAGAGTGTCCTTGGAGTTTTCTGCCTGTTCTTCAATCTACGTTTTGGAATGGGCAAATACCACCAACTTCCTATCTGACCGAATCTTTGACATTTCAAAAGTGTTTGTAAATGTTTTAATTGAAATAAATGATGTGCAGTTTGAAAACCATTAAAAGCTTATAATATCTTGTTCATGTACTAGAAAAAAAAAATACTAGTTTTGCTCCAAACTAACATTCTGCTTTGTATGCTGTGGATAACAGTGTGAGTCGCACATATGTATTATGTACTTGTCTTATGTTAACTAAGGTCAAAGTTGCCTGACAAATGCGTAACTACTACTAAGTACACTTTCATTCACACTCTACTTTAACACTCAACCACTTCGGCTCCGCTGTGCCGTAGCAACAACCCCAGCAGAGCAAGAGCAAACATAATTATAATTATCACCAGCTCAGTAGTAATTTGTTGACTCGAGATAATGGACACGGCGAAATTAAACTAGTAATAGCTAGGGACTGTCATTTGTTCTGGCTTTGTTTGGTTGTAATTAGGTTAACTGCCCCGCTCCACTCATTTCCTCAGTTCGGGTATTTTTTGTAATTTCCGTTGTAAGGGTGTGTAGTTTCCGGGTGGTTCAATTTCAGGGTTTGATTTGGGAGCTTATTAATACTTACTGCCAAAGTTCAGCGGGTAATTGTGTAACACACTATCAGTAGCAATGGCTTTTATTTTCATTTTCAACAACATTCATTGCGATATTTACGTTTTTGCGCTGACAAATTTTTCGTACTTATGAAGTAATGGATGAGCTAATCCTTCAAAATGATTCAGATTGAGATTGATAGTGTTTTACGCAATTAAGGTGCTGGTTAAGAATCTGAATGACGGCCTTTTTATGAGCTGACTACTTTTACCATTAACGTATAACGTTCAGTGCACAGCAGCTACCTAGGTAGGTACAGCCAAACTAATTTACTTTATGGTCTTTGCTAAACTACGAAGTATCGTATAACTAGGTAAGAGCATTATCTAATGCTGATCAAATTACTAATTTGATGCAAATCGGTCAAATTACATGTCAGTCACAATAAATATCAACAATGAACAAAACAAACAATAACAACAACAATAAAACAATAATCAACATTTTGATCAAATTAGCTCTAATTATCATTTTTCTATTTCTCAGATTAATTGTATTGCACTAGCATATTGATGGCTTAGTATTCAATGAACGAATGAATGAGTAATGGAATGAAAGCATCTATCGGGGTTAATGGCTTCATAACCCCGAAGGTAGGTAAAGTCTATTAGCAACACTCGTTGATAACTACTGAGTAACCATGGATAAATATGTGAGTAACCAAACACGCTTGTAATTTTACAGAATTGGTCGGAAAATGCCTATGAATTTCCATCAGAATAGTTACATTGGCAGGTATTCAGGACTATTATGTAAGTATATGTAAGGATAATTATGTAAGTATATTTCTACGGTCTCAGCGTAAATTTTCCTATGAAACATGGGTCTCCCCAACGTATAAATCTCGATGATTGATCGCTAACCACCACGCCCGGCAGTCACATTAGGACTGCCAAATAATTTTATCATTGTTCAAGTGGATTCTGATACCCATGTCGTGGCTTATAACGAGACCCTCGAGAAGCCAGGGCGCGACCTACTCGCAGCTGGGGACTCACGGCACGCCACAACGACAATAGGGAAGCACCTATTCATTATAAAATTAATTTGTCACGACTTATGGGGCACACGAGTCAAAATGACACTATTTGTCATTTCCTCCCCAGTTATATCAACCGGTCTAATAAAATTCTAGATTATAAGCATTTGATACAAGCCCACTCTACTCTGAATCCACTCACTATGCTCATTGGAATTCTAAGAAAATCAATGTTTCCAAAGGAATTCCTCGGTGGGTTTTTAGGGTTCCGTACCCAAGGGGTAAAAACGGAACCCAATTACTAAGACTCCACTGTCCGTTTGTCTGTCTGTCTTTCACCAGGCTGTATCTCATGAACCGTGATAGCTAGACAGTTGTAATTTTCACAGATGATGTATTTCTGTTGCCGCTACAGCAACAAATAATAAAAATAAAACGAAGTTAAAATTTAAAGGGGTTTATAAGAAACGTTTTTTTCGGCGTTTTATGCCTTGTGGTACGGAACCCTTCGTGTGCGAGTCAGACTCGCACTAGGGCGGTTTTTTTAGATATTCAACAGTCAATTATTCGACAATCATTATTAACATAAAGTTACATAATGGAAATAATGTTTTCAAGCAATTTTATTATGCTTGAAAACTTAAATTATAGGATGGCCATGAGTATGATGACACATAACGTAGAACAAAGGTAGATACGAGGACCACCAGCTTCTGAAAAAAAAACATAGACTAAGGCAAAATCTCTTTATGGAAATGAACTCCGCAATTAATGAAATCTTCTACATAAAATGTATAATTACGTAAGCTTAGTTAATCTTAGCGATGAATACGTATATTTTAATTCTGTGGAGCCAGCCTAAAAATTTTAACAGCCAACATTTTTAATTAAATGCTCCCGTTGTCTCGCCGTTTCAGTTTTCCTATGACATGACAGAGAATAATGAAAATGCCGGAATTTACGGTGAGCAGCTGAGGAATCTCCCTGCGAGCAATTCCTATGTAAAAAGGAGACATTTTTGCGGCGTGTCTTGATTTTATTTGATGTAGTGTTTTGTTCTTTGTAAGCTCAGGGCTCAGCTCGCTTTACTTTGACACGAATTTATTTACCAACTAGCTGCGCCCCGTGGTTTCACCCGCATAAGTTTAGATCCCGTGGGTATATCGGGATAAAAGTAGCCTATATGATAATCCAGTGTGTCAGCTATCACCAAATTTTATCAAAATTGGTCCAGCCGTTTGAGCGTGAAGAAGTAACAAACATATAAACACACCCCCACCCACACCCCTCCCCCCTCACACTACAAACTTTCGCCTTTATAATATTAGTTGTGACTACTCCCGGTTTTAGACATATTCTACTCGAGAAGAAAACGGTGACAACTAAACACATTTTTTTGATAAAAAAATTTGAACTTGCAGTTGAACGTGTATTCGAATTTCCACGAACAAGAATGAAAAATTCGGGCAAAATATTACACTTTTCCAACACGTTCGTTCCGTGGTCCCTAAAATGAAATCACCTTGATTGACAATAAAATACGAGGTTCAGTTCACTAATAAAGGGAAATTCTGGAGTAAATGAAAATTTCGATGGGCTCTTCATTTTAACTGGTCTGGTCTACCAGATTTACATTTTGAAGAACTCTCTAGTAGTTACGCAAATCCTTACACCTACTTTACAAGATTATTAAAGTTAGTGGACGGTAGAAGGTGCGTTGGCAGACCAACAGCCAGATGGGTTGGACGAGCTACAGAAGGTAACAGGAAAGACCTGGATGATACTCGAACATACCAGGGTAGCATGGCACAAAAGGGAGGAGGACTGTGCTCAGCAGTACAGTGCAGTAGCAGTGTGTCCACAGCAGTAGGTGGACCAAGGCTGGCAATTGTGATAATGATTATACCTTCTTAGTCTACAGCTAGGCAGAAAACTAAGTATTATACCTTGATACCATAGACATGAGGCAGTTCACGTCTAGCATTAGATTGCGTAAGACTGAGTCTACATTCAAGCTGGTAAAGAAAAAAAAGTGTGCAGTCGGGGGACCCCCGTCAGGAACGAAGTCCCATACGCACGCACACACAAAGGGAGAGAAAATGGCACAATGGTGACGATTTCTACAAGTTTACTTGTACCACAAGCCGCGTTATAGAACTTTGTTCCAAAAAACAATTTGAAAAACAAAAGCATTTTATTTCTAAGGTTTTATAGTACACCGCTTATGGATCACAAAACAATTATTTGTATTCTATATACGTTAGACAAATGTTTCTATTTTGTATGGCTTTACTATAAAGCTTTATAAATTGCTGATGAGATCATCTAGATTCGCCACAAGAATGTAGGTAATTATAATAACCTCGGTGCAGCTATTATTGAAGTAGACAGCCTATTTTAAGATCTCTTGACAGCTGTCTTATAAATATTAATACGATGAGCGAAAATATTTTTGATGGAGAAAAAATTCTGGATGTTTTTAACGAGTATCGTTCGCGAAGTGGCGCCTGTCAAGACTAGAGCTGAGTTTTGTAATGTCAAAATAATTATTACATTTTTGTATGCTTTGCTGTTATATCTACATCGGAATAGAATTCTTAAATGTTTTTCAAGGATAGTTAGTGTCAACTAGATTTTTTATGTTTTACGCTACGGGTTTGCAAAACGCTGTCATACGTGTTTTCACAAAAAAAAAAATAAAGATAAAAAATCAACCGCTACCATCACATGGGCGTAAGGTGAAAAAATTATTCACTGTTCATTACTTTTCTGTTATACAATACTTCTTGTAGTAACGAAACGGCCAAGCCTCATATTTTGACTAAGGTGTAGAGTTTGTGAAGTTAAGGCTTGTAGAGTCAAGACTTAGAAGCTTGGCTCTACATGAGATCTGATAACTTTTTGACAGGGCGAGCCATATGGTCTCGTTTTACCAACATTTTACATCAAAATGTTTCTGGTGGGTTTGTTTAACTTGAAATAATATCAATTTGAAACATAACTTTGAATAGACTTTACATAAACTCACGCCTTCTTCCCATGGGGGTAGGCAGAAACTACAGAACGCCACCTGCTACGACGCTTACATAATCATTTTGCCTCGGGTACGTTCATACATCTTAATCTACTTACATTGTTAATAGTAGATATTGTAGTTGACCTAAAACCTTCTAAATGAACGAAGTTATTAATATAACGTGAGACTACCACGAACTCGCGGAGTAAGCGTACCGTAAATTCGAACGATTTTAGAATTCTACTAAGTTATTTGACTTTATTCATATCTATGGGTGATACTAATAATTGTGCTTGTCACAAAAAAATCAACCAAAGTGCCAGTTGAATAAATTTAGGCCTAGTATAGTTCTTGAAAGCTTTCAAATTAGCACTCTAAAGCTTAATCATTGAGTGCCTACCAACACACTAACAAATAATACATTACATATACAGGGTGTGCGAAATACCGATAGCCAATTTGAATAGTCCAATATGTATACGTCTGACCCTTCAAACAAACCCTTCCATATCCAATTGCATGTAAATCAGGCATCAGGGTCAATATAAGCTAATGTTAAATAATATGTATAGGCTTACAGTAAAATATCAAAGTCGATCGTATGTTCACAGTGTAACTACTTACAGTGGTCCATCGGGAGCGGAACTTATGTCCCGAAGTGCAGTACGGATTTACTGTATTTCGGAACATCAGTAGGTATAATGTACAGTCCTCCAGACCGTATTTCGGTCATTGCGGCCAATCTCAACGGAGTGTGGCCTTCGGTGCGGGAGATATAATAGTGCACAAGTGTTTGCGCAGACACAGGTGTGCACATTTTCTTCCAAGCTGACACGACCGGAGAGAGATCAGGCGCAGGACCAACGGCTTAATGTACTTTCGGAGGCACGGCACACCGCCAACTTCCAAACTCCGGGTTGTTATTAAGAAATTCCTAATGAAAAAACCCAATAACACTTTGCCCGACCCGGGAATCGAACCCAGGACCCCACGTTCAGCAGTGGCGCTTGCGACCACGAGATCAACGGGGCAGTCAGGTATAATGTACTAAAATATCGAGAAATGTGTAAAAAAATACACCTACTGGGTCCTGTCAGGTGTATGAGCGATGAACCACTGTAAATAATTACACTGTGGTTTGATCTTGCACAGCTTTAAACCTATTGGCCTTTGAAAGCATTGACCACGCGAGGGTTAACGAGGGCTGGTCACGCGATAGTCTCGTTGAAGAATATTGCCAATCTGGATGGCAATCGCATGCAGGGTAAGTATGCCTATATTTAGCATTTTAAAGGTTATGCTAACATTCCTTGTGCTTGATGAAAATAAGGAAAGATTCATATTTCTCGCTGGCATAACACGTAAGGGAAGTGATAACAGAAGAGTACTTTCATAGCGATACCTATTTAGAAGCACATTTCAATAGAACATTTTATACAAATAAAATAAATCCAATTAAAACTAACTGCTATGACATTCGAAGAAATAAATGCAACACCGGTTTTTTCGATAAAATTTCAGTGCTTTAATAATTACAGTGGTTCGTGTAAAATAAAACGTGTTGTATATATGACTGAGTGAAATGAAACGGGATTCCACAAATTCCGGAATTTCCACGAAAATATCCGGAACCGTTGCGTCGTTCTTTTAATTTAGCACAATTTTTTGGTATGTGTAATCATTTCTAAAGGCCTGTAATAACAAAGTTTACGGAACCGAGGCCTTCAGAAGGGTGATGTATCACGATTTTCACGATTAAATTGAATTCCATATCTCTGAGGAAATATGACTTCAAACGTGGAGGCGGTTTGGGACACCCGCCTCCACGTTCGAAAATGTTGTGAAATATTATACCGGACACCTACTTCTAAAACCGTAATTGAAATAGTAGATTGTTAGCCAAGGGAGCAAACAACTATTTTGAAGGCGAGAGCGTTTTTTTGAATCCAGAGCGGTGCGACGGATTCTAGAGTAGAATCTCGAGCGCAGCGAGGGGTTCTAAAGTAGAATCCTGAGCGCAGCGAGGGATTCAAAGTACGTCACTCGAGCTTAAAATAGTGTTGCTCCTGAGGTGGACACTACTTTTTATCACCCCCTCCTTCTATTTTTTCACAATCTTTTTTTTAATTTGTCTTGCGCGCAATTAGGGCGCAGGTAATTTCCAAAGCAATACAAAGTAACTTGTCCGACAAAAGAACTTAATTAAACCTAAAAGTATTTAATCATGAATGTTTAATAAAACCATCAATAAAATAAAATTTGGTCGTCCAAAATTCCAGAGATATTTTATTAGGTATTAAAAATGATAGCACTGCCAGCACTGCTCTCTCATATTTCTGAGACAGGAATGTGATTACATTGAAGATACCTTGTTTAAAACATTGTAGGTACCCGGAATATCTGCTTAGTTATGAAAATTTCACCGACATTTTTGTGCTGCCAATGTTCGTTACATTGGCAGCACTTTGTGATTCGATTTTCGGTTTAATGAAATACCTTATGGTATAATTAAAATTCGGTAGAATTGTAGTAACACCTTTTACGTGTGTTAGGGTGAGGCCACATTCAAATCGCCTTTCTTCCTACCTTAAGTCCCCTTTACAACTGCGCTCGCTGCCATTAAAGGCCGTTTGTGACATTTATTGCTTTTTGAGACTTACGAACGACTTGGCTGTAGGCCGGATTGTCTTTGCGATACGAGAAATAAAAGTCTAATGAAAATTACCTTAATTAAGGAAATGGAAGTGTGAAAGGGACAAGTGACACGGATAACTGTAAACAGTTTCGTTGATGTGTTGTGTATTCACACCACCATCGTCATACTAAACATTATTGAGTGGCTTTAGGGAGTTTAACACCTTGCTTCTACATTATGCTAATTGAATTCTTGGTTTACGAGAGGGTCGTGGAGGTAAACCCAAGTGAGGTCATCGCCGTTACAGGCCAGTTAATTACAGCTCCTACAAACACTAAACAAAGCCCATTCCGTTTTACAATACCTTGCCATTTTTAATTAAAATGCACCCCACGGCGCTAGATAGCACTCCTATTTATATTGAAAGTAAAATACGCGAAAGTTTTATTTGTTTTACGAAATTGAAAAAAAAAAACCTTTTTCTGCAGAAGGTATACAGTGCCTGCCTATACAGTATACTTAAAAGATTTTTAATCGAGATAGGCAAAGTTGTTTTAATTCGATTTAAATGTGAAAGAGGTAATTTAAATGAAAGCTTCTTTATACTTACATAATAAGTGTGTTAAAGACACTAAATCGGCAACAGAAATCAAGAAGCAAAGCAGCCATAGAATTATTCCATTCAGCCATTACAATAATAAAACAGTAATTAACTTCAAAATGGCGCCGGCAAAGATGGCGGTCTTTACCGCGATAGGAATTTCATATTTTGCTAATCACTCGTCGCCTCACTGTACAGTGGAATATCGGTTTAACATAATTATATTTAATTGAATTCCATTTCGGGCTGTGTCCGTGCGTTATGTTAGGATTCAGAACATTCCGAGAGTTTCGATACATACAAATACACGAGTACCTCATCGATCCGTTGTGAACCTTATAATATTAGTTCATTGTTAGCGTTGCTGGAATATTCGTCCGGAGTTTCTCCGGAGACCCGAGTGTATGTTTTGAGTATTTAAGGTATTTTACCCTGGTCTCTAAACAATGAGCGTTTGGAGTGTTGAGGCAAGTTGAATGTTATGGAATTCTAATAATTATAAAATTGTAGTGCGATTATTTAGAACCTCTTTTTCTAACTTTATTCGTGGCGTTTTGTATATTAACTGAAATATCGTATTTGGTAACTAGGATTGATTACATAAATCAAATCCCAGACAGTTTGGTCAACTGTATCCGAGGAAAATTTAAATACAACTTTAAAAGTAATACAGAAAACTAAAACACCTACCTAAATAGTACGTACCTATTTCTGTCGCCAAATAGCATACAGTGATCTGAAATCCCAATAGCGTGTATACAGGATGGAAGGACATCGACGCGTAAACTGAATCCATAAATTCAGCACATGATTCTAGCTTAGCTACATACTTCCTCGGTTATAAAAAAAATCTGCTGTTTCATAGAAAAGTGCAATAAAATGTATGGAAATACATAATAAGCAATATTTTTTTATAATTACCGACGAAAAATTTCAAGACATGAAATCATGTTCTGAATCCATGGTAACAAGCTGGGCGTCGTTTTTCCTGCCACCCTGTACGTAGAGAACTTCCTATTAGGTTGGCAATGCAACCAATCTGTTGAAATATAATTACTACAAAAAAGAACACACCTGAACTGATCCCTGCCATTGAGCGTCTCCTGCTTAATGGACAGAATAACTGGCCCCAAGTCTTCATCGTTCGTGAAGTAGTTCCAATGTTCAGTTCCATAGAAGTACTTCTCATACGTCTCCTGTTCAACCGAAGTAAGCTCGAAGCCTCCGGATCTCTCCCATTGTTCCTCAATGGCGGTTTTCTTCTTTGGTGTGCTTCCTCCGTTGTCACTGCTGTCTTCAGCTGCTTCGTCAAGGGACCCAGATCTTCTGTGGCGATCTGTTGGAATGGAAAATGATTTTGGTTATTGCCTCAGTCGTCTTGTGAGAGTTTGAGTTAAAACAATTGGCCATTTTTGTGACGCAAGACGCAATCCAGAATTTGAAATTTAGACATGGAAATTGGTCATCCACTATTACGAGGAATTAGAGGTCTAGGTTTCTGGAATCACTTCATCATATCTTCACCACGTAAACTCGGGGGAGAGCGGACGCTAAAAAATCAACTGTTTGGGAAAAATGTCCAACTAGGGCTCCTTTATTCAAGATTCGAGGCCAGAACGGGATAAAGAAAATTTTAAAGCCTACTTGAATGACAAACACATGCTATAAGTACAGTATCGTCAAGGACTACACAGTTATAGGCTGATGACGTAGCCGACCCTAGCTTGTCCCAGATTAATGACGCCGATAAAGTTTTGTTGTCACGCTTCGATATGTCACGACCGATTTCTTTGGTAGCATTTCAGTCACGCGACGCGGATATAATGTGACTCACCCTTAAATATGCTTCCTTAATTTTTGGAGTGTTACACGAACACCAGTAGACACTAGTTAGCTCTTCAAAAAAAAAAATATTAAGGAGCAACAACCCAATTCTTACAATATTTAACACAATTCACAATAGGTAGGTACCAAATTAAATGACTAACTAACTATACAAAAACAAAAGGACACTTAGGCGTCGAAGTATATCCTCCACATCGCTGCCATCCGGAAACGTGTTCAGAAAACTGGCAGCATTGCCACTTTGAATGGCAATGCTAATAATTCTTTGGCCGAAGAACGAGCCAATTTATATCACCATTTGGCAGAAGGTGCAATTTTGATCGTCATAATCAATAGATTAAGCGAATTTCCATCAGAAGAAAGGTAATCGCAGAAATTCTGAGATTTTATTAGTGATAGAAATGGTTTCTTGTAATGAAGACCACCGTTAAAGTGTTAAGTATTTTAGTAATTGATGGCTGTGTTGAAGTGTGTGTTGAATGATGGGCCATTGAATATAGAAGTCATAACAATTCTAAGTAGGTACGCCAGGCCCAGCACGCGTTCCAGACAGACATAAAATGTAGGGAATGATAACAGGATTCTGCCATTACATCTTAAAATTAATAAACAATTAAATTGGTCTAAGCAGATGAGAAAGCGTGCATCTACTGTACAAACGGTTCAAAAAGAACATTTGAGTTTAAAGAGAGAAAATCTGTCGTGGGACTACCATGCTCAAAAACATAATAAAAGAACGATAAACTAATTACCACTACCAAACCATTAACATTTAATATTTTTAATTGGTAGTAAGTAGGTACAGTATATTGTATAAATATGTATATACCGCCTGACTTCTTTTTACAGTCTAGACAAAGACAGGGTGTAAAAGGTGATCAGAGCCTATGGCACAGAAATGTCTTTTTTTCACAAAACATGAAATGAAAAATCTCTTTTTTTTCCATTCAATCCTTTAGAAGCCATCAGGCTTTAATGATTGAACGTCATCGTCATTAAGAATTCATTGATAATTTCCGTGAGTCTACGAATTTTTATGTTATTTTTCGATATACTTATGTATTTGTTTTTTTAAATTTTAATTGGTTTTGGTATGAAAAGTTTACTTCAAAAAGTAATAATATTTATAGACAGGTTAATTTCTCTTTGGGTTTTTGAAAAAAAAAAGAGACTTCTCTACTACTGCGTTCACCTTTTATATACCCTGTTTTTGTCCAGACGGTAAGCTTAACGTTTTTTTGATGCCGCAGTCCTAATCTAATTTTTAATTCAATCTCATTCGAGTTGTTGTATTCGGATTAGAACGAGACACATGATGCTGCCGTAAAATTGTGAACGATAGATGTCTTACTGTTATTGCATATCAAGTTATTGTATTCGTAAAATGGTATCATTTCAGTTAATTTGACAATCCTGCTAATGCAAGCTACTGAGCTTCACTTTGAAACTCGAAAGGTAATTCTGTTAAATAGTTCTTTTAAATCTGCTAAACTCGATGGCGATTCCGGTGCAAATTAAATGAAGTACCAGTGAGCCTTTAAAAACACGTAACCCTTGTTAAAAAATGTGCGGATATTGAAGCAAGTATGGAGGCTTATGTCCAGCAGTGGACGTCTTTCGGCTGAAATGATGATGTTTAAAGTTATGTTGTAGCAAAATTATATAGAACGCCAAAATTTAGACATGAAACTTGTCCCCCCCCCCGTCGCATCGCATCACCTGCCAGCGCTGTCATATCGTTTTCGCTTAGTGTTCTTTCTGACTTTTATTATTTTTGGTCCTAAGGCTAAATATCCTATAGCCTTCCTCAGGGATTGGGCTATCAAATGCAAAATAATTTTTAAAATCTGACCGGTAGTACCAGAGATTAACGCGTTCAAACAAACAACAAACTCTTCAGCTTTATAATTAGCATAGATAAGCCAAATTGTGTCCGATTTAATTTCCAATAAAATATTGTCTCCCTCCCAAGAACATTCACTTAATACGGGCTTAGTATTCACACCGTTGACAGGTAGCTACTTTATTAAGAGATATGTCTACTTCCAGTTATCGGGCAAGCTCGCATCGTGTCGGCTGTCGAGCCCAAGCCGACGCTTACCATGTCATTGCTGCCTGAGTTCACATATTTGAACAGCTCAAATTAAATTTCACAGTAGATATTTCGTTGTCACTACTATTTACTACTGAATGGGGCCTGATTGCGTCTACGCTGATGACGTATGTATCATTTACATGATAAGACGCTCTAATTGGGTTTGGATTTATAATAGACGGTTCGCGTTTATTAAATACGTCATTATATCTGGGGGTAACAAGCTTGGCTTCAAATTGTTGGCGCTTTTGAGGATATTCTTGTTAAGGGCTCACTGAATTTGAACGCACCATAGAATTATGGTGCGTTATCGGTAATATGGGTTAGCCATAAGCTTTTAGCTAGTACCTAGCATTTGTCTACTTTTTAAGAGATTGTGCAAGTTAATTGATATTGTGTTGTTTCTTTATTTCTATTCTTAAATTACATGGTACGGCATCGTCTACCTTTTTCTTACACTTATATACATTCTTGTCTTCAGTCTTTTTTGGCAATTATTCTTGTTCTTAGTAAGAGTTTGTTTGCCTTATAGTATCACAACAAAAATGCCTCCGTCATTATTATTCACGCAAACCTAACCTCGAATATAGCTCGAGTATGTTATTATGAATATGCAAAATACAAATGTGTAGGCATAAGCTTTTACATGTACAATATGTATGTACCTACTGACATCCCTTTCACCGTCCCTATTTTTATCATATCAAAAGAAAGTTTGTTTGGCTAGGCATAGCTGCGCTGTCAAATGGGCAAATTGCTATGAAACACAATCCCTTGCAAACATTGTATCTGTTGACGAGTCAATCGGGAATGACTATGAATGCTGTCAGGCAATACTATATCCACATTTTATGGGTAGATATTGATATTTCGAAGAGGTTTGACATAGAAGCATCCATTTCAATTCTTGGCATTAATGTAAGGACGCTGCGTTTGTGTCTATCTTGTATATTGTGCTTAGAATACTATTGACAACTTTGACTATTGTGTGATGGTCCCAGAATTAGTAGTAGTGATGGTCACAGTAGCTAGATGGGCAGCTAACCTTAGTAAATTCCTTCAAAATTTCTATTTCTAAAGTGCAAATACAGCAAAAGAACCATCTACAATAAGAGTAAATATAAAAACTTTCTTACAAACTTCATTTAGCACAATAAAGTATCAAAAAATGTGGCTATGAATTAAAATTTTAAGCTTTATAATCTTCATTTAAGTTTAATTTTTAAACTCACAATCAGCAAGTCGCACGCTTTAAGCCTAATCCTCCGACACAAGCTTCTGTCTTAGCAAGTTGAACAGGTACACCAAAATAATCTCATTTAAGCTCCCATTTACACCTGACTGAACTTGCAACACACTACTCTTTGAAGACAAAATTAGGCATAGGTGATAAGCCTCCTTTGAGAACGTTATTTTTGAATTATAAAAGCAGTTTGATTTCATTACTATTCTGCATATTTCTATTTTTCTAGCTTTCTCTTAAGACTTTTGAGTACAGTCTTTCATAAATAGTTAACGAAGTAGCAATAAGTTCCGAAAAACTAATTAGAAACGTTGTTACCAATACAATACAGAAATTATTGGAAAAATCTCCAATGGAAGCAGAAGGGTTCCGAAGGGTTAAAACGGAATTGGAAGTTGGAATAGGAAAGAACAAAGACTCGAACATTCTTCGAAGATTGATGAAAAAATATTAAATGCAAAATTATCTTTTTTCATTTGATCCGGAATTTGTCTGTGCCAAAATACAAAATGTCACTAACGTTTTCAAGTTTCTAAGTGTGGACTCGCTACGAAGGAAAACAATTACCAAGAAAAATGTTTGTAAAGCACTTTTCTTTATAATATTTTGCTACTGGTTGTATAAGTTTATTCGTGAAACACCAATTTGGTATAATTAAGCTTTAATAAAAAACAGTTGTTATAATTTTCAGCTTCTCCGACACTAGTATTATTAGCTTTACCACCAAGATTTTTCATTTCGTCTAGTGTAATGCTTCGTGATACAAACTTCTCCCTAAGAATGTAAACGATATAAATGAAGAGAAAACCATCTAACAGGAATGTTCACTTACTACATTGGAGCTATAAAACGCAGCTTCTCGGGGTGCCGTACAATTTTATCGCCGATATTTTTTCGTCATTTCATGCTTGTTATTCGACCTTATGAAGATCCGTTTCCAAGGATGATGTGACGATTTTATAATAATGTCATGTAGATCAGATCACGTTTTATTCAATTCTTCGTATGATAAAATAATTATCTTAGGTAGTACAAATTTTAATTTACGATGAGTAAAGACTTTCCTCTTTTACTTCTTCTATAGATGAGATTATTTTCAAGGGTCTCTTGGCAAACTTATTTTTACTGACAATGTTAAAGTAATCTGGTCATAAGCCTTGGTTAACTCCATTGTGGAACTTAAGTGATACATTCCAAGTTTACAAGACATAGGTACATGAAAAGAGATTGTTTACATAATACCAGAATCTGCGACTGTGCAAATCTAAGTTATTAAACTCAAGGAAAAGTATGTAGCAAGTAAGTATTTAGTGATTGATAACTTCCCGGGGGCAGCAAGGTGAAACAAATAAACAGCCAGTGGGAGTGAATTCGATACGCTATCTAATTTGGAAATGGATTCACCACTGAAAGGAAGCTTTGTGGCTATGTATTGATTTTAACTTCTACTTTGAGTTACGTTCGTTTGGTTCAATACACAATGAGAATAAAAATAGTAGAGAATCTGACGTTTCATTTCATGCTGTTTTACAAAACTAATCTTTGACCCGCTGCAGCTGCAATGATAAATGCAAAACGTTTATGCAATTCTGCGTATTCAAGTTCAGTAATTATGGAAAACCGCTGAACGTTTATTTATTTATATCTATATACTTTATTGGACACCACAAAAATACATAACATGAAAAAATACAACAAACACTACAAAATATACAACAACGTACAACGTTGTTCAGTTGTTTTACATAACGGAGCTATTTTGTAAAACCACTAGCGGTTTCGTAAAACAGCGGATTCTACAATCCATCTGCAACATACGTATACACAGATCGATAGAATCTTTAAATCCTCTTCGTCTTCGGCATTATATCTCGCTTACATAAACGTAATATTTGTTATATATCAATATTGTCTACACGTACACTACGTAGATAATATATGGCATTATTTTGATATTGTTACGTAGTTAACCCGCGTATCATGGAGACAATGGTATGAGTGTTTTAGTTGGGAAAGCAAATTCTAAACTAAGTTCTACAACTACAAATTGTTCGAGATAAATATATATTTATTGCATAACTGTGTACACCAGTTCTTATTATCAACATAACATTTTTTGGCTCAACCGTCTACCTACCCATGTTGGACACGCAATAGTGTTCAACATGTTTGTTTTAGACAAATGATAGATCCATAGTATATTTTTCTCAAACATAACTGGCGAAATGTGGGTGTACTAGACGGATATATGGGTACACCTCTGCCTTACTCTTTGAGGAGTACGCGTGGCGTGATGCTGTTTTGTTATTTATATGTTTTTCAAAAGATCTGAACTTTGAATCAAAGTATAGTTGTAATTGACATTTATTTTGATAAATCTATCATAAACCACTCCTTGATTATATCTTAACACTGGCGGCATTGAGGTTAATTTTGAAAATTTTCCCACTTACATTTTCTGGTTCGATAATCTTTATTGCTTTTAAATTCCAAGTCAGTGTAAAACCTAATTTGTGATTGAAAGGTATGACAGCATTTACAATATCGTTTATCTTTTATACCTAAAATAGATTTTGTGACCTCGAGTGCCATGAAGGGTGCGGTTGTAATGAAAATAGAATTTTAATAATAAATATGGAATTGGGTTAGTAACATTCTGGAATATTTTTGTGAAACAATGTACAAATAAATATTTGAGTCCTTAGACTACAATGTGAAACTTTGTTTTGTATAGATCCGTCTCCTAAATTGGTTGCTTATTTCGGCGTTGAAAACAACTGTACAAATGTATAAAGAAAATTATTGTTCTAGTTTTCCAATATCGTCAAATTAACCTTAAACTCTGGGTTTACTTATGAAAGATAAAATTGTCATGATCGGGCTTTTTCTGTGATCGCTATAGTTAATGACCTAGATTTCCACACATATTTTCATAATACAATTCATCTCGCTTGGCAAAATAAAAAGGTAAAAAAAATAAATAAAGTAAAAATAATAAAATAAATAATGGACGCTATTTTCGCTATTTTTTCTTTGAATCCGCGCCTTTGTCTAGACTCAACGGTATATGCAATTAGCTGTAGCTTTGTTTTCCCAATGGCGATTCAACTGCCTATACTTCGACCCTTAATGGAAACGGATGGGTTTCCATTAGCTGTGTCCATCCATCAAGTATCTATTTATGTTTGTGAATGTGCATTGCTATGTTATTCTATTCATCTGCAATTTCCGGATTAGTTGGGGGAGACGATGTTACTGCTTCAGTTCTTAGTCATCAATTGGTTCACTCCCGGTCACAGACAGGTGAGATTTTCAACTCAGCCTATCGCAGTCTACTGCTGGACATATGCCTCTCCCATACTGCGCTACAACAGCCTGTCCTCCGCCTTTCGCACCCAGTCTGTCCCAGCCACCTTTTTGAGGTCGTCTGTCCATCTAGCTGGGGGGCATCCCACACTACGCTTGCCGATACACTGTCTCCACCCCAGGACACGTCTGCTCCATCCATCCATCGCCTTCGGTCCTTCGGCAAACATGGCCGACCCACTGCCACTTTAGCTTGCTTACTCTGCAAGCTAAGTCGGTAACTCCGGTGAGATTTTGCTCCCCAAAACACTAGGGACTATCTAACAGAACCCACATACTAATTACTTACCCGTACTTTGAATTCGTTTCTGTTACTAAAAAGGGGAGTATCTTGTTCCGTATTTTCCAAAGCCATTTCACACAAATACATTTTCATTTCACGAGCAAGACAAAATAATAACGACATATCATACGGTTCAAGCTACAAATTGATTCAATAGATACCATAATGGATGCCATAAAGGAGGACTGTCATTACAAACTAAATTAAAGTTTCATGTTCATGTACTGAAAGCCTTCAAGATGTTATTGGAAGCCTGTTACCATGATTGAAGACAGCCTGGCTCGGTCAATGCGAGCTATTATACTCTGCTTCAGACCCACTTAACTTCATGTCTTCATAATCAATTTCATTTAGACGTCAAATGTGAGCGAAGCACGCGAACATAACAGTGGCGTAGAAAATATTTTCTTTCATAATGGTTTGTGAAATAATCATGAGAAATGGTTGGCTTGCGTTAATAAATGTTATGTAATAAACTTTAACACGTGTGCTTTATGTTCATCAGATTGAGTTGCTGTACGGTTTATTACTCGTATTATTATGTGCAAGTACAAATACCTATTGAAAAGCTTAAGCAACTAGTCGTGACAGTGAATTTATAGACTAAAATCCGGTGTCTGGTTTGAGAATTACAAGTTGAGAACTTGTCACTCTACTTTAGCAGTAAGTAGGTAGCGTGGAAGCCCGAAACTCCAAATACTTTGTAACAAAAAGTAGGACGTTTTTAAAATTATGCTGGCTACATTAAAGAGTAGAGTATGACAAGTTCTCAACTTCAAATTCCCATTTCAAAAACTAGCACCCTAATTGCGTAACACTTCAATCACAACCTGCATGATTTTGAAAGATATTGCTAATCCATTGCTTCATATGTTCGAAAAATTTGTCTGCTCAACAGCGTAAATAACGCAATCAATGTTGTTGAACTGTCAAAATGAAAGCCATTGCTACTGTGTTATTCGATTACCTACGCCTCGGTTATTAGAAAACCAAATAAATAAGTAAGTACTACCAATCTTATTGAATGTGAGAAAAACCCAAGCATGACATAGCGAATGTAAACAAACGAGACGAGTCACGTACTCATTGTGATGAAGAATACACTGCGGAGTAAAATGACCGGGTCACTGTGCCATTACAGTATCGCGGTACATTTACACATGGCGTGACTTTTGAATAGGGCCGCCGATAAGGAGACGCGACGGCGGGCGCCAAAGATCCTCTCACCATCCCAGACAATGAGAGGAACGCCGATAAATTGAAAACGTGTGTTGAATGAGACATCGCCGATGGACAAGGGCGTCCGTTTACACAATTCGGGTGTCCAAACATTTTAACCAGAAAAATATACAAACACTTGGGTAGCGGTATCTGAATTGGGGCAAACCATTGATATGTGTCAATGCTAAGTTCCCGGAATCGAATGTTTCAGTTAAAACTGAAATGTCGCGAATTCATGTACTCGTATGACATGAAAGTAATAAAAAGCTATTTATTTCGGAAAATTCCACTCAGTTTGACGACGAAGCAATAAACAGTTATTAAAAACGCTTATGTAAATATTTCAAGTAAATGGTTTCCGTAACTAAAACGTTGCTGCTATCCAAGGGTTGATCTTTCAATAGTCAGATAATTTTTATCTGAGGAATAAATATTGCGGTTTGACAGATTTTGTATAGAAAATATGTAAAACTGTCATATTTATTCTTCAGATATAAGTTATCTGACTATTGAAAAATCAGCTCTTAGTAATAGTGTTGGAGCTACGCGTAAAAAAGCGCCAAATCAGAGCAGGTCGTTATACACGCAAGAACTGGATCATCAAGTGCTATGTAATGAGCAGTTTTCATAAAAAAGTTATTGTAATTTCTTATTATATTATACTAACTTTACGCTCTGAAACCTTACGTCAAACTTTTCAAATAAGCGTGACATTTCGTAATAATATTACTAGTAACTTTTGTGTAGCCGAAGATACACGAGTGTAAAGTCTGCGAACTACGTAAATACAAGTCAACCAGTAAAACATCATCTCTCCGTAGCTGCGACGACGCCGCGTCGTGTAGGTACTCTAAATAATCCGCTTTGCATAACCAATGCGTTCCCAAGTTCGGCATCTTGCAGAACGCCATTTGCGCTCGTCGTAATACTAACAGTCATTATGGACAGAATACATACTAAAAGAATGCATAGAATTTTTTAAATGCAGCGACATCAAGACCGAGCAAATAACGCAGAATTATGTTGTGCATATTCGGTGTTTGCAATTTGTTCATCATTGTAAGTTAATGAAACATTTTGAATAGTTACCATATTTACAAAGTACACAGTTTAATTAGCCGACCCGTTAAAGACCCGTATTTCGTGCTCATTTCGCATTATTTGCGGTTAGTAAATTGAAATTCTCTGTTAAAGTTATTTTTATTGAGCTGCATTGTGGAGGTTGCGGCATTAACTTTGTAAACCAACAAAGGCAATAAACATACGTCAAATATTTTCCACGTGAAAACTTCGATACTTTTCAAAATGCTGGGAATTTTACGGCGTTCCATACAAACGACAATCGGCTTTATTACCTATTTCGTGAGGCGCCTCGTTCTGATTGGATGCTTCTGTTCGATCTTGGGTGTAATAGGAACTGTTTTGTCCTGAAGGCATGTTATCTAGTGATTTGATGCCTCTACATTTCCGTCGATATCGGTAATAGGTTTGTTATTCTTTTAGGGTATTGTTATATACGAAAGTTTTGCTTTATCTTTCAATGTTTTGGCTACACAGTCATGAATGTTATTAGGAACCATACGACATGTTAGAAATTAGGACGCGTATGATATTGGGGTTAATTCAAAAACATTAACGTCTGATGAACCATACATTTTTGACGTTTAACATCTCTTTACTTTAAGCAACGTGTCTAACTAAACCCCATGGAGTTATGATAACACTTTTACATTGAGTCGTTAAAAAAATGTATTTCAATGGGCGTAAAAGAATTGAGTTTAATGAAATATATTTGAGGAGTACCTACACCTACTTATAAGTAAGACCTATATTAATAGCATTTTACTTTCTCATTCGTCTTGAATGATGGCTTCTTTGGGCGACATATTCATCATAATATATGACAGTATCAATATTCAGCTAAAATAATACTGTTTTAAGAATATCTTAGTCCATTTTGTACCAAAGTAATCCTGATGCTTCGTGGAAAAAGATGTAAGTGTTATCCTAGGATATAGCAACAGAAATGTGCTTTTATTTCATACGTGTTGTTTGTACATTTTCTCAATGTTTCATCTTGGGGTGTGTGGAGCAAAATATCATAATAGTAAATGGTATGTGTCTCGAGTATAAGTGAAGAAGCCGCTATTTTATACGAAACCATATATAAAATTGGGTGTATGCTATTCTTCAATGTATCTCTAAAATATTAAAAAATAAACAGCGGGGTAATTTCTAAACACACACACACAGTAACAATGGCTTGCATTTTGGCAGTTCAACAACATTCATCGCGTTTTTCTTATTCATTTACATTGTTGAGCATACATAACATAATCAGCCTATACTATTCCCACTGCAGGGACACAGGCCCCCTCTCTGTGAGAGGGTGTGGGCCGTAATCCACCTCGCGGGTCCAGTGCGGGTTCTAGAACATGCCGGTTTCCTGACGATTTTCCTTCACCGTTTTAAGAGCATGTGGTGATGAAATAATTTACTCAAAGTAAAGCGTCTGTCTGGGTTTGAACCCACGACGTACAATTTGTAAGCCGAGCCCGTTACTACTGTACAGCACGTAAACAAAACAAAAAAGCGTACAACAAAAATCTGTCAGCGTTCCAAGTACCAACAAAATATTAATCCAAATTATGGTAAAGTCATAAAGTGAAGTTCAAAACAAACTTCGTGACATAACAGGTATTTCAAGAACCGTCTCGAGTTTTGAATCACGTTCCACATCACGCTTCTATTCAAAATTGAACTGCGAATGTTTACGTCTGGATTTATAAAGGTCGCTACATATTGTATGAGGTTCTCCGTGAATCGATGCGCCGGAAAAAGGAGGCAAATTTAATTTTCGTCTCGGCTTCGCTAATGTGACAGCAGAAGAATTATCTCACAACTCTCACGCTCAGTCGGTACTTGTTCGAGGGAACGTTAACTTTGTTTCAGTGTGGCACTGGCCTTTTGTTTTCTCATTAGTTTTTTTATGTATTCGTGGGAAGTGTTTTTTGTTGGTTTTATTATTTAATTAAACTTCACGCACACTTAATGGTACAAAGGCGGAATTAATGCCTTTGGTATTCTCTACCAGTCAACCAAGGGTTGTGAAGAGATGAGATGGCAGGTGTTCCGTTTATCAGGAGTTAATAAGAACAAAAAAAAAAAAAAGATGACGTAATTAATCTGATTTTTCTCAGAGAATTTCTGCTCAGAGTAGTCAGATAGGAAACGCCGACCCCATCTATGTAGTTTAAAAAAAATATGATTGACGTGTAAAAGTGTATGTGCAAAACATAGAGTGGTGCAAACCTACTTACAAAAATAAAATCATTTATCATTTATGATTGCTCGGGATATTGTTTTTTTTTTCTTACAGTATATTCAGGCCCTAGCTAGCGTTTGAGGGTTGAGTAGGTAGTAGGGTTGAGTAGGGAGTAGTACTCAAACTCAAAGCATTTATTTCAATTAAACCTTGTACAGGCACTTTTGAATTGTCAAAATTAAATAGTCTGTCAGTTAGTCAGAAAGTTGAAGATAGTTGCCCATATAATATAATATATTCATATTCAAATTATAAGTTCTTTACTACTCCTAACGTGGTTCTTACGTACTAACTATATGGGATAGGAAATACTTTTAAGGTAAGGATTAAGTAAAGGAAAGTTTTTTGGAACGAAGTTCGAAGGTAGAGTAAACTGGTAGAAAAAGTCACGAAACGAAAAAGTGTGCCCCGTGTGTCAATCATTCCTGTCATAATATTTCTGCATCCAATAAACTTTAGTTGTAATAAAAACGAAAACAGAAAAGTAACGTGGTTTCACCTAACAGTTAATGTTAATAATTGCATTCTAATGCTACGGCTACATTGTCGATAGAACGCGAATTATACTTCGCGTGCTCTCTGTTGTACAGCGAGACGTCGAGCGGTGTGTGACAGTGAGCGTGCGAAGTGTAGTTCGCGTTATCGCGACAATGTAGCCGGAGCATAAGGTTTAATTCAACCGCCGTAACGCTATAGAGAGACTGAGTAAAGTATAAAATTTCATTTTCTTCACAGAGTTAATATGACAGGGGAGGAATCACCGCTTGTGCGACCGACCCCTTATTTAATAAACGGTGAACTCTATATTCATGTTTAGGTATATTATGTGCTAGTATTACTAGCTAGATTGGTTGTGGTGCGAATTAGTATCTGGACGTATTCAATTATTTCTTTTATATTCGTAAAAATATTCTCATGAGAAAGTAAAGTAACTATGTACTGTAAAGGTTGTCTACAAAAGGGAACTGGCATCATGCAGGCTGGTAGAAAAATGTCTATGGTTGCATTCGATTACTCAAGTGAATTTAGAATTAGGTAGTTGTAGTTTCAAAATTGAATATGCGGTGCATTCATAAAACAACAGTTATGTGATAGGCGCGTAAAAGTGAGCTCTTGAAATAAATATCCAAAATTCAGTATTGCTTCTTATTTTTGGAACGAAGTTCTTTAAAGGAGCTTGTGGTAGGAGTAAACTTGGAGAAATCGTCACGTAACGAAAAAGCGTTATCAATACATACGAATTTTTTTAAGATTAATAGAGAGGGAGATAGTTTTCATAGTTTTTGAGGGTGCTGGATCCGATAGTGAGGTGAAAATAAAAATCCAAGATGGCGCCTGGATAAGTTTTCAAATTTTTCATCATAGGTACTTATCGTTTTCATGGTTTTCGAGGGTGCTGAAGCCGATAAGGTCAAAATGAAAGTCCAAAATGACGGTGGCAAAATTTTTCGTCATGGGTATCGTTTTCATGGTTTCGTGGGTGCTGAAGTCTATAGTGAGGTAAAAATGAAAATCCAAGATGGCGGCTGCAAAAATTTAAATTTTTTTCGTGATTGGTGTATTTTTCATGATTTTCGAGGGTGCCAATAGTGAGGTCAAAATGAAACTCCAAGCAGGCTGACGCAAATATTAAAAAAAAAACCATCGCCATAAGTAATTTATTTTTTTTGAATTTTCATTTTGAACTTCGTTCCTGCCGGGGGTCCGCCGACCCCACACGTTTTTTTTTCTTACTAGCTTCTACTTGTGAGTTCGTTTTCGTGAAATGTCTTGTTCCTCAGACACCCCCCCCGTCGGCGTCGCAGCGCATCGGCTGCCCGCACTATTACTTCGGTTTCGCTTATCGTTATTTCTTACTTTTTTTCTTGTGCTCGGCTCCTAAGAGTCTTAGCGTGTTGTTACATAGCCTTCCTGAAGAATTGGGCTATCAAATGTAAAAAGATTTTTTGAAATCCGACTGTTACTTCGAAAGATTAGCATGTTCAAACAAACTCTTCAGCTTTATTATTAGTATATTATAGATGTAGCCCGTGGCTAAATAATAACAGCCGCACAGGTCGATCGATCAGGTTAAGCTACGCTTGGCGCTTGCCGCGGTTGGTCTGTGGATGGGTGACATCTTTACATACCGTGACCCCTCCGTGCCTCGAAAAGCACGTTAAGCCGTTGGTCCCGGCTGTCATTAGTTGATCTTTGACAGTCGTTACGGGTAGTCAGACTCCCGAAAGTCTGTCAACCAGTCTTACCAAGGGGTATCGTATTACCAAGTAACTGGGTTGTGGAGGTCAGATAGGCAGTCGCTCCATGTAAAACACTGGTATTCAGCTGCATCCGGTTAGACTGGAAGCCGACCCCAACATGTTGGGAAAAGGCTAGGCAGATGATGATGATATTATAGATGTAGCGCCTACCCCATATAGATTCCGTTAGGTACTCTAAGCTCACCCAGTATCTACATATTTTTTGTCCTCTATACGACATAATTACATGAGATATATGAAAATTAAGAAAACATCTGCGTAGGTACTATTTTCCCAAGAAACAGCACGATAAAACTAATGTACCACTAAGATACTAAATGAGATTTAAGGCAAGTCTGTTATTCCATCTTAGCTAATTATTCTACAAAGAAATGATATCTTGGAAACTTTTACAAACTTTCTGTCTGAGTTAGAAATAAATATATTTCTTCACAAAGTGTTGGAGTGGAGGTAAAAGTAAAGTAATTGCAAGGTCCACTTTACCGACGGCGACGGACTGCAGACTTCTTTGTGGAAGGCCAGCGTTACTTCAGTGGCTCATTGAATGTACGGTGAAAACTTCCGTACAGGTACCTACTTAAATAATAATCTAAGACGTGTTTCAATTAGATAATGGTTTCTTGCATTTTCAATGTTAGCTTTTCTTTATTTAATTTTGTTAGTTTGCCAGTAGCACGCTGGGAAGGTTATGAGAAAGAGTATTCAAGTGTTCCGAATTAAAAAAAAAAGATAAAAACTTAACAAATACTTTTCTATTGAAGCAAAACATTATTCCTCAAAATACCTGTATATTCCTACAAGCCAAAGTGATCGTATTCTCAACCAAGTTCCGTTTGTACATTAAATAAGCCTATTAAAAGAGAATCAAAGTAGTACCGAACACAAGCAGTAGGTACTTACTTTGGCAACAGTCGACCAAAATGGACTTTGCAATATTAATTATTAGGTATCTACTATTCTATACAAACTATATTGCGGTCAACTACAATATACCTGATAGAGTACCTACCTATATAGCCTACTGGCGTGCACAGAAAAATTCAATATGGGGTGTTGTTAAAAAAAAATTTAAGTAAAAAAAAAACCGGGCAAGAGCGAGTCGGACTCGCGCACCGAGGGTTCCGTACCATCATATGTTTTTAAATTTTCATCGGCGAGGCCTATATTCGTTAGGGAATTTTAACACTGCGCACAATGTTATTTTTTATTTCATTGCTCATTAAAAGTCTAAAACTATGCGACCTAAAAAAAAAGAAAAAATGTTTGAGAATGTGCAAACTGCGCTCTTTCATATGATACCCCACATGCTCTAGTAGCCCCACTTCAAAATTTTCAGACCCCCTTTCAGTCCCCGTTGCAAAAAATAGACATATATTTTATTACATTCTTATTTGCAAAATAGTTGGGCAAACGTCATCTAAAATTATTCCAAATTTCAAGTTGATAGCATTAGTAGTTCTTGAGATATCCAGCTGTGACAGACAGACAGACAGGCAGACTGAGTCTCACCATAAGGGTTCCGTTTTACCATTTTGGTACGGAACTCTAAAAAGCAAAATAATCCAGGATAACACTTCTTTCGTTTTCGATTGATAGACCTATCAGCAGAGTCTTTGGCTTCTTCTTATAAATCAACGCTTACCCCGTTGCCTAATAGAAAGCAATCGTCGTGATCATTTGTTCGGCGAACCCGAATGTGTCGTTGCGCCGACAGAGGGACCTTCAGGTTCTCCGAACAAGTGATCGCGATAATCCATACTTCCGTACTAATATTAAAAATGCGAAAGTGTGTATGTCTGTCTGTCTGTTACCTCTTCACGCTTAAACCGCTGAACCGATTTAGATGAAATTTGGTATATAGATCCACCACGCGGGCCCAGTGCGGGTTGGTAGATGTCACATGTCTTCGAATTTTTTGGTTCTAGGACATGCCGGTTTCCTCACGATGTTTTCCTTCACCGTTTTGAGAGCAGTGGTGATGAAATAATTTACACAAAGTAAAGCGCCTGTCTGGGGTCGAACCTACGACCTATAACTCGTAAGTCGCGGCCGTTACCACTTGTCCACCACTGCTGCTCATAAAAAAAGAAAAGAAAAGGACCTAAGATAGTTTTTATTCCGATATTCCCACGGGATCGACACTTATGCGGGTGAAACCGCGGGGCGCTGCTAGTCGCTTATATTAAGACATGGCCTCCGACTCCGTCCTAAACAAAGCGATCGTCGTGTGAACACGCGATCGTTGCGTTAATTTTTATCGACGAACCTGAACGCGTGGTCGTGTGTGACGGTTTTCCGAACAAATGAGTGACATATGAAGACGACGATCGTTTATTCGCGCGAACGGTTTTTTTTAGTTAGGACGCAAGGTCAAGGATGAAGACTGACCCAATTTGCGTGTTTCATCTTTATCCAAATAAGGAGCATATCAATTAAATATTGGCTCACCATTATCAGCATTGTCCCTGTCAGGTCCACTGTCATGTTCGGACTCCGACTCGTCCCAGATGGTGTCTGTGGCTATCTTCTGGCGGGAGCACTCGATCCAGTAGCCCGGAGTAGGTATCAGGCTGTGTGGATACTCCTCGCAGAATTCATCTGGTGAAGGAAAAAAGATTATTAGTACCTACACAAACAAGGTTCAAATTTAGTTCACCTTTGAACTTTCAAGATAGTTTTCGATTTCGTTCTGTATTCTGACTTAGGTTAAGTTGGTAAATTTCTTAATACAAAAACTAGTTCAAAGAAATGTCAAAGAAAATTTAAAAACATCTTGTGAAGCACGTTCAAAGTCATTTTTAAAAGATATATAATGTTTCTTAATGATAGCAAATACTTAAATAACAACAAAAATAAAACTTTTTGCGTCTAAGTGTCTAACTAAAACAACAATTTCGTTACCTACGAGTTACGTGAATATTTTCTAAATTCTACTTATTAAAACAACCTCAAACGATCTCTTTGAGTTTTTTCTGTGAAGTTCATTTCGTTATTAGAAGGCTTCGATCCAAGCCCTTTTTATTGACTATTAATTTATTTAGCTTCGTTAAGTGTCCATTCGAGCGTAACTCAGACTGAGTTTTGATCATTACAGAACTTGGTCTTGTGTACTGATTTTATACCTTCAACAGACAGAAAATATTAATATTTTAAAGACGAAATGAAAATTATAATGAATCAGAACGGATCCCGGAATTTAATGCAAGAGATGATGACTGCGAAGTGAAACGAAATATCAAACGGAACCGTTTAGTGTAGCAATATAATCCTTTCAGCCGCTTTAAATTTTGCTATATAAACTCAATCCAGTTGTCAAAATCAAGCGGAATTTACCGACACCGAAGCGAACAGTTTATTAGCTGAATGTTTTACGAAAATTTAAATCACGGACGAATGTGAAAGTGAAAGCTTAAAAATTCATGTGCGATGAATATTGAACAAACTTGGGATCCGTAACATTTTTATTAATATTTCTGCACTTATCCTTGTGCGTTTATCCGAGGGAAATGTAGCGCTGATGTTATTACCGGTCCGGTTGTGAGGTGGGAATAAAATATTTACATTGAAGAGCGTAAGTATACGGAAGTGTCCGTCGTGGTCGCTTGGGCCACGGCATAAGTCGGGCTGTCTTTACAGCTACTACACTGCGACACTACATATTCTATGTACGGGTCGCGTTTATTGAATATTTTATGAAAACAGTAAGAGATTTTTAAAGTTGCGGTAAATGTATTTAAGTGACACAAAGTTCATGCCTGAAATATATTAAGCTTCGTGCGTCAGGTCGTTTTATTTTTAATCAAAAGGTCTTCCTTCGTAAAGATATGTTTATATACTTTTATGAGCGTTTACGTATTAAATTAATACCTACATAAGCACGTCTTTATGGTAAAACACATAAGCCTTCTTTGCAGCCGGGTGAAAATATGACGATCTAAAAAGCAGTAAAATAAAAAATCTTCTCTTCTGTCTTCTTTCTTCTGAGGCTTCGTTGATTGTTCAGTGCACAGTTCACTGTAAGGTAGAACACCAAACTCTAATCAATATGCTTGGCGTTCATACTTAGAGTGGACCGAACTACTGATTTTTTTCGAAGACTGCTGCTGATGAATCCTTCATGTTGTCTTGAAATCCTAGATTTTGCAAAACAATTGAACAGGGAAGAGTTCTGCCAGTAAAACAAATGATTTACAAGTATTAAAGCAAATTATCAAGTTACTCCTCTGCCTTTCCACCAGAGATGAGCTGGATGCGTAGCGAGCGATGTGTGTAAAACTAACCAATACCAACGCTAACTTAGTTCATGCTATAAAAATGAAGCGATGTTATTGGTTGGTTTCACACACATCCCTCGCTACGCATCCTCGCTCATCTCTGGTGGAAAGGCAGCCTTAATAGGGTGTTCGGCAACCCGCAGTATTAAAATTATACCTATTCATAAAGTTCGTTATGAGGAATTGATGCCGAGAAACATTCTATTTCTAATTACTAAAAGATTTTTTCGAACTTCGGTTTACAGGGATGATTCGGGTTCATGAATATTATTATTTCAAGTCCACGAACAAACCGTAATATTGCACTCGTAAAATAAAGTTCCTTGGATCTTGAGATTTGTTCAATGTGGCTTCTAGCACTTTGCAAAGAAATAAATCTTTTGATATATTTTTACATGGAAATAGCCGTAAAAGACTCGAGGTATTGGCTTAATTTAATAAAAAATTAAGCAATATTTTTACTCTGAAACACTATGATTATACAGGCTGGATACAGGCAGGTTATACGACATGCACAGTGAGTTAACATATTTTATTTTGGTCATGATTTATCATTTCCATGATTAAAAGGTAGATACACATACATAGGTTCACGCCATCTTCCCATGGTGGTTACGCAGAAACTACAGAACGTCGCCTGCTACGATCCTTACATTACCCCTTTTGCTTCGTTTACAGTCATACACGCCGCGCCGGCGCCGCTGCGGTTGCAAAAACTACGAACCTGACCTTTCTGAAGAACATTAAGGTCACTATACGTACTAACTAACCAAAAATTCGAAGACATGTGACATCTACCGACCCGCGTAGTAGATGGCTACTCATTCTCGAAGAAAGAAGGTCTGTGTCAGTGGGAACATTATAGGCTAATTATATAGGGCGTCAATCCCGGCGTTTCTACTGACATCTACCTTGTAAATACCTTTTTTTCTTTCCTTTGCTTAACCACGTATTTTGTTAAACCAGTCATACAGTAAACAAACCTTTTTGCAAGCCATCAGTCAGGCATTATCCCGCCATAACATAACATACTCGTATTATATTCTTATTCGATCATAACATAACGTATTATATCCTTATTCACGCATAAGAGGATACAAGGTTTATCGTCACAACTTGCGTAGTAAATGTAAAATGGAGGCCGTTCCGCCGTTAACGACACACGTGGGAAGTACTCCAGCTGATATATTTACATCTAACTTAGATCTACGAGAACTTATTATACATGGATAAAGTAAATATCTAACAATTTCAGTGAAAACGTTAAGATTTATATGGGAACGGTATCACAGTAAAGGCGGCGCGATAACATTCGAGAGTTTAACGAAAATACAATTTTCGTAACACACTAACAGTAGCAATAGCTTTCATTTTGACAGTTCAACAACATTCATTGCGCGTTATCTACGTTGTTGAGTAGACAAATTTTTCGAACATATGAGAGTGGGCGGGTCACATAAGCCGCATGCAGGATGACCGCTGGGCAAAAGTTTCCACGCAGTGGGTGCCTGAAGATGGACGGCGGCGCCGAGGTCGACCCAGAAAGCGGTGGCGAGATGACCTGAACGCGTACCGCGAGGGCTGGTTTGAGGTGGCGCGGGAATGAAGTTCCTGGAAGGACTTGGGGGATACCTTTGCCCAGCAATGGGACAGTATAGGCTAAACAAAAAAAAAATTAAGCAATAATCTAGAAAATGATTCAGATTAAGATTTATAGTGTGTTACGCAATTAGGGTGTTGTTTTCTCGAGTTATTCCGTACTGATCCCCTGAACCCCCCTCCACCCCCCTCCTCGATCCCCTGCTTGTTCGTCTTCTTCACATGTCTTGTCGAGGCAACGTCGTATATTCTTAAATAGGTATATTGATGATATTGTGATAAAACCGACCAAAATCATTACGAACTCAACCCATGACTCTCCTATCAGCACAATCTTCATAACTTCGTCAAGTTCTACAATGGTTTATCTGAAAGAAAGTCCATTGGCTCTTCATTAAATGAAACAAATGAATTCAGCATTATACAGGCCACGGTCCGCTGATAAAATTGATAATTATAATTATTTGAAAACCACCGTGGTTTCTATAATTGAATTATCTTTATCAGCCCTTTCAGACAGCCCGGAAATTTTAGCAGCTGATAAATTATTATAGAACACCAAATTAGCAAGAACAATGTTCTCATTACAAAAATCTCTGCGACCCACATATTCATATCTCTTTAATCAAAAGCACAAAGGAAATATTAATTTCCGTTTCCGTAAAGGGTTCCTTTTTGGACTAGACTAGGCTGGTACGATAATGGTGGTATACTTTTTTTCTTTCCGTCTTTTCCATATTATTTTTAGAGTAAGTTTAAAGAAGAGAGTTATTTTATGAGCGTAGATTGTGATCACAATTATAAAATATTCTGAGAAGGATCATCATGACCTTTTTGTTCGCATAAATTTTTTATAAAACTATCAATCTAATAATAAATATCATTTGATAATCATCCTTCTTATCAGACTTGAGAACCTCGTGAAAGCCGAGAAAGATACAACAAATCAAGTATCTTGACTTGGCTCGCGAGGTGGTCGACATGTGAGATGTGGACTCAGCGATCATTGTGCTAATAGTCGTGACAGCCAAAATGGGTTAATAGCCAAGAGCCTCGACCAACACCTGAGGATCTCGTTGGGCAGCTGGATCAAGGGCTTGATTCAGAAAGCAGTACTTCTGGACACGGCCTGCATTGTTAGGAGGTTCCTCTCTCTGGAGCCCTGACCTGAGCTTGGACCCTGTTCCCGATACCGGTGGGCTACTATTTTTTATATTTTTAAATGTTTTTATATTTTTTTAATTCTAATATTTAAAAATATAATTTATATGTATTTAGTGAAATAAAGGAAATAAAATATCATCTATAATACATAATAAGAAAGTGGTTACGAATTACCTATGTGAAGTCCCTGACACGTGATTAACTTGTGTTACAAGAGCTACTGCCCTCTCCCGGGAGGAAATACTTGTGTCAAATACAATGTTACTGTCATGAAAACATATTTCTGTCATGTTACTAAAGGCGAATTTCACCAATGAAACTGAACGCGATCAGCACATATAAACTGCGTTCAAGACCTGTCAGTGTCATTATTGTTATGGAATATTGACACAGACAGCTCTTTAAAGAGGTTTAAATATCCTGATCGCGTTCAATTTAAATAGTGAAATTAGCTCTTAGAGACAAATAGGTACAGACGCCAACTTTGAACTTTATGCTTTAGCGATAAAGTTGAAAATCTATTAATGAAATTTGACAGATTGTAGTAGCTTGATGTGCTGGCGTCTGTACTTAAAAAAATTGAACTATACAAGTAATTGGAAAAACGCGACAAAGTTTCAAAATGCAGGTGGACATCGCCTAACTTTCACAAAACCTTGGCAAACCCTGCGAAGGTTCCAAGTATCGGATAAACTTTGAACTCAACCTCACGTCTCTAAAGTTTTTCAGTAACATAATACACTGAAGTCATATCAATCGTTACAATTTCCCTGTATATACTTAATAAAACCGACGTAAATATTCATGAACACGCGTCGTTCATTATTTTTTAATCTCGTTCCTATGTAATGTTATCTGTCAGCCGTTGGAGGTCGGTTATAATAAAGGGCGTTTGTTTCGGCAAACATGGCAGCTTAGCGCGCCACCCGACTCGGTTCGCCGTTTAATTTTATTACTTACACCCCATTTTGCATCTTAGTTCATTAAGAAAAGTTAACACTTCGTTGATGACTTTTTTAGTTAAAAAGTTTGATGGTTGTTTTTGCCGTAGAACATGGCGACCAGTGCTTGTTCTTCTACTGAATGATAAAAGGCATTTTTAATACAGTTGCTCAACAAGTGGTGTATTGCAGGGACGTATAGCGTTCGGGATGTGGGCTATTACATACTAGTGCTTTTTTTTACCTTTCCCGAACTCGTGCGTCTCTTTCCCAACTGTCAAAATAATGTCTATTAAATAGAAAAACTTCATGGTTGGTTGGTTCATGCGTCTAATTATGAACATCGTCAGTTTATAATCTATCTCAAGATATTATAAACTATCGAAAAATTGTGAACTGCAACAAACCATTTAGAATGTAACACACTGACACTTCGTCTTCCAGTATGTACAGACGTCAGCACATCAAGCTACCCGAAACTGTAAAATTTTCCCAATCAACTTTGAACCTTATGCTTTAGCGATAAAGTTGAAAATCTATTAAAGAAATATGACAGATTGTAGTAGCTTGATGTGCTGGCGTTCACGAAAAGAGATAAGTAACCAGGGTCGTCGGATATGGTCGAAGTTTAGTAAGAAACCGATGGAATGTTTTGAATGAAATTTAACTTGATAAATGAAATGTTTGTTTCCTATTAATCAAATTTTATTCAAAAACATCGACCGGTTTCTTACTAAACTTCAACTATATCCGACGACCCTGGTTACTTATCTCCTTTGGTGACCGTACACCGTAGTATCTTTTTATGAGCCTGTAGACTTATTTATATTACGGTCTAAGTTTTAAGTAATACATTATTGACCGTTTTTTATCTCCTTATGTATTAAGCTTATAAAAAGACATAATTATTATTTAGAAAAGATAATAAAACTAGAAAGGGTTACACGTTGTAGCCACCGAATTTTGATAATACTTATTTTTATGAATTTTCTCTTCCTTACTACGAAGACTTACCTACTAATTTTAATTTCTAAAAATCATGTTGTTGATTGTAACAACTTAAATTTCTTACTAAACAACTCTGGAAGTTTACCAATAATGATGATACTAGAAATGCGTGTAATCATTATGCAATCAATCAAATCAGTCTATAGCAGTCCACTGCTGGACATAAGCTCTCCCAGGCTGCACTACAATACCCTGTCCTCCGCTGGCTGTCCCAGTCACCTTCATAGGCTGCCTTTCCACCAGAGATGAGCGAGGATGCATAGCGAGGGATGTGTGTGAAACCAACCAATAACATCGCTTCATTTTTATAGCTTGAACTAAGTTAGCGTTGGTATTTATTAGTTTTACACACGTCATCCCTCGCTACGCATTCTCGCTTATCTCTAGTGGAAAGGCAGCCTTAAAGTCGTTTTACATTACATCATGCAAAATAAAACGGTTACGAGAGAGCATTCTAGGCAGAGATTGCAAAGTAATCAGTTTTTCTCTTTGGTATCGTTTCGTTTACACACTAATTGGTATCGGACACGGCTCGCTAGCTGAAACACTGAGACCAAATAAAACGCAGCCAGACCATTCGATTAGTAGAGTTAGTGTGATCGTGATCGTTTCATGTTGACGATGCTAGTTCACTGATATTAATCTCATTGTAATGTGAAGTTATACTGACTTTGAAGTTATCTCTTGTATGATCGCCCACAATAACATCAAACAATGCTGAAAAAATTAAAAATAATACAGATACACAAAATAAAACAAACAAAATAACAAATAATATAGAACAGTATTATTTAACATAGAAAAATTTGTAATAAATCTATTTTCTTAAATATAATCATAATCTAAATAAAATGGTAAGCTGACTGACTGGCTGCTATATCAACGCACAGCCGAAACTACTGGGACTAGGAATGTGAAATTTGGCACACGGCTTCCTTTTATAATGCAGGGGAGCACTAAGAAGGGGCTTATGGAAATCTAACCTTTAAGGGGGTGAAAAGGGGTGACTTTGTTTGTATGAAAAATCTTATTCCTTGAGTTAATAAACTTGAAACTTGGCACGAATACTCGTCTACGTAAATTATGAAGTTTGGCATTTTTTGTTTTTCTAAACTAGGGTAGTTTAGAAAAACAAAAAATGCCAAACTAAAGGAAGATTGGGGGGTGTAAAATTTGTATGAAATAATTTTAACGCGCGGTTCGATTAACTCGAAACTCAGTATTTATACTTAAGACCAAAAATAAAGAATAACGTGTATCAGGGTTTTTCGAAAATCTACCCCTAACGGGATGAAAAGTGAATTTTAAAGGGGAAGACTTTACTGCGAGGCTTGATCAACTCGAAAATTGGTTTAAACCATGTTTGAGTCAAGTAATGAACACTTCTCAAACGATTTTTCAAAATTCCACCCCCATGGGGATAAAAAGAGGGGGATACAGTTTATGCGAAAAATCTTATTCATTTGGTTAATAAACTTGAAATTTGGCAATATTTGGCTGAGTAAATAATAAAGATTGTCACTTTTAGTTTAAAAAAAACCCCTCGCTGAGGATTTAGGGGGTGACAAAGTTGATAGGTTAGAAAAATATGTAACCTGCTGTCAGATTAACTCGAAACTCGGTACTACTAAAACAAAAAAATAAAAAAGTAAGTATGTGTTTTAGGGTTTTTCAAAAATCGATTCCTACCAAGGTGGAAAAGGGTAATAAAATTTAAGGGGTGGATTTTATTGCTTGCTTCTATTAACTCGAAAATAGGTATGGGGTTACCTATTTGAGTCGAGTTATGAACACAGCCCAAAAGATTTTTCAAAATTCCACCCCTGTGGGGGTGAAAAGCGGGGTACAGTTTATTTTAAAAATCTGATCCCTTTGATCTATAAACTTAAAAAATACTTATTATTACTTTGCCCGAATACTTATTTATCTAATTTAATGATAAAGATCATAAACATACATTTTCTTTTTTAAAGGAAAGTACGAATTTCACGCGGACGAAGTCGCGGGCAGAAGCTAGTACATTATATCAGTGAAGCATGGATATAATAATTGTCCCAGCGGAGATCAGCCTTTGGCGCTGGAGATATTATAGTGCACAAGTGTGTGCGCACAGACACAGGTGCACTTTGTCTTCCCCGTGGTCTTCCCTCACTCTCATTGTGGGATGGGAAGGCAATCTGACACGACCGGAGAGAGATCAGGCGCACGCGGGACCAACGGATTAACGTGCTTTCCGACGCACGCGGGTATCACACCGCCAACTTCCAAACTCCGGGCTGTTGCTAAGAAATTTAAAATGTACCCAATAACACTACCCGACCCGAGAATCGACCCATCGGACCCACCGGGTGTATATTAGTTAATGTAAGTAACTAAATATTACCATATCCGTAGATTATTTCAAATTGAACTTCAAGGAAACTAAGATCTTTATCGCCTCGGGTTTTAAAAAAACAATAGGACATCAGATTCCACCGACATTTTGTAAATTCTGGAATGAATTTAATTTACCAGTGAGTGCTTCAAAACCTGCGTAGGAAACGTGCTTACTATAGTCTCTGATTATTATTACTAAAATCAAACCTTAAATAGTGACTATTGTTAGTATTATTAGTTCGTAGCGTTTTGGAACTCTTGGAAGGCCTCTCACATGGTGGACCGCCGACTTTGTGAAGGCCACAGGAAACCGCTGGATGCGGGAAGCACAAAACCGGTCGAAGTGGAGGTGCTTGGGGGAGGCCTATGTCCAGCAGTGGACTTCTTTCGGCTGAAATGATGATGATGATTGTTAGTTTTTAAAATACTTTAACACCTCTATTTGCAAGCCAGCTCGAAAGTTAAATAAAATCTATGATAAGTACCTCCTTGGTTGCCATGTTCGAAGAAAAAACATTGTTCCATTTTTAATAAAAAAATTACACTATACATATAAGTTTTCATAGTAATTTCGGCCGCTAAACACGACAGTGTGGATTTTCATACTAACATTGCCGGCTGCTGCGGCATGTATTTGACCAATTACAGTATTTTCGATTTGTCTCGAAGAAGGTTGTCAAAATAAAGCTCGAACTAAGTAGTAAGATTTTAGAGATATAAAGAGATATTTTTATCAAACTCTTACCTGCTTCATCTGATAAATTGCAAATTGTAAAAGAAAAAGAAACGAAAAAAAGCAATTCCCTTCCTGAAACCTTTCTTATATTAAGGCCCATACATAAGATATGCGTCCACGCTGCATATTTTATACCTCCTTTAAAAAAGTTAACCCGGGACGACATAAATTATGACGTAGAGGGTTGGTGACGTATGACGGAGCTCAGAAAACTATGTTACAGTCCTTGTGTCTTGGGAATGAATGTGGATGACATTGATTTTTTACTGGCTTATTTTTTTAATTGCTTTGATAGGAACGGTGAAGGGGCCCGCTTTTTAAACATGTAGTATGCGGGTTGGAAAACTGGTAAGTACCAATCTGGGCGGCGGTAATGTTGACAATTATGTAGATACTCGTGAGAATACATAGGCTTGAAAAAAAATATATGTCTGTCACATATTTTGCAAGCGTGGAACCGTGAATAAGGTATTGACCGTGAATCAGAATCAGAATTAATTTATTTCTCTAGTTTTAAAATAGCATGACACTTAAGGCTGCACCGAGCGCACAGTGGCGCCCTCATCGTTTGTTTGGTTATTTCTTTTATTTTAGAATGAAAATGCAGAAAATAAGCACTATAAGTTGTGCTCCACAAGATTATACGTTAATATTAGTATAAACGGTAGTTTTAAATTGTTTAGTTTTATTATAATCACTAAAACGGATAATAGTGGCCACTATTTTCCGTTTTAGTTTTATTATAATCACTAAAACGGATAATAGTGGCCACTATTTTCCGTTTTAGTGATTATAATAAAACTAAACAATTTAAAACTACCGTTTATACTAATATTAACGTATAATCTTGTGGAGCACAACTTATAGTGCTTATTTTCTGCATTTTCATTCTAAAATAAAAGAAATAACCAAACAAACGATGAGGGCGCCACTGTGCGCTCGGTGCAGTCTTAAACAAATCTCATTTTACAAAAAGGTATGTGTTTCATTATGTCCGCAGAGTGGGAGCTTTTGAAACCTATCCTAGTTGTTTCCTCATATTGCTCGTGTTTATATAAATCTAGGTGAGGATAACGATGAAGCAATGGGGATTAACCCCAGCGGCTAGCCGCTTATTACTTAATGAGTGACGCTACGGTCATAGCCTACGCTGTCGGAAGGGAGCCAGTCGTTTGAAGAGTGGCTTGTCCCTATCTTTTTTATTGATATATTGAATTTCGCCTACTCTAGTAGCGAAAAGAAAGGGATTGTGTTGTCCGTAGCGCGTGTACGCCTTGTTCTTGTAGCCCTTCGATCGACAGAGATTTGAGACGTTCTATCATGTCGCCGTGGAGATCGTGCGCACGAATGTGCCACGGTTCTTGTTGTAGTATTTCCCAGAGTAGGTCGGTGTCAGTGCGTCTGGGTAACTGAGCGGCACTCTTCAATGCCATTTTATACTGCCTCTCAAGCTTGAGCAGGTTTGTTTTGCTGTATCTCGGTAGCAGTTGTATTACTCCGTAGTCTATCACTGGTAGTAAGCATGCTTGAATGACTAGCAGCTTGACGTCGACACTTAGCTTAGAGCGGTAGCCGATGATTGGGTATAGCGCCCCTTTGACTCTCTTGGCCTTTGCAATGTTTTCTTTGGCATGTTTATTCATCGAGAGTCTTTTGTCCAGCCAGACTCCTAGGTATTTTACTTCTTGTTTGAATGGGATTCGTTCGCCACGTATTTGAACGTAGTTGCGGTAACCTGTGTTCAAGTTGTTGAGTCTCGGTCTCTTGTGTGAGAACATGATGCATTCTGTCTTGTCGACGTTGCATTTGAGGCCCCATTTCTTGTAGTAGTCGATTATGTCGATGGCGGCCCACTCTGCTCGGCGCGTAGCGTGGTCCGGTCTTTCAGCTGCGTTAAGTATACATAGGTCGTCGGCGTACTGTGACAGCATCTGGCCTGCTATTTGTTCATTTGGTAGGTCAGCCACATAGAGGTTAAAGATCGCCGGACCCACAATCGATCCCTGGGGCACCCCGTGTGGCACACGTTGCTCCGTTCCTAAAGTAGTTCTGAAGCTACCTCTTGTTGTCCTGTCACACAGATAGTTCTCGATCATCTTTACAATGTTGTTGCGTGCTCCAGCGTCGATCAGCTTTCGACAGAGACCTTTGCGATTAATTGAATCGAAGGCTTTGCTGAGATCCGTCGATATCATGGCAACGCTATGGCCCTTGTCCAGCGCGTCGGCGATGTATTTGCCTGTGCGCAGGATTTGGGTGGCGGTGCCTCTGTTTCTCGTGAACCCGTGCTGGTGGCTGGGTATTATTTCGCTCAATTCTGTCTCGATGCGGTTGAGTATTATTCTCTCGGCCCATTTGCCCATGATGTTCAGTAGGCTGATGGGTCTATACGATTTGGGATCACTGTGGTCCTTACCCACCTTATGCAGAAAGATACATATACTAGTTTTCCATCGTTTCGGGAAGTAGCCCGTCTCGAGTACGTAGTCCATGATACGTTTGAATATCGCGATCATGGTCTCGCCGCCCATTTTGAGAATTTGATTAAAAGGTGCTCGTATATTTTATTTTATTTAAATCAAATCAAATCAAATCAAAATCATTTATTTGCGTAAATAAGGTACAGAAGGTTCTTAAATATATATTGATCTCTTATTATGCCATTCATTTCGGCGTGCAAATTTTACATAACTATTAAATTAAAGAAAAAAAAAGAAAAATTAATTAATTTGAATTGTGCATGCATTAAATAAATTAAATTTAAGTAAATTGTATTAAATTCATTCTAATTTAGAAACAATTAATTATTTATAATGTGACAATATTAATTCTACAATTCATGACCTACAACTTATAATCTAGGAACTCAAGTACACTATAAAAGCATTTATCAATTAATATTTTTGTTAGAATACGCTTGAATTTTAAAAATGGGAGTGTCGTTATGGTACTTGGAATTTTATTAAACAATTTTATACACATAATATAACTGTTGTTCGACGTGAGTGTGAGATTCGTCTTGGGTTTATACAACTTATTAGTATAATGAGATCGAGGGGCATAGTAGCTTGTCGCTTGCTGAAAAAGACTCTTATGCTTGAAGACAAATATACAGCATTCCAAGATATAAATGCATGGTAAAGTCAGTATCTTATATTTTCTAAAGTATGGGCGACAGGAATCTATTTGTTTCAACCCAAATATAGCCCTCAAACACTTTTTTTGCATTACAAATGCTTGATCAATTTCCACACAGCGACCCCAAAGAATGATACCATACCGCAAAATGGATGATATATAGCCGTGATATGCGGTAATTGCCGCGTTTCTAGATATCTCGCAGCTAATACGCCTCAGAGGGTAGACAAAACTATTAATTTTACCGCAAATGTCATTAACATGGTTTTTCCAAGAGCAAAATTTATCTAAAGATATTCCAAGAAATTTAACTGAGTTAGTTTCTATCAGGGCGTTTCCTTTATATGCTACATTTAGATTCAACGGTTTTGATCGGTAGGTGTGAAATTGCATAAATTTTGTTTTAGTAATGTTGGCCTTTAGATTGTTACCTTCTAACCACTCTATGGACGTTCGGAGAGCCGTGTTTATTTCCTGTTCATAGGTATTTTTATCGGTGCCTTTTAATATAATAGTGGTATCGTCCGCAAAGAGTACACATTTATGATTCAAGATATTTACAAAATCATTAATGTAGAGCAAGAACAGTGGCGGACCTAAAATACTGCCTTGAGGCACGCCGTATCTATTTAACAAAAACGAAGACTGAGATAACTCTCGCGTTTTAGATAGATCATTATAGCTTGACACTTCCACTGCCTGTACTCGATCACTTAGATATGACTTCAGCCAGTCGTATGCTTTTCCTCTGACTCCGTATCTAGAAACTTTTTCTAGCAACCGTTCATGACTGACGTGATCAAATGCCTTACTCATGTCCATAAAGAGTACTGAAACAGGAATTTTATGATCAATAGAGTCCGTAATTGATTTTATTAAATGAAAGGCTGCCAAAGATGTGCTCCTATTCTTGCAAAAACCATTTTGTTCATCCTTTATAATTTGATGTTTTTCAATGAAGTTTGATAATTTGTTATGAAAAACTTTCTCAAAAATTTTAGAAAATATAGGTATTAGTGCAACGGGCCTGTAATTGTCCATTTGTGTTTTATTTCCTTTTTTATATAACGGTTTCACTACTGATCTCTTTAATAAATCAGGGAATATTCCCTGTTCTAGTGACAGGTTAATAACATATAAAAGAGGTTCCAAAATCATATTCACTGATAATTTTACAATGTCAGTGCGAATTTCATCATAACCACTAGCCTTCGAATCATTTAGAGACATTACAATTTTTTTTAAATCACTGCCGTCCAATGGGTAGAGAAATATAGAATTGCCGATCGATTCAATGTTTTCCATATTATGATTCAAGGCAGAATGATCTGACGTACTGTCTGAACTATTCCTGGTAACCGAGTTAATAAAAAAGTTATTAAAGTGATTTGCAATAGAGTCAGGACTTACATAATCGATGTTGTTAACTGTTATTTTTGAGATACATGTGTTCTTTAGATCTGTGTCAGTATGTTTTTTTATCAGATTCCACGCTGCTTTACACTTATTTTGAGCTTTATTCATGTAATTTGTATTATTATGTTTTCGTGACGTCAAGATGCATTTTCTCAATATATTACAATAGTTTTTGTACGCCTTTTTATGAGGTTCATTATTTTTATGTTTTAATTTATAGTGGGATTTATTTTTATTTTTACAACTTACTTTTATTCCTTTAGTAAGCCATTGTAATTTACTTAATGTTTTATTAGTAACTTTAACGCGAATAGTAGGAAAACATAAGTTATAAAATAGTAAAAATGTGTCGAAAAATTTACAGAATGCTTCGTTCGTTGTGGTTTCCTCAAATACATCCTTAAAAGACAAGCACTTAATTGATTCTAAAAACTTATTCTTATTGTCCTCACTGTAATCTCGTTTGAGTTCATACCACCATTTCAGAACTGGCTGTTTCCGCTTTGCAACAGGCCAGGTATAAGACTGGGCTGAGTGATCCGATAAACCCAAATCGTGCACTATTGCATCACCTTTCTCGATAGTGGTAGCGATGTGGTAAACATTAATTTAATTTTAAAATAGGCAACAGCTTTTTATTTAGTCTGCACGATATCATGCTTTAAAAAATATGTATATCCTGTTGTTGGTTTTAGCTCCAGCAAACATAAAAATTCAATTTTGCTTTGTGTGGCTTTCAGCTGATAAGATTGCCTGCATTGTATTTTAAAATACGATTTATTTGAAATAAAATATTTGTGCCAGTATTTTATAAGTGTTCTAAATAAAATTCTCACCAATTCTATATTTATATGGTAACGAATTCACTTCGGAATTGAATTAGCTTCTACAGAAATAAAAAAAAAACATTTTACGAAAATACATAAGTCTTTTATGCCATACTTAATGCGGGCTACATTCCTTATACAGGCTCAACGTAACTTGTATAAATGTATAACCCGAAAGAAAAATTACTCCCGTTCACTATTTTTCACATTACCGAATCCAGGTTAAGCCGTTTCGGATACAGGGAAAGTTCGTGGAAGCGCCCGGGAGGGTCGAACTTTGCAAATATATTATGTCCACAAAATGGGCCGGTACAAACACAATTTGGGGCTGACGCGAACGCAACTCTTTCCTTTAGGGCTGTAATCGACACACTTCTGTAAGCCTATAATGCTCCCACCTGCTGGGACGCAGGCAAGACGCAGTCCTCCTCTCCGTAAGAGGGAACAGACCGTAATCGACCATGTGGGCCCAGTGCGGGGTGGTAGATGTCACGTCTTCGTTTTCTTGGTTCTAGGACATGCCGGTTTCCTCACGATGTTTTCTTCAACGTATTGAAAGCTGTTTCACCGTTTTGACTGACTTGACACATGTTAAATACTGATCGAAATGAGTTTGTATGAAAATATTAGATTACGTGCCAATTTCACCAATGAAACTGAACGCGATCAGCACATCTAAACTGCATTCAAGAGCTGTCAGCATCAATGTTCAAATCCATGATGTCGCTGACAGTTATTGAACTCGGTTTAGACGTTCTGATCGCGTTCTGTTTCATTGGTGAAGTTCGCTCTAGGAAAGCAGCATCAAGTTCTATGTCATCATCATCATCATCATTTCAGCCGAAAGACGTCCACTGCTGGACATAGGCCTCCCCCAAGCACCTCCACTTGGACCAGTTCTGTGCTTCATTTTACTTTTGCCATCCGTGTAAACCCTGTGACAATGTAACAAAAATCTGTCAATAGAAAGGAATTGATTGTATAGCGATCCCCCTAACAAGCAATAGTTTCCTAATATGGAGGGAATGTGCGTGTGATTGATTCTTTTACTTGTTGGTACCGTCTTAATTAGCGAATTTATTAAAAGATCCCGGTTTCACGTCTGAAGAGAACTAAGTTAATAACACAAGTTTCGAGACGGTTGTATGGAGTAAGAAATACTAGATCGAATGAGGTTGTACCTTTATAGTTATATAAATGAATGGCATATATATATATTTAGGGACAACAAACAGCAGTGACAAGTAAACTTAAGTTAGAACTTAATAATAGAGGTAACAAAGATACTACTTACAACGTTATCCACATATTACTAAACAGATCTAATAGTTGTTAGAAAGAACGATATAAAAATAAAAATAATAAAAGTAAACATTCAATTTCTTTTCCCAGAAAAGGTCAGATTGGCAGTCGCTTCATGTAAAATACTTGTATTCAACTGCATCCGGTTAGACTGGAAGCCGACCCTAACATAGTTGGGAAAAGGCTAGGCAGATGATGCAGATAACGGGTTTAAAGGTTCTATTGATTCAATAGGAATGTTTTATTTTCCTGCCTTTTTATCTTTTATCGCTATTAAATAAATAAACGTAAGGGAACGGGTAGGTTAAAAATCACAAAATCAATCAATTCCATAAAAAGAAAACTTGAAAAAATGCAGTTTTAGTTTTTACCCGAATAATTTTGTTTTGTCTGTGGGCATTGACATTTTTTTTAGTTTAATTACTTTCTAGGCAGATGATGATGATTCAATTTCTTTTCTAAATATAGCCTTGCTGAGAAACGTAATATCAGTTGAGATGTGTACATATATTAGTATTATTTTCATAAAACCGCTTAGATAGCAAGCGAAATTAAAATTTTCTTACGTTTTTTGCAATTTGCTGGTCAGTATTAAGTTGTACGTTGATTAAAATATGATTCGCGGTCGTAACAACTAAGTATTTACAGAATTATAACCTTTACAATCAGTAATACAACTTGTTAAGTTAGTACAATCCCCAAATGTCAAGATTTCATGAAATAGTCATTCTTGGGGATTACTTGGTCTTAGAGAGTTGTGTTGATGACTTTAATGATTATAATTCTGTAAATACATATTTGTTACGGTCGCGAATCATATTTTAATCAACGTACAACTTAATACAGACTAGCAAATTGCAAAAAACTTAAAAAAAAAAAAATAATTTCGCGGGCTACCCTGGCGCTTTTGCCTTAAATGAACTGTTTTTGTGAGATAATAAGATGGAGGTTTTACAGCACTAAAGGAGCCTTCCATTATTGAATTAGATATATGCCCAAAGAATAACGGAAAAACTTTAGCTTTCGTACGGTCCCCAAAGGATATAAGGAACCAGGGTCGCCTGATATATGTAGTTGAAGTTTATTAAGAAACCGATGGATGTTTTCGAATAAAATTTAATTTAATTAGGCAAATTTAATTTGGCTTTAACCAAATCCAATTTCATTCGTAAACATCCAACAGTTTCTTGCTAAATTTCAAGTATATCCGACGGCACTGGTTATACTAAAATATTCCGACATGAAATTATTAAGTATTAGATTCCGCAAATGGAATCTAAATATAGGAAAATATGACCTAAATGTGTCTGCGCGGACTGTGCTGGACAGACACGGACAAACATTTCATTAGCATGCATCATACAAGCAACATCAAATGAGGACTGCAATTTTGTAATCAGAGAATGTCAGGGATTATTAGTTCAGCTGTGGAAACAAAAAATCATATTCATAAACACTATAATCGCCATGTTTATTTAAGCAAAACAGAAAGGAATAGTAAAGATGTTGACTTTTCTCAATTTTCAGCACTGCTGAGTAGGTTTTACCAATCTACTGCGAACCAGAATTTTATATCGTGAAGATACCCTACATTCTACAGTTCAGTCATTGTTTAAATCTGGACTAATTACTCGTACGTTCCAAACGGGAGATAATGATGTTAATCCTGGAAGACAAATAATGACAGTACATACTAAACTTTCAAAGCCCAAAAAGTTTTCAAGTTACCAAACTGTGTCCCTACTCAGTACACACACAATAAGTAAGAAGTCTCCCATGTTATTAAAAAAAAAAATATATAAAAATTTTGGAACAGTCCCGTATCCCGGACATCATAATAACTCCTCACCAAGTTCTATTTGCCAAAAAGTGTTGACAATGCATTAGTACCGTATATACACAGTACCAAAAAAGGCCTACATGCAAAAATAATGAGGCTTAAATATTGTATGAGTACATACCTACCTGTTCACTAAAGCCTTCCTATGTTCACGTGGGCGATTCAGACCGGCCAGCGGGTTTATTATTAGAAAAGTTTTACCTTTTCGCGGTTCCAGGATTTTGATCTGCTTAAACAGGCGGATATAGAGGAAATTGAGTTTCCTTGCATTTCGTTTCGTGATCATTGGGAGGGGGGTATTGTCAAATTGTGGACAGACCCTTCGGTTTGGTTGTAGCGGGTATTTGAAGTTTTGCACGTGATGGACCTTCCTTGTGAATATATTTGATGACAGCATTATCCACGATTGTTTATGTCTTTTGTCTTGAGAAAAGTTGTTCTCACAACAGGATTTAAGTTGGTACCTACTTGTATCTCAAATTTTTTATTATTTTTTTAAAGTTCTATAAAAGTAGATTTTTTTATTGTTTGGTTATAAAGTTATAACTTATTGAGCACAAACCAATCACATTATTATTTTAACCACATTGCAAAGATTGGACATACCGTGTAATAAATACCTACTTATTCAGCCTATAATGTTCTCACTGCTAGGATACAGCCCATCTCTATTCAAGACGGAGTGGGCTGTTATCCACCATGCGGGCCCAGTGCGGTTTGGTAGATGTCACATGTCTTTGAATTTTTCGTTCTAAGACATGCCGGTTTCCTCACGATGTTTTCCTTCACCGTTTTGCGAGCAGTGGTAATTAAATAATTTACACAAAGTAAAGCGTGAAGCGAGTGTCTCGTACACACTGTATTGCGTAGGTGTTAGGTAATAATAACTCTTCGTTGTTTTGTGAGTACGTAGGCAGCTATCCTATTATTAGTTTTGAAGGAAATAGGCTTTTATATTCCGCGGCTGCTTCGACTACTGGCATGTCCAAATTATGACAAATTGCAAAATAGATTGTTGTTCTAGTTTGGCTTATCAAGATTTATTTATTAGTTTGAAATTAGGGGTGAAATATTGGATATTCTTCGAATAAGGGGTGTTTAATTATCACTAAGACAAGAGATGAATCGAAGCAGACCATGAAATTAACCAAAGAAAGTTTCTAATTTTTAGTATTTCTATACTAGCTAGCAAACAATTGAATTGTATTTCCTTCTATTATTCAAATTTTTCTATAGGAACGGTTGTGATCGATCACAAGGTTTTATGGTTATGTAACAAACCAAAATATTAATGCTAAATTGCAAATCGTTTGCATGTCGTGCAGTTGATACAGGTGACAGAGGGAAATTGGATTTCAAATACGACTTTTTACAGTTTCATCGAGCGAAGAAATTGTGACATGTGTCATGGTTATGCTTTAAGGAGTGGATTGACTTGGATGATATTTTCGTATTTGGGTTCAAATAGACGTTCCATGCTAAATTGGACCCAAAACACAAAGTGCCAGGGAAAAAAATTTATTAACCTGGTCGGGAAAGTAATTTTATACTATTGCGCCGAATCTCTACGAACATTCGTTCAGCTGTTTTTTAAAGTTGAAAATTTAAAATCTAGTTGGCATTTTGGATTTTGGGCCCAATATGGCTGATCTCCTTTCCACAGAATTCTGGAGTCTGGAGTTAATTATTTAAGTACGTACGTAACGTATTCAATAGAGCTTAAGCCTCTCGAGGATTTGGATTCTATTCTATTCTATCGAACATAAAGAATAGTTAAATTTTACATAATGGGTTTAGACTTTTAGTCCATTTTTAAACCGATAAGCTATGGTTTCCTAAGAAAGCGGTGAACGGCTGTACAACTACAGAGCATTTTTTGACACCTTAATATCAAATACGAATAAGTATGACAGATTTACATGACGGCAGGTATAACATGTCGGAACTATTTGCCTAGGAAACCTTAGAATTACGTCCTATTAAAAAAATGTTTATTCATATACATAGTTTTAGTTCCATTTTACTACAACAGGACAAATTAAAAGGGAAAGTACTAAAACATTACTCAAATATTTATCAGCAGCCTCTGTGGGTGTGCGAAAGCATATCTGTGTCTAATCCTCCGGGATTTAGACGCGTGGGTCAAAGAGCAAAGTACATAAACTCCTGACAGACAACCCTGTATCATTTACAACATTATAACTAAAAGTTTATACACGTGCCCTTTGAACATTACAACAAATTCTCAAACCCAACCTGTAAAATTAAAGTAGCATTAAGACAAAATAAACTCTTTATATACTCTCCACGAATTCCGCACGAACTTTGCAAAATCTTCATTCGGAAGAAAGTAAAACTGAACGTAATTGTTCAGTTCTGGGAATTTAGGAACGTTTAAAAGGAAAGCGAATGGTTGGCGCGTTTAATCTTGTCAATTATCCGGAAAATTGGCACGACCGTAATCCATGGTGCGATCTTACAGAGGTTTATCAGCATTAGCTGACTGTGTTGCCAGACTAATTGCGGTTACTGACCGATTAACGAAATATTTTAGGTGGTCACATTTTGAGTTTGAGGTTGTTCAGCGAATGTTCACAGACACTTATTAGATACTTGAGAAGATATTTTGAAAGAATTTAGAATGAAATCAACTAAATGGAATAGTATCTAGAAATGGCAATTTTGAACTTAGAAAACGTTGGAGAATGAGATCGATTTAAGGTTATATTCGCTCTTTCATTTCCAATCCAATGGTGCTGTTTGAAAACGATGTAAATTGGCTTAGGGAGCACGTATTGGAAATAAGTTTTGATTTGCACGTGAGAATGGTATCAAGACAATCTAGTCTAGATGCACTAAGCATCTAATTTTAGGAATATAGATAGAGATCATGATTTCGATTCTTAGGTAGGTTTTACTGGGGAGTTTATTGCGTCGCTCCTTCTCAGCATAAATTATAGAAAGCGCGCTTTTCATGACTCTCTAAAAGAATTTTAAAGGATGACGTATTTTTTAAAAGTGGTAACCCCCATATAGACATCTAGAATACCAGGGACATCTTGGGAGCGTTAGCATTCCAGATTTAAAGGTGAAATGCTTGTAATTTTCCGCCCCTTCAAACTGGTATGCCATACCGCGCAACCTGTCACCAATTCAGCCGGTCGATTTTGTAAAAATCTCACCGTAAAAACTTAGGTGAAGTGAGTTTGTTTTTGCTAGGAATTGACACTATTGACAGCTCACTCCACGCTCACTTCACCTAAGTTTTCACGGTGAGATTTTTACAGAATAGTACCGCAGTACATGATTCTGAAGTTCTGAACCCACCTAGGCTGCATTGAAATGATAGAAGGTCTAGAATCATGTGCTGAATTCATGGTTAAAGTTTACACGTCAATGTCCCTGCATATGTTTACCTAATATGGTGGTTGAACGTACTACCCCGAACGAACTTCTCACAAAGAGTTGTATTATTAGTACCGCATAGATTATTTACCTGTAGTTTGGCTCAGGTTTTACATGCGTTATTTAAATTCCTTGAATCTTAGAGACAGACAGCGGTCGTTGACTTCTAAACGTTCATTACGTTATGTTCAAGCCAACTTCGTGCAGAAATAGTTGGGACCTACTGAGTTGCTTGGCGACGATAAACAAGACTCGCGTGGGTTTCTTTTTATTTTTGTATCACGTACACAGGGAATGCTTGTGGTACATGTTTGTTTTTATGTGATGTTTTATACATGAAGAAGGAGGTATCGAGGAATTTTAGAATAGAATACCGTAAACACTGCCTATCATTATTAATTTTTTTACAGGAAGTTAATTTAAAATTAAATTATATTAGTATTGTTATAAGATTAATTGGGGGTTTTTTAATAGATTAAAATGTTTTTGTCAAGTGGATATTAAATCATTAATTGCTTATTCTTCTGTCGCTCATAATCACTTAATTTAAATAATTTAATGGTACACCTAAATGCGGTAATTCTTTCGTTAGACTCTTTGTTTTCAAGAATTCCTAAAAATTCTTTAAAGTAGTAGGTTAATAATTAATTATCTTAGAGCGGTCGCCTACAGCGACTTTTTGCAGCGATTCTTTTGGCCTTTTGTCGCATTCGCAACGCGCGATAGAAGCGATTCAGTGGCAATACAATCGCATAGTATCGATTCAGCACCGCTTCTGCATCGATGCAAATGCGCGACTACCTACATTGATTCAGCATCGCTACTAAGGCGTCGACCATCAATGTTGACTTGACCAAGGGTCTCCCTTGTTTTGCCGAAAAGATTTTGCCATATTATCACTTCCCAAACAATTTTCCGCATAATTTCATTTGCCAAATTATTACTTAGCAAAAAATCTCTTCACAAATAATTGTAACCCAAACCTAATGTTTGGCAAGTGAACGTTTAAACAATAACTTGTTTACCAACTAGTACTTTTACCAATTTTTATTTAGTCAAATATTTCAGTTGGAATAACTCATTTTACGCAAAATTACATTTGCCAAATATTTAGTATCGTCAGTTTTCGCAGTTTTAAGGCAGCCATTTCAAGCATAAGATCTAACTTTGAAGACGTTTTATTACAAGGGTGTTTTTTCCACTTGGGACAAATTCTAAACAGGTAATAATAATATTAAGTATTCTGTTAGTATTTTTTTAAATAATTAATCTCGTTCAGTAATCTAGCTCAGTTTCGGGTAGACTTTTTTTCCATTTTTTTTCTATATAATCTAGTCGTTTCTGGCACGTAGGGGGTCACAGTTTTAACCTAACCTAACCTAAGCATTTTTTTTAATAATTAACCTCGTCTAACTAATTCGGTTCTCGATAGCCTGTTAAAAATAATCTCTTTTTTCCATATTTTTTTTCTATATAATATAGTCGTTTCTGGCACTCGCCGGACGCTTCCGCGGCACCGCTCGCTTCGCTCGCTCGGCTCGTGCGTAGGAGGTCACAGTTTTAACCTAACCTAACCTAAGCATTTTTTTAAAATAATTAACCTCGTAACTAATTCGGTTCTCGATAATGTCCATTGCAAAACAATTTAAATAGTAAGTTACAAATATTTTGTATTAAATAAATGATTATTTTAAAATAAAATTGCATTTTTTAATGATTTAATTCCCAAAAAAAAAAATCTCAAAAAATCTTATTTATGCCTTTATATTTTTTGTCATAACAAATCGTTTGACCAAAAGTTTATTGTCTAGAGATTGTTTGCCGTAATAAATCATTTGATTAAAGACCAAATGCCTAAATGACATTATCCTTAATAATATTCTGCCAAGTAAAAATTTGACCAAATGAAAATGTGCATACTAAAATTATTATTGCATTGGTATAATAAAAGGTTGCGAAAATTTGTTTGGGTAGTGAAATTTTGGCAAAATCTTTTCGGAAAAACGGCAGGATCCCTTTGTCCCAACTTACATCTGAAGTTAGAGGGGTGTTACTTAGCCCTGGGGATGGTAATAGATGACCCTGTCCTATGGTCATGCTATCGTCACTTTGGATATAAATAGTGTTATGCATTATGAACACTTTGCACGCAAACACCTAGTAAAATGAATTATATAATTTATTACGAAAAAACAAATATGGGATTAAAATTTGAAAAAAAATGAGAATTTATCATAGTTAAGTGGTGGAGGTTAGATAGGCAGTCGCTACAAAATTCTGATATTCAGATGCATCGGTTAGACTTAAAGCCGACCCCAATGAAGTTGGGAAAAGGCTAGGCAGATAATGATGAGTTATAATTATTAAAAATCCTTAACTTTCACTTGCAGCTTCTATTTCTAACACAAGGTCATCAGTCGTCAGTCAAGTCAGCTAATCAGTTATCAATCCACTTTATCGGAATATTCAACTTTCTTTTCAGGGGTCAAATCCCAAAAGAACCTGCTTCTCTCAGCTCATGATAGTGATCTTCCCAAGTACTACTTACAAGCGATTATAGGCTTGTTTTCAGGACATTGTCGAGTTTATAATGACTTGCGTGGAAGCCGTAAAGGACAGAATTGAGTTAAAAAAATAACGGATTGCTTGTTTCTTTTGAATCAAAGTTTGTGAATAAAAAGAGAAAGTTTGGGATTGAAATCTGTTACTGTGTTTTATTTGTAAGTATTACGCGTTTTTACTGTAAAGAAAAAAGTTTTAGCGGAATGTTAAATTCACGGTTTTTAGCAGGGTGGCCAGCACCTGGATGAGAGTACCCGAGGCCGAAGTTTCAGCTAAGCGGTGAATTATTGGAGAGACCTAGTATACAGGGCTACAGGGACATCGACGCGCCAACTGTATCTATGAATTCAGTTCATTTCTTAATTTTTTCAAGATTCTAGCCCCGTACAAATATTTCGTCGGTTATCAACCAAAATCTGCTGTTAGAAAAGTGCAAAACCGACGCTGTAAAAATGTATGGAACAGCAATTTTTAGGGTTTCGTACCTCAAAAGGAAAAGCGGAACCCTAAGAACACTTCGTTGTCCGTCTGTCTGTCCGTGTGTCAAGACCCTTTTTTTTAGGAACGCGTGGAGTTATCAAGTTGAAATTAATAACAAATACTCAGGGCTGCAATCCCTTGAAGCAGTGACAAAATCAAAGTTCTAAGTCAACGCAATCAAAAGATACGGGCGTTTATGTTCCGGATTCAAACCTTTATGGCACTTCCCGTTGATCTAGAATCATGAAATTTGGCAAGAAGCAATGTCATGTAGCACAAGTAAAAGAAAAAATCCGTAAACCGTTTTGTAGTTACATTACAAAAAAAAAATCCCGTGATAATCTATTTACATACTTACAAATTTATACGGAACCCTCGGTGCGCGAGTCCGACTGGCACTTGACCGATTTTGTTTTTTAAATAACCGATAGAAAACTTCAACACAGGGGGGTTCGTCAATGTCCCTGACAGCCTGTATATCCTGATTGTATATTATTGCAGTAGTGGACTGCAAAAAGCTGATGACGAAAGATTCCATGGTGATGAAAACTGAAAAACGTGTTAAGGTGAATGGGTAGTGGTAGACCGCGAAATTCAAATTTTCTACGTATTTTGCAATTTGCAGGTCTTGCAAGCACTTTTCCATAAGAGATTGGTTCTTATGGTACAAATCTAAATTAGAAAGATGTATTAATGATTATAATTCTGTAAATATGTACCTGTTACTGTCGCGAATCATATTTTGATCAAAATACAACCTGACACTGACCTGCAAATTGCAAAAAACGTAAGAAAATTTGAATTTCGCGGTCTACCTACCCTTCACCTTAAATGGCGATTGTCTTTCCTGTCCCATGTTAGTTTCGATTTTGAAGCAGTTCAAACTACATTTATTCGAACATCGTGGTTAACTTAAAATAAATTTTCCATGTCCGTCGGAAACACCTGTCCAGCTGGGAATAAGCTACGCGTGCGCTGGATATGTCAAGAGCTTTGAACTGTGCTGAGTGACACTTCATTCAATTATTATAAGTAGATATAAAACAAGACAACAACAACAATACTTTTATTCTACAGAGATCAGATTTCGTTGAAAATATATTTATTTTTTGTTGACATTTAGATATGAGAATCAATTAACTGTCTTTTGAGGACTGTGTTCCCTTGTGGAATGGTTTTAGGTTTAAATATTAAACATTCTTTTGAAAAGTGTATTTTTTTTTACCATAGGTAGGTACTTATGTGAAGTTGGTTCGTAATCTTTTGATAAATGATAAATGATAAATGATTTTTATTTCTGTAAGTAGGTTTGTACAAACACTTTTACACGTCAATCATATTTTTTTTTTAAACTAGATGAGGTCGGCGTTTCCTAACTGACTATTCTGAGAAGAAAGGCCGAAACAAACTCAGAAGTCACAGTCTCTTTTAAAGTCCAGACAAAATCTTGGTCAGATCGTGTGAAGACCATGTAGATTGGTGTCTGAAATGGTCTTTTGAGGAAAGAACCACACAGATTGAGCGGACCTGTCCAATCAGTGCACGCATTTGTCAAAAATCGTGCAGCTCAACTCAGAACTTGAGGAGCTCAACGATTCGACGAACAATACCAAAGACAGGACATTTGGGTAGGCCGCATAAACTACTCAAACTGCCAGATCATGATTAAAACTAAGAAGGAAAAAATAAATGACCCACATAGTCCTCACATTCACAATAATTAAATAAAAAATAATAATAAAAATTACTTACAAAGTAAATATTCATGTCATTGTCTAAATAAAATTCATCAATGTCAATGTGTATATAGAAAATCCGGACATAATCTTTGAGGACCATGTAGATTAGTGTCTGAAATGGTCTTTTGAGGAAAGAACCACACAGATTGAGCGGACCTGTCCAGTCAGTGCACGCATTTGTCAGTAACCGTGCAGCTCAACTCAGAACTTAAGGAGCTCAACGATTCGACGAACAATACCAAAGACAGGACATTTGGGTAGGCCGCATAAACTACTCAAACTGCCAGATCATGATTAAAACGAAGAGAGAAAAAACAAAAAAAATTACCCACATAGTCCTCACATTCACAATAATTAAAATCATATAATACTTTATACAGTAAATGTACATGTCATTATTTAAGTAAATAGATACTTAAAAAAAAAAAAGAAAATTATTAAAGTGTAAAATAGCAAAATAAAAACAACATTCTAAACCTATTGGAGCAGCTCAATCCCAAGCCTTTTTGTCCTCAATATAGTCTTTTACAGTATAATAGGCTTTCTGACATAGTTTTCGCTTTATAAAAGATTTGAATTTATTAAGGCTTAGTTCTTGAATGTGGCTAGGAAGTTTATTATAAAAACGTATACATTGGCATCTAAACGAGCCACCTATTTTTTTGAGCCTTGTTGTAGGAACAACAAATTTGTGTTTGTTCCTAGTATTTATGTTATGGATATCACTGTATTTTTTAAACAGATTAATATTTTTATGTGCATACAAAAGATTATCATAAATGTACTGAGAAGGCACAGTCATTATATTAATCTCTTTAAATTTGTCTCTGAGGGAGTGTCTGGGACTTAATTTATAAATGGAACGAATTGCCCTTTTTTGTAAAATAAAAATTGTCTGAATATCGGCGGCATTTCCCCACAACAGAATACCGTACGACATCACACTATGAAAATAACTAAAGTATACTAAACGGGCTGTCTCTAAATTAGTTAAATCACGAATTTTCCTAACGGCGTATGCTGCAGAGCTAAGCTTTTTTGATAATTTATCTATATGGGGGCCCCATTGAAGCTTGGCATCCAACGTTATGCCTAGGAATACTGTGGTATCTTCAGGTTTCAACTCTTCATCCTTAATGAGAACACTAGTTTCTACTTGTCTAACGTGGGGTATGGTAAACTTAATACATTTCGTTTTTTTTCCGTTAAGAAGTAGGTTATTGACATTAAACCAGTTAACTACTTTTGCAAGGGCGTTATTTACATTGTCAGTAACCAGCTGCTGACGTTTGAGTTTAAATAAAAGTGAAGTGTCATCTGCAAACAACACTATATCATGTTCATCCCTTATGAGGTAAGGCAAGTCATTTATATAAATAATAAATAAAAATGGGCCGAGAATTGAGCCCTGGGGGACCCCCATTCTTACTACAGATCCGGGTGACCTTTTTCCGTTAACATCAACTCTCTGAATCCTATCACTTAAGTAAGAAGTAAGAAGATCCAGAGAGGCGTTCCGGATTCCGTAGTGGTGCAGTTTCCTGATTAATGTTTCATGAAGAACACAATCGAATGCCTTGGACAAATCGCAAAAGATGCCCAAAGCATCGCATTTGTCCTCCCATGCATTATAAATATGTCCTAAAAGTTCAACTCCTGCATCGGTAGTCGAACGACCCCTTGTAAATCCGAACTGTTTGTTATGCAGTAATTTATTTTTATTAAAAAATCTTTGCAATTGATTTAAAATAAGTTTTTCAAAAATTTTACTAAAGGTAGGTAGTACTGAAATAGGTCTATAATTAGTAGGGTCTGATGTACTACCCGATTTAAACAACGGTATTATTTTACTGTTTTTCATAAGATCAGGAAACTCACCACGGTCAATACAATTATTAAATATAACAGCTAAAGTAGGTGCTACAATGTCTATAATCGACTTAGCAACATCCACAGAATTACCCCATAGATCTGCGGTCTTTTTAACATTTAACGTGTGAAAAGTTTTAATTATATCTTTACAGGTTACATATTGGAAATGAAATTCAGAATCGCAAACTGGAACGTTTTCTTTAAGTAAAGACTCTGCAGCAATGGGTGATGAGTTAAGAGATTTAGTAGTTGATACGGGAATCTCAGCAAAGAAATTTTCAAAGGCCGCGGCGACTTGACAATCTGATTTAATTATATTGTCATCAATAACAAGGCTGTAGTCACTACTTCGGGTGCATGACCTTCCCGTTTCGCTATTAATGACATTCCAAGTCGTTTTAATAATGTTACTACTATTTTTAATTTTTGAACTCAAATAACGTGACTTGGCAATACTACAAACTTTTTTAAATATTTTAGAATAATTCTTAACATATAAATTAAATTCAGCAGTGTTTATACAAATCCGTTCTTCATATAATTCATAAAGTCGTTTTCTACTTTTATGTATACCAATGGTGGCCCAGTCACTGAAGGAAGCAATACTATTAACCGATAATGTTTTTGGAATAAATGTGTTATCAAATTGTGTGCAATACATATAAAAAAAATCATTATATTGTTGATTAGGGTCATCATTAGTGAACAAAAGTGGTAATTTACCCATGAGTTTAGTTTTAAATGTTTCCAAGCGATTAGTTGTTTTTGGATTAACAGTGATATCTTTTTTAGTAACCTTTTTGTTTTTATTTGGAATAGTGATTAATTGTCCACAATGATCTGAGTCTATTAGGTTAATAATGTCTTTGTGGGTTGGTATAACATCTGTATAAATGTTATCTAGGCATGTGGCACTAGTAGGAGTTATTCTAGTGGGCTCCAAAAATTGGTTTGCAAGATTGTATGACTGAAACAAACTTATAATTTTAGTACTTAACCCAGAATTTTCTAACAAATTAACATTAAAATCACCACAAATGATGATGGACTTGTTTGTATTACAGATTTTGTGCAACACTTCATCCATAACTTCATCCATAAGTTTCATACTGTTACTACTAAGAAGCCCAAAAAACGTAAACTAGAATGTTACCAAATCACACATAGAAATATCAAGTTATTATTTTTATTATTCCTTCGCCCGTGCGTACCATAATTCGTGGGTTACAAATAAAAATCAGTTCTTTCATAGAAAAGCCTTACCTACCTTAAATAGCTACGCGATCAAAATGTCTGGAACAGCTATTTTTTTTTATAACCGACGAGAAATTTCAACTTTCGTTGTTTTTTTTTTTTAATATGATTATGTGCTTATGGTTACAGTCTGCGCGTCGATGTCCCTGTCATCCTCTTTACTTGCAGTAAGGTTTCTGGTTGTATACAGGGTGCTAGGGACACCGACATTGAAATATACAATTGACAAAGACCAACAAAACCATACCTGAGCAAGCCTGTGGCGGCAGCGGGAATATGAGCGTGGTGGAAGACTTGCGCCTGGCGACGGCGCAGCCCAGAGACTGCGGTTTGAAGCTGCGGAGCTGCTGCATGAAGTCGCTGCACTCCATGAGCGCCACGTCAGCGAAGTGCAGGTCGCACAGGATCTGGTTCTTGAAGCGGCGTGCGCGTTTCTGTGGAAAAGAAGTTTTAGGTTAGAATTTTTTTTTGGACCTTGTTTGAACATAGATTGGTTTTCCTATTTAAGGGGCTTACATGACCTAAAGCGCGGTCACTGTCGGACTGCATAGAAAAGAAAGAGAAGCGCGATGACACAACCCTGGTAATTTATTGCAAAATATGAAGCAATTATTTAATTACGAAAAATCTACTGTTTAGACAAAAAAATAAATAAAACACTAGTATGTTGTTGTTGTGTATGTTGCTTGTAGAATAATCTGACAAAAAATCAGAATGTATGTATATTAGTATGGTTTTTATTGTAAAAAGAAAGTTTTTAGACGTATCTTCATGATTTTTTTTCTATCCTATCAAATTAGTTCTATTATGTTTTCAGCATATTATCTACCTAGCATATATCCTGAAGAATATCATATATTTATCTGATTTTGTTTAAAGTAGTCGATCATATACTTTTAGATACTGTTTCTAAAACTTGCGTTTTTTGTGTTTAGGTCCTGTAGGTAAGTTGTTTCTTTTCTTCTGAATAATTATCCGTCGTATCTACATCGCTTGCTATCCTACATATAAAATCTTATCCATCGCATAATTAGTCAATAATGTTCCCACTGCTCGGACACAGGCCTGGGAACGGGCCGTAATCCACCAAGCGGGCCCGGTGCGGGTTCTTGATTCTAGGACATGCCGGTTTCCACACGGTGTGTTCCTTCACCGCTTTGAGAAATTGAAAGTGAATAGAAAGTGGTGATGAAATAATTTACACAAAGTTAAGTCCAGTCTGGGTTCGAACCTATAACCTACAACTTGTAAGTCGCGGCTGTACCACTTGACCACCACTGCTACTATATCAAAATATATATATATATCTGTATATTTTTTTAGAATGGTCATTGATGATGATAAGAAAACTGAGGTACCTACACTACATATCTAGCCACTACGAGAACAAACACAATAAAGTTCTATAACTATCCGTCTATGTAGTTGCTGCATTGATATCCGACAGTTCAAACAATTCAGTTTGTTGTTAGATACCAACAAAGTATTCAGACGTAGGGGGTTCTAACTCCCCACATTTCAAATGATATTTTTGAACCAATGCTGCAATGTTGACCTTTCACCAAACGCGACGAAAAATATGGTGGAAAACCCATTAGGTAGATAATAAATTTAACGGTGAATAAATATTAAGTACACCTTGAATAAAGCACACATATTATAAATGAAGTAAAGGTAAGCCTTTTGGGATACATTTAAACAATAACAGCTGGGCGAAATTACAAATTAATATGTTCGCAGTATTTCATTTTGTACTGAGTTTGAGACCCATTTTGCCTTTATCTGTTTTTGAATATTCCCAATTTATTTCAACGTTTTGGTTTGTATGTCCTGTACCTAAACCAGGTAAGTGTTGATATAGTTTGCTACATATTTGGACTGTTAGGCTCAATAGTTAGGATACACATAATTATTATCTCATTTTCGCTTCTAAGTTTAGCATTTATTTATTTACTAGCGGCCCGCCCCAGCTTCGCACGGGTGCAATTTTTTTGAATGTTCTTTCAGACAAACCTTGTCCTGGCAATAACGAACACAACAAAAAAATAATTATCCAATTTGGTACAATCATTCGGAAGTTAGACATTTCGACGACTTTGTTTTATACTCTGTAAGGATTAGAATTTTTCAAATCCAACTGGTAGTTCCAGAAAATAACGACCCTCCCCGTCGCATCACTTCATTATTGCTTAGCATTCTTTTCGACTTTTTTTTCCTTTTTTATCGGCTTCTAAGTGTCGTAGCATGATGATAAATACTAAATAGCCTATAGCCTTCCTCAAGAATTGGGCTATCAAATGCAAAAATATTTTTCAAAACCCACTGGCAGTTCCAGAGATTAGCGCGTTCAAATACAAATGCGGGCCACTCACGATCAAGTTCACCGTCAAGTTTGCAGCAGACTTGAAGCCGCGTCCAATAAACTTGACGATGGGTATGCATGATAAGTCGACTTTTCGTGCATACCCATAAAGGCCCGTAAAACAAACTCTTCTTTATTATTAGTAGGTATAAATTGTTTATTAATTTTATTAGCTTCGTTGTTCGAGAATAAATTCTTTTGAGTTGGTTTTCAGGATGTCAACAAACATTTTAGGTATACAAATTTAGGCTCTGAATAGTTAAGCTTTATCTTCTTTGTAGCCGGAGCACTTGGTCTAATTTGTTATCCATGCATATGATGGTTTTCTTCTAACTTTTTGAAGTTTATTCAAAATAGGTTCACCACAGTTTTGTATAGCAAACCCGGACATATAATATAATATATACATATAATTAAACTGCTTTGGTTAGAATTAGAGTGCTACCTACTATATATAATAATAAAGCTGAAGAGTTTGTTTGTTTGAACACGCTAATCTCTGGAACAACCGGTCGGATTTGAAAAATTATTTTTCATTCTTGAGGAAGGCTATTTAACATCACGCTATGGCTTAGGAGCCAAGCAAAAAGAAAAAAGTTAGAAAGATCGCTGGGAAAACGAAGTGACAGCGCGGGCGAGTGACGCGATGCGACAAGGTGGGTCGGGAGAACAAGAAATTACGAGTACACGCGGACGAAGTCGAGGGCAGAGGCTAGTAATTTAGATAAAATTAGAGTGCTTTCAAAATCACTTCACTGCCTCAGAATCCTATCCTATCTTCAGCTCCTATCACAAAATATCGATGACTAGCTCTTGGCCGAACAATGTAAGCAGATTCCAATTTCCTCCTATTGTTAATAAATAAATAGGTAAATAAATAACTAAACAACAATGCACTCATTTTTGGTACAAAGGCTTGCCTATTATTGGGCCCTTAAGAGCCTCAACAGTAGGTACCTAAATCTCTTGGTTATCGAGGATCAGTGATTGCGCCCAAAAAACAATTTCCTAAAGGTATAATAATTATGTGAAAAGTGTCGGTAAAACCTATTACTTACCTGCTTGAAATATTACGGCTACGAAATAAAAATTACTTTATCGACTTTTTCTAGACCTTTCAGTAAGGCTAAGGTAAGTTTGTTACGTGAATTCGAGGTTTTTTATATAAAATGGTGCCATGTGTATTATTATTAAGTGATTTAAAAGCTTATAATATATGTAGAGAACAATTTGTGAATATTTCCAAGGTGAATATGAAATATTGTAAGAAATGTTAGATACAACTGTTTACCTTTGGGTATGTAAGCTTATTAATTTATTAAGAGGAGAGGGAGAGGTCTGCGCGCACACTTGTGCACTATATATGAAGGCTAGTCTCCATTGAGATTGGCCGCCATGGCCGAGATACGGTCTGGAAGATTTTATTTAATTAATTAAATTGGTGTTTAAGTAATTACTTTAATGGCTATTGTATATAATAGGTCTGATCTAATACGTAGGTATGTAGGTAACCTACCCTTACCAAAATATCAATGAACGCTGCAATGCCGTTCCGCAAATCGTGAAGTTAATATTAGTACGAGTAGCTCAGAAAGAAATAAAGAAAAATCGTTTATAAGCAAACATTAAAGAAACAAACAATTTTTCTTTCTCAGAGTTCAAATTGTTTTCGTACATTACAAACAAACGCAGCATAAAATGGGAGAAGTCATAAAATCGAATAAAAAGTAACAACCCTAATACACGTAGTAAGACGATCGTACAGCTGCGTCACTGGGTGATAGGATTGCGTGCCAGCCCTGTCATGCAACACTGGGCGCGGGCGCAAGTTGGAAGAAAACGCGTTGGTTTCCCAATTAGTTTTTCTTGGATAATTGTGTGTTTTGTTTTCTCATTGCGTATTTTGACTGGACGATTTAGGAAAGTTGTGTGATAGTGCACATTAGGTAAAAAAATTATAAAGTTTTATTTCAGCTATGAACGAAGTCGTAGAATTATTTCAAATTACGTTTCGTTTTAAAGTTATCTTTAAATGATGTTCTTTTTGTATAATATTTGCAAAGCTGTTGAAATAAAAATACCAGAGATTCATTTTACTGACATTTTATTAATATTCAACCACAGGTATTCATTGCGTTATTTATGCTGTCAAATACAAGAAATTTTTAAACATATGAAGCAATGGATTATAAATTTTCTTATAGAGCCTTCGAATTGTGATAGAACGTTTGTTATAGAATGAAACGTGTGATAGAATGTTCGTTTGGGTTGCAGGTATCCATTGAAAAGTCGCAATTATAAAAATTGACAATCAAAAACTGTTGTTGTGAAGAAACAAATTCATTAAAAAACTGCGAAAAATCTGTAGCTTTCCTCTGGAACTCTGTGAACATAAAGGCCTACCATAACCTCAAAGCGAATTCAGACATCTGGCGTTTACGTGACTCCACCTATTGGTTCCAATCGAACTTAAAATATTGGTTCCATGGAAATTTATTGGCCATACCTATCTTATTGCCTTGGAAAAATGCTGACAAATATTGGACCCACAATGGGGTTCATTTGACTAAATTGTTTTTGGCTTACACAGGCCAATAAGAATCACGTTTTATTGATGTAAGTTTAGTGTGGTAGAAAGTGTGCATGGAAAGCATTTTCTATTCCACACGATTCGCTTAGTCTTGAATTTTTAAACAGTAAATTATCGTAATTTACTGTTTAAAAATGATGTGGGTAAATGTGCCGATTTGAGCAAATAAGGTTATTCTTATTTACAGAACGCAATCTATATCTATACGAGTACTAATCATAAAGCTGAGAGAGTTTGTTTATTTTGTTAATTTCTAAAACTACCGGTCGGAATTGAAAATTAATGCAACTCGAACGAGGTTTGGAGACTGTATGATACCTAGTGAATTATCCATTGTGTTTCTTCGAACAAATTTTGATAAATGGCTCCCGGTTGAGATATAAAAGTTATTAAACTTTGGCTTGTGTACTTAGAGTCGATATTGATTTAGTATTTCCAACAATAATTTGTTTGAGCTTCAAAGTTATACAATATAAATCTTTACCCTAATATAGTATAGTTAAAGAGTTTGTTTGTTTGAAAGAGCTAATCTCTGGAACTACAGACGATGCGATGCAACGGGGTGGGTCGGGGGAACAAGAAATTTCACGCGGACGAAGTCGCGAGCATAAGCTTATACTTTTACAAGGTTTTACCGTTCATATAAAGTTCCAGTATTTCTGAAAACTGGTTGAGAAATTACGAAAAGTAAAAAACTCATTTCTAACAATCTACACATTCACGTTAATATTCTCGTTAACTCTCCAGCGATTGAAATCGATTATTTCCAATCGACTCAACAAGGTCTCTTTAGCTCGAGAATCAAACTTGGTCGTTACGTTGAGAACCACTCAAAACACACTGTAGAAGCTGCGAGGTTAACAGCCTGTTAATGATGAGTAAAAAACTTTATTTTATGCCAGACATATCCACAGTTAACGTTCATTGTTATTTATGTCATTAGTTTGTAAAAGTTCACGGAGGGGGCCCGTGGCTAAATAATAACAACCACACAGGTCGATCGATTAGGTTAAGCTACGCTTGCCGCGGTTGGTCTGTGGATGGGTGACCATATTTAAATACCGTGACCCCTTCGTGCCTCGGAAAGCGCGTTAAACCGTTGGTCCCGGCTGCCATTTGTGGATCTTTGACAGTCGTTACGGGTAGTCAGAAGCCCGAAAGTGACAACCAGTCTTACCAAGGGGTATCGTATTACCCAGTAACAGGGTTGTGGAGGTCAGATAGGCAGTCGTTCCATGTAAAATACTAGTGTTCAGCTGCATCCGGTTAGACTGGAAGCCGACCCCAACATAGTTGGGAAAAGGCTAGGCAGATGATGAGCTTGTAAAAGTACTAAAAAGTATGTTCTACAATTACGTGCCTCGTTGGTCTAGTGGTCACTAGCGCAACTGCTGAGCCATCGAACCCAGGTCCTCATGGACCTGGGTTCAATTCTCAGGTCGAGCAAAGTGTTGTTGGGTTTTTCTATCAGGAATTTCTCAGTTGTAGTCTGGGTTTGTGCACGGTTGATGGCAATAGGCGCGCCCCCTGTTACATGGGACTTAAACATACCTAACTGGCGAAATATGGGTGTATTATAGGTGCCTCTACCTAACCCTTCGGGATTACAGGCGTGATGTTGTGTTATGTTATGTTAAAATCATTGTTGTTTTTATTTTTATTAGTGTTTGTTATGTAATTGTTTTCTGACTTCAAGTTGAAACTACCTCTGCCTAACCGTTCCGGGAAAATCGGCTTTATGTTGTTTTAAATGGAAAAAAGATTTTTTCGTCCCTTCTAAAGGGTTTGGGTTCGTGGCCACGACTACGAACCGTAACATTGGGTTTTATTTTCAATATTCTTTGCGTTTATTTCACACTGATTGAATTCGATTCAGTGTAACAGATTGGAGATGCTCTCTTTTAACTTTGATAGATAGGTAGATTATTCTTTTTGTGTCTTTCTACAATATTTTTAAACATAAATATCGTCACATGTCAGCGAGCATTCTGACAAAAAACAAGTTTATCTAAAACCTAATTCGGTACAAAAGCCGTTGAGTTCGAACAAAATAAGGCAGGCTTGACTCGCCCTTTGTTTACATATGCTGGGAATTTTATGCACTCTTTTGAACCCTGTCTCCGCGCCTCGAATTTATTCATCTCCTAGCGTATCTTCGTAGTTTCAGAGCCAGGTTTATTTTCTCGTACATCTTATTATGCTCTGGCATTTTGTTCAAGTCTTTGTTTGAGCGTAATTTCGTAATTTATGTAGGTATCAGATTTTTACATGACATTCTTCTTTGTTATTTAATTTTGGTCCTTTTATACGAAGAATATTGTTTGTTTAAGTTTATTAAGGTACTTCTTGATCTGCCATTCAAACGTTTTTAATTATTTCATTAGTTTGATACCAATATAAAACAACAAATATAACTGTTGTACTTAATTGAGAATCTCAAACAAAGCAAAAATGTAATTAAAACCAGAGCCCTACTCAGGGTGAAGTTTAAAGTTTGATGGATTTATTTGATACCTGCCAGGGTTTGTAAGCAGGCCTCGATCAAAGATGTCCAATGCCGCTAACTTGGGCCGTTATTGCTGATCGTTCACAATTTCCAGGAGACAAATTTTCACTTAGATTATTAGGAGATAAGTGGAAGCGTTCCTGCCAATATTATTGGCGATATTTTAAATACATTTTTTTCTCAGAGACGAGTAGGTTTTTTTTTTTTTGGTGGGAAATTATCAAATAACTTTGGCCAGAGACTAGTACCTACGCTTCAGTTGAGAGGTTTCAGATTTTTTCTCCGATTTGGTGGTTATCATCGATTTTTGATCTTTCTTGATTCACTAAAATTTAATTAAATAAGACAACTTACTGCTGATATACACGAGCGGCACGCGTCAACGGTTGCTTACTGATACTTACTGAAACAGTAAGTCTCAGTAGGTAGTTAACCATAATGATTGATTTAATCAGAAATATACATTAAAGCGTTTCTCATAATCTGCCCCTCAAGGGTTGTTCAAAATTTGTAGGTATCTCAATAATATATTTATTAAAAAAAATATAAGGCATGAAAATTAGTAGCAATAAATGCTACACAGGCCTGTCATATTTCCAGAAATGAAACACATCCAGGAAAATAAACAGATACCATGCAGTGACCTACCATATTTTATTACCGTATAACTGTACACTATAACGTTTTTATTGACTAATTCGACTAGGTACCTACTTATCAATTTATCTTAATGTAGCACAGCTGAAGTGGAAAAATTTCAAACAACTTTAAGAGGGTGTACCTACCTAAAATAAATTAAATTTTCCCATTCAGGTAGATTTAATTAAAAACCATTCATTTTATTATGTAAACCAATCCAAATAAATAGAATGTCTATTTAAAAAGAGCCAATGTTGGTTCCAATGCCGCTTGGCTGGCAAACCCGCCAAAATTTCCCTTAATTTATTGTGCAAATATGTAATGGACCGTTTGGGTACTGGTGTGGAAACCTGCCTGTATATTCGAGGACAACATATGGAACGACGGTGGAATAAAAATTGCGATTGGCTTTGCGCAGAGGTAAATAAATATTGATACCATGGAGACAAATTAAATATGAAACGCTTGCAGAAATTTATTGCACGCGCGGTATATTGGTTTACGTTAGCAACAAATTATTGTCGTGGTAGGTACATCATTTACGTAAATTAATTTAAATACATATATTTTAAGTTATGTTCAATTTATTTTCTCGTAGTTCTTTGTGGTAAAGGAAAACATATTATCTTGTTTTACTACCTATACTGCGTCGCGCGAATTCACTCGGAGAGATGGGCAAAAATCGTCACTTACTAGATTCCTGAAGGAGGACATCGCCGTCGAGGTAGACCACGGTGAAGGCGTGACGATCTGATAAGGTTTGCAGGGCCAACATGGCTAGAGATCGCACAAGAAAGGTTCGGAAGGAAAAAGGGGAGGCTTTGGCCAAGCAGTGCAGTGGGGACAGACACACCATAGACTAACATTAAAAAAAAAACAACCTACACGAAAGTTTTTGTATTTTAAGCAAAGCAGAGATATATCAAAGTCTTTCGCAGCTGTTGTAATTAAATTACAGTGTCTTTTATCCACTCAATCTCACTGTTATATCTACATTAGAAAATGTTCTTCATTTAAGTACTTTTGCACGCTCGAAGAATGGAAAACACCGAATTGAAGGAACAATAGACTAGATCTACAGTGGTCTAATTAGTCAAACTCATTAATCTACGTTGAATAGGCGTATGAATGACAAAGGAATAGAATTTCACTGAAAAATCACTCACTCCAGTATTTTGTCATTTTGGACGTATTCGTAGATCTTTGACAATCGTTGCGGATCGAGAGAAGACCAAAAGTCTGACAACCAGTCTTACCAAGGGGCATCGTGTTGCCCAGTAACTGGGTGGAGGTCAGATAGGCAGTCGCTCCGTGAAAAATACTGATATTAATCCGGTTAGACTGGAAGTCGGTCCCAAAATATTGTGATAAGGATATCTTGTTGGTACGTACGACGTACTCGTATTAGCTTAAAAGTATGACGAAAAACGAATAAAGGAGAGTTTTATTAAAATGTCTGTATCCATGTTCTTTGTATAGGCCTCATATGCAAAATAAACTTTTGCTACATAACTATTAAGTTGACTCGCCGCCGCGCCGGCCTTTGTGTTTAGGAATTCGGTACGGTATGCTTTGGGTCCTGAGTTGAGTTCGTCGAGCCCATGAATTCATATAAAATTTTAGAAATAAAAAGACAGCTGGGACGGAAACATGGAGATACAATATCTGCTTAATAATATGTGTTTAATTTGTTCCATAACTAACATCTGCCTAGCCTTTTCCTAACTATGTTGGCATCGGCTGGCAGTCTAACCGGATGCAGCTGAGTATCAGTATTTCACATAGAGCGATTGTCTATCTGACCTCCACAACCCAGTTTCTGGGTAATATATACCTACCTCATCTATACTTCTTATTAAGACTGGTTGTCAGACTTTCGGGCTTCTGACTGAACGATGCCCGTAACGACTGTTAAAGATCCATGAATGACAGTCGGGACCAACGGCTTAACGTGCTTTCCGAGGCTCGGACGGGTCTCGGTATGTAAAGACGGTCACCCATCCACGGACCAACCGCGGCAAGCGTAGCTAACCCTGATCGATCGACCCGTGCGGCTGTTATTACTTAGCCAATTGTAATTAATTTGTTACAACCAATTGCTATAATAATTCGCGTTATGCCTATCATTACCTACTCGATTTCCCAAATTTGAATATTGTTGAATTGCTTTGATGTGATTTGGGTTATGTGTAATTTACACGCAGTATGTTAATTTTGATTTAAGCATCAATGTCAGTCAGCACATCAAGATAATTAGGTGATACTTTCAGTTTCATAATTTTAACAAAAACGAAAGAAAGGCGTATCAAATAAATTAAGTTAATAACAAATAGTTACAGTCAGCCCCAAAAAGATAATTATGTATGCGCAGTGGAACGTGCTGGGCCCGTAACTTGAAGAAATATAAACAAGGGCAATTAAACTTCTATAACGAATTTATTTGGAAGATTAAATTACAATCATACCGGATAATGTTAGTACACGAGATGACAGATGAACAAGGAGCCGTATATTATTCTTTTGACACATAACACGGCTACGTGTCAGGTTGCATCAATTATAAGTGCAGGCGTCCATACTTTCATCAATACTGACAAGGAACCATTCTATTGTCTACAACCATTGTTCCTTATCATTCTATCCACCGTACAGTAACAAAAAATAGTAAACATTTTATTTTACCAAAACAAAGTAAACATTTTGTCATAAAACATTTAGGTATACAGCATACCTAAACTGAAAACCTTGGTTTTCATGGAGTATACTGTATACTCCATAAGAAAACCAAGGTTTTCAGTTGTTCATCGGCTGAATCCAATTATATTAATTTCATTTCGATATTTCTTTTGAAATGAATGTTGCAATCTGTTTAAAAACCGCCGGATATTAAGTTCTCTACTTCAATCAGAATGAATTCTTTATTTCTGGAGAGATGTTATTATTATTTTGGACGTGCCGACTTTTTAGTGTTCTCAACTGAATTATTTGAAAGAGAATTGAAATATTGAGGGCTGAAAAATACTTGGACTTCGTTTTCTCAAAGTGATAACAAATGCTATCTGGTTCATTAAAACAAATATAATTTGGTAAAAAAGAAAAAAAAAATATAAAGGTACACCAACAGCTTCTGTATACAAAATATCAAATAACAGTAGGTAACAGTTATGTGCTTATAGGTACAGTTGCCAATAACAGGTGAACCAATATTCTCAATTACAGTGATAATCTAAGATAAAAACAATTAAATGAAGAAATAAAAACACCAAACTGCGACATATTCATTGACAAGAAGAAGTTATCGGCGAAATATGGGTTTTACTATAGGTGCACCTCTACCTAACCTTTCAGGAAATACAGGCGTGAATGTAAGATATTTTAAGTTAATGTCGTCACAAGTAAATTCCCTACTTTAAAATATCTAATATATTACGAAGATATTGAGTAAAGTTTTATTAATGTGATATCTATGTCGCAGCCAACTGGGCCCTCATCCGTGAACCCGCCGCGGCTGTCCGTCACCGGACCCTCCTCCGGGGAGTACTCCCCATCACCGCCGCACCAGAACACATAGCACGCCGTGACCACCCCAGGGACCAAACCAGCACATGGGCGCCAGACGACCCCGTCTCTGCCACCCTTGGTCCCCCTGCGACGGGTCAGGTCATTGGCCCCGCCGCCTGCCAATTTTTGGCCGCAGAGGATAGGGAGAGTGGCCAACGTCATACCAACACTCCTCTTCCCCTGCGGCCCCACCGTGTCCGCCATCGGACGGTGGCAACCCCGTCAAGGCCGCGGAAGGTAGGGAGAGCGGCGCACCGTAATACCGGCACTCCTCTCCCGCCGCGGCCTCCAACCCTCAGCCACGATGCCTCCGATACGACATCGCGGCCCACCTCAGTTGCGATGTCGCCCAAGCGGCACCGCAACCTACATGTTGGCCGCTGCGTCGTCGGCTTGTCGGCAAAAGCCCTGACGAGCGGCCCCTCCTCGGGTTCCTCTTCGCTTCACCGTGGGTATCCAAGCCACGGCTACTGAGCCCCCCCCCCCTCGACAATGCGGGAACCCACCGGGGGGGATCACAGTTCTAACTTTTTTTTTTTTTTTTTTTTTTTTTTTTTACGTGGAGAAATGCTCATGCATTCTGCACTACCACGGGGAGATAGTGCAGTTATGTGGGACTCTAACCCACTAAAACTCCACGGTGTCCTCCTCTGCCGCTTATGGCGGGAACACGGGCACGCGTTAGCACTCATCCGTGAACCCGCCGCGGCTGTCCGTCACCGGACCCTCCTCCGGGGAGTACTCCCCATCACCGGCGCACCAGAACACATAGCACGCCGTGACCACCCCAGGGACCAAACCAGCACATGGGCGGCAGACGACCCCGTCTCTGCCACCCTTGGTCCCCCTGCGACGGGTCAGGTCATTGGCCCCGCCGCCTGCCAATTTTCGGCCGCAGAGGATAGGGAGAGTGGCCAACGTCATACCAACACTCCTCTTCCCCTGCGGCCCCACCGCGTCCGCCATCGAACGGTGGCGACCCCGTCAAGGCCGCGGAAGGTAGGGAGAGCGGCGCACCGTAATACCGGCACTCCTCTCCCGCCGCGGCCTCCAACCCTCAGCCGCGATGCTTCCGGTACGACATCGCGGCCCGCCTCAGTTGCGATGTCGCCCAAGCGGCACCGCAACCTACATGTTGGCCGCTACGTCGTCGGCTTGTCGGCAAAAGCCCTGACGAGCGGCCCCTCCTCGGGTTCCTCTTCGCTTCACCGTGGGTGTCCAAGCCACGGCTACTGAGCCCCCCCGCCTCGACAATGCGGGAACCCACCGGGGGGGATCACAGTTCTAACCTAACCTAACCCATTTGGTCGGGATGCCCTGGCTTAGTTGCTGCGACCAATTCGGCTCGCGAGTGGTTGGTTACAGACTTCCAACCTAAACTATAATTGAATATCATTCAGGCCGTTAGTTGAATGGCCGCCGTTTAGTTAAAACGCTAGGTGGTTAACTAAACGGGTAATTAAACCAGTTGGTTGCGACATTTCCAGCCACAATAATATTATTACCTACTGCCACGAATAGGGTTGCAAACACCTTTTGAAGTAATAATATTATAATATATCAACCACGTGTTAATAGTATAATGGCTATTATGCCATCAAAGGCAGGATTCTGCGAACTAACGGAAGGAAAAGCCTTTTATATCACCCTCTTTAGTGATAACAACCCATAATGTGTGAACAAGAATAGGTCTGTGATATGTTTGCTAAGTATAATAAAATAACGAAAGTGTTCATTGTTGAAATATCTTTTCCGTAATTCTTAAAATAATTCAGGTCAATACAAACACTGTCTATAATTTTTTGGTCAATACAAAATAAGTTTTGTTCGTGTTGAAGAAGATATCATACGCATGGCTTTTCCATTTATACAATAACTAACTGTTGTCCGCGACTTCGTCTGCGATTCAGGGTGAAAAGCCTATGTGCTTCTCAAAGTCATGGTCTACTCATGTGCCAAATTTCATCCAAATCCGTTCAGCCGTTTTAGCGTTAAAGAGTAACAAACAAACTTACTTTCGCATTTATAATAGGTATAAGTTAGGATTTATCTATTTCGTCAAAAACCTGAATTTCTATTCTAAGAGCATTTAAAACGTTTTTGGTGATAAACTTTTACGTAGCTGTCTATAAATGAGTGATAATAGAGTGGCCCTTCTTGTATTCATTGCAACATTGGGAAAATGAGGAAAAGCTACCTTTTTAATGTTCGCTTCTTTTTAACCGACTTCATTATAATACTTAAAATTCCTTGTCATTAAGAGGTCTTAAAATGATGGGAGAAAGGTTTACTTCGTGGAAAGATCGCTACGAAAAAAAAAAATTCTTGTTAATAGATGGCTTTCAGCAGCATTCAATGTTTCATGTAATTATGAGAAACTAGGCATTTCTTTGAAAGCTATAAGTGGGTCATTATGTTGCTTGATGCTTGCAACAGTTTGAATTGACCATGTTTACTTAATAATAAGGCTAATGTTTGTATATCTTAAGTTTTAAAGTTAACTTTTAATAGTATGTTAAGGCAATGCTTTCACCCTTACAATAATAATTGATATATTTAATTTTACACATCGGCCAAATATACTTCCCAGCCGGAAAGACAATAGGCTATTTGACTGGTTTCTGATAAACATCTCAGATTATTTAATGGTGTCTAACGAGCCCACAAAAACCTATTACTTCAAATTGCATAATGTATTTCTTTTAAAAAATAGTAAATAAAAATGTACTGTTTAAATAAGCCGCCAAAACGCTATCTTTAACAATATGGCGTCGTGACGTCACGATTCCCGTAAACAAACGTTGAAACGGTCGAGATACTAGACAAAAGTCATCTGTTCTGTCAACGATAGACAGAAATTTACTACATCATGACGTCATCTTAAGTTCAGCCAATCCAGACCGTTTTCGATTACGTGGCGCCAGATTTAAAAAGATGAAGTTTTTTCGGGATTTTTTTTATAAATAATACATTGTTTTGTAGTAAAATTAATGCAAATCGATTTTAAAAGCGATAATCTATACGAGTGTCAATAATTATGACCTTATTTTTTACATTGTCAAATAGCCTATTGAACTGACTTACTTACATTAACGGAAGTTGGCAAAAATACGTAATCAATCTATATCAAAATTGTGGCGAAAATAAATCAAATAAAACCTCATTAATCTTGAGAGGAACTCCGAGACAAGGAGTACTATTAAGTCAATTAAGGATGACCCAGACCTCCTCGATCCCTCCTTGATTTATTACTCTCATTATTTTCTGAATATTAAGACAATTTAGCTGTTGTGATGATGAAGATGTTTTAAATTAACTTAAGCTAATAAATCAACTTGAGTCAGTTTACAATTAATGTTGGCAAATTGAAAAAGTATAATAAATTATAATACTACTGTGCGTCAGTTTCACGATTTAGCGGCTATTTAGTACTTAGTGACTAAAATACGGTTTTTGCAAAGTAGAACTTGAATGAGGACAGGGTTGCGGAAACATTGCACTTAGGCAGTACTAGCTAGGTGAAAGCTAGTTATTAAATTTTAACTATTTTTCAACCGTTGTGTTGCGTTACCCCACAGAAACTTCGTAATTTTTCCGGATAAGAAGTATCGTAGGTACATAGGTATGTCATATTCTAGCCCATAACAAAGTGCGCCAAACTTCGATCCATTGCAGCTTAAAAGAGGGATGAACAAAACACGCTTTCACATTGATTTTTATGTTAGTAGTATTGCTAGAATGTTCATAATCAATTTATTCAGGCTATCGCAGTCCATTGCGCCACAACACCCTTCAGAATGTCCACACATGTGCTAAATCCCATAGTCGGTCGTTCAAGCTATTGATGCTAGATGACCATTTCGATGGAGTCTATATCTAATAGATCAAGTAGGGAGGAAATTGTAGATCGACTAAATCAAGACTGAGCCGGAAGATCATGATAGCGTCCGAGATTAATTACGCCAAACTGTAGCCAGCTGCTGAGGAAATTCATAGCTTCATGTTGGTAGGTTCTATGGTAGGTACTATAATAGTCGTGCGACTGTGCAATACTGATTTGTGTAACATAGTGTAAATAGGCAACAGATAATTACAATTTAAAACGTGGAATTTGAAAACGCTTTTTATAAATAAGTTTATATCATGAACTTTACAATAAAGGCTAGAATGCTAGATAACACTATTTCAGTTGAAAGGCGATGGCGCCTGTTGATAATTTGGTTTTATTTATGATATGTCTCGTCGTCGTTCTAAGTTCTAATTTTTCGTTATATATCGTTTTGTTTTGAAAAAATGAGAAAGAAAATATGTTTATTTGGCACATGTCATAAGTAATATACAATGACACAACAGAAAAAAAAAATTATACAGGGTGGCGCAAAAGTAATCACATATTTTGAATTGGCTGCCATTTTGTTAGAAATGAAAAAAAAAAGATTTTGTTTTTATGAAAACTTTATTTGAAAGTGTAAAATTTATGACATTAATTGGTAAAAATTATATCGCTCAAATGGTCACCTCTCGAGTTGATGCACAATTGTGCTCGTTTTACGACAAATTGGCCACTTCTTGCTAGATCTGTAGTGGACCCAGTTTGCAGGAGGCGCTCGGCCAAACGCTTAATGTTCGAGCACATGGAATACGACAACAGATTGAAAATTTGTCAAATAAGCAGTAACAATAATTCCACGTTCTTGAGGTGTGTATGGCTTGTTGACAAATAATTATCCCACCAAAAACATTTTCATGTAAAATGTTGCCAAGACGACACCACATATGGCTCAAAAAGTTATCAGATCTCATGTAGAGCCAAGCTTCTAACTCTACACGCCCTAACTTCACAAACTCTACACCTTAGTCAAAATATGAGGCTTTGCCGTTTCGTTACTACAAAAACTATTGTATAACAGAAAAGTAATGAACAGTGAATAAATTTTTCACCTTACGCCCATGTGATGGTAGCGAAACGGCCAAGCCACATATTTTGACTAAGGTGTAGAGTTTGTGAAGTTAGGGCGTGTAGAGTTAGAAGCTTGGCTCTACATGAGATCTGATAACTTTTTAAGCCATATGTGGTGTCGTCTTGGCAACATTTTACATGAAAATGTTTTTGGTGGGATTTCACATCTTTTTGAAAGTTGCTTATGAAATAATTTTTTTTTGGGGGTTTCTTTACTAAAAATCCTGAAATATGTATTTTATTATTTATTACAAGGAGTCCCTATATCAATTTTCAGAACTCTAGCATCAAAATTTGCGGAAGTCTCTTACAAACTACCATCCCCTAGTTTAAGGGGTTGGAGGGTAAAAGTTCCAAGTCTTAGAATTGTTTGTGTACTATTACTAGCTTACATACCAAATTACAGCTTTCTAGGACTTCAGGAAGAACCTTAGAATATTGATGCTTATGAAATAAAAAAAATTTTTTTTGGTGGGTTGGGGGGTTATTTACTGAAAATCCTGAAATACGTATTTTATTATTTATAACAAGGAGTCCCTATATCAATTTTCAGAACTCTAGCAACAAAATTTGCGGAAGTCTCGTACAAACTTCCATCCGCTATTTTAAGGGGTTGGAGGGTAAAAGTTCCAAGTTTTAGAGTTTTTTTGTTGTTTTTGTACTATTACTAGCTTACCTACCAAATTTCAGCTTTCTAGGACTTCAGGAAGAACCTTAGAATATTGATGATCATCAGTGAGTCAGTGAGTCAGTGACGAAATCGGGGTATTTTAGATATCAATAAAATCTAAAGTATAAGAGCTATGCAATTGAAACTTTATAGGTTTAATAAGTCAACCACTGACATATCCCGAAAATTTCGTTTATCTGGTATAATCCAAACTCAAGTTATGAAGGTTAAAAAATACGACGAAGTGCTTCAAGAAAAGGTAGGTAGTGCCCTTGCGCTTCGCTTGGCTCGTCTTGGCGGGGGCACTCCCGTGCCCCTAGATCTGTATGTCTACAACATAAATGTAAAAGCACAGTGACATTTGGCGCCATCTGCAAAAATTAAGGCACATTCACATTATGACATTACATTACCGTTGTATACGTTTTACGGCTGCGCCAAATAGGCCTATTTCAGCAAAATGCCAGACCACTAGTGCCTGACGCTGATTTTCTACTTGACTTTAAAATACCTTTCTATTCTTTGGAGTTTGTAATTTAATTATTACAAACTCATCAGTTCACCGTAACACCCTTAACAACATGAATCCCACATAAATCACAAGAAACCCTCCAATTTCCATAAAATCTTGCCTAACAACCCCTAAATAACCATAGTCCATCCGAAAAGAGATTCCAGCAATTGTTTCGTCATTCTCGTAGTGATTGATTCGCCTTCACGCGGCAATAACTCTCCGGCGGGCTTCCCACGTAATTCGCCTTTGATTAATTTAGATCAAAGTAACCGCATCCTTGCCGTATAAGTACTGAGATTTGTTTTATACGGTACGTCAAGGTCAGCCGTATTCATTGAGAGATAATAATGTAGTAATTTTGGGTTCAGGGTGGGTTGATTTGGAGCTGTAATTTGCAATATTTGGACCTGAAATGATACCTTTTTGGCTTCCATTAATATATGAAAGGCTCCAGCCTAAAAACAAAAGCTTCCAAGCTTTTGTCGAAAATATTCGCTAGGTATACCAGCTTATTTTTCGTCTCCTCTGAAACTATTGTCGCTTTTAACCAACATCTTATTTTTGTGAAAAGAGATTTTGTGTAAACGAAACGTACTTATTATAAATGGCCAATCGGTAAACGAAACGTTGTTCAGTGCCTACCAGAAGTTGCAAAACATTATTATAAACTTGACATCGCTTTGACTAAAATCAACTTTGTAATTTAAAAAGCTCTCAAACCTTTTTCATCACAAAACCTAAACACTCTAACAGATGCGTGAAGTTTTAGCGACCATTAATTTTCTATGAGCAAAATCTCAACATTAGATGGGAAGCACCAAAAAACCTCATGACGCAAAAGGATAAATCCAGACGCCCTAATAATTATTTCACCAGGGCTGTGGGCCAACCCTACTCAATATTTCAGTACAAAAGAGAAGCATTTTGCGTGATTGACAGCTCGATAATGTAGGGCACATTCGCCATATTCTAACTAGACTGTATTTTCTGTGTAAGAATCTCAGAATTCATGACAATCCAGAAGGCGAACAGGGGAGCAGTGGTGGCCCAGTAGTAACGGCCACGATTTAAGAGTTGTAGATCGTAGGTTCGAACCCAGACAGGCGCTTTATTTTGTGTAAATTGTCACCACTGCTCTTAAGGGTCAGTTCACACCGGGACGCGACGCGACGCGCAGTTTTCAAGATAGAAATACAATTACAGACCTTATCTACTACACAAAAAGGTACACAATTCAGTGAGCTAAGCCGCGCGGCGGCGGCGCCGCGCTGCGTATCTCGACGTAGTAGGTAGACACTGAATTGTGTACCTTTTAGTGTAGTAGATAAGGTCTGTAATTGTATTTCTATCTTGAAAACTGCGCGTCGCGTCGCGTCTCGGTGTGAACTGACCCTATATGGTGAAGGAAAACATCGTGAGGAAACCGACATGTCCTACCTCGTACCAACATGTGACATCTATAAACCCGCACTGGGCCCGCGTGGTGGATTACGGCCCACTCCTTCTCACCGAGAGGAGGACTGTGTCCCAGCAGTGGGGACATTATAGGCAGATTATGAAGAAGGCGAACAAGAAGGTAAAAATGTACTCTGAAGTTGAGACTTGAACTTGACGATTTATCGACCCATTTTTCTAAATTATCAGTCTGTTAATTAGTAATTACTACTCTGACAGAAAGGAGTCGACATTTTTACCCGAATCTGGTGAAATGTAGGTACTCAAGCTTGCCAAATTACGCGGGTGGGGAGAAAGTCAGGTAGGTAGTGTTTGTTTATTTTTATTTTTGGACAAAGTCCGAAGCATGAAATTATGACAGTAGTTGCCTTCTGGTTAGTTCTGTAATCTGCGGTAAGAGAGTACCGACGACCGGCGTCGTGGACCGGAATCGAGAAATGATTGATGACTTTTTGTGGAAGCAGGTAAAATGGGCTAGGTTTACCTCAGAATGAAGGGACTATTTATGAGGAGTCGTTTAAGTGGAATATAATATGAATGGGTTTCCGGACTCTAGACATAAACAAATAACATGGAAATAGATGGCGCTTTCTGCGCTTTACAGACAATATTTGACTGACTCCCAAAATACAAACCCTAGCTTAGCTTGGATATCTACCTAAGGTAAAAAATAAATTAATATTGGATCTATGAATTTCAAATTCTTGTGAATGCTTCTTGTGACAATAAACTTTCTAATATTTACATGAAGATTTTTGTGAAATCGTAAGTGGTAAATAGAAATAAGTACCTAAAACACTCATAGTGTTTTAGGTACTTATTGCTCACTCACAACAATAATTTTAAGAGAATTATTAAGGAAATCTACCGAATAACATTTAACAATAAACAAAAATAAGGAAATGGTTCGCAAACAAAGCCACGCCAATATCTATAAAATACTAAATATTCAAGAAAATAAATAACTAATATTCATAGCTGTGAGCGTGCTCACCTACTTGAAACCTATTTGGGTCGTGCTTCGGAAAGGTGTTAACCAAAATGCTTCCAAACTTTGCTTAGTTGAAGGCAATCTACAAAGGTTAAGTTAGCTTTTGTAATTAAGCCTAGTCTTTAGGTAATGATGTGGTAACAGTTATATTAGAGCCAGGAATTTGAGATAATTTTCAACAAGAAACTGAATGTCATACTTAACAAAGTTCAAATTTCATTGCAACCAAAAACTTATTAGGACCTTTTTTTTACAAATGGTCACTCAAAAATCAACAAAGTAGATAACCGAATAAGTGGTGTTGGAATGTTAATTATCTGAGATTATAGACTGTTAATAATTTATACTCATTTCACAAGTGTAATTTCAATCTTATAAAACTGTCAAACTAGCTAAGACCATTTAAATAATCACAAACTTATTACAAACAGTTGTTAGGGTGTTATTATTCGTAATAACATTAAACACAGTTATCAGTAATTTGTTGACATAGTTTCACGCAACAAAAGTAAGTTCTAAGCCGATGAAATTATTATTTTAATGTGGGACAAGTGGTCCCAAATTGTAAAGTGGTTAACTTGTACCTTAACTTTTACGTAGTGTTCGCATTTAAAATTTGTAATATCGTAAACGGTTTTTTTTGAGTGTTTGCCGTATTTTCGAATACAATAATTAAATTGACTAGGTACAGTCACGAGCATAAATATATTACTATGGACAGCTCGGCAATCAGATTAGAGGAGTAATTTCGTTCGGCTTAGGTATCCGTATATGTCTTAGATTTGCTTACAATTAGCACAGTCATCATCTGCCTAGCCTTTTCCCAACTATGTTGGGGTCGGCTTCCAGTCTAATAGGATGCAGTAGAATACCAATATTTTACATAGAGCGACTGCTTCTCTGACCTCCATAACCCAGTTACTGGGTAACACGATACCCTTTGGTAAGACTGGTTGTCAAAATATTTGAGGTTTCTGACTACCTACCCGAAACGACTGTCAAATATCTACGAAAGACAGTCAGGAATGCTTGTTAAAGGTCTCTGCATACTGGACGGCGTTAGAACGTGGACAGGCATTCTGCATTATTAATGTATAGGCAACGCGACAGTGATGTGAATCTAAAGTCCTAGAGTGGAGAACAAGAAAAGAAAAAAAAAACGTGTTTGTCCCGTCAGGAACGAAGTTCGTTACGCAATACTCGCATGCACACACAATCGTATAACAGACGGAGAGAGAGAGGGAAAGTGTGTAATTTAACTCTCTCTGTGTTTCTTCTTTGTGAATTTAATTTATCTCTCTCTCTCTTTCTGTCTCTTTTTATTATATAAAGAGAAACAGAGCTAGGTAAACCTCGCTTTACCTCGCTCTGTCTCTCTTCATAACGCTTTTTCGTTACCTGTCGATTTCTACCGGTTTACTCCTATCGTAAGCCGTGTAAAGAACTTCGTTCCAAAAAGCTCTCCGGATCCCGGAGGGACTGTATTCGCAGCGGAACCACGGACGGGATGTGGCGCGCGCGTGGATTGGGACGTGCTATACATCGTCACAGACGATATTTCTTCCGTCCCTTGGGTGCTACGTCGCCTTCCCGTCCGTGTACCCGTGACGTATGGTCTTACGTATACATTTTCTATGATGTTTCTAAAAATTGTGGTCCCGTTCCGTCCGGGTTAAAACACGTTATATATGCATTACCTTTTTAAGGCTTTGGGGCTTAACGTGCTTTCCGAAGCACGAAGGGATAGCTCGATATGTAGTGAATGGTCACCCATCCAGAAACCGACCACCATAAGCGTAGCTTAACCTTAGATCGACTCCTGCGGCTGTTTTGCCCTAGCACAGTATTACTACAAACTAAAAATATTGTAACTCGACTCACACACTGGTAAACATCTATTTCGAAGAAAAACCTATTTAATTGATTTGTATATCTTTGGCGAACGCATTGAAATGAAAATATAGGCTATTAGGACATTGGTTGAGCCTTGAGCCGGTATCGGCTACATCCTCATATTGGTTATCGTCCAATAAGGGTGGGTCCGGCCGCCATTAGCCTCTCCAAATGTATTTGTTTCCACGAACCCATTCTAAAAGGGTTAATTGAATGGAACACTTGTTCTAAATATAACTGAGAATCCAATTTACGAAAACAATTGTTACTATAACGAATAAAGTTGGAATTAAAACTAATTTGTATTGCAAGTAAATTTGTGCTTATAAACGGTAACATTTTCTCCAACGACGATCACCTTTCAAGTAGAATGTAGTCTTACTCGTATCATTGCAGGATTTTTACTCTGCGAGTTATGGAATTGATCCTGGTTTTTTGTCTACTTGTATTTATAGCTAAGTGAAAAATCGTCCAATCACGTTTCTTCAAAAATACATCTAAACATAATCACAAAACTCGTGGGCCATATTTAAAAGGATTTGAAGGTACCTATTGTACTCTACCTATTGTTATGATGAAGGTTGTATTCCCCTATAAATACCATAATTATAAATCTCTAAAATTCTAAGCGGTATACAACCACAGAAGTTACAAGGAGATTATCATTTCGATTCAAGAGGTTTTCAAAGCCGAGAGCACAATCTATATTGTTTACAAACTTCTTACTTAATTCCATATTTTGGTTAAATACTTCAAACTTCTCCGTCCTCAGACCTTTCAAAAGCCGTTGCTTCAGTCCACAAAAGCCGTTGCTTCAGTCCACAAAAGCGTCGAAAATCCTTTGGTTTACATTCAAATACTTCGCCACAATATTGTAGAGAAGGGGACGCAAAACCTGATCAGCATATTATTGTATTTTTTATGTACCTGTACATATTATTATTTTAAGTCGGTTAGCTTTTTAAATCATGTAAATATAATAAAAAAAAAATTCTATCTTAGTAATGACTCGTGTAAATGTACTTAAAAGTTATTTATATACAAGTCTGTTTAGTTTCTTAAGGTAAAATTAAGTTTAGCCAGAAAGATTATAGTCAAGAATTTTCTGAAAGGTCAGACCTATAGGTATGTATGTGTTTGCCTGGTAAAGTCCGGTCCAGGCATATACCTGCACATCTATTCTGTAAAAATCTCACCCTGAAAGCTTGGGTGAAGTGAGCATATAGTGAGCTGTCAATAGTGTCATCCCTAGCATCAGGGTTTTTTTTTTTTTGGAACACATCTCACTTCAAGCTCTCTTCACCTAAGTTATCACGGTCATATTTTTAAAGAATAGATTGGCTAGACTGGAATTTAATGGAAGGTTAATTTCAGATGTCAATAGCATCCATGAATATTGGACAACCATAAAGTTTAAGCATATGCTGAGTGGAAACCTTACTGTCACAGTCACAACGTGCAGCTGCCGACAATTTCTGTTCTTGGCTCGTGATTATGTTTTTTTTTTTTTTTTCTTTATTTGAGATAACTGATCCGGTTTGCAAGCGTTTCTTTGACAAATTAACCTAATTTTCATTTCTTTCTTTCTCAGCATAAAAGTAAAAAAAAATGTTTGAATTTATAAGATACGTAAACTAGTTTATTCTAATGAAAAGAAACAGCAAAAACTCATAACTTCGAATGTTTCGAACTTCTCTTAAATTCGAATCAAAGAACGAAATGGAGGAAACAGATCGGTGGAATTTCAATTAACAAACGTTACACACCTGTAAAAAAGATTAGTCGGGAAAATGGCAAAAAAAAAAAAAATATTTCTATTATAACTAGGTATATATCTTTTATTATTTTTATTATTTCATAATATTTATAGGTAAAATATTTTCTTATACCTACCTACCTATAGGTATAGGTCAAATATTTTCTTATACTTACATACCTATAGGTAAAGGTCAAATATTTTCTTATACCTACATACCTATACTTAGGTGTTAGTCAAAAAATGTCTTATACCTACATACCTATAGGTGTAGGTCAGATATTTTCTTATACCTATAGGTATTAGTCAAATATTTTCTTATACTTATATACCTATAGGTATTAGTCAGATATTTTCTTATACCTACATACCTATAGGTATAGGTCAAATATTTTCTTACACCTACCTACCTATAGATATAGGTCCAATATTTTCTTATACCTATAGGTATAGGTCAGATATTTTCTTACATCTACATACCTATAGGTTTAGGTCAAATATTTTCTTATACCTATATCTATACCTATTAGGGTACCTACTCAGATTTCGGTAGCGACGTTTTGGTTTACATATTTCTAAATACGTATCTTTCCTTTTATATAAAGGTAACAGAATATTGTACCAGTTCTTAAGTAGGGCTTTTTATTTCGCTATCCATTCTGTACCCAGACGTCTGATTTGAATAATATATTTCTTACTGAACCTACAGCTATACCTTAATTCTAAATCCGATATTCCGATTCAGACTTAGGAACCTACGTTTTATAAAGATAATTTAAGGTGGAGCAATACAGGATCACTTTTAACCTGATTTGTATATTGTAGCGTAATTAGTCTACAACATACGGACGTACCCACTGTCGTTCCACCACACCGGCCCAGTGCGGGTTGGTGGTTGTCGCGTGTCTTCTAATCTTTTGGTTCTAGGACATGTCGGTTTCCTTACGATATTTTCCTTCATCGTTTTGAGAGCAGCGGTGATGAAATACCACAAAGTAAAGTAGCTGCCTGGGTTCAAACACTTCGAACCCACGACTTACACCATGTATGTCGAGACCGTAACCACTCGATCACCACTGCTCTCTTGATTTGTAAATTGTACAAAGGTTTAGATATTTATCAGGCTGTATTTTTTTGTTTTTTTTTTGCACGAGTTGGTACTTGGTACCATAGAAATATAAAAAAAAAAACACTTCTTATATCTATGCTTGGTACTGACCTGGTTGGGCCCGGTGAGGTTCAGCCCGCAGGAGTTGCAGCGGAGACATTCCTCGTGGTAGTGGTTGTTGTCGTACAACGGGGACGGTTCTGAAATATTAGAAATAGATTAGTACTCAAGTAATTTTTTTTTGAAAATTTTCTGTCCAGCATCTATAAAGGTAAATATTTAACAATTGTCGCTTATAAATCACCAAAAGAGATAAGTAACAAGAGGGCATAAAAAGGCCACTTTGGCAGAATCATAAAAAGATAACATTATAAATCATAATATGGCGAAGACAGTCCGTGTTTTTCTTTTTTTTCACTACGTAGCGTAGGTATAATCAAAGAGATTGGGATTGGATTTGGATTGGATTGATTGGTATTTTAGCACGGACAAAAAATAATAACTGAAAAATCCTTCACCAATGGAATTTGATACGATTAACTTAACTGTCCATTATGATTCATAATGTTATCCATTTATGATTCTGCAAAAGTGGCCTTTTTAGGCCGTGGTCGTCGGATGTTGTTGAAGTATTGGTAAGAAACCAATGGATGTTTTCGAATGAATTTGATAAATGAACCGTTTGTTTTCATATTGTCCCACTGCTGGGCAAAGGCCTCCCCCATATTCTTCCACCTTTCTTTGAGCTGTGCCTTCTCCGTCCAATCGGTTAGGAACAAGTCCAAATCGTTACGCATGCGTTTCTGGCTTGCCTTGGGACGACGACGCCCGTCTTTAGGCGCCCACTGTGTGGCGATTATATAAATTAAATTTTATTTGAAAATATCCATCGGTTTCTTACTATAAACTTCTACTATATCCGACGACCCTGGTTACTTATCTCCTTTGATGACCGTACCTAACCTACCCGTACCTAACCCGTACCCGTACCTAAAGTTAAATATATCATATCAGATCGGGTAATCACATCTAATATTATAGAGGCGAAATTTGTGAGTGTGTTTGTATGTTTGTTAGTTCTTCACGCACAAACGGCTGAACGGATTTGAATGGGCCACAGATAGTTTATAACCACGATTAATAAATAAAATACTTTTTATCCCGATATTCCCACGGGATCGACACCTATGCGGGTGAAACCGCGGGGCACTGCTAGTGTGTAAATAAGGGAACAACGTCAAGGGAACCGCCACGTGATTAGAACCATTGAATACCAGCGATACCCAAGGGTGGAGAGATGATGGCCTCTTCTTTGTATAAAACGCCTTGGAATGTTTTGAGGTAAATCGGCTCCAATTTTATGCCCAGAAAAAGTCGTGGCTTAAGAGCGTTTACGCCGTACGGCATTTCATACAAACTTTCAAGCCCTTGTTTTTCGAAATGAATGAACCGATTTTAATGAAACTTCATACGCATAAGCTGGATACAAAGGTCTAAAAAGTTACTTCAAAACATTTGCGAAATGTCTTATTTAAAAAAAGATAACTGGAAATCTCTGTTTCGATGGAAAATTTTAAATCGGTCTGATTTGGCTGTAGCACTATTTTTCGAAAATTTTCTTAAGTAACTTTTTAGACCGTTGTATCCTGCTCATGCGTTTTAAGTTTAATTAAAATCGGTTCAATCATTTCGAAAAACAAGGGCTTGAAAGTTTGTATGAAATGCCGTACGTCGTAAACGCTCAGGTAGTCTTTGACCACACACAATGCTACGATTAATGACATAACAAAACGACTCTCCTCTATACAGCAAGCATATGTTAAGCTCTCAATTATGACATTCTTAGTAAGTAGTTACAGCAAATAAAAGCAAGTATTTTGAGCTTATTAGTTTCCCTTGACATCACACACATAGAGTACCTACTATAAGTTACTCATCTTCAAACAGGTAACTTAGTTGGTAATCAAAGTCATGAAACCGATGCTTCAACTTACCAACTTTGTCTGCCATAAGTTTCGAGGTAGAACTCCATAGGCTAACTTAACAATCGATAGTTCGAAGCATATTAAGTGCCTAACTTAATATTCGTGTTTTGTTCTTATTTTTCATCGCCAATTTTGGTACATTTTAGACAGTATTTAAGCTTATCGTTGAAATAATAAAGGTTTTTTTTGTGAAACAAGTACAAAAACCTACTAGTAATACTTTGTGTATTTTCATCCGTAAAAATACAAGGTAAATCAACTTACCCATAATTTTCACTTTACCCAAAATTTCGTACGAAAGTGATTAATTTTTCGCGGACCGACACAAGGTGCGCTTATAAATCATAATAAGGGACTCTTAAGAAAATAGATGGGTCTTCAATTTGCTCTCAAGATGAACCTATACCTCATAATAATTGAGCAATAAAAATTCTAAGGGCTGCCTAAAATAATTTGGGAGGTAAAACGAATTTGAATACATTACAGGCCTGAATCAAAGCAGGTATTGGCTGTACCTAGTTCGAATCCGACTGTCTAGGAGGCCCCGAAGAGTGAAACCCTTTTAAAAGTTTCCTTGTAAATAACCAGCAGTGTCTATTTGTCGGTCACTTTGTAAAAGGTCCTTGCGTAAGTTTAAATAGATACCGTAGTTATTTGTTTTGAATAGCGAGGATAACCTCATTTAAGCACCATTTACACGATGCAAGTTTCAGGCCCGTGCCATACCATAAAATTAAAGCAACAAATGATTTGCATCGCCGAAACACTATTTAGATGGTGCAAGTTTAATTGTTGCTTAAACGTATTGCATACAATTGGCAATTAAATCCCAAAGTGTAAAACAGTCTTTATTTAAAAACTTATTAGAGCTGCCCATAGATTGCCAGATTCTTTTGTTTCCCATATTACCTATGCTCCTTTATTTCAATAAATACATATTTAAATATTAGAATAAAAAACATTTAAAAATATAAAAAAAAAATAGTTGCCCACTGGTATCGGGATCAGGGTCCAAGCTACCGGTCAGGGCTCCAGAGAGAGGAACCTCCTGAGAATGCGAGCCGTGTCCAGAAGTACTGCTTTCTGTATCAAGCCCTTGATCCAGCTGCCCAACGAGAGCCTCTTCAGGTGTTGGTCGAGGCTCTTGGCTATTAATCCATTGGCGGTCACGACTATCGGCACAATGATTGCTGAGTCCACATCCCACATGTCGACAAACTCGCCAGCCAAGTCAAGATACTTAATTTGTTTATCTTTCTCGGCTTTCACGATTATTATTATTATTTACCTATTATTATTATTAGTTCATCATTGATAAGAACGCAAAATCAACAAGAATATTCCCAGGATTTTGTAATAACTTGATTTAAAAGAGTGTCCTTGGAGTTTCTTGCCCATTCTTCTCAATAGAGATCTACGTTTTGGAATGGGCAACTAGCTTCATCTTTCTGACTAACTGACAAACAATTCAAAGTGCCAATTTTGACAATTCAAAGTGCCTGTAATTGGTTTAATTGAAATACATGGTTTGAGTTTGAATGATCACTCACGGGTTGGAAATTAGGTTTAGAATTTATGGAGCTGGCTATTCTTGTGACACACGCCATAGAAGCGTTTCATGCCCTTTGTGGCTGCCTCGCATAGAGAGCGGGTTGGTCTCTTATTAGCCGCATCGGAATACTTATTGCATCTTTTTAATTAAATTATCAAGAGCTCGTGTTCTTTTATCTTGAATTTAATCTTTAAAAGATTTTTCAACACACTTGCTCGTAAAGTGGCTCTTATCGAACCGCTTTTAGGTCCATAATGGAGTGTATTACGAACGCGTGCTTTTTCTTTACTTTAATCCACAACATGTTCTGTAATACCACAGATAACTATTTAATTTACTAGTCGGAGACGCGCGCTTTTTTAATCTCATCAAACCCTGCGTTCCGAATTGGGAAATAATCGATGTGTTCCGAATTGGGAAATAACCGAATTAGCGTGAGCGCGATAACGATAACGATGTCCCGTGAATCGTCATAGATGACGTCATGACATTCGCCATCTTGCGATAATGCCGACCATGCCCTAGAATAATATCACCGTGAGCGCTGTCAAAAATGACAGTGTGTGTATGAGGTTGTGTCAGTGTGTGTTTTGTTTTGAGTTGCATCATCTTTAAATGAAACTAACGTGGCATTTTTGAAATTGTGCTTCTGGCTGACAGTCGCCACCTAACCAAAGAAGAAGAACTGAAGAAGAAATGTGGTGTTTATACAAAGAAATACTGTAATAATATCTTTTTTACATTGTGTAAGCACTGTCATGTGAGCGCGTTCACGAGTGTTCCGAACGTAATTATTACGTCCATGGAGATGATGTGAGCGCTGTGATGTGAGCGATTATAGCTAATTCGGAAAGCGCCCAAAGAGACTTCATGCCAAAAGAAAAAATCCGCGGGCTATATTTCATTTTTTTTTAAATAGTCTGTATTGTCCTTGGTCGCAAAATGAACTCGCAGGGGACCACAGACAATTTAAGGTGAATGCGCAGTGGTAGACCGCGAAATTCTTAGGTTTTTTGCAATTTTCAGGTTTGTGTTTATTATATTTTTTCTATAGGCTGTTAAGCGGTTTTGTCTGTGCCATAGATTAATATATTTAAAATGAGTCAATGTTGCGCGCGCATCGCTAGTGCTGGCTAGCACGGCGCGCGGGAAAACAAAACCAGCGCGGCATTTTCCATACAAGTTAATATTTAACAATACAAGTCTGTTTTTTTTTCCTCGCAAGTGTGTTGAAAAACGTCGTATGAAACGCGTGTGCATTAATCAATATACACTCGGCTTTCTTATCGCTCTCGCCTGCGGCTCGCGCGATAATATCGCCTCGTGCATAATGATCAACATAGCACACATGTATCATAATGTACTATTATGGCTGCGTTCGTAATACACTAACATGATAACACTAAGTTTAATGCTTCTGTAAGATCCTCAGAAGAAACTGCACCTTTTCGTTCCAGTAACTTTTCAGCTTGTAGCCTTAGCGCTACTAAGTTGTACTTGAAAACTTTTTATTATCTTAAACCAGCGCTGCCTGGCGAAATTACAAACCCATTTATTAAAAAGTGAAAGTAGAATTTCTCCGTTGGCCCCGAGCCAAAGGGCATTAGTGATGTATCTCGGAAACTTGCCAAGAATCCAGACTTAACATTTTAAGACCAAGTTATTGACGACCCCTGTCGTAACGTGTGACAACCACTTAGATATTCTTTGCGGACTCGCGATACTTCCAAACATAATGCATATTGATCAACCGAATTTCTTCTACAAAATATAAGGTAGACAATCTTGACATGAGTTCCTTCGTTCATGAAAAGGGTCTCATCTTCTTAAAAAGGTTACTCTGACAACAAACTGACAGCTTTTTATTTGGATGAATGAGATTTTTTCTTTGCGAGTTACGACGTTTTACGAAACCAATTTTTTTGCGACAAAGTTTTGATTGATCATAAATTAAACTATTTGACACTTTAATGCCACTCGAACAACGTTTCGAGCTGCATGGACCGTTAGGTAGTGAATTGTTCATTGTGTTTCTTATAACAAATTTTGATAAATGGCTCCCGGTTGAGATATAAAAGTTATAAAACTTTGACAGTGTACTTAGAATCGATATTGATTTAGTATTTTTAACAATAATTCGTTTGAGCTTCAAAGTTATTACACAATATACATCTAGAATTAATAAAGCCGAAGAGTTTGTTTCTTTTTATGATTCCGTACCAAAATGGTAAAACGGAACCCTTATGGTGAGACTCAGTCTGTCTGTCTGTCACAGCTGGATATCTCAAGAACTACTAATGCTATCAACTTGAAATTTGGAATAGTTTTAGATGACGTTTACCCAACTATTTTGCAAATAAGAAAGAAATTAAAACATATGTACATTTTTTGCAACAGGGACTGAAAGGGGGTCTGAAAAATTCGAAGTGCATATTTATCATATGAAAGAGCACAGTTTGCACATTCTCAAACATTTTTTCTTTTTTTAGGTCTCATAGTTTTCGACTTTTGGCGAAAAATGTAAAAAAATACCGTTCCCCCCCTTATCTCCGAAGATAACAAAGAGAAAAATCTGAAATTATTCTATGTGATAAAAGTTTATGTAAAGATAACAGGAAAAATATAACGAAGTCTCTAAATAGCACACATTTTCAGAAATCGTCAACAAAAGTCATATTAGTTCCACTATCGGTCAAGAGATAGGTTATTTAACATCATCGCTACGACCTTATGGGGTCGAGCAAAAACGAAAGAACGCTAAAACGAAGTAAGCAATAAGCGCGGACGGGCGATGCGACGCAGGGAACAAGAAATTTAAAGGCGGACGAAGTCGCGGTTCGAAGCTAGTTAATGTATAAAATTAATTGTACTTCCCCGGAAAGTGAAAGCCATATTGTTGCATACACCATGCTCGGAGAATTTAATCACTTTACAAGTTAATAAAATGTTAGGGCTCTTAAAGCCCACGTTGTTTAATCAATTGAAACAGTAATATAACAAAGTTACCTCGATTGAAATATTAAACGATGGCCATAGAAAACAGAGCGTAATTAATATGATCATAGTACGTAATAAAGTGGGCAGTAAATAAGTATTTTCATCTTTTTATAGCCGAGGAAGTAATAGCGGCGATAATATTGATGTTGCGATAGCCTATTACAATGTTGTTTCAATATTCTATGCGCTTATCATTTTCGCCAGTACTGTAATGGAGTTTGTCATTAAAATAAGGCAGGCGTCGTATATTGGCTATTGCGAAGATTTTATGTTAAGGGGCTTACAGGACCGCTTGGGCGGAGCACCGCCGTGTCCTCGTAGAGGCGATCGGCAGCGGCGGCGACCTCTCGCGCCCGGCCCTGGTGCAAGCCATGGTCTGGGGCGAGAGGGAGTGGGAGGCAGTCACCTCCTTCTGCGAAGCAGTCATGCTAGCGAAGGAGGTGGCGGGACGGCTCAGGGAGAGAGCCTCCCGTCCCAGCCGCCGCGGGAGACGCTCCGGGCGTCGGGAGCCGCGCGACGACTCCCGGCCACCGTAGGCGCGGGCCTGCGGGCGGAGAGTAATGGGTAGCTCACCGTCCGATCAGGACCAGGCCCGTGCCGGACGGCGCGTACGTGTTCCACGCGCGCCTCAAAGAGATGTCAGCATCGAGGAGGGGCCCCATAGGGCCGAAGCCTGCCGGGTCAGCGGGATTGTCCGAAAGGGTTACCGCTGGCCCGGAACATACAGGGCTAAGGAAGGAACACGGGTGGGTTTTAGTCAGTAAGAGTCTGACACTCCCTTCCGCTCCACCCAGAGCGGGAGGGGTCAATGATGATTTCCCATCCGCAAAAAAAAAAAAAAAAGGGGCTTACAGGACCTAAACGCAAAAAACGCAAGTTTTAGAAACAATAAAAGTATATGATCGACTACAGTAAACAAAATCAGAAAAATATATGATATTCTTCAGGATATATGCTAGGTAGATGGTGTGTTGAAAACATAATACAACTCAACAAAATCATGAAGATACCTCTAAAAACTTTCTTTTTACAATAAAAAACATACTATTCACACAATCATTATGATTTTTTGTCAGATTATTCTACAAGCAACATACTAAAGCACTAGTGTTTTAGTTGTTGAGTCCAAACTATAGATTTTTTTGTAAATAGATACATACATAACATACATACATAATCAGCCTATAATGTTCCCACTGCTGGGACACAGGCCTCCTCTCTGTGAGAGGGAGTGGGCCGTAATCCACCACGCGGGCCCAGTGCGGGTTGGTAGATGTCACATGTCTTTGAATTTTTGGTTCTAGGACATGCCGGTTTCCTCACGATGTTTTCCTTCACCGTTTTGAGAGCAGTGGTGATGAAATAATTTACACAAAGTAAAGCGCCTGTCTGGGTTCGAACCTACGACCTACAACTCGTAAGTCGCGGCCGTTACCACTTGGCCAACACTGCTCAAATAGATAATTGCTTCATATTTTGCAATAAATTACCAGCGCTGTGTCATCGCGCTTTTCTTTCTTTTCTATGCAGTCCGACAAAGAACACGCTTTAGGTCATGTAGTCGCCTTAAGCGTATTTTATCGTTAGGTCCTTTATGCTTAACTATTTCTAAGTATTTGGTTCTTTCGTATCGTGACGAGCTAAACGAGAATCTCGTATCGGGGACAGATGATTGCCAGTGAGCCAGGTTGTAGTAACATCAAATCAAAAGCACTTTTTGAACGTCAAAATTACATATGAAAGTCCTCCAAAACGCCCGCCCTTCACCACTTTCTAGTGCTTTAGCTGGGAAGAAGAAGTGGCGCAACAAAGTCCCCAGCAGCACAGCTGTCTGTTCAGTCAAAAGAACTGAAACTGACTGCTGATTGCCGGACGTTTTCAAGAATCATCATTTGTAGAGCCTGTTGAGGCTTTTTGATTGCACTTCTGTTCATATTATGCAATGCAGAACATTGTAAAAGTGTCTGAATTGAAGTGATAAGGCTGGTAACGTCGTTGCTTTAGTGGTTTTCAAGAGAGGGCCAGTCACCTGTGCACTTGATGATCTTATAACTGCGACAGTGAGCGGAGTTTGCGCATCTGATTTTTGGGCCAAAGATGTTTCAGCTTTTTGTCATCGATACGCTAGAGGGCTTATGAAATGCATGGGAAGCAACTTCCACCCGTGCAGTATAAGCATCGAATCGATCTTTTAGACAAAATTGTCTTTTTAGGGTTCCGTACCAAAATGGTAAAACGGAACTCTTATGGTGACACTCAGTCTGTCTGTCTGTCTGTCACAGCTGGATATATCAAGACCTACTAATGCTATCAACTTGAAATTTTGAGTAATTTTAGATGACGTTTGCCCAACTATTTTGCAAATAAGAATGAAATAAAAATATATGTTTATTTTTTGCAACAGGGACTGAAAAATTCGAAGTGGGGCTACTATCTGGGGTATCATATGAAAGAGCGCAGTTTGCACATTCTCTAACCGTTTTTAATTTTTTTAGGCTCCATAGTTTTCGACATTTGATGAAAAAAAAAAATACCGCCCCCCCCCCCTTATCTTCGACGTTTGCAAAGAGAAAAATCTGAAATGATTCTATGTGATAGAAGTTTATGTATAAAGGGCGTCCCACGGCTATGCCACATGGAGGGAAAGTACCTTGAATATTGTAGATGGAACATTTTACTGAAAGAAGACATTATTTTAATTTAAAAAACAATTTAAACTGCATTCATAGATTTTTAAATAATTACATGGTTGAATCGGGAATCGAACCCGCTACACGAGAGAAAACTTTATCATACCGATCGAAAGGCTTCATCATAAGGATTATTTTTTGCTAAATAACATAGTGTCAGAAATAAAAGAAAGACCATGAATTTTAACATTTTTTGTGAAATTTTGTTTAGAAAGGAACAACTTTACAAGAACCAGTATGAAAATGTCCACAAGCTACAAACATAACTTAGACGTATTATTCTAAATATCCACCACAACAAGATAAAAAAATCGACAGGGAGTGAAATAATCAAAAGAGTGCGACTTTGTATTCAACAGTATGGGACTCGTTTTGAGCATTTGATTTATTGATTAATTTTGTATTAAAAATGTTAAAAATCATGGTCTTCCTTTTATTTCTGACACTATGTTATTAAGCAAAAAATAATCCTTATGATGAAGCCTTTCGATCGGTATGATAAAGCTACAGGGTATTTTTTTTTCTCGTGTAGCGGGTTCGATTCCCGGTTCAACCATGTAATTATTTAAAAATCTATGAATGCAGTTTAAATTGTTTTTAAATTAAAATAATGTCTTCTTTCAGTAAAATGTTCCATTTACAATATTCAAGGTACTTTCCCTCCATGTGGCATAGCTGTGGGACGCCCTGTTTAATACAGGAAAAATAAAACGAAGTCTCTAAATAGCACACTTTTTCAAAAACCATCAACAAAAGTGACATTAGGTCCACTATCTGTCAAGAGATGCGCTGACATAAAACTGCAATATTCTACACCGCAGAGCACAGTGTTAAAATTCTCTGACGAATACAGGCCTCGCCGATGAAAAATTAAAAACATGATGGTACGGAACCCTCGGTGCGCGAGTCCGACTCGCTTTTGACCGGTTTTTTGGAACATTAAATGGCTCGAGGAATAAATAGAAAATGATACAGAAAACTAGACTAGACTAGTCATTGAAAAATAACTTGACAAGTATTGTTGAAGTTTTTCAAGGGTCTCATTACCATTTTCTGTTGTAAAAAAACATTTCAATTGTAGTTTTTAGAAAGTTTTCAGACGAAATGGATTCTAACTGTATCTATACATATATCTAAACCACTAATAAAATTGAAGAGTTCATTTGTTTGTTTGTTTAAGCGCGCTAATCTCTGGAACTAGCAGTCAGATTTGAAAAAATCTTTTTGCATTTGATGGCCCAATTCTCGAGGAAGGCTATAGGATAGTTACTTAAACTCATGCTAGGACCCTAAATTATGCTAGGACCCTTAATAACCGTGCAAAAAGAAAAAATGGCAGAGGGGCGATGCGATGCGACGGGGTAGGTCGGGGGAGTATTATAAATGGGAAAGTGAGTTTGTTTGTTATGCTTTTACGCCTAAACGGCTGATGCGGCTTTGTAGGAAATTTGGGTAAGGACAAGGGCTAATTTTCATCCTGGAGCGCAGACAAAGTCGCTTGCAAAAGCTAGTAATAAAATATTTTTGAAGTATTTCGTTGCCTGGCGATAAAAATGGCCTTTGTAGGCTGAATCTGAGCACTTAAAGCAGGGACGTGCGATGAAAATAGGCATCCGGTGATACACCTGGGACTTTTTCTAGTTATAACTATAAAAAGTTAAACTAGGTTTCTAAACCTAGTTTTATTGTGGTAGTAAGATTCTGTAGGGTTTTTTAATGGACTTCTAAGAAAATATATTTTTTTTATTGCTGAATGGTCCCGCTCTTGACCTCGATCACGCGTGATGGAAAGCGATGGATGAGGTCTATGATGGAACGAGCGTGCCCAGAAGATGCCTAAGGCACTGGAACTCCCACGCATCGACGAAACACAGCAGGCCGCTTGACGCCGGACTCCGTTGGGAGGGTGGTCGCAAACCAGGCGGGCGTTAGCCCTGCCACCGCAAGGGAAGAATTGGCCAGTCAAATAAGGTATTGGGTGTGACTGTCCAGGATGCGCCGAGCGCTCGGTTCAGTTGAGTACCTGGCGGAACAGACTGCGCTACACGAGGAGACATCTTCATGCATCCCAGATGAAGTACCTAGTTATGTATAAGTTAGCAGAAAGGCTGACGTTTAATGATTCGAAGGACCATGTGCTTTCTTTCTTTTATCTTAGATATTGATGAAGAATTTGAAAAGACAAAGCACACTGAACATTCTTAAAATTTAAAACAGATAAAATAGTGTTTAAAGGACTTGTATTGCCTTTATTAGTTATACGGACTATCCAATTAGTACCTTAAATTGCCTGCCTTTTTTTTGCGGATGGGAAATCATCAAATGACCCATCCCGCTCTGGGTGGAGCGGAAGGGAGTGCCAGACTCTTACTGACTAAAACCCACCCGTGTTCCTTCCTTAGCCCTTTATGTTCCGCGCCAGCGGCAACCCTTTCGGACAATCCCACTGACCAAATTGCCTCTAGTTTTATTCCCGTGCAGAGACCATACGCTTCATGAGTTCTTTAAGAGCCAATTTACTTATCAAACACAAAACCTTATTTCACTCTCTATCTCATTGTTACACGCAAAGTCTATCAAATAAAGAGCCTACGTGTAACAATCGAAGTTTTCCTTCCAGAAACAATTTGACAATAGCAAACTCGCTTTCAAAGTCGTATTGAGAATTGAGACAGGAGTCAATAGGAACCACTGAACTATTGAATGAACGCTAGAACACGGTTGACAAGAGACCATCACAATATCTATGCCGTTTCGATTTTCAAAGGGGTTCGTCCCTTTGTCGTTTTTCACTGGGGCGTACAATTATATCAAACGCCTATCTGGATGTGATTGCTAAAAAAAGAAAGCGGACATGACACAGGCCGGTCGGAACTTTTTGAAAAGGGAATTTTTGAATTATGAAGATCCGAGGTTTTGTCTGCGGCTGGACCTGCGTGTGGTAATTTACCATTATCATTAACCATTTACCAACGGGCTAAAGTCCTAGCTCAGGTCATGGAGTACCTGTGTGTCAAATTCCATCTAAATCCATTCAGCCGTTAAAGCGTATAAAGGTAACATACAGACATACCTACAGAGTTATTTTCAAATTTATAATATTAATTAAGTATGGATTTGCTTTTGAAGGCTTGCTGCCTACCCCGTCTATAATAAGACGGTGAAGGGATTTTGAAAGAAAGTGAATAAAAAAACTTAGGCTTCGTTATAATTTGGTTAAGGTTTTGCGGTTCAAAACATTAGATAATTATTCTTGTTTTTGGGAACGATAATATCTAAACGGATTTGAACTTAGTGAAAAAAACATGAAAAAAAAATTGCCTTCACATTTTTTTATAAAAATTAAGTTACAGTTAACAACTCACCATTTCGTTTCGGCTCAATTTTGACGCACGCACGTGATTTAACTTGTGTGGAAAAGTATAAATATTATTTTTGTATTTTACAAATTTAACTACACAGGTAAATAGGTCTATATTTATTTTTACGCTAACATTTATTTACGACACGACTACTATTTGGTGTTTTATTATTTTATAGTACACTTATATTTACAGGTTATATTTAGTCCTAAGTTAATATTGTTTCCCACCAATGACACTGGCTCCTGATAAGAAACTACTCTTATCACGTAAACCTTTCCACGACACGAGAATAAAACATACCATAAAAATATTTTTTCCGAGCTTACAAATTTGTGAATTGTCAAAAACTATTTAATAACACAAACCGAGCTTCTAGCACATCTATTACTTTATTTTATAGGAAAACAAGATTCGTTGTAACGTCTACGTTGAAAAATTGCTCACGAAATTTTTCTCGCGAATTTAGGCTGTCAATGTTATGTTATTTGAGGTTATTCGTTGTGTACGGCACGTCACTTTCGTTCTAGTAAACATGGCAGCATTCGGCAACAGATGACAGGGCGCGGGCGGGCGAGCCTGCGCCGATCGCTCGCGTTCATCTCATCTCGTGGTCCGCGCGACCGCGCTGCCAGTTCAAAGTGGCCGCCCGAAACCAGCCGGGCCCGACGGTGGCGCCACTCGGGCCCCACTCCCTCGGTAAAGAGGGATTTTCACCCGTCAACCCTCTTCTCCCCGTCGGTAAAGCAGTACGGTAAGACAGAGACAAGCGAGAAGCGCGCGAATCGATTGGCTGCTGAAAAGGGGCGGGGGCCGAGCACGTGGCAATGGCTGTTGTCAGTGAGTAGTGCTCGACTGCTCGTATGGCGATCGAGTTTGCTGTTGTAATGCGTTTCACGTTCCGCAAAAGCTCTTTAGCGCGCGTTAGCGGAAAGTTGTTCGCTGCCCGCTAGCGATAACTTTAATCAACTTCGAGTACCGATTTTTAGACATAGGAAGGTACAAACATTATGAAAATTGTATTAAAACGTTTAACATTTAACTTTCTTTGAAACCTGTTTTGCCATTTTAAGGAATTTTTACTTGAAAAATATTTAAAAAAGTTATCAGTAAGTAAAAAAAGTTTAAAACTTACCAGTTTGTGTACTGGAATCGAAGAATGTGCTAGTGGTCTCAACAGTCATGGTCCCAATAGTTCCATCTAGTATTTGCGTTGAGGAATCTCTGCGGCCGCGGGCTCGCATGCAAGCATCATCACTCTGCGAACTTTGACGACGAAAGTTCCGGCACCGAATCATTTCTTCAGTAGTTGACTGCCGTCGGAAGCCACGGGCTATAAGTATTTCTTCAGTAGTAGATTGTCTACGGATCATTGTTCTCTCTGCAGGTGGCCTAGCGCACGGACTAGGATCCCGGCTTGAGCAGGAACTCGAATCTGGACTCCGAGCTCGACCCAATCTGACACATGAAGCTTGTCTTCGCAATCGACTTCGTCGCCTTGCAGCTGATGGACTCAACTCTCCACCACCAGCTCGATCGGGGCTCAGTTGCGAGCGCTCCCGCCTCGGTCTTACTGCAGAATCAGGGCTCAGAGAATCTCTTCTAGCCCTTCCTTCGTCATCAGGGCCTAATGATGGCCCCGAATCCCTACGCCTAGTACCAGGTGGTCCTATTGGATCATCAAAAGCAGTAGCTTGACGTTGTAGTCTGCCAAGTCTGCGTTCAGGGCTAGCTGCAGCCCTAGAATCCCTACGAGCTCGGCCGCATTGGGTAGTGGAGTCTCGACGGCCACCTAAGTTCGGTGGAGAGCGACCGCCGGGAGTAACTTGAGTACCTTGAGCAGTTTGCGACGTTTGGCAAGTCTGCGCTGTTTGGGAGCCACTACTATTGGGTGGCGTAGGCGAAGTAGGTGAGGGTGTCACAGCAGATGTAATAATAGTTGGCATTGTCATCATAGGTTGACATTCGCCATCGGAGCGGCTTGGTTCATGGATAGCGACTACAGTCACGCATGGCATATGAGTGGATGGTCCAGGATCAGAAGACGCATCAACAAACGACGGTGGTGCAGGAGTTGGTGGTGAAGTTCGTCTTTTTCTGTGGGTCGCCACAATTCGCGGGGGTGCAGCGACAGAGTCACGACGATGGCGGTGTCCATCTACTGAGTCTCTGCGTTCTTTGCTTTCCTCAGAGCCACGTCGCTTGATGCGCCGTTCTCGCGTTGGCATGATGGTTATTGAGTCTTTGCGGTCCCAGTTTGGGAAATCAGCGTGAAAATCTTGAGGTGCCGCTTTTGAGTCGCGGCGCTTGGAGGTCATTGATTTGATGCCAGAGTCGGCGGAGGAGTCGCGTCGGCGACGCGGCGGTGGCTCGTGGCGCGCCCAGGGCAGCGAGCGCGCGAGGTCCGCCAGGGTCTCGCGCCGGGAGAGCGGGGCCCGCTGGCGCCGGGGCGCGCTGCCTCCGCCTCCCCACTCGCGCAGGATATCGGTTAATTGAGCCAAAGAAGAGCGACGGCGACGAGGTCCACCTATGAGCAAATGGTTTCTAATTACATTTTTGAAAAACTTAAGCAGACATTATTTTATAACGCGAACGTTCTTTTCTAAATATGCTTTTAATGGCTACAATCACTGTATGCTACGTACCTCTGGGTTGATTGTCGACGTCTGGTTCCGGCGGCGAGAGGCAAGACACTTGTGCTGCCGAGTCTCTTCGATTGCCCAGCCTTTGCCTCAGAGTGGATTCTTCTAAGGTAGATCGTGTAAGCTCGTCCCAGCCGTTGCCTCCAGCCCAGACCAACCCAACTTGATGAGACAGTATCGGTAGGTTGCAAACGAAACATATTGCTGTCATAGTCCTGTATAAAAACAAAAACACTGTTAGAACACTTGGTTGAAGAAATGACACAGAAAGTTTGAAGATTTTTTTTAACTAACGATTTATTATTCCGAAAATTGATACCGCGAAACATGGTGGTTCGTGCACCCGGTAGTCGGTGTGAATAAGCGTGAAGCGACATATCGCGCCATTGTGCTCGCATCACCGGCCTGATAACCGAACTACCGATATTAAGTAATAACCACTCCCCTAGTTGTCGACGTGTCACTACCAATAAACAATTGATGCGATACTTTAATATTCTTGTCGGATTATAATTTGTATTGATTATCACCGACAGAGGCGAGCTTCTTTATCATCTTGTTACATTCAGGGATCAGTGAATTGGGAAGAGCTTCGTCGTTTCGATGGAAAATGCTTTCCCCTACCATGTTATCGTCAGCCTTGGAGACATGTGTTAATGATAAAGGTATACAAAGTCCGTATCGGTAGATAAACGCGTGTGATTGTTATTGTTGCGGAATAGTGAGTCGACGCATGATGTTTTGATAATGCGTATCTGCCGGCTATGCGGATGAGCGAACTCCGCTCAGTGTGACTGACGATTGAGAAGCGTTGTTAAATATTATTGAAGTGGAAACAGGGAATGTGCTCAGTCAGTTTGAAATCTCTCGACAATGGGATCCAATTTACTCGTAAACTTAGAGTACCTTCCATGGAATGAACACTTGAAGCGTCGAGTTTCATGTTCGTTATTAGGTGTTAAATTAATAAAAAAGCCATTTTATTCATTCTTATGTAGGTACTTTGCATATTCTGTGAGCTATTTAAATTAATTACGGACTACCTTGAACTTTTACCAGAAAACAACATTGTGCTTGAAGTAAAGGATTTGAACAAAAACAAAGTTTTACTTATTACCTAAGTCCAAATAGTGCCTTAGTTTCAGAAATTAATTAAACTTTTCCTGGTCAAAGTTCTAAAATTGTCTAAATGGGTTAGTTAATTATAATATAATCTGGAATTTAATATTTAATTAATACTAAGTTAATTGTAAATAGGTTTCTATGATTTTAATCTACAATTTATGCTTGAACTGTTTATCTATTAGGTAATTTTTACTACCAACTTTTTCCAATTCATCCTACCTTCCTTCTTCTATGTCTACAGTGCTATCTTATGAACTACTTATTATTAAGTTATCTATTTATAATAAATGATATTGTGTTATGTTCATGAGTGTTCGTTATGAATTTGTGTTTCAAGAAAAGTGCAGATTGATTGAAAAAGTTTAGAAATCTCGGAGACAGTTTTGTAAACAAGGTATTTTTACGGATAGTATTTTTTTTTTTGGTGCCTCGTCTGGTTTTCTTTAGAAGGTAGACTTCCAAATAAAGAAACTTCTGAAAAACTAAAAGTTCTGAGAGTTACCTTTCAGTCCTGAAAAACTGTTCAGGATTTAAGGTGTTTGAACTGAAGTATTGTCTTTTTCCATGATATTTTATTTAGAGGTCAACCTTTTTAATAAAAATAATCCGTCTAGAAAAAAATAAAAAAAACTGAAATTTAATAGTAAAAGACTGTGTGGCAAAGCTTCGTGCGTTCAGAATGCGTATAATTGGTTTTTTTTAAATATATTTTTATTAATATAAATTACTGCGCAACTTTTATTTTCTGTTTAGCAATATTACAGAATATTGGGTTTTTCATAAAATAAAATTACAAAGCGAAGCATGCTTGGATATCATGCGATTATAAACTTAAATGTTTTATGCTTAAGGTAGATTTTTGAGAACATGCAAGGTTCATACATGTGTTTTGCGGATTATGTTCGATGCTCATGATTTCATGCTTGGTTCACAGTGTTCATGCTTGGTTTACATAACCATGCTTGGTTTACATAACCATGCTTGGTTTTCAGGGACCTGTAATGGCGCAGACGAGGTGAGGGGGACTGAGGCATGTCGAAAGCCGGGTCATTAGGTCAGGGCGCTAATTGAGGGTAATTCCCATACACAATTATCACATCAAACACTTTGTACATCTGAAACAATAAATAAAATAAATTAATCGTATAATTGCAGAATGAGGCCGTCTTTAGTACTTATCGCTGAAAATTTAAATTTCGTGGAAGATTAAAAGTAGGTAGTTTTAATAAAAAGTTGTGTTGTATTTGTAAGCACTGAAAACAAGTGTGTAAAATTAATAAAAAAAGTAAAACATAGTGTATATTGTGTTGCTTGTATACTTAATTAAACCGAACCTACTCCTACTAATAGGTACCTACATATCCTTCCCAAATAGTAATGAACACAATACATAACCTGAATACCAATCCCCGTAATTTAAAACGTTCAAAATCGAGTCGCTGTGTCATCTCAGCGACAATAAATGTCAAAAACTTGAGAACTAGATCATACTGTGAACGGTCGTAACGTCGCGTTAAAATTGCCTCTTATCTGTTTCAATCTGTCAAAAATACCTCGTTTCCTACATGTTTGACAAGTTTTTGACATACCTAGTCGCTGAGATGAGATTGCGGCTAGATTTTGAATGTTTTTAATAAGGGGAATTGGCCTTCTCGTACTTATCTATACCTAAAAGTACCTGCCAATATCACAATTCATTCATGGACAACATTCCATTTCCTAAGTTATATTCATTGTACAAACAAAGGAAATAAACAGCATTATTCCCTCCTATAATATGTGAAGTATAAATGGAGGATCCGTGTACGGTGTCATAAAGTAACAAGTAAAGGTCTGTGTTGTAAGGTGTCGACTCGCGAAATTGTCCTGGATACATCAAATATTTGAAAACTTGACAACAGACGGTAAATTTAGCAGATTCTATCCATCCGTTAATATATAGCTATATATAAATATATTTAATAAAGAGATGTAAGGCATTAGAAACTAATTTCCTTTGGTAGTATAGTCTGTTCTAAAAGAATATGAGAAAAAAAAAAACTAGCAGCGCCACGCGGTAAGTTTCGATCCCGTAGGAATATCGCGATAAAAACTATCCTATGTCCTTTCCCGGGACTCAAACTATCTCTATACCAAATTTCATCTAAATCAGTTCAGCGTTTTAAGCATGAAGAGGTAACAGACAGACAGACAGATACACTTTCGCATTTATAATGTTGTAGTATGGATAAATCTTTATTTCCAGTTTTACAATTTACATTTACCACTTGGTAACTCTAACATAATAAATTTATCATATAAATAGGTTCATACAGGCACCCAAGCTAAGATTAAACTTAATGAATGTGTAAACAAACCCTCACTAGAGGAATTCTTATGTACCTATTTAAAAGGTTTCAAATTAAAATCTCACCATGTTTTTCCAACAATTATTGTTTGAATAACGTTATTAAATTGTAGGTAATTGAAAAGTCATCAACATGAAGGTTATAAAAAAAATTAACCTCAATATTTGTCAAATGAAAAACATCTAGAAAATCAGTATTTCGGGTTCGAATAATAAAATCGCTCGATTTGTAAATGGCACTACAAATTGATATGATCTACGTTTTCTAGTTCATTTGTTTACTTCAGATACTTTTTTTTTTATTTATTTTTTTTTTATACTCCTACCTCCAACATGATCGGAGCCTATGCCTGTCTGCTTTACGTTCATTCCAGTTCTCGCATTTATGCCTCTCTTAATTCTATTCCTCATACTTGTTCTTTCTGTCATTCATCCTCATTTATGCCATATGGGTGGGATTCCCAACTATCATCTTCGTTCTGTATAACTTGCTTGTATTTTATTTATTCTTTTTACAGTATCGGGTGTTACAAAAGTAGGTAGGCCATTTTTTATTTAATCGCTTTTACATTTTTTATACTTATCTTAGCTTATTTATAATAACAGTTTTTTATTTATATCTTACATAAATTCTTATACTATTTCACATTTTCTTATTTCTTCAGACTTCAGATACTTTTGGAATAAACCATATAGTCAAACTATTCCGTATTTCAATTAAGACTGCACCGAGCGCACAGTGGCGCCCTCATCGTTTGTTTGGTTATTTCTTTTATTTTAGAATGAAAATGCAGAAAATAAGCACTATAAGTTGTGCTCCACAAGATTATACGTTAATATTAGTATAAACGGTAGTTTTAAATTGTTTAGTTTTATTATAATCACTAAAACGGATAATAGTGGCCACTATTTTCCGTTTTAGTGATTATAATAAAACTAAACAATTTAAAACTACCGTTTATACTAATATTAACGTATAATCTTGTGGAGCACAACTTATAGTGCTTATTTTCTGCATTTTCATTCTAAAATAAAAGAAATAACCAAACAAACGATGAGGGCGCCACTGTGCGCTCGGTGCAGCCTTAAAGAAACTGTCAAATTATTTATTGAAAACAGCGTCTCACGGTGACAATTTCCCGCACCATTTTCCGAAAGCTTGGCGACTTTTCAGCATAGTGTGTCCTGAAAGTTGTAGATGGCGGTGCAGTGTCCGGCGCGAAATGAAGCTTGCATTGAGAGGATGAACTTGTACCGTCGTTACAGAGATGGCGCTAGTAGGTTCATCGGTACTTACTAGTTCCATGCCTAGAATTTATCTGCTACCACTAACTACTACTAAAGTTGTCTTTTTCAGTTAATTTTGTAATTGATACTTAAAAATCTGCATTACGAAGTACTGTTTTAGTATTTTGCAATTCACATTTGCGACTTAGTGAGTTAGTAGGAATCTAATAAAATAGGTGAAAATATATTTAATTTTTGTTAAGATTTATTCCTTTTTAATATATTACGGATATTGTTCGGAACTAATTGCTCGTTTAAAACATTTTTAATTGCCTTTCGTTTTCGTTTTACCATCAGAAATTCAGGCACTTGATTTGAGTTTCTTATTAATTTTGTTGAAGTGTTTTCCGCCAATTAATTGAAAGCAGTAGGTAAGTAGGCCTTTTCATTAACGTAGGTAAGAACTAAGGTACTACAAAGACTTATAATATTATATTTATGATTTTCAAGGATTCGTATCTAAATGTAGGTCTTAACTTAAGTTGTACCTAATAGTAATAATAACCACCTCCTCTAGAAAGCCTAATTTGAACGGTAAATTAACTGGCAACATCCGTCATTACAACCACTTGATCAGATTAAATTCTAGAGAAATGCAATCATCTGATTTGTGACTGGAAATAATAAATATTATTATGTTCCGTTACATGGCAGCTATAGGAATAGGAAACGAGAAACGTACCTAAATCCTAGCAAAAGAGGGCTTGGCAACCTGTTTCATACAACGCAATAAATTAAACATGTCACAAGCTGACTTTCCTCTCTTTCTCAGGAATTTTCTCAATTAATTTTCATGCCGGGCTTGCATCTTTATTGCGCCCTTCACAGCAATCATAAAAGCAGTTTATTCCTTCGTTCGTAATAGCGGAATCATAGCATTCATTCGAGTGGTTGCTTTTAAATCTTTAAAATTTTTAGAGAATAGGCCATGAATAAACGGGAATGTTGTTCAATTTAGATTGGTTTTTGATTGATGGGGACGGGTCAAGTTTTAAATGAATTTTGTTGGGTGCGTCCCTCCCGCGGGCGGCTTCCGTCGGCCCGGCCGCTTCATTTAATTAGGCCTCAACAAATAATACGCTCGCTGTAACGACATATTTTGGGCGTGAAAGAGTCCATTACGTATAGCGTTTTCGTTGGTAGGTACGTTACAAAATTGATCGCAGCTAACATCGTTATCTAATGTTGGTATACATAGTCTCTTTGCCGTACACAGCGAATTGTAAATTAGAGTTTCGAACAACACTGAATTTTGAACGCACAAACAACTTTTGCATTACGAAATGTTCTGTGAAGCGCAAATAAACTTACATACGGTTACAACGTGTAACAGTTTAATGGCAGTACATTGCGAATGTTTCGTCAGTTGTTGAGTTTAAACAGCAATTTGGATACAGGGGAGCATCGCAATACAAATGCAATTCAGGTAAATATTTCTTGATTAAATTCGTTGTCTTAACAATGTATCGAATGGGGGAAGCAATTATTGTAGCTACCCATCTCGTTAAGCAAGGCTGGGCTTAATTCAGGTATTTGATGTTATCAGGTTACGTGTCTGGTGCGCAATATTCGACATGCATTGTTGCTGCTGGCAGGTTGCCTGTATTATGAATCCTGTGTTAGTGTCTGGTTTCTGGCGCCTCTAAGCTGTTGTATGCGTATTAAAACGGTAATTAAAAAATGCAGTGTTTCAGCGTGGAGGTTCATATAAGTTTGGAAAGCAAGAAACCAATGATGAGGTTTTTTAGTGTAGAAGCTTTACTCTAGTAGGTATAGAAGTTTTAAAAGAAGTCTTTTTAAAACTAAGTATAACAATTGCATTGAGTTTGTTTTTAAAAAAAACCTCGTAGTTCGTAGCAAGCTGTCTGTAGCTTATTTTATCTACGTAATTTGTCTATTTCGTTATAATGTGCAATTTCATAGATTTTTGCATATCAACCGTTCTTTTTAAGTAGGTACGTTTGCGACTAGTGACGTAGTCGTAATTTAGTGTTCATACGTAGGTATACACCACTGGCATGCATCAGTAGAGGTGTTAAGATGTATTCGCTCGCACAGATGGGCATAATAATCTGCTTGAGCTAGGTCCATCCAAGCGTTATCATGCGATATGCGGTTATCCAAGTATGTCTAGATTTCTGACACTCAAAGGGCTTCGTAGATTGCAAACAGTCAGTAGATTGCGTAGGAAGGTGAGAATGTTATAGGTGCCAAAGTCATATCAGACACAGATACGACTTTGGTTGCAATATCAATATCTCAACCGACGATCTCATCGGTTTATATTTTGCGAGGTCGTACAAATAGAAATCGCGAGATATTCAAATGTTATATGTTATATAAATATTCGTGCTTTAAAAGTACCTGTCCATTTTGATTCATAATGTTATCCTTTTATGAGGCTGCCAAAGTGGCCTTTTTTGGCCCCTTGGTGGTTATTCACTTATTCAAAAGTTTGTTTTAATCGGTATGAGACGTACTTATAGATTTTCTCTTACGTTAAATCACGATTTATCGTAAGAGAAAATCTATAAGTACAGACGCCAGCTGGCACATCAAGCTACCCGAAACTGTCAAACTTTCCCAATCAACTTTGAACCTTATCAACATCAACTCAGCCTATCGCAGTCCACTGCTGGACATAGGCCTCTCCCAGACTGCGCTACAGCACCCTGTCCTCCGCCTTCCGCATCCAGTCTACCCCAACCTTATGCTTTAGCGATAAAGTTGAAAATCTATTAAAGAAATTTGACAGATTGTAGTTGCTTGATGTGCCGGTCTGTACCTTAACTCAGATATTAGATAAATACCCAGTAACTCAACCAAACCATAATAATAACGTTTTTTTTTTAAATTAATAATTTATTATTAATTTCATTATTTATTTAATTTATTATTACGTAATGATTTGCGACTGTTTAACCACACATTTTTGACGTTTAAACGTTTCTTAACTTTAAGCATCGTTTATAAATAAAGGGGTACATCATAACTATATTAAACCGGTATTAGACAACTTATAGTTTTCTCAGTACCGATATTATGGTTTCATATGAAAACGACTTATATTTGTTCGATACCCAGTTATGAACTATCCAGTTTCCTCGTCAGATAACCCTTGTTAAAACTTGATATCAGGAATATTCCAGGTACCTTCCGATTTCGAATTTCCAGTTTCGGTAACACGAGTATTGAGTAAATCCTAGAATTGAGACTAAAATGCAGTTCAACCGGCTTCGGAACACTTTACCTGTTCTGCGGTAAAACCGGGAATCTCTCTAACGATCCAAGGAAACAGGAAAATTGTACCGAAAATTATTATTAGGTATGAAAATTGGAATTGATGGCTGTCAAAAAATGTTGAAACGGATAACAGCGTCATTGAAAAGTGACTTAAGAACATAATTTGAGCGGGCGTTTGTTGGTCTCTAGTATAAATCTATGGTTACCTAAGTGTCTGACTCTAGTGACTCTACCATATTATTATTGTTATCATTTAGGTAAGCGGCTTTGGTGTATTTGTTTAAATATTGTCATATATCAGCCATAAACTTTTCCCAATCTAAATTACATTTAAAGTATTTGCATTGTTTGTATCATAAACGAACGTGAACGAGGCAAAAGTAGTATGCAAGGATCGTAGCTTTCTGTAGTTTCTGCCTACCCCCATTGAAAAAAAGCGTGAGTTTATGTAGCCTGCATTCGCGATTAATTTGCCAAAAATGTAAACAAATATGAGTTTATGGAAAAATAACTTAAAATCCCACACAATTAAGTTCCGTATACGCTACAACTTCAAACATTTTAATAACTTTTTCAATAGTGCTAGTCACTCTAATGAGAGCAGTGGTGGCCCAGTGGTCACGGACACGACTTACGAGTTGTAGGTCGTAGGTTCGAACCCAGGCAGGCGCTTTACTTTGTGTAAGTTATTTCATCAGCATTGCTCTCAAAACGGTGAAGGAAAACATCGTGAGGAAACCGGCATGTCCTAGAACCAAAAATTCGAAGACATGTGACATCCACCAATCCGCACTGGGCCCGCGTGGTGGATTACGGCCCACTCCCTCTCATTGAGTCCTCTCAATGAGAGGGAGTGTCCCACTGCTGGGACACAGGCCTCCTGGCCTGTGTCCCAGCAGTGGGAACATTATAGGCTGATTATGGTATGGTTATGGTTAGTCACTCTAAAATCAACTTAATTACCATTAAAATAAAGTTGTTATTTCTTTAACTTGATTTGAATAGACTTTAGGTATATGTAGATGTCACAAACCTTGACCCTTTAATTGTGTAACACACTTTCAATCACATTCTGAATCATTTTGCAGGATATTGCCAATCCATTGCTTAATTGTTCGAAAAGTTTATCTGCTCAACAACGTAAATAACACAATGAATGTTGTTGAACTGTCAAAATGAAAACTATTAGTGTGTTACGCAATTACCCCGCTGTTCGAAGCCTATGATCTGTCTACGTCTTCCAATATGACGAGAGCCAAGGGCCGTGTTGTCTCAGAGAACGTTAATCATTATAAGATAAGACTAATGTGATTACTGCTGTCTTGCCAACGGGCAGTCTGCATCAGTTACAAGACAGTGAATAATGACGCCATATCTCATACATCAACATAATTTCTTTGGAGTTTTCTCGTGAAATGTGATGAAAAACTAGCTAAGATATTCTAAAATGCAATATTATAATTTTACTTCACAGTGTAGAAGCTCAGAAGCTACTATCGTCTGCTAATCAGGTGAAAGGAAGATTGAGCCAGCCGTCACAGCCAGGCGAGATGAATCATTCTCCACGAATGAAAAATAATACAAAAGCGTAAAATTATATGGATAGTTGGTAGTAAAGAAAATATACTTACTAAAGTGTGAAGAAAGAAAAAAAAATACGTTTACTTGCGGTAAACATGATGCAAAAAATATAAGAAAAGGTTGGGAGAAACATGCATCACATCCACGCAAAACGGCTATCGCTCAGCATTATGCTGCGCCCCTATGCAAGACAGAGCCCTATCATTGGTTCTTAGCGACAGTCGGCGCTGACGTAATGACGTCGTCGTCAGGTGCAGCAAACAATTATTAGGACGCTGTACCGGTACAATATAATTTAATTTTAATGTAATAAAATATACTAAACAGGAATATAAAAAAAGGAATATTTCTCATAGACATACATGCTATGAGAAATATCATTCTCAATAAACGTTAGATATCCTTATTGTGGTGTTCACTTTTTATTTTATTTTTTTATATTAGCCTGTTCTGTCCCACTGCTGGGCAAAGGCCTCCCCCATTTCCTTCCACATTTCCTTATACTGTGCCTTCTCCGTCCAGTCGGTTAGGAACGAGTCTAAATCGTCACGCCAGCGTTTCTTAGGCCTGCCTCGGTGGCGACGCCCGTCTTCAGGCACCCACTGTGTGACGACTTTGGCCCATCTGTCTGGATGCATCCTATAAGTGTGACCCGCCCAGTCCCACTTCAGCCTCGCAGACTTGCCGGTGTTCACTATAATCTCTTATTAGGGGCTTAGGGTTTAGAGTAAAACCAGATTATCATTAAGTACACAACAACCCAACGGGCACGTCCAGTCGCCACGGCGGGTAAACCATGACTGACTCGAGCAGTGTTGCCATTGAGTTGTGTGCTATATTTATTTGTATGCCACACTTATACCTAACTACCAAAAGTCAAAGATTCAGACGATTCAGTTAAATATTAGTTTTATAAGACATATAGGTTTTAAATACGCATACACAAACTTACGCCTTACCATGGGGATAGGCAGAAACTACAGAACCTTCTGCTACGATCATATTTATACACATAGGTTAGTCACGAAACGCATGTGACTAAAAGAGTGATGGATATACATGTTGATGGATGGAGAGGGAGAGGAAGGCCGAAGAAAAGATGGATGGATTGTGTGAGGAATGATATGAAAGAGAAGGGAGTGAATGATAGCGTGACGGTTGACAGGGGCGAATGGAAGAAGAAAACGTGTTGCGCCGACCCCAAGTAAACATGGGATAAGGGCAGGAAGATGATGTTGTTCCTACGTACTTTCTAAAATGTTGAGGTATCGTGGCTCCGTAGCGAAAATAGTAATCTGTTGAAGGCGAACATTATTATAAGCTGTGTAAGCAGTAACTCATACCATATCATAGTAAAGCTTTTCGCCGTCACCGACGATGTCGTGGAAGTGGCGAAGATTTGGGCGGAGAAAATTTAATTATTTATTTATTCAGTAGTACACGAGTTAACTCATCGTAACACGCGTTTACACTGAGCATGCAGCCACCGTCAGCATGTGTCGTATTGCAACTATGCATTTACCGGAAATTCAATAGAATTATTTTCCTTTGCATTGTATTCAGTCTTGTATCAGCCACCGGCTTAATATCCTGTATTTTATAATTAAATTAATATTGTAATAAATAAATATTTTTTTAACTAAAATCCCGACCGCCGAAACATAACTGGCGCAGTCGGTAGGATCGCGACGTTCTAAGATCGAATCCAACTCTTCATCTTAAGAGCGACGGTTCTCAAATCGTTCCTTCGTGATCTACAAAGAACCTATCGCGCGGTCGGACACCTCTACGGTCATCGGGATAAATCTCCGGAGAATTGGAGGAAGCTGCGTTGGCTGAGACTCAACTCGACAGGAGATGCAGTGGCAGTTTTGGTAAGTGCTCTTATTTACCAAGTGTCCTTGCTCTATTTCCTGCCTTATTCTAATTTGTGTATTTTTAATCTATGTGTGTCTGTCTATAAGCTAAAATCGCAGTAGGCAACCACAATATTATAATAAGTAGCGTTAAGTATCCCACGAGTAAATTCCAAGTGTTTAATTTGACACCTCTATTGTTTAACGTCAAGCGCCACTAGGCAGGCAAGCTTTAGAAAAACAATGTCGCTCAGGGATTATGATGCCAACTACAAACCATACAAACTAATCGCGGATCTAATGCCAAGATATGATGGCAATCCTAAATTACTTAATTATTACATTAGGGAAGTAGAAAATCTATTACAGTTAACCTCTGAGGCAGATCGCTCGCATCCAGCATTCATCTGCTTAATTAAAAGTAGGCTCAGTGGTCCAGCCGTAGACGCAATAGCGTACGAAGATTACTTGGACTCTTGGCTATCAATTAAGAACGCGTTAGTTAGGCGCCTTGGCGAACCACGAAACGAAATACAAGTAATGCAGGAGCTAACGCGAGTGCGAAAGTCTAAGGCAGAAGACGCTGAAAGCTTCGGCAAACGCCTCCGTGAGTTGTTAGATACTCTGTATTCCGTAGGAGAGCATGGTAATAAATCGTATTACGAAAAGATGGTTATTGAGCAGTATATAAACCAGTTAGACTTTCACGTCTCGTTGGGCGTTCGAATCGCCAAACCAGACACCTTTGAGGCAGCTATCATCGCGGCTAGACAAGAAGAAGCTAGGCTTTCATACAATAGAGCTAATTACATTAATAATAATCCTTCAACGTCACAAGCAAAGCCAAAGGAGTTATCTAAACCATCAGGCAATAATAATCCCAATCGTAATACAGCAAACCCATTTGTACCTGGCTTTATTATTCCCCCACAAAACTTTGTACCTCAACATAATAATATGACCCCCGAACAGCGTCAACAATGGGTACAATCCGTATTGCCCTGGAAGGCCAAACCAGCATCAGGTAACTTTAGACCAAATGGTTCAAATAACTTTAGGAATCAACCTAACATTCCAAAACCACCGGTTCCCACACCAGTATCATCGGACGTCACAATGCGTACGGCAGGTAAGCCAGAAAACCCACAGTTCGCTCAACAGTTGTTCTACATACCGATTCAGATGGCCGCTCAAGATCAACCAGAACCCAGTGATATGGGACTCTATAACAACGTCACAGACGATAACGGCATATCGGTCGAGCCGAATGCAACCATGGACGAACAAAAGGTAGGTGGTGACCAGGATTTTACCTTGGACACCAACCGAGACAGCCAGACCTAGTTTCAATAAATTTCCAGACCAAAAAATATTTACCGTACATAATACTACCAGAGTTCGACGGTAAGTTTCTATTAGATACAGGGGCCAGTCATTCAACTATAGCAACTGACGTAGTTGCAGGCACTATATTCGAGTACTGCGTAGAAACGGAGCCCTTTCAAATTAATACGGCACACAGTTCATCAGTTCACGACAAGGTAGTTTACCTTCCCTTACCTCCCGCGTTTAATAGCGATATAACACATAAGTTTTTAATATTCGACTTCGACCCTAAATATAAGGGACTTATCGGAATTGACCTTCTACAAAAACTCAAGAGTAACATTGATTTAAATAATAATGTTTTGCGTACATCTACAGCGGAAATACCAATACATTTTAGTTCTCCCCCGCAAAAGATAAGTATCGAACCTAGGTGCGAAAAGATAGTCAAAATAAGAACTAATTACTTAGATGGACAATACCTTCACGACGATTTCATCTGGTCAGATGGTTTAATGTCCCCAGCAGCTATAGTTAACGTTACAAACGGTTCTTTTAAAACATCGGTAATCAATCATAGCGATCAAAAGATGTGCATCCCGGCTAACCCGTCAATTGAATTAGAGATTTTTTCCAACGTTAACAAAAGTTATAATCACGATATTAATACCATACAGGTTAAAACTAACATCGATCAAATATTAAATGAAAACCTTCAGAAAATCCGTACAGATCATTTGAATGAAGAAGAAAGGCGCGAAATAACCCGGTTATGTTATCAGTATAGGTACTTGTTTTATGCAGAAGATATACCACTCACTTTTACACACGCTGTTAAACACGAGCTCAGATTAAGCGATAATACACCCGTATTTGTACGTAGTTACAGACAAGCTCCTCAACAACGCGAAGAAATCCGTAAACAAGTAGACAAGCTCCTTCAGCAAGGTATCGTGCGAGAGAGCATATCTCCTTGGTCATGCCCCGTGCATATCGTACCCAAAAAGCCCGATTCCGCAGGCAACGTGAAATGGAGACTTGTAATTGATTACAGACGACTGAACGATCGCATCGTTGAAGATAAATACCCCTTACCAAACATACACGACATATTAGATAGATTAGGACGAGCGCAATACTTCACAACCCTAGATCTTGCTAGTGGTTTTCACCAAGTTGAAATGCATCCTAATGATATTGAAAAAACCGCATTTACCACAGAACGAGGACATTATGAGTTCCTTAGGATGCCTTTCGGACTTAAAAATGCACCGAGTACGTTTCAAAGACTAATGGATCATATATTAAGAGGCATAGAAAATGTATACACCTACTTAGATGACGTAATAATAATATCTACGTCATTGCAGCAACACATAGAAAAATTAAAACAAGTATTTGAACGATTCAAAACACATAATCTAAAGATCCAGTTAGATAAATCACAGTTCCTGCAAAAACAAGTTAACTTCCTAGGACACGAACTAACAGATGAAGGTTTGAAACCAAACAAAGACAAGATAAAAGCCGTACTTAACTTCCCCCTACCTAAGTCGCAAAAGGAAATAAAAGCCTTCTTAGGTTTAGTCGGATACTACAGAAAATTCATCAAAGATTTCGCCAGACTTACAAAACCAATGACCCTTTGCCTTAAGAAAAACAGTAGAGTCATACACTCCCCGGATTTCTTAGAAGCTTTCAATAAGTGTAAACAAATTTTAACTAACGCCCCAATACTACAGTACCCGAATTTTGATGAGCCCTTCATCCTCACCACCGATGCTTCAGATGTAGCATTAGGTGCAGTATTATCTCAAGGAATAGTAGGATCTGATAAACCAGTAGCATTTGCGTCCCGGACACTATCAGATACCGAATCCCGTTACTCTACAATAGAAAAGGAGTTACTTGCCATAGTGTGGTCAATTAAATACTTCAGACCCTATCTTTACGGTAGAAAGTTTATCATTTAAACGGACCACAGGCCTCTCACCTGGCTAATGTCCTTAAAAGATCCTAATTCTAAATTGACTAGATGGCGTCTAAAACTATCGGAATATGATTATAAAGTTGTATACAAGAAGGGTCGTCAAAATACTAACGCAGACGCTCTATCACGTGTTAAAATCTTCCATGGCAGTGTAGACTCCCTAGCTGTTAATCTAGATGATAATGAGGATGATGAGATAATCAATAGAATATTCGAAAATGCACGTAGGGAAGCCGAATATCAAATAGACACAGTAGCACCCGAAGAAAATATTATACAATCACAAAACCCAAGCATCCCTGAATCTCTTATAGGTACAGATAGTATGAGTATAGTGTCAGCTGAACCTGAATTAGTGTCTACGAGACATACACAGCCTGACAACGAAAGTAGAGGCATACCCATAATTACAGACGCTATTGATAGGCAGTTGAAACAGTTCCATGTTAGGTCAACGCCCGGGTCCACGTATAGAGCAGATAACAGATCCACTAATTCGAAAGTAGTTATAAAAGATGTTTTTATCCCAATAAATAACACAGAGTCTGAGATAATTAGATTCCTTAAAGAACATACCATCGCTGACCGTGTATTTCATTGTTACTTTTATAATGAAGAACTATACCATGCCTTTTCTAGAGTTTACACAACAATATTTAACGAGAGAGGCCCTAAGCTACTTAAATGCACAACACGCGTAACCTTAGTAGAAAACAAACCCGAACAACAAGAGTTGATTAAGAAATATCACGAAGGTAAGACTGTTCACCGTGGTATTCAGGAGACGTACAAGCATTTGCACAGAAATTATCATTGGCCAAACATGCTCCTTACCATTCAAAGCTTCGTTAATCAATGCGACACTTGTCTAAAATCCAAATACGAACGCAACCCTCTTAAACCACCTTTAGCTATAACCGATACACCTCGCAAACCGATGGAACACATATTTATGGACCTATACTCAACCGGAGGCGCAACGTTCCTTACAGTCATTGATAACTTCTCTAAATACGCTCAGGCGGTCCAACTAACAGCATGCAGCAGCGTCCATATAGCTGAAGCATTGCTAAACGTTTTCTCGGTGTTAGGTTTACCGGATAAAATAACCACAGATTCAGATACTAAATTCGACAACGACGTTATTAAAGAAATATGTGCACTACATAACATCCATATTCACTTCACAACGCCCTACAATCCTAATTCTAACTCACCTATTGAACGTTTGCACTCTACCCTAGCTGAAATAATTAGGATACAAAGAATGACCAACAAAGATGACCCTATACAGCTAATCATGAAGTACTCTTTAATAGCATACAACAACGCTATCCATTCGGCAACAGATTATACACCCCATGAGTTATTATTCGGACACACAGCATCCAGAAACCCATTAGAGTTATATTACCCAAAAGAATTTTACCAGGACTATGTTATTAAGCATCGCGCCAATGCAGAGGCCGTCCAAGAGTGCATCGCTGCACACATGTCAAAAAACAAGGAGCAGGTGATCGCGAAACGTAACCAAGAAGCAGAAGAAATTAAATTCAAGGTAGGTGAAACTGTCTATAAACAGGTAGCAAAGTCAGCACGCAGCGACAAAACCAAGCCAGTCTTCAAAGGACCATACAAGATTATACACCTTCACCCAAATAACGTGGCTGAAATAATAGGTAATCATCCAAATTCTAAGTCCATTAGGGTTCACTTCAAGCTACTACGGAGGCCTCATCTTGTTGCAGGATCTTCATCGCAGGGGCCATCGTGCTCAACACAACAGCAACCGTAACCATTACCCATGTAGATAACGACAATGGGATCCTCCTCCTTAAACAAGGTCAACTCTTTAAACAAGACAACTACTTTAGCCTTGCTTGCGTTTACAACATTACCAATCTGCACTTTACATCTATCCAATTAATGTCTCTATATGCAAGCACGAAAAACGCTGAGAATACAGCATCTGGAGAGTTACATAAAACATATAGGAATCAAATAGAATATAGTCTTAATGTTATAGGTAAGAAGATTAAGTTTTTAACGCCGCAAGTTAGAAAGCGACGCGGTCTTATAGATGGACTAGGTACTGTCGTTAAGTCTATCACTGGTAACCTAGACCATGAAGATGCAGCTAAGTTCGAAGAGGAAATCTTAAATATTAAAAACGGAATTAAAAACGTTCAGAATTCACAAAGAAAATCCTTAGTATTAGCACATAATACAATAGATGAGTTTAGTAAACAATTAACAAAATTAAACAATAATCAGAAACATTTGGCTAGTTTGTTACAAAATATTACTAATAATTCCAACGACTTATCTAACCATTTACATTTCTTAGATATTTACGTACAGATAGATTTTAGTTTACAGATAATTTTAGATAGATTAATGTTATTAGAAGATGCTATGACTTTTGCTCAGATGGGCACCATGCATCCTAGTATTATAAGCCCTCAGAATCTAATAGAAGAACTGAGAAACTTAGAAAATACGTTTTTGTTTAATCCAGTGGCTAGTATTAGTAACATATACAGGATAGAGAAGTCAATTAAAGTTAAAGCTTACAGTACAGAACACTCGGTTAATTTTATTCTTGAAATCCCCTCAATTACCCCAAAAACATATGACCTTATCCACCTTTATTCAGTCCCAAATAAAAATAACCTTACTATCATCCCCAAATCCAAATACCTAGCACTTGGTAACGATGAGTACGCTTACTTGGAAGAAGACTGCCAGCCACTGACCGACAACACCCAGCTCTGCAAGCTCCTCGACACCAGAAGAATCGAAGACACAGATGACTGCATACTATCACTCATTCAGCATCGCCCAGCTAACTGCACTCACGCTAAGATGAACTTAAGACGAGGAAAAGTCCAGAAGATCGGAGACAACAACTGGCTACTAGTACTCAGAGAAGACGAAGTCACCAAAACACAATGTAACACCAAGACAGACTACAAGAAGCTATCTGGAATTCATCTCGTTACACTAACAGAAGACTGCCAGATGAACATCATGAACAGGACATTGCGATCTCACACTGATACGGTAGTCATCAACGAGGTGATACCGTTACCTAAGCAGCATCAAGCCCCAGAACAATCAATACAATACGAACTCCAATTAGAAGACGTCTCACTAGACAGCATCCACGAACTGATCAATAAGGCAGGCGATATATCCATGCCAGAAGAAGACCATTGGACAATCATAGCAGCTACACCTAGCTGGAACACAATCATCCTATATATCCTACTGATCGCAGCAGCATCCTGGAAGCTGTATCAACGGAAAACTAAGAACATCCCGGAGGACACCAAGGGCAGCGCGGACGCCGCCAGAAGCAAGAGTTGCTTCTATCTTATGGAGGGAGGAGTTAACTCATCGTAACACGCGTTTACACTGAGCATGCAGCCACCGTCAGCATGTGTCGTATTGCAACTATGCATTTACCGGAAATTCAATAGAATTATTTTCCTTTGCATTGTATTCAGTCTTGTATCAGCCACCGGCTTAATATCCTGTATTTTATAATTAAATTAATATTGTAATAAATAAATATTTTTTTAACTAAAATCCCGACCGCCGAAACATAACTCACGTCATACATTTTATACATTTAAGTTGGTGCCAACATAAACTCATTAGAGTTTTACCAAACTTCATCATCTAAAAATCATCGACTACATACTTTAGAGAAATATAACCACTTAAGTAGGTACTTAGGTAAAAAGTAACAACAGAAAAAAAACAGTGGCACTCCAGGAGTGCCGACAAAAGTGAAAACTTGAAAAAGCATAGTAATTTTATAAATTTTAATATGAAAGAAAATGTACCGCGCGTCGATGTCTTCATAATGGCCAAAACTTAAAACAGAGGTGTCGGTTACGGTTACAGTGTCGCGAGTTTAATGGTTTTTTCCCATCTCAAAAAATGCCCAACGCGCCTACAGAAGTTGAATTTAAAAAATAAAACTACAACGGGTTTAAGCGAATTATTAGCAAATGGGTCATATTCAAAATAATTGTAAGTTACGGATAGGAAACAGATATGAATATTATTTGATTGTAACAGAAAAATAACAGAAAGGAATTATTAGGGCAAGTTTAAATAGCACACGTTTATAACAGGCTACGAGTGCGAAGTCGGTGTGGGTCGCTAGGTGGGTACATAATGAAATAACATTTTGGTGATCGTATTTTAGTTGGTATAATTGCCATAAATTCATCATCATCATTGCCATAATGCCTTATCTCCGAAACTACCGAGCCTAAAATTTTGATATTAATATTAAGGCAAAAGGATTCTAATGATTAGAATTATGTAAAGCCATATTTGTTACGGTCGTGAATCATATTTTAATCAACATACAACTTTACACTGACCTGTAAATTGCAAAAAACCTGAGTCAATTTGAATTTCGCGGGCTACCTTGGCGCATCCCCCTTAACTGATACTGAGACGGCCGACGAGAGGCTGGGTACGCCTCGGCGAGGCTGCGCGGTTAGTATAAACGGCTCAAGCAGTGAGGACTGAGGATACGCAGTAAAACATGCACACACAGACAATACATGGCACAGCAATGCAATACATGGCACAATATACGCAAACTTTACATACTTCAAATAAATTTAAGTAAGTAAAAAAAATGTTTTGGCTAACCTGCGGTGCACTAAGTACCTATTAATATTTTATTTTCATTAATTCATACATGAGACAATGTGAATAACGCCTAATCATTCATATCTGTTACGTAACGGAAAAAAGTGACAGATAAAATAACGTATATGAATTAATTGCACGTGTCTATCCTACAAATCTATTTATTTCCACACCAATTCACATGATTATACGAATATTTTATAGTTATAACAAATATCACAATACAGCCCTTTCCTAGTATGAGTAATAAAACAGTAAGTACTTACCGCTACTGTAAACGACTCACATTGAATATTTACTTTTAAAAGTCTAATTTTCTTCGACAACGAAACGAGCTGAAAAACTATATTGAACAAAATGGCAAAGCGTTTATTCTTACGCGTCGTGTAGTAACAGCTAGTGAACTAATTTTGCCAGTATTTCAAATTTCTTTATTGCCATGGAAATAATGTTAAAATAGCATAACAGAGAAGAATAACAGATATGTGCAAAATCAGGACACTCATTAATAAATTAAATTTGGAGTACACTAAATAGTATTTTATATTTTGTTTAGTAAAGTGTTGAAAGTTTAAACAATATTCTCTGAATATATTTTTTTTTTTAACTTTTGTGTAGGAATGGTTATTAAATTATTTTTTTTAGTTTACCGTTAAAGACGTGGACATAGAATACTTGTATGAAACGGATCCTACGCAATGTCTGTTTTAATTTTTTTAAATGAATTGTTTAGGTTTACCAAATGTTTCGTTGTTTTTTATTAAGCTCAAATAAATATTTTATCTGTTTGTTTATGAAACTCTAGTCAGTTGCATCTCGTTATGAAAATAATTGGGTTGGACATTAAGACAGTAGTAAATATACAATTATTTTGAATATGACCCAAATATTAACCAGTGCACATCAGTGAACAATCCGGTCGTCCATCCTTACAACAAAAAGTGAGAGAGAGAATTCAACCTAAACATGAATGAAAAATAAAAGAAAATATTGATTCCTCAATTTTCATGATTGCATCTACTACTGTTTGTCTTTGCATCACCCAAAGGTTGACTGGTAGAAAATGCCCGTGGCATGAAGTCCGCCTCTGTACATTTATGTGCTTGAAGTATAATAATAAATAAATAAGAGCTACTTATCATAAAATATTTACACTGCCTACCCAAAAAATCGCTGACCAAACATGGGTTTATTGTCAACTCGTCGTAATTGCGTATCGCCGACCCTCGAAACAGAATGTGTCAGGATCTTTACATATAAACGTATCTGAAACCACTTTTCCGTCCGTTTGGGGAAATAAAACGAGCTCTAAACCCACGGGACGATTTCCCTTTATGTCCCGATGATCATTAACAGGTTTTTTTTTTTATTTTTTTATATGCAGGTTTAAAGAAATCTATGGCTTGTATTTTTTATGTTAGGAATGAGAATATAGAACGTAGGATTAACCTAGCCTGCCCAAAGTAGGTATAGGTAAAACCAGTTGCCACCTTCTCAGTAAGTGCTCATGCACACGAGCGGTACGCGTCAACGACACAGGTAACTGTAGCCGCCGACTTCCTAGTTCACCCGACGCGTGGCGCTCGTGTATATAAGAGCACTTACATTAATCAAGAAACTACTTTCATTCTGAGAAGACGCATAATGATATTTACTGAAGTGAGTGTAATAGGACAATCTGTTGTTTCATAGATAAGTGCAATACCTACGCGGTCAAAATGGAACAACAATGATTGTTTTTAATAACCGACGAATTTTAACGCATGGGGTTCAGAATCATGTACTGAATTCATGGTAACAGGATGCGTGTCGATGTCCTTGTCACCCTGTATAACCCCTTCGGTTACATGATTCACGTCCTTTAAGGCAGTAGTCTGACACATGTTCACAAACTTCATGTACAGACAACAAAAGAGATAAGTATGCAGGATCGTCGGATATAGTTGAAGTATAATAAGAAACCGATGGATGTTCTCGAATAAAATTTTATTTTATGAATAGTAACCAAAACAGCTCATTTATCAAATTAAATTTCAGTCGACAACATCTATCGGTTTCTTACTAAACTTCAACTATATCTGACGATCCTACATACTTATCTCTTTGATTGAATTCCTAATGAAACTGTAACCATACACGCAACAAAACAGTCATCGTGGATATCACGTGGGATCAAAATATGCAGTAAAAAGAAACGGCAACTTTTGTGGATATACAGACGAATTCCTAACGAAACAAATAAAATAAAGTTGACCAAGTACTCTAAACTATTAAAAAAAATTACAAAGCTGACACAATTTGCCCAAAATAGTTACAAAATAAAAACATCAGACAACAAATCCAAGACCAGTTGGAAAATAATTAATGATTCAAAGCAAAACGTCCCTAAAAATCCTATATCAAAAATAAAATATGACAATAACATTATAACTAATCCTCAAAAAATAGCGGATGCTTTTAATAATTATTTTATTGACAAAGTTATCCCATTATCAGAATCACGACCTAACGTTACTTCGCAAATTCTAAATAATGAAAAATCGTTTTTCATGCCACCCTGTCTACCACAGGACGTATTTAAAATAATCAAGTCATTGAAAAATACAAATAGCGTTGGTCATGACGGAATATCAACAAAAATTCTTAAATCAGTTTCTGCAGAAATATGTATGCATCTAAGTCATCTCATTAATTTGACCATAAGCATGGGCATCTTTCCAGATGCTTTAAAAAAATCTATAGTTAAACCATTGTTTAAAAAGGGAAATAAAGACAACATAGAAAATTAAGACCGATCTCGATTTTATGTGCTATCTCCAAAATTTATGAAAAATTTATTTACAAAGAATTAAGCAAATATTTGGACAAAAATAATCTATTAGCGAACGAGCAAAAAGGGTTTAGAGAAAATCAAACTATTAATATGGCATTTTATGATTTTTTGTATAGAGTTATGCTTAATGTTGATAAGACCAACCCTGTTTGCACAATATTCTGTGACATGACCCAAGCGTTCGATTACGTTAGGCATGATATTCTCTTAAACAAAATGGAGGCATACGGTGTTAGAGGCAACGTTCTGAAACTATTTGAAACATATTTAGACAACAGAAAGCAACTCACTGAAATATCCTCAATAAATACAAAAACTAAACGCGAAGAAATATTCCAATCACATGAACTTGTAGTTAAATATGGAGTTCCTCAAGGCAGTGTGTTGGGCCCTCCACTATTTATATTGTATATAAATGACCTACCTAAATCTGTTGATCAACCTGTGACTCTTTTTGCTGACGACAGTACCATAACAATTCAATGCGATACTAAAGACAAATATAAAAGTGACATTAATAATTCTCTTAAATCAATAATAAAATATTTGGATAATAATAATTTAAGGATAAATCTCAATAAAACAAATATTATGCATTTCAGTCAACGCTTACCAACTTTACCTGATCTTAAGGTCCAATATAATGACACAATAATTAAAGAAGTCAACACTGCTAAATTCCTCGGTGTAACCATTGACAAAAAGTTAAATTGGAAAGAACACGTTGAAATTTTAAGCAAAAAAATTAGTAACTCTTCTTATGCCCTACACAAATTAGTTCCTGTGCTAAACACTGACGCATTGCTAACAGCTTACCACGGCCAGTGCTGCCAACTTTGGGGTTTTCCCCCTAAATTTAGGGGGAAGAAGTCTTAAAAGGGGTATTTTTAGGGACAGGTTTTTTTTGGGGTTATTTTTAGGGGCTAAAAGTTTTCTGTGGCGTTATTGATGCTGCCCGTATCCAACGCCTCCGTAGAGCGTGCCTTTTCTATTTATGCCATTATTTAAAAATACTTAGGAATCGTTTATCCCTGAATATGCTTCAGAGCATAATGATGATAAGATTTTACCTGATCAGAGAATATGGGTATTGCGTTAAGTTTGAACCTACGGCAAATATGTACCTATGTTAAAAGCCTTTAGCGTACGAATGTATGATTTCAAAAATACATCGACCTTGAACAGTAGCACCGCTGGCGATGATGATTATGCCGTTCTGGAACTGATCAACAATATTACAATTTAGTTAGTAGTTTAACAATTTAGGTACCTAGTCTTTTTTTTTACAAACTATGTACCTATGCGTTTTATTTTGTGAGTTACGAACGACTTAGGGAGTTGGGCACTGCATCAAAGAAATTTACCTTATGTGAATCTATACTTAGGGTTTTTTTAGGGGGATTTTTAAAAAATCTTGGGGGCAAATTTTGTTATGGGTTGGTAACACTGACCACGGCCTAGTTTCATCGCACCTAAGGTATGGAATTATCCTTTGGGGCAATTCGACTGACAAGGACATACCTTTCAAAGCCCAAAAACGGTGTATTAGGACGATGTTTAAATTAGGTTTGACTGACAGTTGTAAACCGTATTTCATTAATTATAACATACTAACGTTACCGTCTCTGTACATATTCGAAGTTATCAGGTTTGTAAAATGTAATCGGAAATTATTTCCACGCATGGCAGACAAAGTCAGTCGCGTCAGACGCGATAACACTATGCTTTGCTCACATGGTTCCAAAACAGCATTAATGCGGAAAAGTGTATTTTGCATGGCGCCTTTAATTTTTAATAAACTTCCTAAGGGATGGAGGGAACTAAGCGCACATATACTAAAAAAGCGGCTAAAATTATATCTAGCTGGGAAAGCATACTACAGTATTTTAGAGTTTTTAAATGACAAAGTGTAATATTACGAATTTAACAAATACTTACTGACATTTTATAATTTTGACAATTTATAATTAGACTATAGGACAATTTAATTCAAATTTATAATTTATTGTTTAAATTTAATTTTTAGTTTGTGTGAAAATTTAATATTGTTTTTAGCTTTGTTTAAATACCTTTTTTTTACCTACATATTTGTATGCCACAAAGGCCGAACATGACGGATCTTTTTTTGTTTATGAACAACCTGCATGCCTTGTATGTATACTCATGTTTCTACAAATAAATGTCTCTTATCTTATCTTATCTTATCTTATCTTATTGACTGTACCAACATAGCATCCGAAATGCATAGTTTGTAAGACGTTTACACAAGTTTACAAACTTCGGGCTTTGAAACATTAGGATGCTCAACTGTAATGCAGTAAAGTATCTATAAGATGACCCTTGAGCATTTTCATTGAAGCTCTGTGTGTTGAAGCATAGCGCTATCCTGTAAAAATCACGATGTAAACTTAGGTGAAGTGAGTTTGAAGTGGTAGATTCCCTAGCGTCAGGTGTAATGACAGTTCACGTCAAACTCACTTCACCTAAGTTTTCACGATGAGATTTTTTACAGAATTGACCGACTGTAGACTACAGCCTGTACCGCTATTCTGTAAAAACCTTACTGTGAAAACGTAGGTGAAGTAAGTTTGAAGTGAGCTGTCAATCCCTAGATTCGAAGAAATCAGAAAACCTATTTCTGTAACCTAAATAAAGCGTAGGTGTTTTTTTATTAATTAAAAAAAAAAACATTAAAATGAATGCAAGTTGAATGAACACATTGTTCCAATTACATTTTGATATTTCGCTCTTTGTGATTCTGCAGAGCATGAATTTTGATACGCCTGCCATTTCACGAACAATATAGACACTACATTTATCAACGAAATTTCAATATGAACCGGAATAATTATTGAAAATGTTCACTGCTTTCATATTTCGATATTCAATATTTTGATATTCATTTGGTTATTGACAATAGAATTTGTTCGATGTGTTGGTTTTGAAAACTGTTTCGGTAAAGCTTTGAAAGGCAGGTTTTGTTTGTGTGTATTAGTAGGCAGAGCAGCGACGCGAGAGCAGTGGTGGCCCAGTGGTATCGGCCGCGACTTACGAGTTGTAGGTCGTAGGTTCGAACCCAGACAGGCACTTTACTTTGTGTAAATTATTTCATCACCACTGCTCTCATAACGGTGAAGGAAAACATTGTGAGGAAACCGACATATCCTAGACCCAAAAATTCGAAGACATGTGACATCTACCAACCCGCACTGGGCCCGCGTGGTGGGTTACGGCCTCTCACAGAGAGGAGGCCTGTGTCCCAGCAGTGGGAACATTATAGGCTGATTATGATGATGATGATGTATTAGTAGGTATGTGCGAGTAAAACGTAATAGCTATTGATATGTAGAATTTTGATTGAAATAATAGCTGGGAGTTGTATGATTTCGCATTGCTTTTCATTATGTTTTCAAAACCTAATTGGCTATTGAGCAAATACTGGATAATAATAAATACGTTTTAGAAATAGAGTATTATTACATTATTTCCCTGTATTTCAGTGTTGGCATCCTTACTAATTATATTTTATGATTATTAATTATTAATAACATTATAAATGCGAAAGTAAGTTTGTTTGTTTGTTTGTTACGCTTTTATGGTAAATCGGCTGAACGTATTTTGATGAAATTTAGCATATGGGCAGACCGTGACCTGGAGAAGGACATAGGCTACTTTTTATCGTGGTTTGCAGACGAAGTCGCGGGCAACAGCTAGTTTAATATAATTTCATTTGAATGTTTTCATATTTAGGACGTACATGAATTCGTTAAACAAATATTATGGAGTAAGTATGCTTGGTCAGAGATTGTTAAAATTCTCATAAGCAAAATTGGACCCTTGGACTACATTTCTGTAGTGTGTTGTTGTTATTTAATATTCATGAGCCACTTATCGTTATTACTGTCACTGAGGAAATACATATTTCATGGTCATATTAAAAGAAAAACACATCCAATATCAGCAGGTTGAATGTATTTTTAACCGACTTCAAAAAGGAGGAGGTTCTCAATTCGTCGGAACCTTTTTTTTTTTTTTTTTTTATTTTTTTTTATGTATGTTCCCCGATTACTTAAAGATGGCTGGACCGATTTCAAAAAATATTTTTTTGTTTGAAAGGGTATACTTTCCAGGTGGTCCCATTGTCATCAGGTTAGGATCTGATGATGGGATCCTCGAGAAATCGAAGGAACTCTTCAAATATTATAGGCACACCTATAGCGATTTGGGTATTTTTTATAGTAACTCGTGCATTTGCTCTCGAAAAGCACTATTTGGTGAAGTGGAACTGATGATGAAGACTACAGATGTCCACCGGAATTACTCAATAATAAGTATTTCATGGGTTGCGATTCGATTACTTTATTATGGTTGCTAAGCACGTTATGCTCATCACAATGCGAATGGTGAAATGGAGCTGATGGTGAAATACCAGGAGAACTCTCAACAATGAATTTCCCTGCATCGGGAAAAGCAATATTTTGGTAAAGGCGATGAGCAAGTTGACATTAGGCTATTGTAACTTAGATAAATTATAAACAGGATCCACTAAAAAGCGGGAAATAAAAACTTTTTAACAAAAAAGAAAAACCGACTTCCAAAAAAAACACTACAAAGTGAAAAATAACTTTAATTTCGGAAGTCGGTGGCAAAAAACTAAAATACAGATCCAAAGACACCGACTTCCGAAATTAAAGTAATTTTTCACTTTGTAGTGTTTTTTTTGGAAGTCGGTTTTTCTTTTTTTTTCATCTCTCATGCTCGGAAAATAGTGTTTGTTTGATCCGAATAGCGGGTGGAAGACGCTGCTTCCCACCATAGGGCGGGAAAGACTCATAGTAATTACTGGGCGGGAATGAATTTTAAAAATGGAACTAAATTTGGTTAGGTAGTCAGCTCAGTCAGACACCCTTAATTGATTATGTAAATATTTATTAGGCTACCCATCAAATCTTATAAATGTGCGTTAATTAGGAGAGTTGGATAAAAAGCTCATATGTTAACGCCATTAAATCTTTCATATTTAGCGCACAAGTTAATAAATTACCTTGAATAAATTCAACATACATAGGTACGATCGGTACGATAGGTAATCATTTTGATGTCAGTTGTGGTCGAGGCTAAAAAACATAAAAATTGGGGATTTCCAACATCCTGACTTCACCATAGGGGGCTGTGCATAAATATCATTTAAATATTGGACGAATTTATCCATAGTTTAAGATAAATAAGTAGTGGTAATGAAGTTTTTTGATATCTAATGTCGAAGTCTCGCTCCAATCGTGCGTGTTTACATTGTTACTTTTCACAAATTTCACACACACAGATGTAGATAAGATTTAAAATGTGACAAATATTATTGAAAATATTATAAACAACACGAAAATGCCCAGGTTTTAACGTAATATTCAAACACAGGTTCAATAACACGTATTAATCATTACCACTACCTACTCAATTTGTGTTCAAAATCGTAAGCCATTATTGTTTTTTTTTTATTGCAATGATGTGCGAAAGCGATTATTACAACAATTTTTTTAAAAATTTGGTTTGACTCGAGTAATGACGAATGTAATCGATACTTGGAAATTCAATAAAATTATTTTAAGCAATAAATACATGCATTGTTTTAATGATTTATGCTTTTCTAATATCATTTCAATCTCTTCTAATAATTATCATGTCAATAACAGCATTTATTGAATTTCGCGCCGAAATGTTTCTATATTTGAATTTATATTCGGAAAGCGCTCGCTGTTTAAAATTATTTTAATTTATTGGACAATAACTATTTATTGTGGATTTTATTTTTGATACTTTCTAATAGTTTGCTACAGAATTCCCAATAAACATTTTTTAGGTAGGCTTAGCAAAAGTTTGTTTGAGAATGATGATAAATTAATTCTATAAATTGGGTATTCTGCAAACACTTTACATTTCAGTACATTTTGTTATTTAAAAGAGTTTTTATTCAGTTTCTACAATTTTTTTTTATTGCGAGTATCGATTAGGCTAGGCTGTATGCAAGTTTTGAATCGAAATAAGAAAGTTGTGGGGACGGTCAGCACTAAAAAGTGACGCGGTTTGTTCCATATTTCAAATTTAAAAAAGACTAATATATAGGTACTATTCATGTTATTATTATCAATAAATATTTTAGAAAAACTACTATTTTTTACTTTCCTTAAATTCGAAATGAAAAGTAGAGTGTTTAACACGGGTGAAAGTCATCAATTCCCACTCGGACTATAGCCGCCCTCGCTGCGCTCGGGCGTCTAAATGCCTCGTATGGGAACTGATTCCTTTCGACCCTTATATAACAATCTACTATTTTTTTCTTTTAATACGCTGAAATTTAAATATTGCGTAGGAAATGACAAAATAACTGCTACAACAGCCGATCTATTCTGTCAAAATCTCACTGTAAAAATTTGTTCGAATTGAGGTGTCATTCTATCTGACGCTAGGGATTGGCAGTGTTGACAGCTCACATCACCTAAGTTTTCACGGTGAGAACAGCAACACAGTAACTTTTCTCCCTAAATTATACAAATCTTGTCAACTTTTTAAACTTAAATTAAATAAAATTGTAGTTTGGTCTGTAGTAATAATAACTTTGTAAATATATATGTAGATTTGTGGTGTTTTAAATGTAGGTATATACGTGGGACACTCAGAAAGTTTTGCGAAAATAAAAAAAAATGTTGTGTAGTGGTAAATATTTTTCTATTAAATCTTAAAAGTACTCTCCACTAGAAACTATACAAAGTTTCATGCGTTTGAACCAGTTTTCGAAACAATTTTTCCAGTCCGCCGCAGACACCTCGTTTACAGCCTGCTCGAACGCTGACAGCACATCTGCCGGCGACGAAAATTGTATCTTTTTGACCAGATTTTTTATTTTCAGGAATAAAAAGAAGTCACACGGTGCTAGGTCAGGGCTGTAAGGAGGGTGATCCAGGAGTTTGACCAGCGTGCTGTCCAGGAAGTTCCTCGCGTTGTCGTGGTAGAACAGTAGCCCGCGGAGCCCTGTGTTTGGTCGCTTGTTACTCACAACAGCGAAAACTTCTGCCAAGCATTTGGTAGTATACCATTCAGCGTTTATGCTTCTTTGGTTCCGTAAAGGAATTGACACCAAGTAGCCATAACCAGTCAAATTGAAAAAGCTCGCGATCAAAATCTTCCCCCCGCTTCTAGATCGCTTCACTTTGGTAGGCGTTGATTCGTTTTGAAACACCAAACCGTCGACTGGCGCTTCGTTTCTGGATCGTATTGATAAATCCAAGACTCATCACCTGTAATGATGTCGTAAAAACGCCGAGACGAGCCTGCTTCAAATTTGTTTATCATATCACGGCACCATTCCACCCGGGCCTGCTTCTGAACATCGTGAGGTTGTGCGGCACACCCCGTGTGTAACTATCCTCCTAACGCGAAGATGTACCTGTAGAATTTCGTGAAGGCTTCCCGATCCTACCTGCAGTATGTGCTGAATCTCTTGATACGTAACTCGCCTATCTTGGATTAAATTTTTCACTGCTAGCACGTTTTCTTCCGTAACAGTATTCAAAGGGCGACCACTTTTTTCTTCATCCCTCAAAGTTAGTTGACCGCGCTTGAATTCGTTATACCAACGATACACGGTTGCCTTAGAAGGGCTTTCATGCATGAATGCCATTTGAAGTCTATCGTACGATTCGTCGGGTTTCTATTTACCAAATAATCATATTTTTAAAATAGATCATAACTGGCCAGCCTGTCATACATAAAAACTTTTTATCGCAATACTTTCTGAGTAGTCTGGTTTATACAGGGTGTCCAGTAAATAGCACGACATACTGCAGGGGGTGATAGCTAGGGTCACTACCTATCAATACAACACAATATATGTTCAGCAAAATCTTACGGATTTACAGTTTTACAAAATTTTCCGAAATACCGAAAAATCTCTACCTTGAAACAGATTTTTAAGCATCTCGTAATGAAAAAATCCTTTTCTAGTACTTTTTTTTACATCAAATTATTCGTAAATAGTTACTTTACTCGTTGATAAGTCTTTTTTCTATCAAAGACAAGAAAGTTTTGAAGAAATAGTTTTTTTTGTTAAAATTTTCACAGAACAATTTTCTTTTCGCATAACTTTAACCTACAGTGGTGAAAAAAAAATGTATGTGGCAGTTTTGTACAACAAACTTAAAAGATAGCCTGTTTAATGGTGATTTAGGAAAGATACAATACTAGTGCATTTTCATTAAAAAAATACAAAAAAATGCTATTTTAGTTCCAGAGAAGCTGATTTTGTTGAAAATGTAATTAACGTAATTTTGACAAAAACCACTATGAGAATAAGTAATAGCTGCTCATTTACGCGAATTATTATAAAACTAGTTGTGACACGTAAAATGCGACATGCACGCGTAATGACTAAAGGTTTTTACCTGCTCGCCGACCGACCCGACCCGACCGGTTACTGTCTAACAAAAGAAGCGCATGTGCTATCCCGCTCTTTCTTGCATTGTGATTTTGTGTCTCACTCTCAACCTTATTTGCGACACTTGTCAGTACGCTACCTTAAACCGTGCGCAACGCATCTCTGTGTTCACAAATTATTGTTTCGTACTAACGACTGTTTTGTGCCTTGGACCCCGGACTTTGTTTGCCTTACGATTTGGATTTTTTATTGTGATCACTACAACGACTTGGCGACCACCTGGACTTTTGTGTTTTATAACATGGCCAACCGCCGCGTTTTTCCTGGTTATACGCAGCGAGAGTATGCTCAATAATTTGTGAACACAGAGATGCGTTGCGCATGGTTTAAGGTAGCGTACTGACAAGTGTCGCAAATAAGGTTGAGAGTGAGACACAAAATCACAATGCAAGAAAGAGCGGGATAGCACATGCGCTTCTTTTGTTAGACAGTAACCGGTCGGGTCGGGTCGGTCGGCGAGCAGGAAAAAACCTTTAGTCATTACGCGTGCATGTCGCATTTTACGTGTCACAACTAGTTTTATAATAATTCGCGTAAATGAGCAGCTATTACTTATTCTCATAGTGGTTTTTGTCAAAATTACGTTAATTACATTTTCAACAAAATCAGCTTCTCTGGAACTAAAATAGCATTTTTTTGTATTTTTTTAATGAAAATGCACTAGTATTGTATCTTTCCTAAATCACCATTAAACAGGCTATCTTTAAAGTTTGTTGTACAAAACTGCCACATACATTTTTTTTTCACCACTGTAGGGTTAAAGTTATGCGAAAAGAAAATTGTTCTGTGAAAATTTTAACAAAAAAAAACTATTTCTTCAAAACTTTCTTGTCTTTGATAGAAAAAAGACTTATCAACGAGTAAAGTAACTATTCACGAATAATTTGATGTAAAAAAAAGTACTAGAAAAGGATTTTTTCATTACGAGATGCTTAAAAATCTGTTTCAAGGTAGAGATTTTTCGGTATTTCGGAAAATTTTGTAAAACTGTAAATCCGTAAGATTTTGCTGAACATATATTGTGTTGTATTGATAGGTAGTGACCCTAGCTATCACCCCCTGCAGTATGTCGTGCTATTATACATAATATATTCTTCTTTTTCTTCGTCCTTTTAGCTAGTAACATTTATAACTTGTAAACTACCATGGAGTGCAAAGTTCGACGGCTCACCTCCTTGTACTGCCGTCACCACATGACGTTGCCGTTGGCAGAATAGTCGACATCGGCTCAGTACCAGAAAAAAAAACACTACTGTCCTCATTCACCAATCAAACTTGTCCTATGTAAACCTTCTTTTCGAATACCCAGCAATGACAAAAAAGAAAGATTTTAACATTTTCCTAATTTGAATAAGCAAAACTCGGAGATAACGAGGTCTAATGACTAGTAAATGAAAACAAACCGTTGTAAATTTTGCTAAGGCCTTGGGAAGATTCTGAGCAGAAAAAAAATCAATGACAAAAAGAAAGATTTTAACATCTTCATAAATTGAATAAGCAAAACTTGGAGATAACGAGGTCTAATGAATGGTAAATGAAAACAAACCGTTGTAAAGTTTGCTAAGGCCTGGGGTTATGATAAAAAGGTCAGATTATGGTCTGCCGGGAGTATTTTAAACTTTGAACAACTAAATAAATAAAAATTAAGTGCTGTTCGTTGGTAAGCGCACCACTTCAACGATAAGGAAATTTATTGAAAAATTGGAAAACTATTCCGGAAAATTCTCAAATTAGGGAAAATTGAACGTCGTTTTTCTATGGGATGTTTTGTATGAAGTCAAGACCATATTAAAAATGAAAGGTCAACGTTTGCCGGGTTAGCTAGTTTCGTTATAAATGTAGTGTCATCGCGATTTTATTGTATGTCGTAAGTAGTACGATTAGGGCAGGAGCACGTACAGTTTTGCACAGCTGTGGTTAAAGGAAGTTGGCAGTATTTTTACGGACGTAACAGACATTTTCCTATAACTGAAATTCCATCTGATGGAGACTGGAGAAAACGTTGAATGTCTCATATTCCTGGTTATTCCAATAGTACAAAACAAACAAACAACAAACGAACAACACAAACAACAAAAGAGATAAGCATTCAGGATCGTCGGATATAGCTGAAGTCTAGTAAGAAACTGATTGATGTTGACGACTGAAATTTAATTTGATAAATGAGCTGTTTGTTTTCTATTAATAAAATTAAATTTTATTCGAGAACATCCATCGGTTTCTTATTAAACTTCAACTATATCCGTCGATCGTGCATACTTATCTCTTTTGTTGACTGTACATAACGTGGTGTGGTAGTACTAGGTGCTTCAAGTCATACATGTTTTGTTTTTTTGTTTTAAATGTCGCAGCACCATGCTGAGATAGGAGCCTTTTGGCCTCGTATAGGACTTTCTGTTTAATTTTCCTTTTGTTACTTTTTTTTTATTTATCTTGGATTTTTATTTTACTGTGTTTAGTTTAGTTTGTGATCTTCCTGTACGAGTCGCAATAAATACTTTTTCTTTCTTTACGTCACACCTTTTTCTAATTTTATCATCACGTATCGGCACATCTTCCTTCTAATTTCTTACATCGGACTTTATACTTTTTGTTTGTTTTTATCTGATGTACGTATCTGGTGTATTGTGTGTATTTTAGTTTGTGCTAAATAAATGTATTTTCTTTCTTTCTTTTCTTTCTATATAACATAACGCCTGTATTTTCCAAAGGGTTAGGCAGTGGTATACCTATAGTACTCCCACATTTCGCCTGTTATGTTAAAAACCCAATAAACCAGGACCTCATGTTCAGCAGTAGCGCTTGCAACCACTAGACCAACGATGCAGTCTCGTTACTTGTGCATAACTTTTAATAAAAAAAAATTGCAGTAGGTACCTACCTGGCAAAGGTTCCACCATTTGGTAAAGTATACCTAAAAGAAAACATATCACGCATTTTACGTAAGCCGTAAAAACCGTCTAGAAATGGAAAAGGGTTCGGTACCTACACATTGCCCACGCGGCATCATTAATTTCAATGTAGAACGCCCTATTTTGACAGGAACATACTGTAGGACTGGCGGAACCTTGACCTGACTAGACGTTAATAGTTTTGTGAATATAAATTATTATATAGAAGCTGAAAACACTTTTTTATTGTTCCGTGGTGAAAAATCGTCATATCCTCCACCCGAGGGGGGGGGGGGGGGCACCAAGGGGTCTGTCAGACTCTTACCGACTAAAAACCACCCCAGAATTCCCTTCCCACACTTGGACTGGGGATGATAGGAACTTGTGTGCCTTCCACGATCCCTGGGGTAGGCTGATAACACTGACTTTCAAGTATTAAAACTTTTAACTAATATTTAACAAATTTTGACATAAATTGGACAATAAGAAAAATCGAAAACACGCATACGTAATGCTAGGTACACACGCAGTGACTTTAGTCGCCGGTGATTCGATGGTGATTTCAAAATGTCACATCAACACACAGATTTTGACAGCCGATTTGTCGGTAGCGATTTCAAAATCTGTGAGCGGACGGAATTAGTCGATTGAAACAAAACAATGTCAATGTTTTTATTACTTCAAGCACTAGATACCTACTGTTCAAACTACCTCATAAGGGAGAAATAACGTGAACATAATAGCTACTTTCACCTGCACTAGTAGTTTGATCCGTCATAAAAGACAGTTGAAGGAGTAAAAACAAAGCGAAATAACGACACATCATGTCGTATGTCGTAGAGACCATAAAAGTTGAAAACAACATTTTTATGGGATAAGGGCATAGCTTTTATTGTTTACGGCTCCGTTTATTGGTTTTAGGACATCGTTGCGACAAGATAACGCGTTTTTCTCGTGAACAAATGGTGGAATAAGTTGCTAAATGGCTGAAACTGACGGTTGGACGATTAGAAAATAAAACCGATGTTGCAAAAGTTAGCTTTTATTGCATAACATAACATCACAACTGTAATTATTGAAGGGTTAGGCAGAGATGTAGATACCACATTTCGCTACATATGATTAAGTGTCCCTTTATTATTTTTTTGTGTTTATGTTCTTTATTGCGTCATGTTTACCGCAAATAAACGAATTTTCTTTCTTTCTTACGTAAAAGGGGGTAAGCCTATTGCCATCAACCGCACACATCCAGACTCCGGGCTGCTACCGAGAAATTACAATAACACTTTGCTCGACCTGGGAATCAAATCCAGGACCTCATACTCAGCTGTAGTGCTTGCGACCATTAGACCAGCGAGGCAGTAGCTTTTATTGCTGTGTGCTTATTAATAGTTTATGGGATAGTTGCAAACTGTGGTGTATTGTACGAATGTAACAGGTTGCTTCCTCCAAATTATACTTTTAGGAGCCAAGTTACTCAACGAAATTTTTACCTATAATTATTGCTTGAGTTATATTTTTAATTTATGTAGTAGGATTTACTGAACGAAACTGAAATTGAATTACATACAGAGGTATAGGCTGGAAACTTACTTATAAGTCCAATAAGCGCCATCCGTGAAGACGCGCCCCACTCTTCTTCCTAATCGCTTACAATTTACAGTACAAGTGTGCAACATTCCTCTAGTGTTTTAGTTTTGTCGATACACAGTAATTACTTATTAGTGGGTAATTAGTGTGTATCAAAAAACTAAAACACTAGCGGAATTAACTAGTGATTAGTAAGAAGAGTGGGGCGCGTTTTCGTGGATGGCACTATCTATACCTTTGGGCTGTGTTATAGCTATTTCACACAATAGGCTATTTGACTGGTTTCTGATAAACATCTCAGATTATTTAATGGTGTCTAACGAGCCCACAAAAACCTATTACTTCAAATTGCATAATGTATTTCTTTTAAAAATAGTAAATAAAAATGTACTGTTTAAATAAGCCGCCAAAACGCTATCTTTAACAATATGGCGTCGTGACGTCATGATACACGTAAACAAACGTTGAAACGGTCGAGATACTAGACAAAAGTCATCTGTTCTGTCAACGATAGACAGAAATTTACTAAATCATGACGCCATCTTAAGTTCAGCCAATCCAGACCGTTTTCGATTACGTGGCGCCAGATTTAAAAAGATGAAGATTTTTCGGGTTTTTTTTTATGAATTGTTAATTTTACTACATTGTTTTGTAGTAAAATTAATGCAAATCGATTTTAAAAGCGATAATCTATACGAGTGTCAATAATTATGACCTAATTTTTTACATTGTCAAATAGCCTATTGTCAAAAAATTACAGTAATTGTGATTTGAATATGCGGACAATTTAGGTCGGTAGTCAATTTGCATAATAATTAATATCCCTGGCTTTACACACTATTTATCTATCATCAACAATCTTTTTGGTTCAAAAAAATGTGTAATATATTCAGAGTAGAGAGACTTCAAAACTCAGTTGTAAGAAACCTTTTAATCACTAACTCAAATAGTACTTTCCTAAGTACCTTTAAGTACGTAGTTTTTGTTTGTTCTTAAGTACTAAGCGCCAAGGGTGCGGCCGAGAGTACCTATCTTAAACGGTTTTGCACTAAGTAGTAAGTTAATTGAATTTTATGCTAATTTATTCTTGCTAATGACTTTTGTGTGGGATTAACAATTGAGATACTTTGTTGGAAGAGAGTTTTTGCTTTAGTGAGTTATGTAAGGAAAAGGCTTTTTCAAGTTTATGCTATTCATACAGGGTGGCGATTTAGTCACCTGTACCGAGACGGAAAGGAAGAAAGAAAATACGTTTATCTGCGGCAAACACGACGCATAAAAAAACACAAACACAAAGGTAAGGGGATATAATAATATTATAACAACTTGTTTTTTTTTCACGAATATGATTTGGGTATTATTCTACTGCTATTTCACGAAATAAGAGAACGTTGTCTTGTCTGCAGAGCCAGTGATAAATGAGTAGGTAGGTAGTGTAAATGCTGTTTATTTCCTTTCCTTAGCGGTGCACAGGTACTTATACAGAATACCCTAAAATATAGTACTTATTCCTTTGTATATAATGCTAGTGCCTTATAGGTAATACTAATAATGCATTTAAACTATTTATTTACATTCTTGATACCTACTGATAAGCTGGATTAATTAATTACTGTAAAAAGCCATTTGTTTTTATCGTAATTTTTTTTTCAAACTATTTGTAACCCTTACCCTCACATGATCAGATAATTGCTAAATAAATGTTAGGTTCAAAGACCAAAAAAAAAAAAGTTCCATAAAAGATGTTCACAACGTGTTGTGGTCTCTTTAAACCCTCCACAACGTGTGTTACACTTACTTGTGTGACACTTGTCAAAACAGCCACAACGGATTGCGGACTAACTTAGAAAGACCACAGAGCGGAATTCGCGTCGCGGTTACACTAAGACCGTGTGAGGGTCCGGTTTATATTATGACGTAATTCTAAAGTAAAGTTCCTATCCTAAAGTTTTTCGAACTAAATAGTTAACGCTACACTGGAGTAACTTACCTAGTCTTAATTAAAGTACCTACCCAGAGAAATAATAAGCTACAATTCTTACTTCAAACGTCAAAATTGTTAGGCTATTTTGTGTCAATATATGTAAGTACCAATTAGTATATTTTTTTCGTTTACCAATTACCATTAACAGCAAACCACACGGTATCGCGTACTGCAAAATTAAATCATTGTTAATTGGAAGCTCATATTAATTTACGTAATTACTGGCCGTGGTTGCTCGCTGAAAACAAACATTATTGTGGGTGGAACAGTTTAATGTGTTTGTACTTACATTTTGCTTAATATATATCACCAAGTTCCCCTTCAGTATTGTCTGTTGCAGCATCTGTAACAATAGAGACAAGAAATTAATAGGTGGTCTCTTATTTCAACTCATCTTCATCTTCTTCGTGTCGCTGGCACAACAGTTATTTAAATTTTGTTGGCCCAAAACTTCGCCACTTCCACGGCGATATCGGTGGCAGAGCATTTCAACTCTGATAGCTTCTTATTCTAGGTAATTTCTTCCGTTCAGGCTCAGAATGTCCCTTTCCCAAAATGTCCCTTTCCCCTAATGTCCATTTCCCAGAATGTCCCTTTCCTGAAACGTCCATCTCCCAAAAAGTCCCCTTACCGAAATTACCCTTTCTCAAAATGTCCCTTTCCTACGACAGCTACGCGTTTACACTGGGAATATTTAAATTACATAAGCCAATTAGTCAATCAACTTTGAATAACATAATATAATGCACTAATGCAAGCTTCCCTTAGTATAAAAAAAAGTTTAAGGTTTCTGAAAGTATTTTACAATGTTTTAAATATATCTTCTGTCAATTTATATGGATACTTGTTCGTCGTTAGGTCAATCAATCAGCTTTATTTTTGAAAATCCGATTCCCTTTTAAGTGATAAAAAATAAAGAGTTAGACCCGGTTTCATTACGGTACGGCGTATAAACCGCGCTGTAGAAAAAACGTATCTGTCAACAAACTTCCATAGCGTAGACAAAGTAATCTATAGACTCATGGTATCCATGTCACCAAAAGGGAAAAAAAATCCGGCAATCTTCATCATACTATCATTTTTACAGCTTATTACACTGCACCTTACCATTTTCACAGTTGCGCAAATGTACTATTATTGAATTATGCACGAAAAAGATCTTATTTCCGTTTAATCGCGGTGTAGTTTTTATTATTTCATTCATAAACGTCAAACTTGTTGTGCACATTGATGTGCTTAGCCGACACGCAGTAAGGGACAGAAATATTCTTACTCTGTCTCTTTTCTTTGCTAGTGACGTTAATATATTTCTCTTTTTCTTGTGCGAATGAAAAAGAAGATATACAGCAGTCTATAGTTTACTCTGTCTACGTTCAATAGTGATCCATACAACACTGACGATGACGACCGTCCCTATACACACGGCGAATAAACAGTAGTTTATCACGGCAAGAAAAACTTGTGTATATTAGGACCTTTTCGAAAAGACTTTTGTTTCTTCAGTGGCTAACATCCCTCTAATCTTCAAAGTCAACAATTACGAGATACAAGCTTACAGCAACTTATGTTCGATATTCCTATACAGTCGAACTTACACATAGCTATAAAGAAGTACCTAATAACAAACTAGCAAAGTATATTTTGTAACAGAAGTTCAGAGTTAAAACCCTACACAGTTGTTGCTACTTAGTGGAAACTTAGGTCAGAGTACAACTAAAGTTCGTTTTTTATCCCAGAGACTAATCTAGCATTTATGTCATTCTTTTGTGTTTGCGTTTTTTTAAGTACCTATAGAAGTTTGACATTACACTTGTCAGATTAGTATCTGGGATTAAAAAACTGGCCAAGTGCGAGTCGGACGCACACGAAGGGTAATTTCTCTGTAAGTTCCGGAGAAAAGCTGCTTCATCTGCAAGCTGTTTTTAAGCTTTTTTCAAAAGAGTAGCCTTAATAATAAATAATAAAATTAAAATAAAATAAATATTTAAGGGGGGCTCCCATACAACAAACGTGTATTTTTCAGCGTTTTTGCCTTGTGGTACGGAACCCTTCGTGTGCGAGTCCGACTCGCACTTGGCCAGTTTTTTTAATAACCGACGAAAAATTTCAACGCATTTTCAGAATAATTTACTGAATCCGTGGTAACAGGTGCTTCGATGTCCCTCCTGCCACACTGTGTGCACTAATTAGGAGCTCAACAGTCTTAAAATAATAATATATACAGACGCCAGCACATTAAGCTACCTGAAACTGTAAAATTTTCCCAATCAACTTTGAAGCTTACGCTTTAGCGATAAAGTTGAAAATCTATTAAAGAAATTTGACAGACGATGATGACGCGCTTGATGTGCTGGCGTCTGTACAAGTATGTAAAAAAGGAGGGGAACTAATCGAAGGGCATTAAAAAATTCGTCCGCATCGCTGCCACGTTGTATGGCAATGCTGATTCTTTAGCCAAAAAATAGGCCAGCCCTCTGATCACGTGAAGAGTCGACCAACCGCTTGGCGATGTCTCGAAATACTAAGTGGGCACTCGGACCCCATGGCCCTTGTGTTTCAACCAACCCCAGACGGCTCTAACATTATAAGTTCCAAAGAGATTGGAGTATTTGTGCCGTTTGAAGTTTTCCGCACATGCAGCAACCGCCCCAGCACAGCTCACCTTGCTTGGAAGAGAAGTAATTACCAATTAGGTAAGTTTCAAGATCAGAGAAGTTTTTTAGTTAGAACTATTCTTTGATAGGCATGCCGAAAAGTTCCCCGAAGATCAATTATTTTCTGATACATTCAAAGATCATAATTGTTCAGAAGAAGTTCAAAAGATAACGTGGTTTTAACGTAACGTTTTTGAGACGCCGTGGATCAATCCAGTAGTATCCCCAGTAGGTGTTGTCTATCAAAGTAAAATCCAAGGCCCCTTTAATTATAAGCCCGAGGCCTGAGGCCAAATTACAAGTCCTCAAGATTACGCCCTTCGTCTTTGTAGTCCATACAGAAATACACGAGGATAAATATTTTATTTGTAGGTATACATGTTTTTTTTCGTTAATTGGTTTGTTACTGTCGAGTTTCTGAACGAATCCCCGGCTCGCGTAAACTTTGTGTCAAGTTTTTTGCTGACGGAGATAAATTTATAATTACATTCCGCAAGTTTTGTGGCAAGACCACCACAAGACGAGCGACAATTTCGTATTGAATAAATAGTTAATTTGTAACATGTAATCTAGGGACATTTATGTCTGAGAGAAGATCAAAATGCGATAAATATTTCAGCTGTCTCAGGTTTTGGTTTCTTCGTTCGTGGCTAAATAATAATAGCCGCACGATTCGATCGATCAGGTTAAGCTAGGCTTTCCGTGGTCGGTCCGAGGACGGGCGACCATCTTTACATACCCAGACCTCTCCGTGCCCCGGAAAGCACGGCTGTCATTTGTGAATTTTTGGCAGCAGAAGCCCGTAATTCTAACAACGAGTCTTACCATGGCGTACCGTATTACCCAGTCACAGGGTTGTGGAGGTCACATAGGCCATGTAAAATTCTGGTATTTAGCTGCATCCGGTTAGATTGGAAGCCAACAAAATAGTTGGGAAAAGGCTAGGCAGATGATGATGAGTATAGGCTGATTATGAATATTGCCACCGCTGGGACACAAGCCTCTTCTCTGAGAGGGAGTGGGCCGTAATCCACCATGCTGATGCAGTGCGGGCTGGTAGATGTCACATATGACATGACATGCCGGTTTCCTCACGATGTGGTCCTTCACCGTTTTCAGAGCAGTGGTGATGAAAATAATTTACACAAAGTAAAGGGCCTGTCTGGGTTCGAACCTACTGCCTACAACTCGTAAGTCACGGCTGTTACCACTGCGCTACCACTGTTTATGTGTGGGTATGTGCAGCTTAAAACTCGGGACATCAGCTTGTTATAACGGTACGGTTGGCTGAAGTAACGAAAATGTGATACACAATTTGCGACGTATGTACAGTCAACAAAGGAGTTAAGTATACAGGAGCGTCGGATATAGTTGAAGTTTACTAAGAAACCGATGGATGTTCTGGACTGAAATTTAATTTAATAAATGAGCTGTTGGTTTTCTATTAATAAACTAAAATTTTATTCGAGAATATCCATCGGTTTCTTAGTAAACTTCAACAATATCCGACGCTCCTGTATACTTAACTCCTTTGTTGACTGTACATACACGTTCGTTAGTTTAAAGTTTGAGGAACTGATATTGATATCCAGCCATATCCATCTTGTATCTACATATTACATTCTTGTAATAAAACTGTCTGTTGCCCGTGAGTGACTTCGTCTGCGTGTGTTTTATAATTTTTTTAGTAGCTTGTCCCCCTCCAGGTCCCAGGCTACCTATCTGTTCATAATGATCGGTTCAGTAGTTTAGGTGTGAAAAGGTAACAGACAGACAAACAAAAAGAATTACTTTTGCGTTTATAATATGACTTATTTACAGCAACATAATGAAACTTTATCCATTCACATTGGTTCAGACGATTTTGTGTTTTAGGCATAGAGTTTTAAAATGTGATATCAACCTTCTAAAACCTACGAAGGTTTTACTATAGTTTACTTACGACCACAGAGCACGACTCTCCGCGTCGAGAGACGTTGTTGTTGGCACTTCTGTCACGGACCGTCTTTAAAACCGTTCAAGTTAAGAGCCTATACTACCTCAAATGGCTTAGCATGATCCTCCGTTATGTCGAAAATACCGGAGCATTAATTTGAAATAAATATATGTTAAAGTTGAGGATTAATGTTAAGTACTATGTTAGACGAAAACACGATTCCATAAAACTTTCTCGATGGAAAAAAAATCCAAAGTTACCTCCAAACCGAACAATAAACCGCTGGTTTTAAAAAAAATACTTCAAATAACATTATGAAACTTTGCATACTAACTGAACTAACTATAAAGCAGGTGTTATGTTAGTTAGTTTTTTTTAATTACCTTTATTTTCACCGTAAAAAGCAAATACCTAAACTATTGGCGCTGCCTTCCGCCCAGCAACGCACTCTGTCTCGCTCTCACACAGTCCGCGAGCAGTATCGTGCGAGCGAGATCAAGAGTGAATTTTAGCTGAGGTAGTATAGGCTCTTAACGGTGACACGCTTGGTTTGATTTATTACTAGCAGCACCCCGCGGTTTTACCCGCATAAGTATCGATCCCGTGGGAATATCGGGATAAAAACTATCCTATATACTTTCCTGGGACTCAAACTACCTCTATACCAAATTTCATCTATATCGGTTCAGCGGTTTAAGCATCTTCATGCTAGGTAACAGACAGACAGACACACCTCGCATTTATAATATTATTAGTATGGAAGTATGGATATTAGTATGGATTAATAACCAACTTATATTTACAGTTTGCACCACATAAACAAGTTATCGGGCAATACTATTAATAATTAAGGTAAATGTACCAATACTCGTCGGGTTTTGAAATTCACTGACTTCGAAGAACTGCTGCGTGAAAAGTATTGAATTTAGAAGGAAACTGTTTACATGACAAAATAGAAAAAATATCCGTTATTCTAATTAAGTTTTAATGTTTATAATTTTTCGTGATAATAAATACATATTGAAGCAAATGTGAAAAAAGGGCGATTTGTACCAGTACTCGCCAGATTTGTACTATTAATCATCAAAAAGACCCAGTAGTCGTCAATTTTTGATGCTAATATGAACTCTCAGGCCTTTAACATAGAGTTCAATATGATTACACATTAAAACAAATTGTGTTTGTCTTTCATAATTATGAGTGGCAAGTCTAAGAAACAAAAGGTAGGTAGAAGACCAAATTGCAAGAAATTACTAAAGGTTGTGAAGTGTTAGCAGAGTACCTAGGTAGGTAAATTGTAATATATTTTTGCTTAAAAAATTAAGATATCAGAATCACAGAATTGGTTTTTATCAGAATAAATTTTTTCGTGATAATGTTGTTTCAGTCTGAAAAATTCAACATTTTTGACCGACAAATACATTATAACATTTCAACTGTTAATAACTAAGATAATTTGAATGATAGGGTAATGATTGAGCATTCAAAAGATTGGTCATAATTGTACTAATTTTGAAGCAAAATATAATTTGCGTTTGACGTCACATCGCAAGGGCAAGCGTATACTCCCGACCCTCCTTTTTCACTATGCGTCGAATTTTCAATTAGTGTCATAGTATAATTTTGAAATAATCGAGTTTGTTTATAGTGTACTCCGACGACGCTTTAATTTCACTACTATAATGGTGGCGGTGGAATAAAACCAACGTTGGATGACAGTTAGGGTTTATTTACTTGTACTTCAAACACTGGACAGATTTTAGCAAACAAAGTTAGACTGAAGTTAAACCTATAAGTGGTTCCAGGGATGGACTGCGGGGCTATCCTATCCCTTTACCTCCTAGCTGGCTATTCCTGAGGGCGACGGGGCCTCCGCTCAGGTCAAGCTTATGACAACAGTGGTGACTGCGGGGCTATCGACCACTGTGCCTTCTAAGTAGCGAGTGTGCTTGTTCAATCGTAGAGATCGCGACGCCCCCGTAAGGGGGCGTGGCGAGCGGTACCGGGGCTGTGCCCCCCGGCCGCGAAAGGCAACACGGTGGCCCGTAAATACGGGCCCCTCATAATGGCGGCATCAAAGGCCTGAAGATTATTGGGCGCACGTAGATGACATGCGCCCATGTGAGTGATTGCATGTTGTGTCTCTGTAAGGGCGCCGCGACGCTGATAAGCAGCGCCGCTTTCTTCACGACACCCCGGCGGTCAGTCCCCGCCAGGTGAGACCCCCAGTTACCTGGGGGAGGCCCGGCGGAGGACGACCAGCGACGGAGGTGCCGACTCGACGCTCCTACAGAGTATGGGTGAGTTGCCCCCGCCCGCCCCGCTTCCAGAGCGAGCCGTCCACGGTCCGGGTTAAGGAGCAGTCGTGTGTGTGTGAGCGGTATTGTACTGTGTAACACCGCCCAGTGTCTACGCGTATCGCGTCCCGCGTTCGCGTACGCGTGTGAGTATAGGCGTCTGTGTAGTGGTGGATGTCTGAGTTTCGCCGCACAACGCGCCTATGTTAACTTAGCACGCGCTACGCGACGAGCGTATGTAGATTGTACAGTTAAGTTGGGTCGAGTGGGCCGCGTGTAACCTGGGTGCGGCTCACTCGAGGCGTCCAGTCCGGTGTGATGGGGTCGTCGTCCGCTACCAGGTCGCGGGGCAAGGGTCTCGCGTCAGGGGGGCGCGCGTGCCAGGGCGCAATGTCCTGGACATGGGGCCAGGCAGATGCGTCGGCACGCGCGAACATGCCCGTCGCGAGGCGCCGCACAAACTCATCCAGGCTCTCAATGCCGAGATCCCTCCGGATGACATCGTTCCTCACGAAACGAGGCGCGCCTACTATGGTCCGCAGCGCAAGACTTTCCTGCGCGCGGAGTAGCTTTCGGCTCGGCTCGCTCGTGAGGGCGAACCATGCCGGAGCGGCGTACGTCAATATTGGGCGTACGTACAGCTTGTACACACCCAACTTGACGCGCGCCGGGATGCGGGACGAGAGCACTGGCTTGAGCAAGGTGCGGGCGACCCTACCCCGTGCGGCGACCGAGCGGACGTGTGGCCCCATCGTGAGCCGACGGTCGATAGTGACCCCTAGGTACTTGACCCGGGGCGACCACGCGACGTCGGCTCCCTGCAGCTTCAAGGGTGGTGGGAGAGGCGCGGACCCGGTGACCATCGCCTGCGTCTTACCCACGTTCACCGACAGCCGCCACTTGGACAGCCACTCGGGAAGCTTAGCGAGCGCGCGCTGCATTTTGACGGCCGCGTACTTCGCATTGAGCGATGTAGTAATGTACGCGGCGTCATCTGCGTACAGCGCGAGCATAGCGTCCGGAGTGGTGGGAATGTCGTCGGTGTAACGCGAGTAACACGCCGGCGAGACGCAGCTGCCCTGCGGTACACCCGCGAGCACCGGGCGGGCGCTAGACAGCGCCCCGTCGACCACCACCCTGAAAGTCCTGTTGGAGAGGAAAGTAGAGACCACTTTAACAACGCGACGGGGCGCGTCGGATGTGGCCATCTTGTAAACGAGGCCGTCGTGCCACACACGGTCGAAGGCCTTCTCCATGTCGAGGAATACTGCCACCGAGTATTCCTTTTTGTTTAGCGCGGCTGCGAGGTGGTGCAGTACCCTCGACAGCTGGAGCGTCGTGCTATGCTCCGCCCGAAACCCAAACTGCTCCGGGCGCGGCGCGATGTGGGGCTGGAGATGTCGCAGCAGGAGTGCTTCGAACACCTTGGAGACGGTCGGCAGCAGAGTGATCGGCCGATAGCTCTCCGGCTTCAATATGTTTTTTCCCGCCTTGGGCAGCATGATGACGCGCCCCTCCTTCCACGAGGCGGGGAAAGCCCCCGTGCGCAGTATCGCCGTGAACAGGCGCGCCAGCGCCGCAACCATACGGTACGGCAGGTGGCGCAGCACTGTGTTGGTGATACCGTCAGCACCGGGGGCCTTCCTGGGCTTCGTCTTAAGGATGGCGCGTCTGACTGCGCCCGGCGAGAAAAATATTGGGACTTCATCGGGAGCTATCGGCGTAGCGAAGTAGTCTCCCAGGTGTTGCTCGACTGCTGCGACATGGTCGGTGTCGCTGGTCGGGTTGGGGCGGAACTGACGCTCCAGGTGCTCGGCGAAGACCTCCGCCCGGTCCTCCGCTGCGTACTTGAGCGCCCCGTCGCTGTTTAGCAGAGGGCGCACCGGGGCTGTGCTTGTTCCTCCATGGGTGACCGTTTATATAGTCGATTTGACTGACAGTAGTGTGTGTCTTCACCATCTTATGCTTGTATGTAGTTGTGATCGTGACCTTCGTTGACGACAAGGACACTTCACACGTCGAATGATAGATGTCGCTAGTAGTCTGTAGATACTGTTGCTGTTATCGATAATTGATCTTGTTCGTGTTGTGATCTACTCGGGTGGCGTGGTGTTTGGCACACAATCCGGTAGATGGCCTAAGGCGTCGTGTTATATTCTCCCCCTCTGGTACTCTATGGTCGTCCCGACTGAGTACCAGCACCAATTTGTTTCCGCGGCCTTCCTCTTCGGCGTATCGGATAAGTTGGTTTGGATGCCACGTTGTCTCTCTTTTCAAACTTCGTTATTGCTGACGTATGATACTTTCCAATAGGCTTGTCTGGAGTTTGTGAGTGTACAATTTCATACGTGGAGGTTCCATGTTTCTTTAATATAACATAAGGTCCATCTCGTCGAGGAGCAAATTTCGAAGTAAACTGTTTATCGATGTTACTAACGGGATGAGATTCTACCAAGACTAGGTCTCCAAATTCATAGTCTGGGTCAGGTCTTCTCTTGCTATTTGCTCTCTGGCGTGACGTTTCTTTGTTACACTCTATATTTTCTTTTGCTAGCTCCAAGTCTTGGGCTAGTTGCTTTAACTTTGGGGTGATTTCTGCGACAAAGTTTTCTGATTCTACAACCGAGCTTAGATCATGTGTCAATTCATATGGTGTACGCAATTCTCTTCCAAATGTAAGGTAAGATGGTGAGAATCCTGTAGTTTGACACTTAGCTGTATTCATTGCGAATCTTATTGTTGGTAAAGTCGCTGGCCAATTCTGATGTTTGTCTTTCACCATAATTGCAATTTGTGACTTCATGTCCCTATTTTTCCTTTCAACCACATTAGGTTCAGGGTGATATACGGGTGTGAAAATTTGTTGTATTTCTAAGCAATATGCTAGTTTTTGCATTATTGCTGATATAAATTGTACTCCATTATCGCTGATAATTTTCCTTGGCAACCCATACCGAAGAAATATTTCATTGAGTAAAACGATGGCACAATTTTCACTAGTTGCTTCATTTAGTGGGAATAATTCTACCCATCTTGACGTAGTATCTTCTATGATCAGAATCCACTTTTCTCCTGAGGGTCCCTTTGGCAAAGGTCCAAAAAGATCAATGGACAATACCTCAAATCGGTGTGAGTTTGGGGTGGACTGGTATAAGCCTGCTGGCTTCTTATTAGAGGGCTTATATTTTTGGCATTCAACGCATGTTTTTACGTATTTTATAACATCTTTTCGTAGTCCTGTCCAGTAAAAATTATTTGTTATACGTTGTACTGTTCTTTCTACCCCCATGTGACCAGCAGTGGGTGAGTCATGGTAAGCTTTTAGTACGTTTTGTATTTCTTGACGTGGAACTACTAACTTTGCATTGTCGTTTTCTTCTTCTGGCATGTAAAGATACAGGACACCTTTATGGACTAGGTACCCTTTCTTGATGTATTCTACATAACTTGGTATTTCTTTTCCTTCTTCTAATATTTTTATTATAGTTTGAAGGGCGTCATCTTTCATTTGTTCATCTCTTAACTGTTTTTCACTGTATCTAGGTAGATCTAACTCTGTGCTGCATATGATACATTTTCCATCATGATGCTCACACGGTGGTCGAGACAATGTATCAGCTACTACATTAGTTCGTCCTGGAGTATATTGGATTTTGAACTCGTATGGTTGCAACTGTAGTGCCCATCGTGCTAAGCGACCAGTAGGTGTTTTGAGATTCATTAACCATTTCAACGGTTGATGATCTGTAATAGTTATGAACTTTGTTCCTTCTATATAGCCACGAAATTTTGAAATAGCCCATACTATGGCTAGTGCTTCCTTTTCTGTGACACTGTAATTGCGTTCAGCTTGTGTTAAGAGTCTATTTGCGTATTCAACAGGGTGCTCATTGTCTCCCTCCCCCTGCACTAAAGCTGCGCCAATGTCATACTGGCTGGCATCAGTCTTGATAGCAAATGGTAAATCGTCACTTGCCTGATGTAATAAGTCATCAATACGAGGCAACGGATATCTGTCAGGTTTAGATATCTCGTTGAGTCGTCGATAATCTACGCAAACTCGCACATCGGTTTCTCCTTTTGGTACTAGAATTACAGGTGCTGACCATGGGGAATCGCATTCCTCGATAACGTCATCATTTATCATATCATCCAGCTTTTCCCTTAATTGCTTTTGCCTTGTTGGTGACAATCTATAGGGCTTAACACTAATAGGAGGATGATTGCCTGTGTCGATTCTATGTTGTATAAATGGAGTTGGTTCCGTGTTTTTCTCAAAGATGTCGCTGTGCTCAATTAACAATTCATTGAACATCTTTTGCTCATTGTTTGTAAGTATGGTTCCTTCATCGGGATTTAAATAAAGATCAACTGAATACATAGAAGTAGGGTTTATTGGTAAATAAATAATTCGTGGATCTACACAAGATTGGTTATCAGCTGGTTCTCGTGGACGTGTAGGACCTGGTGGCGTGTCCAATTTGTGTACTATCCATTTTGGTCGTTTGTTTACTGGTGGACTGTCTTGTACGTCGGGTACTGTCGGTGTTATGGGTAACGGTGACAACTTGTCGAGCTCGTTAGCCCAACGGATAAACTCCGACACTGCCTTCACTTCCACTGGCTCCTTTTTGACTTCAAATGTCATCCGCTTCACTGCCTTCATTGGTATGCTATCATTGTTGAGTTGAATGAAGTTGTGTATTGTATGAGGTTCGTCAATATAATTCCAACTGCGTTGCGGTGCATTAAGTATGATTCCTGCCTGTTCTAGGAATTCGATACCTAACAGCGTACGGTTGTCAACAGCTTCTGGTATAACTGACAATGTAATTGGTAGTGTGCGTTCTCCAATGCGTATGTCAGTTGACGTTGTTAACAAGTTTGATGTTTTCACCGTTCCATCTGCTAATTTTATGTTAGTTACTTGCTGATCAAACTCTGTTCCTTTACGTAACAACATCTTATACAGTTGCATACTGGCAATACTGCGACGGGCAGCAGTATCTATGTATGCGTAGCCTTCTTCTCCTTTTATATTTACCTTTATCGTCGGTATTTTTGCTTGTATCTTTAAGCTATTATGTACTGTGTAAAATGCAACAGGCTTTGGTGGCGTTTCTTTTGCTTTACAGGTACTGCAGTTGCTTCTGTAAACATTAGGTGCTCCACATCCATAGCACGTGATGACTGGCTTCTTTTCTGGTTGAGATACCGCCGTATCCTTTTGTTCGGCCAACCTTTTGCGACATTCATCAAAAATATGTCCCTTTTTGCCACAAAAAGTACATCTTTTGTAGGGCTTACGTTCTAATTGTGATGTTTTCGTTACCTCACCAGCTTCCTTGAGCAGACTCTCAATATGACGACCACGATCCAGAAGTTCCGCAAACGTTTTCACTTGTGTGCGAGCAATCTCCTTTTTGTAGTTTATATTGAGAAGTCCGTAAACAAAGTCCAAATGTTCCTCTTCCTTTTGTCTTTTTGCAGGTAACTGAGCGAGTAAGGCACGTTTTTCACATACAAACGTGTCAATTGTTTCAGTTGTTTGCTTCTTTGAGTACAGTTCCAAATAAACTTCGTGTGGCTGCATTTTCGGCGCAAAAGCAGTCTTAATGGCGTCAAGAGCTTGGGTCCACTTTTTAATGTCACCTTTTACACCGTTCCACCACGTAGCAGCAGCACCAGACAATAACAAAGTGAATCCTTCCAAGGCGTCTTCGTCACTGATTTTCTCAATTTTTTTGTAAACTGAGATACCGGTCACAAATTCTTCAACTTTGTCAAAGTTTCGTTCACCGTCGTAACGCTTTGTGCACGCAGCAAAACTTTTAAAATGTCTATTTCCACATTCGTTCGCTTCTGTCACTTTTGATATGAGTGCAGTGAATTGTTCCTGAGTCATCACCACCATCTCTTGTTTTTCCTCAGACATGTCAAAATAATATAAATTCTCTTGAGGGTATGCTCTTGTTTATCCGCCAATATGTGGGTACACCGTAAAAATGTGGGTACACCGATAAAATTGTTGCGGGTAGAAGAAGATTTTACGTTGGGCGCCAATATAATGGTGGCGGTGGAATAAAACCAACGTTGGATGACAGTTAGGGTTTATTTACTTGTACTTCAAACACTGGACAGATTTTAGCAAACAAAGTTAGACTGAAGTTAAACCTATAAGTGGTTCCAGGGATGGACTGCGGGGCTATCCTATCCCTTTACCTCCTAGCTGGCTATTCCTGAGGGCGACGGGGCCTCCGCTCAGGTCAAGCTTATGACAACAGTGGTGACTGCGGGGCTATCGACCACTGTGCCTTCTAAGTAGCGAGTGTGCTTGTTCCTCCATGGGTGACCGTTTATATAGTCGATTTGACTGACAGTAGTGTGTGTCTTCACCATCTTATGCTTGTATGTAGTTGTGATCGTGACCTTCGTTGACGACAAGGACACTTCACACGTCGAATGATAGATGTCGCTAGTAGTCTGTAGATACTGTTGCTGTTATCGATAATTGATCTTGTTCGTGTTGTGATCTACTCGGGTGGCGTGGTGTTTGGCACACAATCCGGTAGATGGCCTAAGGCGTCGTGTTATACTACATATATTTTAATAATTACTATTAAGTGTTTGATATTTCCAACTTCGGAATGCCCACAAATCTTCATAAAAGGGTCAGCTTCAAATGTAAATAGCAATGAAATCTACTTGGTTCGTTAATTTAAAAATAAATGCAAAATTACTACCACTTTTGGGTGCTTTTGTAAATCAATCAACTCAGCCAATCGCAGTCCACTGCTGGACATAGGACTCTACCAGACTGCGCCACAACACCTTGTCCTCCGCCTTGCGCATCCAGTCTACCCCAGACACCTTCTTTAGGTCGTCCGTCCATCTAGCTTGGGAGCACTACGCTTGTCTCCACTCCAAGACTCGTCTGCTCCACTGGCCATTGGTCCTTTGACAGACATAGCCAGCCCACTGCCACTTCAGTTTGCTTACTCTGCAAGCTATGTCGGTAACTCCGGTTCTTTTTCGGATAATTTCATTCCCATTTTATCCCTCAAAGAGACTCCTAGCATAGCGCGCTGAGCTACCTTGAATTTGTAGAGCAGCCAGACCGTCAGTGTCCACGTCGCAGCACCGTAGGTCATGATGGGCAGGGCGCACTAGTTAGTCTTTAAACACTGCGGGGTAGCTGACGACAAGACTTGACGAAGTTTTCCAAATGCTGATGCCCAACCCAACTGGATCCTTCTGTCGGCCTCTTTCTCAAAGTTGTGTCTACCGAGCTGGATGTCTTACCCTGAATTTCTTGAATCAATGAAATTTCGTGATATTTGCCAAAAGGCTCCATCCATCCGTCAGATATTTATATATTCAGTATCAGGACATGTAACACTATTGCACAGAATAACTTCTTTTAAAAATTGTCAAAATCTGAGTTTTCAAAGTGAGATTTAAGGAAAGCCCATAATTTATTCATCAGATTTGCTTATTTAAGTCGTTATGGGTTAGGCCGCACATGATCATACGAAAATCAACGGCACTGAAGATCACTTTAATTTGCCCCTTTTTTGAAATCTGAAAGTGAACTCTTGACCACGGGGCTCCCATCAGAAACTTTGCCAAAAGCATTTTCGGTGTTCTCTCGTCATACCGCACCTACTCAGTTAACAAACTTTCGCCTTACATATGCTTACTCAAAAACCCTCTGGGCTCCGGTACCATAGCAAAATAATTTCAAATGTCGTCTCACACCGGCCGTAAATCTGGCCAGAAATGAAAAAAAATATCAAGCAAAGTAAGCTTCCATCATAAAGAATGCAACGTATCTCAAAAGCCCAGTGCAGAGCAAATACAAAAGCTACGGCAGTATCAGAAAACGAAAGAAAATCTGCAGCAAGTAGGAAAAAAGATAAATATATCGTCTCATATAGACCGTAAATCTGCTTAGAACTGAAAAAGATCACATACGGTGAAAGGTTTCTTTATAAGGAGTGCAATGCAATTAAGTCCAGTCTCAGGCAAATACAATAGTTAAGGCAGTATCGGAAACCGTATGTTTTTTTTTTTACAAAAGCCTTTGAGTAAAAAATAATTCGCCTCATAACGACTGTAAATCTGCTCGAAATTACAAAAAAGCCAACCAAAGAAAGTTTTAAATCGTATGTAACACAATAAGCCTAAAAATCTAGTTATAAGCTAATTCAAAAGCTAGGCTAGCTAATGGGCTGATTTTTTAAAATATTCAGGTATTAACCTGAAAACTTAAAAAAATCATTGACAATCGTCAAGTTATTAATCGGCGGCACCGTGTCATAGTGCAAGTGCGTGCATGAGTCAAGATTACGAGAACATTAGGAAGTTTCAACGGCAGAAGACTTAGTAAGATGACACCTCTATATATGTGAGGATTTGATTGAAACTGTACCAACCGCGCTCAATCTGAGTGAGTTACTGTTGAAAAACTAGCATCAATTAGCCAGAGCTTAATTACAACTTATTATTATACCTTTCTTAATATGGCAGTTTAGGTTAGAACTGAGAATACTTTTTACGGGCCGAGTGAGTGGAGCGTGCTTACGATAGGTACAGCAAGTGAAGCGAGCCCTTTCTATACACGAATAAGCAGAGCGCGCTTACTCCAGCAAAGAGTGAGAGAAGCGAAAACAGTTTAAGAGAAACCTAGTTTTGTCAAATGTAGCCCAAACCTTATAATGTTTGTACAGACGCCAAGCATATCAAGCTATTACAATCTGTCAAATTAATTTAATGGATTTTAAACTTTATCGCTAAAGCATAAGGTTCAAATGACGAGTTTAAAGACAACTATTGAGCGGGTCCCAGTAATCGGCAAAATAGCACTTAATATGACGAGTTTTGGGTCAAGTAGGACTTTTTAGGTACCAATAGATGTCACGTTCGAAAAAAAATACTTTTATGATAAAAAACTGTTCCAAACTTCAAGTTACATCATTAGCAAATTTACTTAACTAATTCATCAAACCATCAGACTTACCGTAGACCCCACTGAAGATTCGTAAATCAAAAAACAAAACTGCGCGCCGAGTTTGACATTTAGCAGTTAAACTTGCAAAAAAATGAAAAAATTGTGGGACACACTTTTCAAGTAAGATATCTCAGCCACCATTACAGTTAAAACTCAGTGTTGTTATTTTAAGTGTGCGATACGTTACCAAAAATATGTTGCCATAAAAATCAGCCAATTAAATATTTAGTAGACAAAGATATTGAAGTTTTTAGGCCATTTGACGACTTCTGGGTCCCTGTCGACTACACCCGCGTTTACCTTACACATCCTACTCATCCTATTCTACTAATATTATAAACGCGAATGTTTGTGAGGATGGATGGATAGATGATTGTTATTCTTTCACGCAAAAACGACTGAACGGATTTTGATGAAACCTTAAAGCAACATACATACACCATATACAGCAGAATAACATATAGGATAATTTTTACCCCGATATTCCCATGGAATAGAGACTTATGTGGGTGAAACCGTAGGGCGCTGTTAGTACAATCATAAAATTCGTTTAAATTGAAAAAAAATTATTAATAACAAAAAACAATTTATTTACTCCAAGGAGTGTAATGGGGTTGGCAATGGACAGGATCCAGGTTCGAGCAGCAGTGTTCAGAAATTTCAGTTCAGTACATAGATTACATGCATAGTGACCGTCGAGGCGTCTCCTTGCTCTGTACGAGATTAAGCTCTATATTTGTGCCTGTAAAAGGCCACCATATGTGGCTTTAAAGTTCATAATTTTTGGTTGATTAATACGACGTATTTTCAAAGACGCTTTCAAAGGCTAGTTTTACACAAAGCCAGAATGTACAATACTCGTACGGTCAGCAATGCAAGTTCTTTCACATATCAGGGTTTTCGGGTTCCATATGACAAAAAACGTCATAATTTTGTCATGTCCATCTGTCAGACTGTCCATCTGTCAGACCACAGCCAATTTACTTGGAGATTATTACCACTTTATCGATGAAAATTGGAAAGAAAGTGTATTCTGCGCACCGCTAATCAATGGTGCGGTGTGAGAAACTATGAAATAAATAATTAAAGGTGGCACTACATGAATATTAATGAAGGAGTTAATATTTTTTAAAATAATTATTTTGCTAGGCAGATAATAGAGTTTTTGAGATATGGGACATTTTCGTTTACAACCGCAGAAATCCCCTTAACCTAGAAACACTATGTACTAAGTTATATTTACGGCCGGTAAAATCGGTACTGTGCATGCGTCATTCAGCCGAATATTCCAATCATTCATCCCGACTACGGAACTCTTCACTGTGCGAGGAAAAAAACTTGCCAAGTACGTGTCGTCTTTAATGTTAATTATTATTGAGTGAAGAAACATCATAAAAATCGAAACAGATGTATTATTTGAAAAATATTTACTATAAGCTATTACATGAAAACTTAAAAAGCAGTTTATCGAATCATTTTGTGCCAATTTTAATCATAAATGTAAAACCGAAAAGTTTTTGTAGCTGACCGTACGAACATATCAATTTCACCCGAACTCTCAATACAGTCGAAATTGGATTTTTAAACAAAGGATACGTGGAAGCGAAATAAAGCAAAGACTCCTTTCAACGGTATTGGCAGAAATATTCAGGCTAGTGCGCGTATGTAGGCGTCGAGGCTATTACACAAAGCGAATTGTGGCGAATGTACTCAGACGGAGTGACCGCGGCAAGATGATGGGTGAACGTTGTTTCTCGGCAGTAACAATATTGCCATTAGAATATTTGTAGGTTAGGACCCAGACGTCATAGCTTCATTTATGTTCGTATAACTCGTCAAAATGTAGGGAACAGCTGATTTTGTTTTCGCAATTTCAGGTTTGGTCCCATAGTAAAAGTTGTTCATAAGGATGAGTACAATGACCTCTTAAGAGGTGTTAAAGTTTTACCAATAACCCATAACATATATGTATATGACCCATAACTTGTATATTAACATATCGTTCGAGCCCAGGAGGCGGCCACGTTGATTGCAGCATCGTGGCATTCATTAGGTCATCAAAGATGCAAGTGAACGGACACTTAGGACACTCACCTTAATCTACGATGTCTTAATGCAAATAAAAATATACTATTCTATTCTAAAACTGTGTTTCTGTAGGTACATCCTGCAGCTAATAAAAATGCTATGTAAATACTGCGTTATTTTTTTGACGTTCATCCTTCTTTAAGAATATATTCAACCTCATTTTTGATAGGTACCTTGCTTGATCAGAAATGTTATTTTGGATTTTTTTAAATAAGGAATTTTCTCGTGTCAGGGATTTTCTATGAAGCTAGTGGCACTATCAAAAAGTACTCTGTGAGTGGCACTTGAAGAAATTAATCACAGACAACGGGTCACATTATTTTTTTTGAAGTTATACAATAAAATTAAATAGTGAAATTACTTTTGAATATGTGTATAGTCATTATTTCCATTGTGTACGTGAAGTTTTTTGTGAATCCAGTCTACACACCAAACCCGCCGGCCGGCCCGCCGGCACGCGCCGCGGGTAGGTACAAGTCGCCACATGATTCTTTTGAAATAAAGCCGCCGACATCAAGCCGTGTCGGCAGGTCGCCGGTTTTGGTGTGTAGACTGCTTCAGGATCAGGCGCTCAACAGAATCGGCGAGTCAGTTATTTCCCGTGATACACCAAACCGTGATTTTTTTATTACTATCTGGTTACGTCCGAGAACTTGTTAAGCCGAAGTTCGGTCCACCCACCTACCTTGGTACTAGCTTCTAGCTGGGCTGCCGTAGACAGCGAGCTAATTTGATCTGCCATTTTATCACCTAATTTCTTGGAAGTTCCTGACTAATACAGAGTCACATCGTCTCTTCGAAGGCCTTGGGCTAGAAATTGCAGATATTTATTAGTTTTTTTAATTAGTAGTCAATGAGGTCATAGTTATTCTTTTTTATTTGAAACTAGCTGCGCCACGCGGTTTCACCCGCGTAAATTTCGATCCCGTGGGAATATCGGGAAAAAAGTAGCCTATATGTTATCCAGGGTGTCAGCTACCTCCACACAAAATTTTATCAAAATTGGGTTAGCCGTTTGAGCGTGAAGAAGTAACAAACATATAAACACCCCCCCCCCCCCACACACACACACACTCACAAACTTTCGCCTTTATAATATTGGTATGATAACATTCCTATTGTTGCATCAAAATATGTTAATTTCTTAAAATATACGTTGTTTAATACTACGAATATACTTAGAGTGGATGCCTATTAAACGCGGCCTTATTTAAGTTTCGTGTTCGTTCTGGGGTCCGGTTGCAACCCTATCATATTTCGACGCGTAAAACAATCACGCTTAATAAAATTTATAATATAAGGTACACTCTCATAAGTATTCTTTCTAATTTATAATTACCCGTTGTGCTTGTGCATCAGTTTTCATTCTGAGTGTGATGTATTTTCTACTGTTTTATATACTCTTATACTTTTTATATTCTGAATGAATAACAAAATTATACGTACCTATTTCTGTGGCGGAGAGTTGGTTTTTCTTTTATTTCGCTACAATACATTAAAAAGACAAAAAAAATACGGAGGTGGTGTCAAAGTTAATGGGTAAAAAATGGTCAACCATCATAACACTGACCTTCGCAAGAGCAGCTTAACATGAAGCAGTCAAACACTTTACAACACTTCTAAAAAAAAACCTAGATGCGCAGCACTGTAAAACAAGCAATATCGATATTTAGTTTTTTCGCTCTGAATATTTGGAGTACCTATGTCCCTCAGAGCTTTCTGTATGAAAGAGTACAAAGAACAAAGGGGGTTCCAATTCCATTGCCTTTTTTCAATGGCACGGAATAAAGTCGACGGTTTCGTGAAAAATTGGATATCAGTCCAATTACGAGAATACGGACTAGGATTTAGAGATATAGAGGTAGGTATGGTGATCTTTGATGATTTCTCTGAGAAAGTAATCAACAGGTATGTTAATATTATTTTCAACACACTTGCTCGTAAAGTGGCTCTTATTGAACCGCTTTTAGGTCCATAATGGAGTGTATTACGAACGCGTGCTTTTTCTTTACTTTAATCCACATGTGCTGTAATACCACAGATAACTATTTACTAGTCGGAGACACGCGCTTTTTTAATCTCATCAAACCCTGCGTTCCGAATTGGGAAATAATCGATGTGTTCCGAATTGGGAAATAACCGAATTAGCGTGAGCGCGATAACGATAACGATGTCCCGTGAATCGTCATAGATGACGTCATGACATTCGCCATCTTGCGATAATGCCGACCATGCCCTAGAATAATATCACCGTGAGCGCTGTCAAAAATGACAGTGTGTGTATGAGGTTGTGTCAGTGTGTGTTTTGTTTTGAGTTGCATCATCTTTAAATTAAACTAACGTGGCATTTTTGAAATTGTGCTTCTGGCTGACAGTCGCCACCTAACCAAAGAAGAAGAACTGAAGAAGAAATGTGGTGTTTATACAAAGAAATACTGTAATAATATCTTTTTTACATTGTGTAAGCACTGTCATGTGAGCGCGTTCACGAGTGTTCCGAATTGTTGCCAGCTCTCAGCAGTCATAATAGTAATATCTAAATCGGAACGCATGTGAGATGATGCATGGACGTAATATTACGTCCATGGAGATGATGTGAGCGCTGTGATGTGAGCGATTATAGCTAATTCGGAAAGCGCCCAAAGAGACTTCATGCCAAAAGAAAAAATCCGCGAACTATATTTCAATTTTTTTTTAAATAGTCTGTATTGTCCTTGGTCGCAAAATGAACTCGCAGGGGACCACAGACAATTTAAGGTGAATGCGCAGTGGTAGACCGACAATTTTCAGGTCAGTGTCAGGTTGTATCTTGATCAAAATATGATTTGCGGCTATAACAGGTACCTCTTTACAGGATTATAATCATTAGAAACATTAATACATCTTTCTAAGTTAGATTTGTTCCTTATGAAAAAATCTCTTATGGAAAAGTTCTTAAGGAACAAATCTAACTTAAGGATTAAATTCTAATGACTATAATTCTGTAAATACATATACATTATAGGTAGTCGCGAATCATATTTGATCAAGATACAACCTGATATATAATAAGGTGAATACCTTAAATTGACCGGGGTTCCTTCCGAAACCAAACGGAAAAGACCCTGACTGGCGTTCTATTATTGCGGATTCGCACTGAACGAATGTATATTTCTCTATGCCAATTTATAGTACTTTCTAATTCCATAAATAAAACTACAATTTTACGTACAACACTACGATCAGTCTAAAGTTTAGACTGATCGTAGTGTTGTACGTAAAATTGTAGTTCTAATTCTAATCTATGGCACAAACAAAACCGCTAAACAGCCTATAGAAAAAATATAATAAACTTTTTCTATAGGCTGTTTAGCGGTTTTGTTTGTGCCATAGATTAATATATTTAAAATGAGTCAATATTGCGCGCGCATCGCTAGTGGTGCTGGCTAGCACCAAAGACTACAATGGCGCGCGGGAAAACAAAACCAGCGCGCCATTTTCCATACAAGTTTTAATATTTAACAATACATGTCTGTTTTTTTTTTCTCGCAAGTGTGTTGAAAAACGTCGTATGAAACGCGTGTGCATTAATCATTATACACTCGGCTTTCTTATCGCTCTCGCCTGCGGCTCGCGCGAATAATATCGCCTCGTGCATAATGATCAACATAGCACACATGTATCATAATGTACTATTAAGCTTTTAACAAAAAAAAAAGCAGCCATGTGCGATTCGTACCCGAAAAAAACTCGTTTCTTGTACCTTTGGGGACCGCCTGTAATCGTTAACTTCATTTTATTTTTATGGTTTGTTGATATAAATGCCACAGTATACACATTTTGTTAAAATTTCAAGTGTCTACTTATTACGGTTCAAAAGATACAGCCCTGTGACAGACCGACAGACGGATGGACGAACAGCGGAGCCTTAGTAATAGGGTTGCGTTGACACCCTTTGTGTACGGAACCCTCAAAATATTTTGCTTTTAACTTATCGTTAACCTAACAAACTCTAACAGCTTGCTCCATGGAATTCAAACTAACATTTTAGATGCGGAAGTTTGGATATTTTGCAACTCAATCATGCCGAAACAACTGAACGGATTTTCATGAACACATACACGAAGTTCGACCTGCACGCGTAGCATGAGCACCGGTTTGTCGACGGAAGAGTAGATAAAGATGACGTTCCGTGTAGACAGTACGACGGCAGCAAAGCAGAAAGAGTCAACTGCACTTTTTAAGAAATTTACTCTTTTACTTAATTCGACACGGAATTCTTTGTTTTGTCATAGGATTTTTTTTTCTTTTTGATTCTTAATTTTTACTGATATTAAGTCACATTATCAGGAGGGATAATAACAGCCGCGCTGGTTGATCGATCAGGTTAAGCTACGCTTGCCGCGGTTGGTCCGTGGATGGGTGACCATCTTTACATACCGAGACCCCTCCGTGCCTCGGAAAGCACGTTAAGCCATTGGTCCCGGCTGTCATTCGTGGAACTTTGACAGTCGTTATGGGATTTTGTATGTAGATAACCGTACCTATATACTTTGTGGCCGTCGAGTAGAAAGTTTTCTACTGTCTTTAGCAATTACAAAATCGCTTCACTACTTTAGACACCTGTCAGTTGTCAGTTTTTGACAGTTTGGGATAGAAAACCTTCTTCTGAAATAGTCTACATAAAAAAGGACCTAGATAAAGATCGTTAGAAACGAAAGACAAAATGACAGATTGTAGAAGGATTTCTCATGGACGTAATATATAGAAGTTACGTCCATGGGTTTTCTAAGGCGGTATGTCAAAAATGAAGAAAAGAAATGTCACTTTGTATAGAAAGCAATGTGCCTACTCCATGGACGTAATATATGTATATAGAAGTAACATATATTACGTCCATGGTCTACTCTTCGTAGAGATAGAAGTGTTCATGCTACCAAAGAGTATAATAATAATACGGGAGAAGAGAGCCCTCTTGTGCCATTTCGAAGCATACAGATTCGAAACGCCATCTACATATCTTAACGGGAACTAAGGCTCTATGACAGAATGTATATATACCTACTTACGTATAGGTCTACTATACTCTTTGCTTATTTATTAAATGTGATCATTAAATTTTCTTGTTTTTTTGCAAATAACAGCTGTGTAGGTAAATGCGATAATTGCGAATTTATTGATGATACATTTACTAAATCACAATCATTAAATTAATCATTTTATATTAGCGAATCGCTATTTGATCAATGTACGATGTGAACACAGCTTCTATTTGCAAAAAACATAAGAAAACTTGAATGTGATGAAAAAAAATAACATGAAATGTTAAAATTCAAAGACAAGAAAGTATTACTTATCATAATGTAGTGTAAAAGAGGTATGGTATACAATTTCCGTTCATTCATTTTTGGTCGTATACATATCAGGGCACAACCAATGCTATTCTATGTTTCGACGATTGAACTCCAATGTTCCCAACTAATGTTGCTAATGCTGATACTAACCGTGTTACTGTTTAGTGGCGCAACGAGTCGTAAGAGTTAAAATGTTAATTACTTAACACCGGGTTTACAAACTTTACATTTATTCATTTAACCCGACTAAACATGAAAGTGGGCCTTAGTGTGTTACGCAACTACCCCGCAGGTCCATTCAAAATTGCTCATAAAGTTACAAAACAGGAAACATACCCGGGTCTATTCAAAATTCTCCCTAAAGTTGGTTCAAAAGCGGCTCTATTGAACAATTTAAACGTGGTAAAATCAGTGAGTCAGCGTGGGAATTAGCACAACGTAGGAGCTAGTCTTGTGTCACTGCTCATCACCGGAACAATTGAAATAGGCATTCCAATTTCCTCCGCCTGGAGGCTGTTCCCGGAAGTAGAAACATTTTTAAAGTTATTTTTAGTTGCACGCAACTAAAAATACTTGCTTTTCATACTTCGATTGTTGAGCGAGTGGTGTCCTGTTCGCCTGGGTTTTGATGTTGTGTGAAATATTCGGTTTGTTTAGGTTTTATCTGCACAGTTTGTTTGCAATTTTTTGAGCGTTAGAAAACAAATAAAAAATACCAACTCTTTTGACTGCACATTGTGCCTATAACATTTTACGTAGGTACGTGTTTTTTATTCATATAGTTTTGTAATATTGGCATATTTTTTATTATCATTGTATTGTAGTACTAATATGGCTAGACTCTTATAAGGACCTTTCCCTAATTCCTCAGTAAAAAACTAGAAGTCTTATTCACTCCAATAAGTTGTATTTTCCCAAGCATAAAACTTAGCAGCCCTAAAACTTGGCGAGGGTAAGTGAAATCCTTATTAACTGTTCGTCGTGTAATGTGGGCGATTACACCGCAACAGTTTGTCCACCGAAATTAATTACGTCCCAACTTGCGTCATACGAGGAAACCTTGCGAGTTTTTCTGTTTTCCGACAATCTTGGGTCTTTTGTATGCTGTTACAATATCTTCCTCGGTTATGGGGAGAACATAGTAATAATTTGGTTAACAAAGTAGGTATCTATCTTTTTAGGTGGCAGCTAGTATTTCATTTAAACTTGCGCACAAACGAGGAAATAAAAGACAGGAATGACAGGTTTCCAATATTTTAAAATGCATTAATTTTGTGTCTGTGTGTGCTCGGAAACGCTCTGTTAGCATTGTCGGTACCTACCGGAATATAGGTTTAATTTATAGCATACCTACTAGCTTTTGATCGCGGCTTCGCCTGAGTGGTTGTCGGAAATTATACCACGGAAACGTACTACCGGGATAAGCAGTATCCTATGTCCGAAACCAAAAACTCAAGGTCAGGGTCTACTTGAATACTAAATTTCATCGAAATCCGTTCAGTGGATAAGTCGCGAAGAGGTAACGCCGAGTTAAGGCTCCTACAAACAGGCGCGACACGCGACGCGAAACGCGCGCGACACAAAGGCACCGCTCGTTGCGCGACTTGCGGTGCGGTGCCTTTACTTTGGCAATTATAACATTAGTATCGAAGTATGGATTGTTAAAGTACTCGTATTTCAATCTGTTTTATTAATAAACACATTTGCTTTCTAATGTTTATAATACAGATTCGTAGTTAAACAAAAGTAAACAAATTAAGCTGCAAACCCAACCGAAAATCAACACTTATAAAAAATAGCCGCACAAAACCATGAAGTAAATAAAAACAACGTGGTCGGGTTTCCCAGTAGCTTAACTTCCATAAATAAAATGCATTTTAATCAAGTGAAAAATATACAAACACTTTTGATATCATTTCGCACCATAAAGGTTTATAAAGCTACGTTTCATTGTAGGCATAGTTGACAAGTCCTTTGGAAATTTCTGGAATATTCAATGGAGCGTCTGAATCTGAACTGAACCCAGCTTAATATATTGACGGCTTTCGGATGCATATTTGCATCCGCAAGCGTTGCCCCTTAAAAGTATTGATCAGGTCTTGGAAATAATAGATCTGCACGTTCATGACTTAGGTAGGATATAAGTATGATTTAAGACGTGGTTTGAACTTTCGGGTTTCGGATTATTCTACTAAGTGAAGTGGCTAATTTGGAAAAGCTGAGCATGCCACATTCACATTAAAGCACCTAAATTACTTTGTGGTAATATATTGTTAGAAAAATGTTAACTCCTATTAGTGAATTCTTTGCAGGCACCGCATGATTTTCAACATAAAATATAGTAGGTAAGCTTGTATGTATTTCAAATGTAACTGCCTGAAACAATGATATTACTACAATTTTATAATGTTTTTCGGAATTCAATACTGGGTTTTCTAATACATCTCTTCTTCTATATCCGGAAAAATATCAAACGTTGATATAAAGAATAGACCAAAGAAAAGGAAGGAAAGATCTATAGCTATACAATCATATCATATCATATCATTTATTCGCATTCTACAATCCAGTAATTAATGTTTGTTTTTTCATCTAACAGTGGCATTGTTAGAGAAACACGATTAACAACTAAATTAACCTTGGATAGCTAACATTTACAGGAAAAACTTTTCCCGCTGTCACGAAAGAGGGAAGAGGGGAGGAAAATACAATAATAACACAATTAGTATAGTTACCAGTTGGGGGAAATCGCGGTTCTTTCATTTATTATGATAAGTAGCTGGCAGATGATTGAATGTGGCTTTGATTTGGTCCTGTTACAAACATAACTTGATTTTAGTTGCAGAGGTTTTGATTTTTAGTCTAAATTGGTGAAGCAAAAAGTAAAGGCAATTCTTTTGATGATTTTTTGTCTGATTAATCGCATAGTAGATGCATAAGGTGCTAATTCATATTATGAATTTTGATCGACCAACCGTTACTGGTTAAAACAATTTTTTTTTTTTTTTTTTTTTATTTCCCCTATTATAGTAGCCTGTATAGCAACATAGACTACAGTCACAGTTTTAAGATCTTTGTAATTTACAAGTATTTTGGATGTACTAACACTAGTTAAGTTATGTATGTAAGTACTATAGGCCGACCGCTTAACTGAGACGTTGCCGTTGACGTTGTTGACGTTGCGTTGTTGACGTTGCGTTGTTGACGTTGACGTTGCCTGAGGTAGCTGCGTGGTGCGGGAGGGGTGATAGTTGTCACAAGTTGACGAATCACTGAGCTCTCGCATCACGTCACCGCACCCCTCCCGCATCGCGCTGCTACCTCAGGCAACGTCTCAGTTAAGTGGTCGGGCTATAACAAATTGGGTTTTATGATCTGAAAAGTAAATAAATGACAGAATAGCTCAGCATATTGCTGACCCTTTAAAAGCTTTTAAAGAAAAAAAAAAATCATTTTTCCCAAGGGACTTGTCAAATATTACGACAGTTTAGTAAAACAGTTTCGCTTCAAAGATTGTTAACCAATTGGAAACTCCGAATAAACGAATTTTCGCTACAAATTACAATAAAATATCGCGCTACCTGGTTATTGTTTTTGGTTTCACCTGATCACAGCACTTAAGTCGATTGAGAAGTACCTACCTATCTATCTAAAACGATTTCTTCAAACATGATTGATAAATATGAAATAAACGATACAAAAGAAACTGTCGTTGATTGATAGCACTTGGGTTCCGTATAATTAATGATTATCATTACTCATCCCTAAAACAGATGAAGGAATCCCTTCATCTGTTTTAGGGGTCTTCAATATAAATTGAAAATAATATACCTACTTACCTAAGTAGTATAGGTATATTAATTTCAATTTATATTGAAGACGAAAACGATAATTATTTTTAGGGTTCCGTACGCAAAGGGTAAAAACGGAACCCTATTACTAAGACTTCGCTGTCCGTCCGTCCGTCTGTCTGTCACCAGGCTGTATCTCAAAAACCGCGATAGCTAGACAGTTGAAATTTTCACAAATTATGTATTTCTGTTGCCGCTATAACACCAAATACTAAAAACAAAATAAAATAAATATTTAAGGGGGGCTCCCATACAACAAACGTGTTTTTTTTCTGCGTTTTTGCCTTGTGGTACGGAACCCTTCGTGTGCGAGTCCGACTCGCACTTGGCCAGTTTTTATTTAAAGTAGGTTTGGTTCTGTTCACTCAATTCAGTTGATTACATTATATTCTTTGAACCGTTTGAACAATTACTTTATCTTTTAAAGTTATAGGGTAAAGATTGCTGGGTCGGGCAAAGTGTTACTGGGTTTTTTCATCAGGAATTTCTCAGTAGCAGCTCGGAGTCTGGATATGTACCCGGTTGTAGGTAATAGCGAGCCTATTAGCTATTAGCCCCCTATTGATAAACGATAAATGATTTATTTTCTGTAAGTAGGTTTGTACAAACACTTTTACACATCAATCATATTTTTTTAAACTATATAGATTAGATCGGCGTTTCCTATCTGACTATTCTGAGAAGAAAAGCCGAAACAAACTCAGAAGTCACTGTCTGTTTTAAAGTCCAGACAATATCTTGGTCTGATCGTGTGAAGACCATGTAGATTGGTGTCTGAAATGGTAATTTTGAGGAAAGAACCACACAGATTGAGCGGACCTGTCCAATCAGTGCACGCATTTGTTGAAAATCGTGCAGCTCAACTCAGAAGTTGAGGAGCTCACCGATTCGACGAACAATACCAAAGAAAGGACATTTGGGTAGGCCGCGTAAATTACTCAAACTGCCATGTATTACATGAGACTTAAACATAACTGTACTTACATTTCGCTAGTTATGTTTGCACTTCTGCCTAATCCTTCTGCTCGTTCGTTCGGGCTTACAGAAGTAAAAGTATTTTTACCAACATCCATTCATCATCTATTTAATACACATATTGTTCACATATTGTTTTTTAAATCTAATCTTATCTTTGTTACTTGTTTTTTGTTTTTGTAATTAAGTAACAAAGCCAAACTAAAGAATATACGAATGCGGGCTATTATTTTCTCTAAATAAACTTGGTCAATTACTGAATTTACGTTGTGTTAAGCTTATCGTAGATTAACAATAGACCCAATGCTTTGCGAACGTAAACCTACAAATTAGTATTAGATTAACCAGTATTGTTGGTGATTGAAAATAGGTATTCATGATTTTATTTTTGAAAAAACGACACGGAGTGAGAACAGTCGTTCACAATGAGCGCTTTATTTGCGACTGTAGTTTTATGATTTTAAAATGTTAGCATTTGGTCATCCATACGTACTAATATTATAAATTCGAAAGTAACTTTGTCTGTCTGTATGTTACCTTTTCAAATTTGGCAGAAAGATAGATTGCATCCCAGGGAAGGACATAGGATAGTTTTTATCCCGATATTCCCACGATATATCAACTTCTAAAAAATCTGTTTACTACATCTACACTAATAATAAAGCTGAAGAGTTTTTTTTTATTTGAACGCGGTAATCTCTGGCACTACCTGTAGGATTTGAAAAATTCTTTTTGCATTTGATATTCCAATTGTTGAGGAAGGTTATAGGCTAACATCACGCTACATACATACATACCATTAGAAGCCGAACAAAAAGAAAAAAAGTTAGAAAGAACGCTAAGAGAAAACGAAATTATATAATTAAGATTATGATCATAAATTTTCATTTTATAGGGGTGGGTTGTTGGAATTCGTAGGAGAAAAAAACGAAAGTCACGCGAAAAAGACGCGGCGTAAGAGCTAGTCGTTGATAAAAACCAGGAAACATGTCACAAAGACCTTTGGCAAGCGAATTTTTATATAGTACTAGCTTCCACCCGCGGCTTCGCCCACAAGGTATGTCGATAAAAATCTTATGTCCTTCCCAGGGATCTATCTCTCTGCCAAATTTTATCGAAATCCGTTCAGTGGTTTAGGCGTGAAAAGGTAACATACAGACAGACAGACAGAGTTACTTTCGAATTTATAATATTAGTATGGATTCCAAGTTTTACGAGAAGAACGGTATTGTTTGGCACAAGTTATGAAATAATACAGACACAGAGAATCACGCTTTATACACGTGTAAATGTGTCTAAGTTCAACCCGAACATTCAGCACAAGTGTTTAAATTGCAGGAATTGAATTTCCCAATGACATTCCCGCAACTAGACCCAGCGATGAAAATTTCGGTGCGGAATGGTGCGTTTTAAACAGATTATTGGTGGGTCCGAATCATGATTGGATTTTCTGCATACGTTGGCACTACGCTTGCGAGGAGTGCCGTGGTTGGTCCGCTGATTTATCGAGAAAATCTTGTTAAATACACCGGTGAAACCACGACGGATATTTCGTGATATTTGGTGAACCGGTTTTGGTAAACTTGTTGTGGGCGTGATGCGTGTGATGTAAACCATTTTAAGCGTGTTCATGTTGTCAGCATAGCAGCTAACACATTTTGTTTTAACTATATCTATCTAAATAGACATAGTATAGAACAAAATCGCTTTTCCAATGTCTGTCTATGTGACCGCATATATCTCCTGAACTACATAATGGATTTGGATGCTGTTTTCCACCATAATTTGGAGAGCATTTTTTGCAGAAGTTTTTGGTATACAACATAATTTTTTATAATACATTAACATTTAACTCAGATAAAGAACTGAAATTTCGATGTCGCCACATCAGTAGACTCCAACTGTGTAAAGCAGTGGCGGGTCGCTAGTTGAAAACCCTATTATACCCCTGTATTTATAATCGTTGTTTAACACTTTGCGGGACACTTATCACCCCTCGACGTAATAACAATAAAACTTCTATCGTGTCTCATTCAGTATCCTTCAATATGTTAAAGTTAACGTCAAAAACAGTCGCTAACTGTTACTTAGGTAGTAGGTAGGTAGGGCAAAAGTAATGCCAAAATATGAATTAAGGCTAAGGCTGCCAATTGGTTAGAAGTGAAAAAAAAATGGGCTCTGTTTTCACGGAAAGTTTATTTAAATTTATGATATTTATTTAACAATATAATCAGCATATAATGTTCCCACTGCTGAGACACAGGCCTCCTCTCAGAAGTTGAAAAAATTATATTGGTCAAACGACCACCTCCTGAGTTGATGCACATTTGTGCTCGCTTTACGGCATTTTGAATGTTGGCTTTCAAGATTTGCAAGGTTTGTGATTTGTTGTGTTAACGCGAGATTACAAAAAAGCCCCAATGGAAGAGTATGGCGCCGTCAGATCTGGTGATCTGACCGACCATTTCAAATCGCCAAAACGGAAGTTCACACGGCCCCGAATTGGTGTTTCAAAATCTCCATCGTTGCATAAGCTGTGTATCGCTCAATTGAATTGTCAAATAATTCTCTATCTGTTTACAACATATGTGCCAAATCACAACGACAATATTGTAACACCATCAGCAAAAATGATGGCAAATTCACAATAAAACATTACTTTTGCCCCCCCTCGTATAAAGAAATCAAGACCGTTGATATATTAGCTACTGTAGCCCATCAAGTGTGACTATTAGTACCGCACCACTGAGTGAAAATGTTTCCTTATATCGGAAATACGTCGATGCTTTAAGCTCCGGCTGGCTGCAAAAATAACAAGCAAAGTACAATGCAATAGCTGTTACTAATGCGATTTCCATGTCTGCTAATAAAATGGAATTGTGATTTCTGATATAGCGAAGAAATATGCCTGAAGGCAATTAGAGGTACATTTATGTTGAGTGAACAATAGTGGAAATGAGCTTTGTTTATTGTTGGTCAATGTATTTTTGTTGGGCTTAATTTAAAGTGCCAATTGCAATAGGGTCCATATTTACATAACGTCTTGAAATATTGTCACAACCTTCTTTTTGGAAGACTGTGTGTCTATGTGATGTGTATTGTATGTGATTATGGGTTTTAACATTTTTTAACATCGAACATTCCCGGTTTTTATTTAATTTTTATTTGTTTTTTTCTGATGTACCTATAACATACTGTGTAAATTGATTTTTTTTCTTTCTTTCTTTAAAATCTCATTAAAACAATGTGTGTGCGTTGTAGAAATCCTTTCATAGATAGTCCCTAGACTGAGGCCCATATTACAGCTCACTCAAGACTTAAAACTAGTTTCAATCAATCAATTGGCTTAGTAATAAATAATGCTCAACTAACTCATTAATAGAAGATATTTGTCGCTCATTTAGTTTCCAAACCAAGTTTAATTTCACAGTCTTATTGGAATTAAATACTCGTTAAAGTTGAAATTAACAAGAAAACTGAAGAGTTTCACGTTCTCAGAATCCTATTTAAAATGTAATTTGATCTACTTGTTTTACTTCTGATTTTAGTTAATCAGCGTTTCCTTTATTAGGACGAACCGACGAAACGATGATATTGATAAATTAATCTTGCTATTCTGTTATATAGATAAGTATCTAAGGACGTATCAGTGATTAATATAGGTACCTACCTACATAATTTGTATATTTCTTTTAATTTAATGTTTCTGAATTTTGTACTAGCTTATACTTAATTGCGATTTCAAACTTCAACCCCTTAGCAATAAACGTTGTTTAGCGTCTGTATAGTTACACAACGCTTTGTCTGCTTCTTTCGAAAGTCAAATTACTGACGACTGAAAGAGAGAAATCGTTGTGTAACTATTAATCTGATATAATACGTTTATTAGTAAGGTGATTAGTATATAATATCTTTACTCTAACCATTGTGTAAAGTAACATGTCCTATCTAAGAGAGCCGGGTGATCTGTAAATCAAGACCCTCCTATCTCAGACACCTTTCTCCTCTCTCCGCTCCAGTGCCTGTAATATGAGATAAATAAAGATTCATGATTATAATTTTGTTGCTTTAGATATAGTTTTCATTTGTTTTAACACCGTATATGTTATTCTACAAGAATTTCGAGTCTAGTCTAGCGGTAGCAAATGATACAAATCTGTCGCACCAGTATCTAACACTGCTGTTTTCCAACATTGACACACTGTGCTTGTTGTGTTTATCATACTCGTGAGTCTTGTTGACCTGCAGTAGGACACACCACGTACAGGTGAAGTGGAACTTTATAGAAAGCCGGGTGAAAAACACTTTCCACTTTTATCCGTGTGCGATGCATTTGATGTGTGCAAAGGGTGTGCGTTTGTTTACAAACGTGCGTTCTCAAAGAAAACGTTAGCAAAATATCAGCGCCCCTATTCACTAAGGCGAACAAGTAACGAACTGCAAGCAATATATCTACTGAGTTTGACACATATCATGTCTTGTTGTTAGCAAGTAGCACTTTATAGACTAAAATTGTGCTATGCTAAGATTATACGAATGATGTTCTAAAGCTCTTGCCATATGACGTGGGATGCGGGACACGCACGTCGATTGTTTTAATAATGAAGAAGTCACGCGACTAATCGCACCAGTGTCAAAACTTCTATACAAGTTAGTGCTCATACACTTAGCTGCCTCGGCTTATTTTTAATTATTTTATTTTTATTTTTGGATTGTTGTTTTAGTACTATTTGTTGTAGGTACTCAGGACGCTATTAACGCATACGTCTTGTTTATTTTTACATCGTTCTCACATTATTTAATTATAAATTCAAAAGTAATGATGTAACTAATATTTTTGTAAAATATAATTTAAAAAGAGTGTCCATGGAGTTTCTTGCCCGTTCTTCTCCATAGGTACCTACGCTTTGGAATGGGCAACTAGTTCACATTTTTCTAACTGACCTACTTCTTGACAATTCAAAAGTGCCTGTAAAATGGTTTAATTGAAATAAATGCTTTGAGTTTGAGTTTGAGTTTACACACGAGCGACACGCGACAACATGCCGCTCGTGTATTTGAGCACCGTGCTCGCGGTGTCGGTCGTGTGCACATTTAGTTGAGACAATCGGTGCGAGCAAGTCCCGAATCCCGAGCAGGATACGCCTTCGTTTGGCCAGAGATTGAAGGGTTACAATAACTCGTGAATAAGCAATTAGGACAAACTACGTCATCAGTTAAACTCAGACTTAGATACACTAATGTATTACCCGTATCACAGATATCTTACTAACAGCAATTACTTTTATCACATAAGCAATTCTAAGTAACACGAGCCCCTGAGAACTTCAGAGAGATAAGTACCACTTGTGAGTTAAGTGAGTACTTGAAACATTTATGCTAACGCGTGCTACAAAGTAGTTCTCATACTGTTTGTATTTAAACGGAGTAATTGTACGAGATGGCGACCAGGTATGAAGGGAGATAGTTCGTGTAATCCTTCATTGTTGTTGTGTTGTCCTTGTTAAAATAGAGTTCAGGTGTTAGTGTAATTTTGTGTCAGATACATAGGCTGTCGTATGTCAGTGGTATGTTTTAGTCAATCATTCATTAATTTATTCAGCCGAAAGACATCCACTGCTGGACATAGGCCTCCCCCATGCACCGCCACTTCCACCGTTTCTGTGCTTCACACATCCAGCGGATTTTAGCGGCCTTCACAAGGTCATCGGTCCACCTTGTATGGGAGGCCTTCCAACACTACGTCTTCCGGTACTCGGTCGCCACTCCAGAATCTTTGGCCCCAACAGCAATCTATTTTGCGATCAATGTGCCCTGCCCATTGCCACTTAAGTTTGGCAATTCTTCGGCCTATGTCTGTTTTAGTATTGAATAATTATTTGGAAAAAACCAACCATTACAAATCGACACCCTTAGTGCCTTGAAAAGCAAGTTAAGCGGAAGGTCCCGGCTGTCATTCGTAGATCTTTGACAATCGTTACATAGTCAGAAGCCCAAAATGTTTGACAACCAGTCTTACCAAGGGGTATCGTGTCTAAAATACTAGTATTCAGCTGCATCCACTTAGATTGGCAGCCGACCCGAATATAGTTAGACTTTCAGACTGATTGAATTATTAAGAAAACGAACGAAAAAATTATTTGTCCTAATAACACACTTTACACGTGTTCCCTTCAAAATATATCTTTAATGCTCCTTTAAAAGTGAGTTAAGATCGGTTTAATTGATCATCACGGCAATAGATACATACTCATATAATATTTTTTAATAATTATATTGGCTCACTTTACGTTAACCATAATGATCCACCTAATAATCTCTAACATAAACGAACAAACTAATGATTATTGATACGAGTATCACGTTCAAACACGACTCTTTATGATATTTGTGTAGGGTGACAGCCTCCCGAAGTTGAGCAAACTCATTTATCTGTGGTTTGCCGCCGCTTGGAACCGTGCCGTCCCAACCATGTGTGTTTTATATACCTATTTTCCTGGCAAAGTCAACGGAGTGTGTATTTTGTCGGCCAATTTTCTGCTAAAATACGTCGCTCTTTAAAAGTTGTGGAGATAAAACAAATAGGTGGAAAATCGCACATTTTCCAAGTAACCTACGTATTAACTTTAATACTCTTTGTATCTTTGTCTCTATTAATCCGTGAGTCTTTATTAACTTCATAAAGACTATGTGTCCACTTTTTTGCGGCTCAAAGCGTAGTAATAAGATTAAATACCTTTCTACCTCTCAAACACAACAGGAGGAAAATCACGAAGAGATAAAAGGCACTTTGGTAAAACAATAATAAAGCACACATGCCCGCGATATGCTCATAAAGCATTCATGTTTCTTTTAGCAAATTAATATAGAATAATGCATGTTTATGTCTGTCGTATCTTATATGTAAATAAGGCACATTTTTGATTACTCTTTGTGTAGCTGCCTTTGTTCGAAACAAAGAAGTTAACAACAATGGTATTTAACAGATGAATGGGGTGTTTTTTGGAACGAAGGACTTACGATAGGAGTAAACTGGTAGAAATCGCCATGTAACGAAAAGCGTTATGCCCCTCCATGCGACTTCGGCATGGTTTTCGAGGGCGCTTAAGCCCGCGGCGCTTAAGTGAGGTCAAAATGAAAATACAAGAGGAACATTAAAAAAAAATTCGGCGTAGGTGTCGTTTTTATGTTTTTTTAGCAAATGACTGAAACTTTTATGCTGTTATTCGCTTCTCAAATGGCTTAGCATGATTCTCCGTTATGTCGAAAATACCGCAGCAATTAGTTCCGTACCCAAAGGGTAAAAACGGGACCCTATTACTAAGACTCCACTGTCCGTCTGTCTGTCACCAGGCTGTATCTGTATGAACCGTGATAGCTAGACAGTTGAAAATTTCACACATGATGTATTTCTGTTGTTGTTGTTTTCCGCTACAACAACAAATACTAAAAACAGAATAAAATAAATATTTTAGGGCTCCGATATAACAAACGTGTTTTTTTCGGCGTTTTTGCCTTGTGGCATGGAACTCTTTTGTTTTTGGGTAGGAAATCATTAAATGACCCCTCCCGCTCTGGACGGAGTCAAAGGGAGTGTCAGACTCTTACTGACTAAAACCCACCCGTGTTCCTTCCTTAGCCCTTTATGCTCCGGGCCAGCGGTAACCTTTTCGGACAATCCCGTTGACCCGGCAGGCTTCGGCCCTAACGGGCCCCTTGAAATGATGCTGACATCTCTTTGAGGCGCGCGTGGACACACTTACGCGCCGTCCGGCGGGCCTGGTCCTGATCAGACGGTGAGCTACCCATTACTCTCCGTCTCGTCCTACGGTGGCCGGGAGTCGTCTCGCAGCTCCTGACGCCCGGAGCGTCTCCCGCGGCGGCTGGGACGGGAGGCTCTCTCCCTCATCTATCCCGCCACCTCCTTCGCTAGCATGACTGCTTCGCAGAAGGAGGCGACTGCCTCCCACTCCCTCTCGCGGAACGGTCGCAGTACAGAACCCTTCGGTTGCGAATCCGACTCGCACTTAGCCAGTTTTTTGACTTTGTTGTGCCAATGTAAGTTACATAAATAAAAATATCAAACACTTGTCTCGTCAAGCAATAATGCGATTGCGATTGCACGCACTGATTGTTTCCACGCTTCTATGCGCAAGCGGTGTGCGTCCCTGGTGCGCCGGGTGCGGGCCAGCCCCAATACCATCCTGGCAATGATTGCCGACAGGCTGGACTGTCCTTATATCCGGCATGGTTGTGACAGGCATGTTGCTGTTCCAATGCCGGTCAGAAAATTATAATTAATCTATCTGTTAATTTTGTTTTTATTTATTTTGTCCTTGCAATGTTTTTTATTTAATTTAATTTAATTTTAATTTAATTTTTAATTTAATTGTTGTTATCATCTAATTTAATTTAATTTTTGTTATTTATCTAATTTAATGTAATTCTTCTATTTTCTATTAATTTAATTTATTTATTTATTTTTGTTTTTAAGTGTACCTAATTATTACTTCTGACATTGTATGCCTAAAATTGTATTGTAATTGAGTCTATGTTACTTGATCAATAATAAAATAATAATAATAAAGGACATCACCCATTCTGGGATATTTTTTTTAGGCGGCCGTCAATATTAATTACATATTTTTAAAGTAAACATATAACTCATTATTTTATAATAAGGCGTCAAAGTCGAGAACAATTTGGATTCGGAGATCTTTGTTCTCAAATACATTACACCGTTGTCGCCATACAAATAAATGTTTCTAGTAGGTACTGCGACAATTCAAACAAATGTAATTAATTCCTGGCTGCCGACTTTTTATATTTTATCCCAAGTCGCCGAACAAAATGGCTGATCTCCTTTCCCTTTGAAATCTGTAAATGATTTCAAATTAAACCAATAAAAAGTTATATTGACGAGCTTACGCTATGCGTCAGCACCAAGTTAATTTGTTAGAAGTAAAAGCGGGTTTTGACAAAGTTAAATTATGTTGAACGAGATTCTGGAAAATTTGAGGCGTTAACATAGTTATTTCTTATCGACACGGCGGCGCAACGCCAGGTAAGACGATTTGCTTGATAACACAGTGAGTAAGGTATTGGTTGCTTGTCATATTGACTTGTAAAAGTGTCTTAAAAGATCTACTTACAGAAGAGTTGAGTTTTTTATTTGCTTAAACATGTGTGTGTACATACATAGAAAGTGCATACAAGATGATACAGTAAATTAAGTGCAAACATGTTTGTCACTACCTACGTGACGTGCAAAATAACGTTTATTCCCCCGGTCGTCCCCGCCCCGTCGTCCCCACTGAACACGAGTGGGAAAAAAAAGTTTCGTTCCTCCCCAGCGGTGACGATTGGAACTTTTTATTTCCCACTCATTCAATAGATTTATAAAATAAAAAAAAAATAAAAAAAATATTAAAAGTTGTCATACTTATTATAAAAACAAATAAACATTTAATTTCGTTCATTAAAAAATAATGAGAACCAGAACCATTACATTACCTACATTGATAATGGCTGAAAAAAAAGTTTAAAACTAACCCAACTGCGACAAAAACGCCACCTAAAAAGTATAAACAACACATCGATGTCGCATTTGTTTTTTTTTCGGTTTTCGTATAGCCAGACTCACACGTTATCTATACGATTTATGCCTTAATTACGTGACTCAGAAATGGCGCTTGTTTGTCAAAATACAACGAGAAGTTTAGGAGTTATGGGGCAACAGATGAACTTACATACATACGTAGCCTGTTAAAATCATTACCCAAAGGAGGATTACCTATGATTTTTTGCCAAAGTAGGGAAAAAGTAGTTTTGTTTGGTCCAATAACATGATTGTTTCAAACTCCTCTGTTTTTCACCAAGTTTATCTGCCTAGCCTTGTTCCAACTATGTTGGGTTCGGCTTCCAGTCTAACCGGATGCAGCCAACGAGCCCTTCGATCAATATGATCGAAGCACAAGCCCCTGTTTTTTTTCACCTGGTTAAATCACGAAAATTTTATAAATAAAAAAAAAATTGTTTATTTACCTATTCGTTTGGTCCAAACACGTAGTAACTCGAAAATAAAGCTTTCAAAGAGGATTACTTATTTGGTCAACTGTTCAACCATTACAGGAACATTTAAAATACGGAAGCTTTTTGTAACTCTCCTGCCATAAAAGAGAATAATTTATTAATGCAAAATGTACCGCTGCAACCATTAAGAGCATACATAAATGTTGACTGAAGTACTTTAATAGATTTTAAGTTCCCACCTCCGTTTCTGGCCTCGGTCATAAAATATTCGTAGACTGCCTACGACTGCAGCATATTGACGTAGCACCATCTACGCCGTAGCAGTAAATCATAGCTGACGGTGCAAATGGGGAAAAATATTGCCCCATTAAGTTTAAAGGAGTTCTTTGGGAACATTTGTAATCAGCACGGTTCAAGTTGTTCCCAAATAAAGAACGGTAATAATTGCTTCTAATAAATTAAAGTCAGCGGAAACGTTTGACATTAATTTTATTTTCCTTTTGTTGAAATGGGTGCTGTTTTGTTGAGGCCAAAATACTATTTTAATTGTTTAATTTCTTATCTTTGTTATGATTATATAGGTAGTATAGGAAATTATCGCAAATATTCATAGATCATTTCATAGATCCCACATAACTGCTTGGTTACTTCATTTTTGTATTTACACATCCTACCAAAAAAAACTGTTTAAGCGCAAATTTTTCGAACGGCAGATAATTTTATAGGATGAATAATTTTGAATTTTTGACAGGTCTTCCACACAATAACTGTCAGACGTCAATTTTATTCCACGAATAAAAATGATCTGTCGATTGAAAATTCAGCCCTTAGTCAATTACATCACTCACGTAACCGCAATATTTCAATTCTAGCTGGCAGCATGCAGCAAGTGTTTATTTTACTATAAACTAATCTTTGATGGCGTGGGTAGGTTTTAGGATAAAAATAATTGATCATACTTCAAAAATATCTTTAAACAAAAACAACGGTACTTTTCTAAGAACCTAAGTTACACAAGATAATTATGATACATTTATTTGCTTAAACATGTGTGCAGTTCGCGTCAAATAACTTTGCCGCTCTGAAGTAGGCAACAAATCACTGCGCAGTAGTTAATCCTATGAATACAACAGCAGCGCGCATGGCGCGGATTGGCGCGGCTAGGAAAGAGACTAGCTTCAGAGCGGCAAAGTTATTTGACGCGAACTGTACACGTACTAGAATAAAAATGCATGCAGGATTATATTAACAAAAAGGATCAGACATGTTTGCCACCTAGTATGGCGTGCAAGTATTATGAATAATAATGATTAATTCCAAGTAAAAAGTGAACAGTCTTAAAACAATAATAATAATATGTACAAGTATATAAAAAAGAGGGGAAACAATGAAAGGGCATCCAAAAATTCGTCCGCATCGCTGTCAATAGTTAACGTGCCCAAAAGGCTGGCAGCATTGCCACGTTGCATGGCAATGCTGATTGTTTGGCCAAAAAATAGTCCAGCCCTCTGGTCACATGAAGAGTCGACCAACCGCTTGGCGATGTCTCGAAATACTAAGTGGGCACTCGGACTCCATAGCCCTAATGTTTTAGTGTGTTTATATAAAACTCAAAGGTGACTGACTGACTGACATAGTGATCTATCAACGCACAGCCCAAACCACAGGAGGGATCGGGCTGAAATTTGGTATGCAGGTAGATGTTATGACGTAGGCATCCGCTAAGAAAGGATTTTTCGAAATTCCACCCCTAAGAGGGTGAATGGGGGGAGGGTGAAATTTCACGCGGACGAAGTCGCGGGCGGAAGCTAGTTTAAATATAAAGTAGTATTTCAATTCAAATTTTTTTAATAATAATAAATTATAAATGTCAATATGAAAAAAAAAAATACTAACAGTGTTGTTCCTACAACCAGGCTTAAGAAAACAAGTGGCTCGTTTAGATGCCAATGTATACGTTTTTATAATATACTTCCTAGCCACATTCAAGAATTGCCTTAAAAAAAAAGCCTTAATAAATTCAATTTTTTTAAAAAGCGGAAACCTACCAATCCTTTCTTTGGTATTATTCGTCTAATCATTTAGCTCCTTAAGTTCTGAGTAGAGCTGCACGATAATTGAAAATGAGAATGAGTGGACAGCTCCACTCAAATCTGTGTGGTTCTTTCCTCAAAAGACCAACTCAGACACCAATCTACATGCTCCTCAAAATGATCTGACCAAGACTATTTCCGGATTTTTATACACACATTGTCATTGATAAATTCTACATATACAGTGACATGTATATTTACTTTGTAAAGAATAAATATTATTTCAGACACCAATCTACATGGTCTTCACATGATCTGACCAAGATTATGTCTGGACTTTAAAAGAGACCTCTGAGTTTTTTTCGGCCTTTCTTCTCAGAGCAGTCAGATAGGAAACGCCGAGCTCATATAGTTTTTTAAAAATATGATTGACGTGTAAAAGTGTTTGAACAAACCTACTTACAGAAAAAGAAAAAAAAACTCACACAGTTGGAATTATGTTATTTCTTTACTTACGTCAATAAACCACTGTCTCAAAGACATGAGTGTTTGCGGAACGTTCCGCTCTCTTTTTGTGTAGGAGTAATAAATGGATTAAAAGATTAAATAAAGCTAATACAGCGCCCGCAATATTTTCTGATAAGTCTTCGTAATATACATTAATCCTTACTCGACATTTCTGCAGATGCACATAAGTATACATAGCATAATATTTAAATAGGTACTTTGTTCTAAAACTTAGGTCTCTGAAAGTACAACAAGGTAAGGTAAGGTCGACCATTTTGTACAGTATTTCTTTTACTTGTGCATAAAGTGTTAATAAATAAATACAACAAAAGATACCTTTTTGTTGTATGAAAACCTAAATAAGGCTTATGCCTTCTCTTAGCTACATGGGTTTTAGATTATTGGAATAAAAGTACCTACGTAGATGCTTTTATCGTATTTATATTTAAGTGACGCTCAATATGTTTTTATAGATGCAGCCTTTTGTCGAACGAAGGCACTTAGCAAAATATTGTCGAAGTCAGACGAATCACAGCGTACCTCTACGTATTATTATTCAGAAAAAAAAAAGCAAAATTGCGTTAACAATAGCCCACCGTACCTTTCTTTGCAATGATTTAAGACCTCATTATTTCTGGAACAGATACTTACGAGCACGACGCAACTGAATGGATGATTTAGTCTGAAACATGGCTGAACTTAATTTAATATAAAGTGGATTTTAAGAGTCTGCTGGAAACAATTTTTTTTTTTCGTGGTCTTCTTCGAGGCGGCGCCGGAAAGCAGCTCCTGGGACGACTTGCGGAGGCCTTTGCCCAGCAGGGGGAAAGAAAAGGCAAGAAAAAAAAAACGCCTGTATTTGTCGGAGATGCCAACACTCCGGGGAATATATAAACATGTCTATCAGATATATAAATATAATATATGTTTAGTTCTCATGTAAAAAGGGGCGAACTTATTGCTATGAATCGAGTACTAATCCAAACACCGCTACTGAGAAAATCCCCTCAAGCGTCAAGTGTACACCAAGTGTACATAACAGTGTCATTGTTCTATTGTCAATGTCATTATTAAAACAATGGCTTTACTGCGCCCATTCAACTACTCCGACGCGTGGGATGTTTCGATAGGTAGGCGGGGAAACGTGTAAGATGTTAATGGAAAAACGCATTAAACTACCTGGGGATCCAACCTATAACTTCATGCCCAGTACTCGCGCTAATGATCTCTAGACCAGCAGTCAGAAGATAATGCCTTTTTATTATTATTATAATAATCTCTGACAAACAAAACAATAACTTTTTACATCGGTGATAAACTGTACCATCATAAATCTTGCAGAAGTTGACAGTCATTTTGATGTACCGTTAGCAATATCTCGTTGAAATCATCGCGGGACCAATTTGTAACGACGCACCTGTGCCTCGATTGAGATCAAACAAGCTTCTGTAGGCACTGAACACATCGCGTCGTCTTGAGTTACGTGTCTACTTACCTCGGCATAAAGGTATATGCTTGTCATCCCTAGCTTGACGACAATGTCAAATGTATGAAAGGGGTGACCCTTTTTTCTATGAAGGTCTTTTCAATTAAGTAAGATTTTGTAACGTAAAACCTAGACTATCTTTCGTAGCGGTTATACTCTAGCAAGTCAAAAAAAACAATATTATGATGAATCAAAATACGTACCAATAGTTGCTTCGAATGTTAATGTTTATCTGAAACATAAAACAAAAACATTATTAGACTATTTGTCGAAATGCTTCATCATCATCATCATCATCATTTCAGCCAAAAGACGTCCACTGCTGGACATAGGCCTCCCCAAGCACTTCCACTTCGACCGGTTCTGTGCTTCTCGCATCCAACGGGTTCCTGCGGCCTTCACAAGGTCGTCGGTCCACCTTGTGGGAGGCCTTCCAACGCTACGTCTTCCGGTACGTGGTCGCCACTCCAGAACCTTTCGGCCCCATCGGCCATCTGTTCTGCGAGCAATGTGCCCTGCCCACTGCCACTTAAGTTTGGCAATTCTGCTCATGAAATGCTTCACAAATACCTAATTATGAAATTTCTATTGACAATAACCATCATTCGTCTTTTATGGCACCCACGGGGAAAACAATCTTTGATGCCGCTTACGGATCGGGATGAAACGATACCATTTAGGTATCGATATATTTATTCGATACCGTATCGGTCTTAAGGTATCGATCGATACCTACTCGGTTAGAATGAAACGTATTGATGCTTACTTGTATCGGATTTTTTTTTCGTAGGAAGTATTAGAGGCAAATAAGAACAGTAAGTAGTACACGGTCTTAGTTTTTATTTATTGCACGTAGCTGTTTTCTTTTTTTTTTTGCAAAATATACACAGCTCAGACTTTTGGGTCCCACTTTCACCGATTTGATTACCTTATTTCAAATTCAGTCACAGATAACAAACAAATAAAACGCAAGCCGCACGCGATGAGTAATTTACAGAAATCGCAAACAAAACAAATCGTCATAATGGCGTCTGCGTCTATTCTATCTATGTGGAAGGTTGCCAATTGAGCAGTAGAAAAGATGCGTTCGAAACAAAAATTTAAATTGGACACCCTACCATAGTGCAAATAATCAGTGTGCACACTCGTTTTTGACAAGTAATCACTGGTCCGGCGGTGGACCGACCGAGTATCGATTCAAGTACTTACGTCACGATACTACTTGTTACTCAGTTCTAAAGTATCGATGCCAAAAGTATTTGGTATCGAAAGAAAAGTATCGAGTAAGTACCTACTTGTATTTACTCGTATCGTTTCATCCCTACTGTAGAGTCATAAAATACACACAACATAATAAAAAATACACAACTTCCAAAGAACTCAGAAGAAAAACGTGCCTATGATTATGTTCCCCCAAATATGACGTCGACGAGTGTTTACACCCTTTTTACGCTTGGTATATTACTTTACGTACCTACCCACTTATGTAAACTGCAAACATAAAAGTCACACACCAAGTAAAACTGAGTTGAAAAAATAAGGATGCCCGTTCAGCTCGTTGCGCCCTACTTTATTTTAAACAAAAGAATAGTAAGTACCCATACTTTTTACATCTACTGCGGTAACACATATTATTATATGCATTTGCAGAAGTCAACAAATTATAAGAAAATATGAACGAGAGCTGTGGACTACTGAGTGGCCATTCAGTAGTCCACCACTCAGTAGTTCTTGCATATTATATTATTTTTGTGGAAAAAAGTGTTGTGTACGTTATTGTAAAGGGTCCTTAAAATATTACCTTACCTATACCGAATTATCTTTTACAGGACACTATTCCAAGTCCCACTTAGTCTGGCCTTAAAAATGATCCAGTACATAATTATTCTGAACCCGACTGCGTTGCCCAGAATTATGTGCTGAATTCATGATTACAGTTTCCGCGTCGATGTCCCTGACCATCCGGTATATACCTCTTTATCTTATTCTCGGCAACCGCCCTAACTTTAGTTAAATAATAAAAGAATTACTGTTACTTTTGAACGAGCATCTTCTAAATATTTTAAAAACTTTGTAGTCAAATAATGTAACCTCTTCAACGAGATGCACGTCGGTCAAGAACCTTCAGTTCTTTCAACTTGGACTCGGTTCACGAACTCCCTTTGAGCATTTCAAGTGTACATTTTACATAAACCTGTTAACATTCCATTGCCAGCATTCATTGCTCTTATAATGACCTTCACTGTGTTCTCTTTTTATTGGCTGTCTCTTGTTTGCTCGTTAATTATTACCTTTGAAGTAATTATGAGGTATATTTTGGCGGTATTCGTCGTTAGAACATTTTTCGGTATAAATGACCTTGAAATGTTGAAAGGTTTAGTGACAATTGTCGTATAAAAAAAATGTTACCTGTTTTGGAATTTGCTCATGAAAAAAATTGATAGTTTGACCTACCGAAACCATAAAAATCTGTTTCGCGGGGTAAGAAAAGGCTTCAACAATCTGGTAACTAAAAAAAACAACAAGTTTTAAGTTGACAGGAACATTTAAGTTTAAATTTTACTATTAGTTTATAAGCAGCTTCTGTCCAAGGTTTTTTTTCTTTCAATGTTATGTACACCTATAATTTGCTGTATACATTAGCACTAATACCTTTCCTAAATACTTTTGTAAACCAATGTTGGATAATACAAACATGCTGTTGATGTTCTTTACTACGTAAAAAAATCAACATTCTCGGGGTGGTAAAACTAGCCATTGGGTCATGTAACTATAAAACATTACCTCACTGTAGTCGTACCTATTAGATAGAGAGAAGCTCGACTGTCTCCTATTACAAGACTTAAAAACTATGTCAACGTGAGTGAAGCGAAATCACATCCATTTGCAGAAAGTCTGACTTCATCGCTTCAAGCGAAGAGACACTTCAGCTGGAAACGCAGTTGTAGCTTTAAATCCTCTAAAGGATTTAAGCTAATACCACCATTAATTTTCTAATCTCGGGATTCGATTAACTGTAGATTTTAGATTAAAACCAGAGTCAAAAAGATAAGGAACACTATAATATATACCTACTCTTTGCCAATGCTAATATCGGCATTAAAAGATCGTTTTTTCTTCTCTTGTTAATATTTGTTTAAGTTCGGTTTTGTAACGGATTTGCTTTCGGTCAGAATTTGAAGAAATTGTAGTAACGTTATGCTTTGCATAAAGCTTGATACTTTATTTATTTTTCTTCTGATAAATACATAGCATAATCAGCCTATAACCTTCCCACTGCTGGGACACAGGCCTCCTCTCTGTGAGAGGGAATGGGCCGTAATCCACCACGCGGGTCCAGTGCGGGATGGTAGATGTCAAATGTTTTCGAATATAAATATAGAGCAATAAACACGGCCCTGTTTATTATAAACAAATTGAAATAAAAAAAGCAACCATCAAGCCATAAACAGATTCAAAAACCGAAAACCATACGTTGACCATACAAGTCTTCCATCCCCGGCAACAAAGCACATAATTCCGTCATCACATCAATAGCGTCACACAAATCAATATGGCGATAGGCGATACCGTTGCAAAGCATTCAATAGGCCTATCAAATGGATGACCATTACCTTTGTGATGCGGCTTTCAACCACTTCTGTGGTGTTTCACTCCGGCTAATTAGTTGCCAGTTCGACTGAATGCACCCTCCAATCTGGGATTACATGGAGCTACGGTCATAATATAGGTAGGTAGGGGCCTGGGATATGAACGTCGGAATTTAAGTCATTTGGAACCGGTGGGTGCGATGTATCGTTATTTTATGCGTTGTTGGCTGACTTATTTGGTGGTTGGCTTTTAGGGGTTCCGTAGTTAAATAGTAAAAGCATGTCGGTAGCTTAGCGAGAGTATTATGCCCGTTTTCACTAACACCAGGAAACAATAAATGAACGCTTAAATATTATTACACTGTGACATTTTCAAAACTCTCGGCGCTGAGTCGAGCGATAAAAATCAAACAGTGCGCTTTTATTTAGGCACAATCATTTAAGTAACTAGTTATTTAGGTAGCTTGCAGTGAGGGAGGGGCCCATGGCTACATAATAACAGCCACACAGGTCGATCGATCAGGTTAAGCTACGCTTGCCGTGGTTGGTCTGTGAATGGGTGACCATCTTTACATACCGAGACCCCTCCGTGCCTCGGAAAGCACGTTAAGCCGTTGGTCCCGGCTGTCATTTGTGGATCTTTGACAGTCGTTACGGGTAGTCAGAAGCCCGAAAGTCTGACAACCAGTCTTACCAAGGGGTATCGTATTACCCAGTAACTGGTATTCAGCTGCATCTGTCGACCCCAAAATAGTTGGAAAAAGGCTAGGCAGATGCAGATGATGATTTAAGTGTCACCAAGTGTAGTGGCACGTGCTAGTGAAAACGGATATTAGAGCTCTAACATCACTTCTCTAAAACCAAACTACAATCAATTTAGTGAAAGCAAAAGTGAGATAAAATCTATTACTTCGCTAGTTCGTTACAACATCAATTCACAAAATAAAATATTATATTTTCTCTAGTTCTTGCTGTGAAAACGTAAAGTAATGAGTTCTGTTTCTGAGAAAAATTAAACAGTTAATCAGTTCGTACGCTGTAAAAGGTTCATTTATCCTTAGAGTAAGGTAAGATTAAAAGAATTACCCAGACTCAGGTACCGGACTATCTACCTTCCCAGAGTTTATACGTAAGTATAATTATGTAGGGTCCAACAAATTCTTAGCGTCATGAAAGCAACTAATATACCTAAAGACAAAAAAGAAAATGTATTAATTAACAAAATTAGGCAATTACTAGACTTCTTGAAAACAAACAAGAAGTTAATTAGGGAACTAGACAATTATTATGAAAATTGTTGAATATTTATAAAGGTTTTATTAGAAACTGGCTCAAAAGGCTGTTCAACTTAAACGAGACTGGGCAGGACATGTCTGCCGCATGCCGATGCCGTATGGACAAACTGTGGGCCCAAATAGCGCATAATTGTTGCCCTGAGACAGTGAGACGGGGTCGCGGTAGACCACGTAGGAGATGGCGGGACGAGCTGGATAGGTTCATAATGGAAGGAGGACACGCGGGCTCGCGAAAGATGGAAGGAGTGGAGGGAGGCCTTAGCCCAGGAGTGGGACAGCGCAGGCTAGTAAAAAAAAAATTGGAACTAGCGATCCGCCCCTGATTCGCACAGGTTTTTCGACTTGACAAAACATTGAGCTTTCGATATTATATGCAACTTTAACACAAATAAATCCTCTAAATGATGGTGAAAGCCACATCAAAATCCGTAGCGTAGTTTAGAAGAACAGCGCGGTCACACAAACAGACACGAAAAGCGTAATATGTATGGCTATAGAGGAAATAGATGATACAAAGATTTCCACAAATACTTTAGAAAATACATTTGCATGAATACTAATTGGCTACCTTATAGTTAAAATTATACACTGACTGTTACGTAGTCCAGAAAGCCTAAAAAGTAGTTATCTACTTTGAAAATTTATCAATGAACGTTGTTCGACGTGACGCTGACGTAGGCTTTTGTTTTCGTTTGTTTGGCTAGTCCATACTAATAATATTAAAATTCGAAAGTAACTCTGTCTGTCTGTCTGTCTGTATGTTACCTTTTCACGCCTAAACTACTAAACGATTTCGATAAAATTTGGCAGAGGGATAGATAGCATCCCGGGGAAGGACCTAAGATAGTTTTTATCTCGATATTCCCACGTGATCGATACTTATGCGGGTGAAACCGCGGGGCGCTGCTAGTAATGTATATATTAGTGTTAGTAGCCATGGCAGCCAATCACAGCAGAGACTAGCCATCCCCAAGGGAGATATCATTGTGCATAAGTGTGTGCGCAAACACAGGCGCACTCAAACTTATAGTCCGATGGGATGGCTAACCGACACAACAGGACACAGACTAGGAGCAGGACCAACGGCTTCACGTGCTTTCCGATGCACGGAGGTATCACAGTGCCAACTTCCAAACTCCGGGATGTTACTGAGAAATTCTACTGAAAAAATGTTTCCTTACCTACCTTTCTGTATTAAAGTATGGAGCATGACCAGCATGACTATGAAAGTGGAGGCTTCCACGGGCTACATAAGTAACTATCCAGCAACCAGTCAGCCTCGCTATCATCTTTGCTAACTGGCTAATCCATTCACTATAACATTAGCAATTTCCTTATAGTTCGTGTCGAAAGATGAGATGATACGCTAAAAACAAGAAGAATGAAAATACGCAAGGGCAGTAGTCGAGGCTTTTATAAATCAAGTAGACCATCTGCATTCACTTTTGTAATGTCAAAAAGTACGTCTGTAAGTCAGACATTGTCAAATAGGCACGAACATAGATTAAATAAAAATAAATGTCCTCCGTATTTACAGAATTTACTTCCCAAAAGCCTGTTATGTGGGTGGTACAGATAAAGAATGATAACGTCTTCCATTTTTGTGCGCCGGGTTACGACTGAGGGAAAACAAAAAAGTTTTTATCTCATCCTCTCTTTGGAGATAGCACAGTGGAAACAAATATACCCTGTTTGAAATAGAAAGGGAAACTGATGGTTCACGTTCCGAATTTACATTGTTTTTTATGTGAAAAATGGCCGATTAAGTGGCATTATTCGGTTTACTGGTTTACGTGACCACGAATTGGTCGAGTTTGTGTTTGTCTTTTTGTAAGTTATGTTTAGTCAGTGAAAACGGTTCTTTTTATGTCAAATTGTTTTTATTGGTTCTAACTTTGCTTTATTTTAAAACTAGCTTACCGTACCCACTTCTCCCGTTGCCTTTCTCACAATTTCGTGCGTGGATTCGCCAAAGATCGACCGAACTCCATAACAACAGATGGTCACGGGCAGCAGACTGTAGACAGTCAAAATTGGCTTTACCAATGATTCACCCGCGACTAACCAAAAAACTTCTCAGCCTAAGCAGAAATAACCTTAGAATAATAATAGGTTCAATTACGGGCCATAACCTCCTTAACAAACATATCTTCAACATAGGCGCCACAGACAGCCCCCTTTGCAGGGGCTGCCTTGACGCCGAGGAATCAGCCGCCCACGTCATCCTGGAATGCGAGGCCGTGGCTTCTCAACGTGCAGAAATCCTCGGAACAATGAGGTCGCTCCGCGAAGCCTGCGAAGCTCCCAGGAAGCTTCTGTGCTTTTGGGCGGAGCTAGGCTGGCTCTGTTAGCCAGAATCCCCACGCACAACGGACCGAATAAGAGTCTAGGTGCGGAAAAGGGAGTCCCATCATCATCATCATCATCATCATCATTTAAAACTAGCTTTCCCGGCGAACTTCATACCGCTTCGGAATCAGTAGGTAAGCCTTTCCATACAAAATGTATCAGAAAATGAATAATAGGTATTCATTATTTTTTATATCGTGAATTTTTCCATGGTTTTAATTTTGCTATTCGGGACGGAAACAAATCAAACGAATCAAAGATCATATAAATCGGTCCAGCCGTTCTTTAGTTATATATGGTGTAACTAACCCGACTTTGTTTTATTTTTAAAGATGTTAGGGTGGTGTTTGGACAACCAAAATTTCGAAGATATGTGACGTCCACCAACCCGCACTGGGCCCGCGTGGTGGATACCTACTTCGTCTCACAGAGAGTATGACTTTATCTCAGATTTGAGAACGTCATAGGCTGTTTATAGTGAAACTTCCTTATGTCGTTTGGGTATATTTGTTCCTATAAATACCCTAAGCGACTGTCAATACGATTTGATTATACATATAAAGGAAATTAGACGCAAAAGATTCATATATAAATAAACGATTTTTCTCGGTACCTATAATATAAAAATCAGCAATACATCACCGTCAAACAGGCTGATTTTATTCAATACCAGGAACGACAAACAATAAAAAATCTTTCGGAAAAATAAAGGCAATCCCTAGAGATGAATTTACATAATAATAAAAAATGGTTTTACCCAAGGTTTGGGGATACAAATATCTGCGCATAATCGAGCATTTTGTGGAGGGAATTGAAGTCAACCTTCATGTAGTACCTACCTACTCTGTTAAGTTCACTTCGAACCTCACTCAAGTTAACGCACCAACAGGCTAGTTGACAGTTTTTGAAAAACCAATTAGCAATATTTCTTGTGGTTTATTTTCCTCGAAAATTTAATTTAGATTGTCAAAACGAGACATACCTACTCGTACTGTCATGACGGCTCGCTTGTCGTCGTAGTTGTTTTCCGCTTTCATATCCGCATTTTTTCAGTGTTGTGTGCACAAAAACTTCATTTAATACTTCTGTCGGAATGCTATAATATTCGGTAGTCTTAATTATCAAGGTTTTTGAATATTAAAAAAATATTGTTCAAAACAGACAAATAAGGTGCTGCGGCGCAGTCTGGGAGAGGCCTATGTCCAGCAGTGGACTGCGATAGGCTGAGTTGACTGAGACAAATAATGATTTATGTTTGTATGTCAGAAACCAAATAAATGAGAGATAGAGAGAGTTATATCTTTCTTTGCTCTGATGTAATGTCGTGTGCTTAAACGAGACACGTCCTTGTAATGTCACTCTCAATACTCGTAAAATTATCGAATCGCCGCCAAACTAATTGGAAAGGAAAAAGAGTTTCCTTTCCAATTAGTGCGGGCACTTGCCTTTAGTTTAGAGAATAACTCTTCTGCTGAGGTTGTCGGTTTCAACGTTCATGAAGGAACCGTGAGTAATACGTAATCAACTTAAGAAACTTGTTACCTACTACTCATGTTGAGGTGTGCTATGACACATGTTTCTCGGCAAATTTGGTCGAACATAACATAATATCACGCATGTAACCCCCGAAGCGCGAGGCCAACATAACTGGCGAAATGAGAGGTGGTACAATCAGGACCACCAATATGTCAACACTTGTCAACTTTAAATTGCGATTTTTTCACGAAATAATAAATGCAATGTTGTAATACGACACTACATATACCTATGGGTTCGAAAATACTATGTTCCTATTATTATAAAATTGTATTCAAAAATAAAGGAGAAAATCGCCTTTGAATAAAGCCAAGTGTATACATATTTATGCTCGTGACTGTACACCTCTGCCCAACTCCTCTGGTCTAATAGCCGCCGTTTAACTTTAATCAAATGTTTCGAAGCATTATATTTGTAAGTATCTTCTATCTGGACCTGTAATTAAAAGATTCCACTTTCCTATCGTAAACATCTTCATTCGGAATGAAGTCGACTTTCTTTCTTTATGTGAAATTTCTTGATCCCCCGACCTATCCCGTCGCATCGCATCGCCTGCCCGCGCTATTACTTCGTTTTCGCTTAGCGTTCTTTCTGACTTTTTTCTTTTTTTCTTTTTGCTCGGCTCCTAATGTTCCTAGCGTGATGTGAAGTAGCCTATAGCCTTCCTCAAGAATTGGGCTATCAAATGCAAAAAAAATGGTTGCCTGTAAAGTCGGTTTTACGGGCGAAGATTTTACGTGACAACGACCGATCATCCGATCATAGTTGAGTGGGAGAGAGACGCAAGGCATTCGGCGGGCCTCTCTCTCGTTCGGTGACTCATCGTAACGTTACCGAGCGTTACACTTTTTCATAAGTGACTCCCAGTCGCAACCTAATTTAAGACGTTGTCACGTCAAAATAATTTTTCAAATCCATGATCGATGGTAGTTCCAGAGATTAACGCGTTTAAACAAACAAACTCTTCAGCTTTATTATTAGTATAGATAGATGCTAAACTACATTATTAACCTATATTATGTTTATATATCCTTATTTTGTTTTGTTCATGACACTAAATTCCTACTGTGGCATACCTAGGTAGTGAAAATTAGATACGTGATTAGACTTGTAAAAGTGTCTTCGAAGATATACTTACAAAAAGTAACAGACAGTGAGGCATCGTCCTAGTAGAACGCGAATGCGCGATCATAGCGCGAGTAGGTAAGCGACGCGACCATCGCGTGTTTACGCCATAGCAAAAATTGGGTGTCCTAATAGAACGCGAATACGTGATCATCGCGAATTTACGACGCGAACGACCGTGTAGTACCTAGTTTGGCACTAGCACGGTCGGTACCAACAACCATGGACGTCAGAGACGCTCAATTTTTCTTCTCGGTAAATATTTGGATGACCTATTTTATAGATTTATATATTTTATAGATTTTCAAACATTTGAGTCGCGCGATCGCCTCGTGCGATTGTCAGTTAGGACACCTGTTCGATTTCAATGTTTGATCGTGCGTCCGTGCGAGTAAAATTCGCGCGAAACTACGGTGATCGCTCATTCACATTCTATTAGGACGATGCCTTAGACTTTTAGGGCTTTTGAGTACCTGTAACGAGTAACGACTGTCAAAGAACTACGACTGACAGCCGGGACCAACGGCTTAACCTGCTTTCCGAGACATGGAAGGGTCTCGATATGTAATGGATAGTTACCCATCCACGAACGGCTGTTGCGGCAATCATAGATCAACCTTCGATCGACCCGTGTGGCTATTCTCAATTAGCTACGAGGTACACCGATTTAATTCCTTACATAATTATACTAATCAAATATGATCACTAATAATTAATACTAAGACATTGTTACACCTATGTCCCCAAACAGTAAATTTTCATCAAAATTCTCGTGTCCGCAAAGCTTTTATAATTGAACGCTGTCCGATATAAGCATGAAAGAGAAATAGAGTGTGTCACCGCGGGTTTCCGCACGAAGAGCGCGGGACAGCGGGACATCACTCACCTGAGAGGAGTAGGTTAATATCGTGCTTACAGAGCGCGAGGTAAGTTATCCCACGTATTCTGTTAGCTTAGCTTTTTGTTTTAATCAGTTGTTAAATCTCATGTCTAGTAATATATTGACAGTTGTTACCAAAGAGTATGTAATAATGAAGATAAATAGCATGAATAAGAAAAAAATTAACCGTTGTATTTTTAATTAGAAAAGCGATTAGCAATGAAATTTAATGTCACACGTGGATATTTAACCGACGAAAAAACGAAGGAGGTTCTCAAGTCGACGCGTATATATATATATATATATTTTTTACATAGATACTCTTAAAAGGAAATTGTATCTGTACCTAAAAGTTGTTGTCCTAAATAATTGATCGAAGTAGGAAGTTTCTTGCTGACGAAGCTTACCTGTTGAGTAGGGTAGGTAACTAGGTGCATGTACCTACAAGTTGTATACAACACCAGGCTATTAAAACTTTTGTTTGTGCAAAGTTAGATAGTGAGAGAATGATCACAGAGAAAATGAAATGAATTAACTGTGATTGGAGAAATACCTCAAACTTGAAAAAAGGGCCTTGTTTGGTAGCTTTATTTGGTAGGTCAAAATGGCATACATATATGTATATGTTATAGGCAAATCTTAAATGCTTTTTAAAATCAATATAACAAGATAGTGGAAGTAAGTTTGATGAAGTCATAAAGTCATTTAATCATTTGTTAACATAGGTACAATAAATAGTGAAGTTAATTAATACGATTTAGAAAAATAAGGAAAAAGATGACATGCTGCGTCGACCCTAAATAAATTGGGATAAGGTCAAGAGAAGGATGAAGGAAGGTGTTTGATGAATGAATGTTCTTCATCTTGGGTTCAGCTTCCAGGTTAACGGGATGCAGCTGAATACCAATATTTTACGTGGAGCGACTGCCTTTTTTTTTTTTTTTTTTTTCGCTGAGAAATGACGTTACGCATCTCCGCTCGTCGGGGGAAGAGACGGAGTATGTGGGACTCCCTGCCAGGGTGGCAGTATACCCACTAAAACTCAGCGGTGTTCCCTCATCGCCTTGATGGGGAGGTCATGGGAATCCGGCTCAGCCTTTGCATCCACAACCCCCCCGGCGCATGCCATGTCCCCCCGTCTGGGGGGGGGGGGGTGGAGTGACTGCCTATCTGACCTCCACAACCCAGTTACTTGGTAACACGATACCTCTTGGTAAGACTGGTTGTCAGATTTTTGGGCTCCTGACTACCCGTAACGACTATCATACGAATGACAGCCGAGACCAACGGCTTAATCGCTCCGTTCCGGCGCGGGCCTCTAGCGGCCCATTACAATAGAAAATCAATTGTGTCTCATTAGCGGGGATTAAGCGTTTAATGTACAGACGCCAGCACATCAAGCTACGTGTAACTGTCAAATTTTTCCAATCAAGTTTGAACCTTATGCCTTAGCGATAAAGTTGAAAATCTATTAAAGAAATTTGACAGATTGAGTAGCTTGATGTGCTGGCGTCTGTACTTTCCAAGGCTCGTGGTTTTCTCTATTCTACAGAACAATAATAATTATTCAATATACAGAGCATAATACAAAGCTTCACTTACCGTTCAAACTATACCTAACTAACAGCCGACTTATAGTCAAGCACAGTTGCTTCCCTCGATACTAGTAAAATCCTTGTACTCGTACAATAGCGTGTTGCATTTACAATGGGGTATTAAGTTCAGATATTGCAATTCTGCTTATGTAATGACAGGCATTTGTCTACGCATTAAACTCAAACTCGCTTTGTGGTTACTCTCCTAGATGTATATTTTGTTATTATATTAAAATAATGTTGGTTATGTGTGTTACGAACAAAATATTCTCTTTACATTGGTTTTGAAGTTATGATTATTCGTAACTGATTTGACCTTAATCTAGTTTTTTTTATTTGCAACTTTTGATGAGTTTTTGCCCTGACCATTATATCCCTAGTCTTTAATACCAAGTATACCTCATCCTTACTTCCGTGAGGTTTTTTGTCGTGAGGTTTTAGTCGATAAAAGTTCGAAATAATCCTTACAATAACCATCCTTTTTCACGAAAGGCTATAATTACTTAAATATGACTTGTGCTGGCAGTTACCTTGCACTCCCATCCTTAGACCGGTTCTGCACTGCATCCGATCCGAATCCGAAAAATGTCGGTCAGAAGTAGCCACATCTACTCATTGTATGAGGGGTTGCGCACAAGATCTGAACTCTGTCCGTCAGAATTCAGACCATTCCCAATTCGGATTTTCGGATCTTGAATTTGGATTCGGATCGGATGCAGACCAGCCGGTCGATTCTGTAAAAATCTCACCGTGAAAACTTAGGTGAAGTGAGTTTGGTTTTGCTAGGAATTGACACTATTGACAGCTCACTCCACGCTCACTGTACCTAAGTTTTCACGTTGAGATTTTTACAGAATAGCGCCGCTGAAATGCTCTTACTAACTTGTTGTTACGACAATTTAACCCATTATCATGACGATCATGCCAACATACGGCATAGATTGAAAACTGACTGTGAATTTGGAGTCTCTTCTTCTCCTACCTATTCCGAAGAATATAAGCTTGTCTTATTGATCAGGTCAATAAGACAAGCTTAAAATCACAATATTTTTCAAAATAAAAGTCACAAAATATCTAGAGCATGCACGCACGACGTACCTATACATATAACGTGTGCACGATGCGCACTGACCTGTCGCACGATTTCACGCTGTTACAAGTTTAAAACAACACTGGTCGGAGTTGTACGCAGCCTACAAGTACATGCACGACACATCAAAGGGAAGCGGCGTGACACAGAGAACGGTGAATGGACGAGCCTTCGATTCTGAATGGACTTTGAATTTGAATTTCGGCCTTTGGGATTGGACCAATGGGTTTTGATGTCGTTGTAGTTGAGTTTGAGGTCCATTCAATAGATAGTGTATTGGATGATCCTGTAGGTTTTGGACTCTGGTTTATGACGGCTTTGTGTGTCTTTGGATACATTCTACAGACAGCAGAGTTAGACGGTCCTTTATGTAGCCGGCTACCTTTGGTTTCTGGCGTAGCAAAGACACCTCAATACGTTTTGACGTGTTTGTTGTGTATTGAGTCGTAGGACCATTTTTTTGACATATACTGAATTAGACGTTATTGGTCCTATAGAATAGATAGCCGGCCTTTGGGCTTAGACCTATAGGTTTTGATGTGAATTCAGTTTAGACTGAACCGTTCACCAGATATGACGTTGGTCCTATAGGTCTGTGAGCAACGATCTCTGGGTTTTTACTTGCTATAACATAGTTGTGATGGATTAACATTGATGGCATGAAAAAAATATTCATTATTATGTTATACTAGCTGACCCGACCGATGTTGTCCTGTAAAAAAAGCAATATGGTTTTCAGTTCAGTCATTACCGAATTTTGAAAATTTTCGGGCACCATATCCTTTTTTTTTTCCTAAAAACCTAATTCGAACTATAAAAATAAAAAATAAAATTCATTTAATTCAGGCAAGACCTATATTTACATACAATACAATGACGAATATTTTTAAACAAAAAATAGCTGGATCGGTTCAGCCGTTCTCAAGCGATGCGCTTACCAACGAACAGCATTTCGTTTTTATTTCTTATATTTGATATAAACAAAAACAAAAATCTATTTCAGTTCAGTTTTTCTCCTCTTCCAAACACTGCAGAAAGCTTCAAAACCGAACAGCTAAAACAGAAAAAAAAATACTTTTCTCCTACCCGTCAGTATGTCACCCGTTTCAATCTACATCAGCTGTTGTCCGAGAATATAGCGGGGACAATATGACGTCCGCATCGGTCCTAAGTACACTCTCGTCTATGGACATTTGCCATCCCCCGTTATTATACGTAGCCTACATGGCCATACTGGACGTATCCACTCAAAATGATAATTATATACGTTATAACATTGCACAGGCGTTATTGAGGGTTGATTGTGTTTAGATTGTCAAAATGGGCGTTTGGTTTTCGCTGAATAAGGTTGGTGACGGGTTGGTGCGTTTTGTGATAAAAGGCGAGGTTTGATGTAGGTAATATTGTGTAAGCACATTATGAGCCAGTGTGGTAACCCAGTTGTTAAATCCTCACCTCTCATGCACGACGTTGTGGGTTCAAATCCGGGTAAGTAAGTACCAATGTTTCTTTTTCAACTATTTCAATTCAAATGTACTGTCTGACTTTATTTTGATAATTACTGATATCGGTAAAGGGAAAACGTCGTGAAGAAACCTGGACTTATAGCTGATTTAATCCTGAAACCGCCAACCCGTCTTGAGCAAGCATGGTCAATGCTCGTGTCTTCTCTGTATGAGAAGAAGCTTTTGCTTTCTTATGCAGTGGGACAGTTATAAGTTGGTATTATTACAGGTAACTAGTTGCGCCCCGCGGTTCACATGCATATGTTTCGATTTCAAAAAAAAACTGGAGAGGGCCACCCTTACCTAGGGGTATAAAAAAATCAGTGTGGGTTGTGTCACACGTCTTCGAATTTTCAGTTGTAGGATATGCCGGTTTCCTCACGCTGTTTTCCTTCACCGTTTTGAGAGCTGTGGTAATGAAATAATTTAAACAAAGTAAAGCGCCTGTCTGTGTTTGGACCTACAACTGGTAAATCGCGGCGGTTACCACTGGCTCACCACTGCTCTGCTCTAATGATCATACTGTAAACAATTTCATCCAAATTGAAACTAATTACAGCTCGTAAATAAGTCTCAATGTAATTACAAAGTAAGCTGATGGATGTTGATTCGCCAAACATTTAAGCCGGCAAATTAATACTCCACCTAGCATGCATTTAATAAATTAAAGTATTTAAGAAAATTGCATATTCATCGCCGGTGAATTTAAAAATACATTTTAAAACTAATACACATAAACACGCTTCATAATTATCCCTTTCATTGTAATTAAAGTTTGATTTTAAAATAACGTAAATTTCAACCTGTACAGAGTGAAATTTAATTGAAGCCTTTGTAATTAAAGTTAATTGAAATGAGCGAATGTAGTATTTTATTACACAGAATTTAGTTACACTGGAATTTATTTCATTCAGGTAGATATTTTTTCTTTGACCAGTGCGTGTTACCAGTGATGACATATGGCACTGAAACGTGGTCGCTCACAATGGGCCTTATTAGAAGGCTAGAAGTCACCCAAAGGGCAATGGAGAGGGCTATGCTTTGAGTTTCCCTGCGTGATCGAATCAGAAATGAAGAGATCCGCAGAAGAACCAAGGTAACTGACATAGCTTGAAGAATTGCCAACGGGCAGGGCACATTGCTCGCAATACAGATGGCCGATGGGGCCGAAAGGTTCTGGAGTGGAAACCGCATTATCGGGAGACTTAACATTGGAAGACCTCTCACAAGGTGGATCGACGACCTTGTGAAGGCCGCAGGAACCCGTTGGATGCGAGAAGCACAGAACCGGTCGAAGTGGAAGTGCTTGGGGGAGGCCTATGTCCAGCAGCGGACAGAGCTTTCGGCTGAAATGATGATGATGATGATGAGGTTTTTTTAATTAATTTTAATACCCCTTCATTTGTGAAAGCAGTTTTAATTGAATACCTACCTATTATTAGAATTGTTACTACTGCGCCGTATACTGTTTGCTTACTATTAATTTGCAGGTAACTTAGTATCTAACACAACTTGTAAATTGCTTCGATCAAGTTCAATCATTGACTAAGTGACGCCCTTTCATGTGATCATTTAATTTGCATGAAACTAGGAGCTGTAGGATAGGATACTACTACAGCATAGTTAGGTACTAGACTATATATTTTAGCTTGCCATTTATCTGCGTTACATTTGGTGACATTTCGACCATTTTGGTCAAACATCCACAACACACTTTTTAACCGACTTCTAAAAAACATCCGAACATAGTACTTCCTCCTTTTTGTGAAGTCGGTAAAAAAAGGAGGAGGTTCTCAATTGGGATGTTTGTATTTTTTTTTAATGTTTGTTCGCGCATAACTCCGTCGCTTGCCAACCGATTTGAATTTTTTTTTTTTGTTGGAAAGGGTATATTTTCCAAATGGTCCCATGAAAATTTTATCGAAATCGGATAAGCGGTTTTTGAAAAATCAACAAAAATCTAAAAATTTATCTACATTGTCAACATTAACGATCTTTTCGTTCACTCGGTTTTTTTAAATTATTTTTATGGAACCACAAATTTACGGTTTTTGGATTTTTTCCTTTACTTGTGCTAGGTACCTACATGCTCTTGCTTCTTGTCAAATTTCATGATTCTAGGTCAATGGGAAGCCACTTTGATTCCCTTGAGAGTGACGAAATATATTTTTTTTTGCGGCATAAACGGCCGAACTTTTTTTTACGTTAACTTTGAAGTTTGATTTTTTTACAGCTTCAAAGGACCGCAGACCTGAGTATATGGTTTTAATTTCACTCGATACCTCCACGCGTTCCTGAGGTAAAGGGTCTTGACAAACAGACGGACGGACGGACAACAAAGTGATCGGGTTCCGTTTTTCCTTTTGTGGTACGGAATCCTAAAAACACGTTGTATAATAGAAAGAGACGAGAGAGAAAGTTGCATGGAACAACACTTTTTCCTTACGTGATTACTCCTTTGTTCCAACAATTACATAGAAGAAATCTAGAAACTTCAATCGACCTTCAACTTTCAACACAGCGTAATCAATTCAGCGGGTCCATTTTGTCTCGCAAAATGGACCCGCTGAACGCTCGCTTGTAGTTACTCTCCGGCTACACAGCCAGCCTACCCTGTGGCCTGTGCCTATAATTTTCAAAGCAACCGTTGATTACTGCCGAGCTACGTTTGTATGGGCCCATAGTGAAACTGACCCAGTTTACACTGTGCAAACAACCTTGCTTTGGTCCTAAATTTTTTTTTTTAAGATATAAAAATGTTTTTGTTTGCTTTGGGGCGTAAACTAAAAATGAGTTCCTTTTTAAAAGTATTGTCGTGATACTCGTGGACCGTGGTACTAAAAAGCGAATTGTTTTTTTTTTGTGTTTGTCAATCGATATCGTTGTTCGTCATTCGATATCCGTGTTCGTCATTATTGGTATTAGGTACTTAAACTTGGTATTGTTATTGGAATGTAACTTTGCTCAAATTAAAGAAGTTATTTTTATTATTCAGCTAAAACGGTTTCCTCTACCCTTGAGACTTAAATACATCTCACCTATATTCTTGAAAAAAAAAAACGCAAAAGCGGTGAACCTAAATGACGGTATTTATCTGTATGGTAAATGCTAAACAACCGTCGATAGTGCTTCATACTGGGAAAAAACTCTTAGCAGAAAACCTAAACACGCGTTAAATTGAAGTATCGTAGACCTCACTTTCAGTAGCCAGGTTTATATGTTCACTGAACCAATTAGGAGCCGCCACCAATGATGAGACCACAATACGGACGAACATCATTAAACCTTGAGGTGTTCCACAAACAGCCAACATTGTTTCACTTTCACAAAAGAATTACGTCAAAAATATATTCTCGAAACGACAAGGTACAGTACAGACGTCAGCACATCAAGCTACAACAATCTGTCAAATTTCTTCAATAGGTTTTCAACTTTATCGCTAAAGTATAAGGTTCAAAGTTGATTGGAAAAATTTGACAGTTTAGGGTAGCTTGATGTCTGTACGTTTTATTCAAAAAGATTCTCGCTTCAAAACTAAAACATTGCAAAAAGTCCAAACATTTCTCAAAGCCTTTCAAAGCTGAAAAGCATTCCAAAAATTCCATTCCTAACGAAATGCTCCTGAATCGGGATTCCCACGAAAATCTGTTGCGAATCATTATGAGTTGTATTTACTACTGTGAATTCCGAAATTACAAAATTCCCTATAACCAGCAGGTATTTTATTATCTGCATTCGCGATTTGTTTCCCAAAATGTAAACAATATGAGTTTCTGGAAAAATAACTTTTACACTACTGCTGAACATGCGATTACGGGTTCGATTCCCGTATCGGGCAGTGTTATTGGGTTTTTCCATCTGGAATTTCCCAGTAGCAGCCCGGTTGGCAATAGGCTTCCGCTATTACATGGTACATGATAAATACCTCGGACACCGTCAGAGCCATCAAGAACAATCTGTTTGCGCAACTGTCATCCAAAACTGTAGCCATATCCCGTCTGTTGTAGTTTAAAAATACTAGTTAAATGCCCTTCTGATTGCCAACCCTGAATGTCATGTGTTTGCGATTGAATGGAGTAAAATTATGAGTATGTGTCTGGTGTTCTGTGAGAGAAAGTATGTATGTCCACTGTTCCGTGTTAGTTTTTTAAATGAAATTATATACATCATAATTACTGTCAACGTAATAATGGTGTATATGTTAATTAATGTAATTGGTGTCGTACCGTTTTAATCCCAACTAATATTATAAATGCGAAAGTAGGTTTGTTTGTTACGCTTTCACGTCAAAACGGCTGAACGGATTTAGTTGCCGTTCAAAACTGGCATAGGTGTACAATAAAATCGTATATACAATAAATTAAAAAAAACGCATTCAACCCAGACAGGCGCTTTACTTTGTGTAAATAATTTCGTCATCACTGCTCTAAAAAGGGTAAAGGAAAACATCGTGAGAAAGCCGGCATGTCTTATAACCAAATATTCGAAGAAAATTAAATGTGACAACTAGAAATCTGCACTGGGCCCGCGTGGTGCAGCCGACCCCTTCGATACAGAGAGGAGGCCTGTGTCTTAGCAGTGGGAATCTAAGAGGCTGCTTATGCACGCGTGTAAAAACTTGTTTTTTGCAATTCTTGAATGGCCATAAATGAACGTGCTTTATGGCATGCGATAAATTATTTTATTTCTATAAGTAGGTTTGTACAAACACTTTTACACGTCAATCATGTTTTTAATTAAAAAGGAGATGAGGTTGGCGTTTCCTATTTGACTACTACATGTGAAGACCATGTAGATTGGTGTCTGATAATATGAGTGATTGATATCTTTTGAGGAAAGAACCAGATTGAGTGGACCTGTCCAGTCAGTTCATGCATTTGTCAGTAATCATGCAGCTCAACTCAAAACTTATGTGATTGCTCTGAAACGTTCTAGAAACTTGCAACGTGTAAATGGGGCTAAATCACACACCATTTACCGCACACAAGTTTCGTTCAACGCGTAACCTCTATAAACATTACATTGTAACACAACGTTCCGCCAAATACTCGTTTTATGTGGTATGACCCCGTCTTTAGTTTGCAAACAAAGACTTTGTAACTAGTTACTTAATTATTTAACATTACAATGAGTTGTGCAATGAATTAACGAGTATACACTGAAATCCGTAAAGCTACAATGCAAATGGTTTTCATATTTATTACATTATTTACTTTGGTTTTAATTACTGATTCCATGATAATTTTTGTTCATGATTTTATTGTTGAAACCAGCTGCTGTCCGCGACTTCGTTCTCGTGACATTAACACCTTTTGATTTATTTATCTTTCAAGCCTTAGTTACTCCTTATAACATTAGCTATCTGCCAGTGAAATTCTTGTCAATATCGGTCCAGCCGTTTCAGAGATTAGCCGAAACAAGCAGACAGACAGACATACAAAAATTATAAAAATAGTTTTTTTATTATAACTGGCGTATACACTTTCATGTGCATTTAGTAAAAATGCTGTTATTTCGACATTACGAAAAGCCACTTCAATTTTATTTGTATAGATATCTCTCAAAGCGTGTCTTAGCTGACAGTCTTTGAATCTAGATTCATCTCGAATTGTGAGTTTGTATCAAGGCTTTTCATCTTACATGCAACTGGGAGCTGAAAGTTATAAGACGGGATACGTCACCAAGCCGCGCTACAATCCTATTGGCCTAATCTTGTTCAAACTGGCTTTACCAGCGCGTGCAGGACAAACTCTCATAGCCCGTTGATATGACTGGTAAACAAACTCTTTTCTTCCGTGTTCTGAGAGTACTTATAAGATAGAATATACCTTCTTTATTGTACACCAAAACTGTAACAAAGCTCTTTTGCAATATTTTTAGCTTTGAGGGTAGGTACAATGGCGGTCTTATGACTGATGGTGATATTGACCAACCCTATGAGCGTTTATAATGCCGTACGGCATTTCATACAAACTCTCAAGCCCTTGTTTTTCGAAATGAATGAACCGATTTTAATGAAACTTTATGCGCATAAGCAGGATACAAAGGTCTAAAAAGTTACTTAAGAACATTTTCGAAAAATAGTGTTACAGCCAAATTAGACCGATTTTAAATTTTCCATAGAAACAGAGATTTCCATTTATCCAGGTATAAGTAATATTTTCCCTAGCATACGCATAGCAGTGCAACCGCGGGTAACAGTTAGTAGTTCATAATATAGTAACTTCAGGCAGTAATCCTTTTAGCTTCACCGTAATGGAAAAGTAAACTGAGCGTAAATTTCATTTGCAGTGTTTTATGTACAGAGAATTATAATATTTCAAGCGTTGATTCAATCAAATAAACCATAATCTGAATGATTTTTAATCATATAAACTGATGATTATTTATTTATTTATTTTATAATTTATGGACACACAGTAAAATACATAGGGATATGACATAATTATAATTTGAGCACAAAGGCACTATTATGTTCATTGAATGTTTCAGTACTCGTTGCTCAGGCAAAATTTTTTTAAAAATTGTTGATAGTATTGTTTGCGTCGAAATGCTTTTTAGTTTTAGTCGATTATGTACTATTTATTTCCTAATTTATGTTATACTAGCGGCGCCCCGCGGTTTCACCCGCTTAAGTGTCGATCCCGTGGGAATATCGGGATAAAAACTATCCTTTGTCCTTCCCCGGGATGCAACCTATCTTTCCGCCAAATTTTATCGAATTCCGTTCTGTGGTTTAGTACTTATTGTTTAAGAACACTGTATAAATTAGGTGTAAGTTTCCCGAATAGAATTAAATAAATTAAAAAGGTTTTTGTGTTACAGAACGTAAATAAACTACAGTGTTAGCTGACAGTTAGCTATTTATGTAAGTGGTATTTGCGAAGCAAAGCTAAATTCCACATTATTTCTGCGAAACACGAAATCAATTAAGCACTGGTGAAACTCCTGAGGGTGACAGTTCGGGCCATTCGTCGTCACGTGATTTCTTGATCTAAATAGACTCAAAGTGAATAACAGGTAGTCAAAAGAAAAAAAGTATATTACGTCACTATGTCGTATCTGTCATTACGATGTATACGAGAGAACATTTTGGGATTTATGAAGTTACTTACAGTGCTCCGCGGTTTCACCCGCATAAGTTTCGATTCCGTGGGGATATCGGAATAAAAAGTATCCTATGTGTTAATCCTGGTTATTAACTATCTGTGTGCCAAACTACATCCAAATCCGTTCAGGAGTTTTTACGTGAACGAGTAACAAACATCCATCAATCTATCTATCCATCCTTACAAACTTTCACGTTTATAATATTAGTAGGAAGTTGGATTGTAGGATATTTTGTACTGAATTCTGATATACCTGAAGGCACAGTTGAAGGGACGTCTCATTTTGTTACGAAGTTACTGGAATCACCGACGGGTCGGATAAGAGTGACACTGGCTGGTGACTGTCACTCTAGCAGAGCGGCGCATCGATGGTTGCGTGGAGGCTGTCTTCTGATGACAGAAGAGGATGTCAGGGGAACCGCTGTCGGACCACGTCCACGACGAAGTGCCGGCACAATTCTGATGATATTGAAGCTACTGAACCACTAATACGATGACCACTCTTGGTATATAGGTTATCCTGCGCCATTATACCTATATATAACGGTTGCAAGTTTTAAAACGGCAAAATGAAAATAAAAAACCCACTAGCTGGATTCTGATAACCCTGTAACTGCTACAAACATCAAAACAGCAACAAAGAGGAAATAAAAATAGAAACGAAAACGTGCTGCGAATATTTGTATAACGGATAGTAATTACAAACATCACACACCGCAGATTCGAAACAAATAACTCGACATGCCATCAAAATATTTCGTTTCTGTGTTGGTATCGAATTTCAATACGACCTCGACGGAAACCAAACGTTCATCCATGATAAAACTGTATCACCACATAGTGTGTAGGACAGGGATGGCGAATCTCTATCCATCTTCGTGCCATTTTTTCCAAATAAATTAACTGTGGCCATGCCGTGCCAACAAACAATCTTGTCTACTGGAAAAAAAACTATATAGTTTCACAATAATACTCTTTATTATCATATACAGTAATGTTAAGATAATCAGCAGTTTTATATATTTACTAGCTAATGCGATGCCTTTTTTGTTAGGAACCTTCTCCGGCGCACACACAAAAAGTTACCAAAGTTTCACCACAATCGGTAGAGACATTCTCGAATTTTTGCGGGACTAACGAACAGCAATTGATTTTTATACATATAAGATTTAAATTAAAAACACAATTTAATACGACTTCTCCTGTAGCAAACTAGATGACTTAGGTACCTAAATTCCTGAAATGATGCCGTGTCCAAGTTATTTTGATACGTGCCACCAATGGCACGCGTGCCATTGGTTCGCCATCCCTGGTGTAGGAGAATATCGTGGAAAGACATGTCCTACTATCAAAAATTCGTAGACATGTTACATGCACCAACCCACACTGGACCCGTGTGGCGGATTACGGCCCATTCCCTCGCACAGAGAGGATCCAGCAGTGGAAGTATTAAATAAGGTGTTTATGCTAAATGCTAAGCTCGCCCCCTATTACATGGGACCTAAACATAACTGGCAAAATGTACGTGTATGTTGGTGTACTATAAGTATACCTCTTCCTCACCCTTCAAAGAATAAAATGAAGATGATGATGATGATGTGGATATTATGTTAAATATAAAAGCTCTATCAAACCGTTTCTACTTACTTTCATAAACACAAACATAAGTTTAAAAACCAAAACCTGACTACTGATAAGGATGAAACAAGAAAGTACCTTCGTGTGGTCGTATGCTACCACGGCTTATAAGTATTTTAGTACAGCGGCATACTTCCTTGTTTCATCCTTTTCAGCAGTTGGGTTTTAGTTTTTATAAGTACCTTACTTTTTATTTAATTATTTTGGGGCTTATTTCAGTAATATTTATATTTTTGAAATGTGTCAATTAAGCCCTTTCATTTGATTCCTCATCTAGGCACCATCCTGTAAATATTTATTTTTAAATTTATTTCCTCTAGAGAGCGCCATATTGAATTTGGTGTGACGTCACATAGCCTATAACCAGCGGACGGTCAAGACGCTTCTACGATACCTCATTTGCCAAATTATTAATTAAGTACTTTTGAAGATATACATATACATACTAAATCAAAATCATAACCCTCCTTTTTGCTTCGCCGTAGTCGGGTAAAAAGAACATCCAAAAAGGCTCTATAATTACCCAAGAAACAACTTCGAAGTTCAAACATTAGACCGCAACGACCAGTATTGCTACTTCCAATATTGAGAGCAAACATCAGCCCGACTTGTTGCTACTGATTCGATCCCGGAGCGCTCAGTCTTACTTGTTGATATCGCGGAGTTATTTAATACAGCCCATTGCAGTGGAGTGTTATGAACTGGGATCGTAGACCTTGGGTTTTATGGCTGAGGATAAAGTTACGGGTGCTTTGTTCGTAGAATTATGTTCGAACACAATCGAATTTGATGTATAGCCTTATAAAATACTTGCTTATAGATTACTCCTTACATAAAGTTAAACTCGAAAAATAAACTGCGCATATTTGATTAAGTCTTTCTATAACATAGCGAAACTTTAACCGAACATCGTTTATCACTACGACAAATCTCGCGTAGCGGTTACAACACCGCGTAATCGCTACGCGCACGGATGCTACGTCGCTACGTCGTAGCATCTGTGAAAGCGTCTTGGCAAGATGACAATCTCCGAAAGCGGAGGAATAAAAATGTCGATTCAATATGGAACTGACATTTACAAACGGATCACGTGACATTTCGAAATGTCAACCTTGAACATTTTATTGAAGTTTCCTTGTTCTGTGTTCTTAACCATGTTTTCTCAGATGACAATATTTTATTCATTTAATTGGTTAAACCTGAGCTTCGGCATACAATGTTATGATAAATAAAAAAAAAATTGTAGAAGTTTTTAAGGTGACTTACCTAGTTCTCAATTAATTTTCACATGTTTTATTGTTTACTTTTGTGTTTTACGTGTACGTAAAATGAAATAGGTGTCAAATAGTCAAATAGCAAGGACGTCTAAAAATTTCAGAAATATAGCTTGTAGCAATTTAAACATTATGACTGTTATAAAGGTTTTTTTTAACGAAGTCTAATGATTACTTATTTAAATTGAAACTAACTTATAATGTATAACTTAATAAGCAAATAAACATAGTTTTTTTTTTATAAAAAATAAAAGCTTGTAAAAATTCTTTAGCAACAGTATCATTTCATCTATGTAATCATGTAGAATGCGGTAACCTTTAAATAAATGTGGGTCCCAGATAAACGGACCGACGACCATAAAAAAGTACAGCCCATTGCAGTGGAGTGTTATGAACTGGGATCGTAGACCTTGGGTTTTATGGCTGAGGATAAAGTTACGGGTGCTTTGTTCGTAGAATTATGTTCGAACACAATCGAATTTGATGTATAGCCTTATAAAATACTTGCTTATAGATTACTCCTTACATAAAGTTAAACTCGAAAAATAAACTGCGCATATTTGATTAAGTCTTTCTATAACATAGCGAAACTTTAACCGAACATCGTTTATCACTACGACAAATCTCGCGTAGCGGTTACAACACCGCGTAATCGCTACGCGCACGGATGCTACGTCGCTACGTCGTAGCATCTGTGAAAGCGTCTTGGCAAGATGACAATCTCCGAAAGCGGAGGAATAAAAATGTCGATTCAATATGGAACTGACATTTACAAACGGATCACGTGACATTTCGAAATGTCAACCTTGAACATTTTATTGAAGTTTCCTTGTTCTGTGTTCTTAACCATGTTTTCTCAGATGACAATATTTTATTCATTTAATTGGTTAAACCTGAGCTTCGGCATACAATGTTATGATAAATAAAAAAAAAATTGTAGAAGTTTTTAAGGTGACTTACCTAGTTCTCAATTAATTTTCACATGTTTTATTGTTTACTTTTGTGTTTTACGTGTACGTAAAATGAAATAGGTGTCAAATAGTCAAATAGCAAGGACGTCTAAAAATTTCAGAAATATAGCTTGTAGCAATTTAAACATTATGACTGTTATAAAGGTTTTTTTTAACGAAGTCTAATGATTACTTATTTAAATTGAAACTAACTTATAATGTATAACTTAATAAGCAAATAAACATAGTTTTTTTTTTATAAAAAATAAAAGCTTGTAAAAATTCTTTAGCAACAGTATCATTTCATCTATGTAATCATGTAGAATGCGGTAACCTTTAAATAAATGTGGGTCCCAGATAAACGGACCGACGACCATAAAAAAGTAACTGGGAAAGCGGAGGACAGGGTGTTGTGGTGCAGCCTGGGAGAGGCCTATGTCCAGCAGTGGACTGCGATAGGCTGACATGATTGATTGATTGAATTGTGTGCCACCAAATAACTCCAGTTTCGACGCAACAACACGATGACGAAAAGTTCAATAAAGCTGGTAATAGAGCATAGAACTACAATGCATATATGCTGTAGTTATTTACGCTATATTTTTAACCGTCGTCCATTCATTTTAGTGCACTTTTAGAACAAAAAGCGGTCCTTAGTTTACGTCAGTTTTGTGGAATTTAATATCTGTCACAGTTGTACACGAACTTATTATATCAGATGAATAGTTACACACCGATTTCTCTCTTTCATTTGTCAGTAATTTTACTTTCGAAAGAAGAAGACACAGCGTTGTGTAACTATATTCAACATTTATTAGTAAGGGGGATTGATAATAATATGTGTAAAATTGTGACAGATTTTGATATTAAATTCTGAGCGTGATAGCTACGAACACTATTAAACAACCATTATGAATTTAGAAAAGTCAGGTGCGGAGTACTCGCAACCGGCGCGGCGGCGTGCGTGTATATAAATTATTTTATTTCTGTAAGTTTGTAAGACCAAAGAAACGATGAATGTACTGTGTGAATGATGATATGTTTAGAAAAGGGGTGATAACCGAGATGAACCATATATTTTTATTCAATACTTGTCTACTATAGAAATATTGAATAAAAAGACATGTTGCGCCAACACCACCCAACACCACAATAGATTACGTTTTAAAACTAGATAAGTTCGGTGTTTCCTATCCGACTTCCCGGAGAAGAAAGACCGAAACAAACGTGTAACACTCTAATTTGTATGTTAATTCCTGATTCGACCTACCAACTTAGTATCTATAGCAACAGTGCGAAAGTAATAAAAATCAGTTTTCGCAGTTAACGAGCGTGTTATGGCTCTTAACATAGCACTTAATCCGGCTTTTGGGCTTTCAACAGGCGTCCCCCTCACGAGGCAGCGATTTCATTAACATATCTTGACACGTTACTTGCGTGCCCGACGCCCGAATTTGATGGTTGTGTATCATGCTACCTTTTTCTTGCTATTCTACTGTTATTCAATTGTTTTTTAAGGTTCCGAACAAATGAAAATCGGAACCTTTACAATCTCAATTTCTAGCCCGTCTACCACAACTTGGCTTTTTATATTGTTTTGTTTTTAGTTTGTTTCTCTTTATTTACTTAATTTAATTTAAAATGAAGATAAAAATATACACGGAACATGGTTCAAGCAAGTACAGATGGTCTCAGCTATAAAAAGAGAAACTATGAAACGATTTGTTTTTAATTAAATTCGACACCCCAATTGCCTAATACACTTTTCATCACAACCCCAATAATTTGAAGAAAATTCCTAATCCATTGCTTCACGTTTGAAAAATTCGTCGGCTCAACAACGTTAATTACGCAATGAATACTGTGGAAATGAAAAAAAAAAACAGCCAAAATGAGTTATGAATGGCATTGTCATTTGAAGCGTGTCACGAAATTACGCCATAGGTTTTTTTCGCCGTTCGTAGGTATGTCAGCGTTTACTTATGTATTTAGAAAGTAGAAGTACCTACTTGACATTATGAAAGTCACATTATTTCATTCTAGGTTAATAGATTTTGAACTTGCTACGTGATAGCTTAGTAAATGCGTCATAACGAAATTTTTAATAAAGTCTCAATAATAAAATAAAAATGTTTTACTTTTTATTAAGATTTTAACGGAAAAACAAACCATCGTTAAGTGAGGCGCGACTGCTCACAGGACCATGTTCTAATTAATATTAAATCGCTTTTTTGACACCTGCCTTATTTTATTTTGATGGATTGATCGTGAATTTTGTTCACGGTCCCACGGACATCAAATTACATTGTGGCGCAGTGACAATATTTTCAAGTGATATTAAAAGTGTGTCTAAATGATTTACACATATAACTTTTTGACGTATTTTATTATAAACATGTTTCATCACACCTATTTACCCCGCAGCATTGGGGAAAGGTGTTAATAGGTACATCTACATTTCATCCATGCAATAGATGGCAGGCACTTAGCAATCCGATCCAGCTGGGCACAAAACCAGACTTCGTATTCTGTCTCTTTGATTGGTCTTGTGGCAGAGCAGTAGTGGCCCAGTGGTCACGACTTCGACCTACGAGTTGTAGTTCGTAGGTTCGAACCCAGTCAGGCGCTTTACTTTGTGTAAATTATATCATCACCACTGCTCTCAGGTGAAGGAAAACATCGTGAGAAAACCAGCATGTCCTAGAACCACAAATTCGAAGGCATGTGACATCTACCAACCCGCTCTGGGCCCGCGTGGTGGATTACGGCCCACTCCCTCTCACAGAGAGGAGGCCTGTTTTCCTTGCAGGGGGAACATTATAGGCTGAGTATGTTGTATGTATGTAGGTCTTGTGATCGCAAGCGCTACCTGTTGAGCATAAGGTGCGCCATAGTGTTATTGGGTTTTCCATCTAGTATTTCTCAGTAGCAGCCCGGAGTCCGGATTTGTGCCCGGTTGATGGCAATAGGCTCGCCGTCTGTTACAAATGTGGGTGTACTAAAGGTACACAATTACCCTAATACGCCGAAACCCGCTTACCAATCAACGTAGGTGGACCTTTGGGGTCGGCGGCGCACAGAGTGGGGACTCTGTCCGCCCACCAAGTGAAGGTAAAATTACAGTAAAATAAAAATAATGAGTACAAATTCATTGTCCTCACTTTATCGATTATCCACCACAGCTTTACATCCGGCATTAAGTCGACTACAGCCCGCAGCTATCAAATTACGGTTGAACGGATATTTTATACTGAAAAAGCAATCACCACGAAAATAAAGGTTTCAGAAGAAGAGGCTATTTACATAATTAAATCAGAAGACAATCAGATACTCGTTAACATTTTTATCATAAAGAAGGTGGCGATTCGAGTAAATTGTGTAAAAATGGAAATGGATAAAGTTGTTAAAATGGTGAAACCACTCGATTTTTTACTTACAAAAGTATCTGCAGTTTGTGGCCTTTTTGAAAAAAAAACCTTATTTAACTTTGACTTTATTATTTGTAAATACAAACGGAACATAACATCACGCCTGTATCACCAGAAGGGTCAGGAAGAGGTGTAACTATACCAACATTTCGGTATGTTAATTGTAATAGGGGGCGAACTAAGTCATCATCTGCTAGCCTTTTCCCAACTATGTTGGGGTCGGCTTCCAGTCTAACCGGATGCAGCTGAATACCACTATTTTACATGGACCGATTGCCTGTCTGACATCCAGAACCCAGTTACTAGGTAATACGGTACCCCTTGGCAAGACTGGTCTGGACTTTCGGGGGGCGAACTAAGTATAACTATTTATTTTAAACATTGTTAAAAACCTTAGTTCCTCCTAAATTATTATTATGATTGACAAACTTTTGCTTAATTACTCAAACTTTTGCTTAATTACTTCTGCGTCATTTATTACTAGCTCACAAATAAATCATTTGTTTTTTGCTGTTCCATCAAATTCCCTATGGGGGGAGGCGCTAAGGTAGTCCGCGAAATTCATATTTTCTTACGTTTTTTGCAATTTGCTGGTCAGTATTAAGTTTTTTTTTCAGCAAATTGCAAAAAAACGTAAAAAAAATTGAATTTCGCGGGCTACTCTGGCGCTCTCGCTTGTAGGCATTTTAAACGAGAGCTGGGGCATGGTTGTCATAATGAGGCAGTAGTAATTGGACTGCCTCGTTGATCTGCTATGAGTTGGTTCAATTCCCGAGTCGGGCAAAATTTTATAGGTGTTTTCCATCTGAAATTTCGTATTAGCAGCCCTGAGTCTGGATTTGTGCCCGGTTCTCAATAGGCTCTACCCCTATTACATGGGACTTTAACATTTCTGGCTAAATGTGGGTGCACTATAGGTACACATCTGCCTAACCTTTCGGGGAATTCAAGCGTGATATTATGTTTTGTGTAGTATTTAAGTATGTAGATTGATAACAATAAAATTGAGAAAATTCATCTTTGGTTAATTCAGGGTAATTGCTTATGAAATTGACTACCAACCCATATTGTCCGCACATTCAAATCACAACCATTATTCCTTGACAATTGTATGAAATGGCTATAATACAGAAAATTAACGAAGTGTGATAATTTTATAATCAAATAATATCCTTTAGCTTCGTTAGGTCCTTAGAGCTAGACTGCGTGCTACGTGACATGCTCTCGCGAACCAACGCATGCATCTGGATAGTCCTCACACGAACAGATCAAGATAGGAAACACCGACCTCATATAGTTTAAAAATATTATTATTTCTTTTACGAGTACTTCGATATTCCCAATATTTTTATTCGATATTTAATTTTCAGGGAGGTATAAAATATAATTTACCATTGTTTTACTACTCGGCTTTGTTGCTCAAAAACGACAGCTAAGTCCAATATGCTGATCCCATCAAGCGAAGCTCCTAGCTGTGTGGCTTCGACCTAAGTGTGCCTTCAGGATACATCAAATTTTCAGCGTTCGAAAAGTTGCTCGTGGAAATAAAATCAAATCGGATATTCCGAAATCACATTCGGAAATTGCACGGGAATACGATCTGTGTCACATTCATTAAGGAATATTCTACGTTTGACATTTTTCAGGGACAGGAATATATCATTTTATAGATATGGACGTTAATTTTGATAAAACTGGTAGGAGAAAAGCAGGTTTAATTTAACTTTTGTAATTCCATACACATATTATATAGATTATACATTTATACGGTTCCTTTCACGATCATATTTTGGGTATAAATTCTCGGAATCGATCGGGGCACTTATTATGAACTAATTAGAGAAAGCCAAAATATAGCATAATTAGCCTATAATCTTCCCACTGCTGGGACACAGGCCTCCTCTCTTCGAGAGGGAGTGGGCCCAGTGCGGGTTGGTAGATGTCATATGTCTTCGAATTTTTGGTTCTAGGACATGCCGGTTTCCTCACGATGTTTTCCATCGCCGTTTTGAGAACAGCGGTGATGAAATTATTTACACAAAGTAAAGTGCCTGCCTGGACTTTAACCCACGACCTACATCTCGCAAGTCGGGACCGTTACCTCTGGGCCACCAGTGCTGAAGCCATAATATGCACGTGAGTAAAACCTACCTAACCTAGCTGTAATACATTTCATGAAAATATTGGTGGATATCATGCTTATAGAGGTATGAGGAACAGGTTTATTTATTTATTCAGGTTTATTATTTTAGGTTGTGAAGTTCACTCATCCTCCATAGAAAAGGGAGGATCCTCCGACCAGACGTGTGCTGTGCCTGGCGGGCGATGATTTTTGTCGGGCCGTTGCATATGTTACCGGCCAAACCCGATTTTAGGATGAACTAGTTTCGCCTAAGCCAAACCAGTTCGAAAGGCGATGTAGGATGCAAGAGCGAGCAAAGGGCAGCCCGAGGTTAGGTTTGGTGGTTACTCTAAACCCTTTACACAGAAATAGGAGCCCCGCCAAGCGGGGCTCCGTCGACATAAGATGTAAGAGCGAGGCAAAACTGGTTTGGCCCAGGCGAAACTAGTTCATCCTAAAATCAGGTTTGGCCGGTAACATAGTTATTGTATTGTCAACTTATTTTAATATATTTTTTTGGAATATCGTTTTCCTGTTTTTCTTTCATTGAGGCTGTAAGACACCATAACAACAGATTTAAATAAATATAATACCAGCCAATTACTGTCTCAGCTCAGGGCAAAGCCGCTTCGGCACGAGCATTGATTGAGTATTGTGCAAGCGTTGCTAAAGAGGGGTGGACGATTTCAGTCCTAGATGAAATTAGCTTCTACCTGCAACTTTGTCCGCGCGAAATTTCAGCACACGAGCCACCGCGTTGCATCTCATACGCTCGCCCGTGCTATTACTTACTTCATTTTCGCCTTGCGTTCTTTCTGTCTTTTTTTCGTTTTGCTCGACTCTTAGAGGTCGTAGCGTGATGTTAAATAACCTATAACCTTTCTCAATAATTGGGAAATATGTTTCAATTTTTTTTTTCAAATCCGACTGGTAGCTCCAGAGATTAGTGCGATCAAAGAAACAAACAAACTCTTCAGTTTTATTTAGGTACGAGTATCTATTTAATATAGATTTATATGTCCACCTTTCCTCACGATGTTTTCATTCACCGATGACAGTTATGTCCAAGGTAAACTCAACAGATTTTTACTATAAATAAAATAAATTAAATGTTCATTCATACACGTGACACTGTAACTCAGTATTTCTTTCATCACATTAACTTTAAACCCTTTACACAGAAATAGGAGCCCCGCGAAGCGGGGCTACGTCGACATAGGAGGCAAGAGCGAGCAAAGGGTACCCCGAGGTTCGGTTTAGAATGTGAAGGTCAGTACCTAGTAGTTCTTTTGTTTTTCATATGTTATCGAAAATGATGAAACAATCTCGTTCCCCAGTCGATGAATTATTCATTTCGTTGAATGCTTTTCTTTCATAATGAAAATACAAACAGTGTGTACACGTTCCATTTTATTTATTTGTTGGTTTCACATTCATTTTTGTGATGAAAGAATAATAAAACATGCGTTATTCTGGTTCGGGCACGTTACTAAGTCTTATGTGGCAAAATAATAGTGCTTATGATTTTACTAGAAAATGATACTTATGATAATGGAGACACTTTCTGTCATAAGTTATATCAATACCTACCTCGACACCAAGTAAGCAGCAGCAGTAAGTATGCTAGAAGAGATTTCTTTAGAAATAGGTAAGCCTTTGTGTGTATTTGTCTGTTCCTTTCTTCTGGACTGTTTATTTGTGTGTGCATTAAACGTTAAATAAATAAATAAGATTAAAAGTGTTCGATGAATAACTTAAATTTTAATAAAAATACTTATAAAACGCTTTTATAACTAGAATCATGTCATTGTTAGTCGAGACAGATAGCAAACTTTGGGGTCACGTATACCAAAAATGTTGCCAAAAAATTATTAAACGCAAGGACGGTCGTAAATAATTTGCTCACGGCATTCCTGAACTCGACTTTTGTCTTAGAAGTATACGCAGAATTATACCGACGTCACACAGAGAATGTTTAAAGAAGGTGTAGGAAGACCACCAGTATGTACCCGGCCTAATATAGCCTCATAAAAAGATTAGGATCATAATTATTAAGGCATGTACTCGCTCTATGTAAGAATTATGTGGCTTTGTTTAGCCACTTTTGGGTATAAAAATGATTAAAATAAAGGTTTAATGTAAATGTTGTCGTAAGTTATGGTAGTAATTACGACATTATAATGAAACCTACTCAAAATATCAGGTTTCTTACTAACGTGAGAGACGCAAATTAAGTAAGACAGAGGAGGACTTGTGTTTCACTACACAATGAAGCTTGTCGGAGTTTATACAAAGTGACGTTGAACAGTTATAGCAAGAATGAGACAAGCTCTGCATTAAAAAGTTAAAGACAAAAAAGACATAAAACAGAGGAGAAAGTTCAGCAAAATCATAAATTAATCATAATAATTTCGGTCGACGTCCAACCCAGCCAGACGACAACGACACGAAACGAGACTAGACGTGAGATGTCCACTGCTGAACATAATCTTACGCCAAGGATTGCATTGAAGTAGTCAAAATCGATATTTTGACTACTTTTTATTTTTTATAACAAAGTAACAACTTACAGCTACAATAATAAGACATGCAAACAAGAAATACACAAAACTTATAATACATGCAATATTGCAGCCCACAACGCCGTTCACAGATGAGCTAAAGGATACACAACAGTGCAAATAATCTACCGATTATTTGCAACTAGGTATATCATAACCGTACCGGCACTCGTGCGGTTTGGTTGTGTTTTTTGTCGCGGATCGGATCGCTATCCCCACTGCGCGCGAATTGTTGTTTACGCAATACCGCGCGCTATACGTGTGCGCCGGACCTCCCGGCTGCTCGGGCCTACCGTGTGCCTTACGTGGTCGTGCTATGACTGATAACGTAAGCGCCTCACCGCGCTGTGTTACGCCCGTATTCAATAATGATATACAGAGTTTGTTGAATGATTCATCGGACATGGATGCTATAGATGATGAGGGTAAAAATAAAGAGGAGCTGTTACGAGCGAAAAAGCGGGAAAGAGAGGACAGTACTGAAGACGAAGAGGGTTGGACAGAAGTTAAGGGGAATACAAAAAAGTTGTGTCACGGTAGCAAAAACTCTGTAAAAGAAGAAAAGTATGAGGTTTATGCGTCCTTCAAGGAACGTCTCCCGAAACAGTTTGCAATGGCACGTATTTTAAAAGAAAATAATATTACAAAAATTTGCCAGGTTAAATACTTAAGTCCTTTTAAAATACGTTTTCAATTTGAATGTGAATCGGCTGCGCAGAAACTTATAATGTGCGAGAAACTTTTAGAGAAAGGATGGAGGTTCCAGAAGGCCTTACAGCTGTCTGTCTGCTATGGCTTAATCAAGGATGTAGATCTGGATCTCACTGATGAGGAGATCCGCGAAAATATTTCATGTCCGGCCCCCGCCAAGCTTATATCATTCAAGAGGTTAGATCGTCGCAACAGGGATGAAGGAGGTTGGTGCCCTAGCGAAACCCTTCGACTTTGTTTTGACGGGGATCATCTACCAGCATCAGTTCGGGTATGTGATATAAACATAAAGGTTTTGCCTTACATACACCAGGTATCCCAATGTTCCCAATGTTGGAAGTTAGGCCATATGCGGAAAATGTGCCCATCGAAAAACGTGGTATGTCCGAAATGTGGTAAGCATCATGAAAATTGCGACACTTTATTGTTCACCTGTGTCAACTGCAATGGTAACCACATATCTCTTAGTAAGACTTGTCCAGTGTATAAGAAGGAGAGAAGGATAAGGGAAATTATGGCTGAGTTTGGTTGCACATACAGGAAAGCCCTAGAATGCTATGTTCCTCCCGAAAATTCCGGTTCCCCCGAAATTGTCGTTCCCCCTCAAGCTCCGGTAGCCCCAGAAAATCGTGTCTCTTCTACACCTCTTGCAGGCGAACCTTCACAAGTCAGGAAAACGAATTCGGGAACCCCCTTTCATCATACTTTTGCCGAAATTGTCCAGACTAAGGCCACTGTTCACAAAGTCCAATCTCCCACCATGGTCAGGGATGACCCTCCAAAACCCAAGGTACAGTCTCCGAAAAATAAAAACAAGCCACCAAAAGAAGACTGGATGTTTTGGAATTCAGATACAGATGATAAAGACTTTCATCAATCACCTGATGATGCAGAGGTTAACGATGAACGTCCATCTTTCAATGAGCTGTGGTCCAGAATAAAGGAAGTTATTTTCCTCAAAAAGACTAGCTTAATTTTTAAGTTAAGGTGTGTCTACCAATTGTGCCTAGAATGGTTAACCTTAGTGTCAGTGAGTGTTGTTTCCGAGTGGCCGTGGTTAAAAGCATTGTTTAAGTTTTTTATTCCTTGTGATGGCTAACAAATCAATTAAATTAAATATCTTACAGTGGAATGCCCAAAGCATCAGACCTAAGTTAGCATCGTTTCAGGAAATTTTATGCCAGGATAAAGTACATATTGCTGCCCTTAGTGAGACGTGGCTCGAACCAGAAAGTAATTTTAAAGTTAATGGATATGATGTTTATCGCGCGGACCGGGATGACTCATACGGCGGTGTAGCTATTATAGTACACAAATCTGTTAAAGCGCAGCAGAGGCGCGTTCACGTGAATAATAACGGTATCGAGGTAGTGTGCGTACAACTATTTAATTGTGATCCGTTCGAAAATATTGTTGCTGTCTATTGTCCAACTAGAATCATGACCACTCAGCAGGATTGGTATAATCTGTTATCATTGTGGCCATCCAAAACTTTGATTCTGGGTGACTTTAATGCCCATCACGTCAGCTGGTCTTATAAAACTGACCACAGAGGCAGTCTTATTCACGACTCGATTATAGACAGCAATTTTTTTTCTTTGAACAATGGTACACATACGCGAGTTCGTTTAGTTGACAACCACTTGCAACAGACTTCCCCAGATATATCACTGGTTTCTACAGATATTGCGCTTAACATTGAATGGACCGTTATAAATGAAAATCTTGGCAGTGACCATTTAATGATTAAAATCTCAACGTTATGTAGGTCACGCCTACCTTCAGTTGTTAAAAGGAATTTTGGTAAAGCAGATTGGACCTCCTATAAAAGGTATCTGGAACAAAAATTTCGCCATTTATGTTTACCAAATGACCTTCAAAAATCGTATGATGTATTTTTAGATATTTTGAATGACGCTGCTAACAAATTTATCCCGATGTTTAAATTTAATCAAAACCCTTCTTCAGATTTTACTCCAAAGCCGTACTGGACTTCAGAACTGTCACACGCTGTGGCTCATCGTAGGCTAGCATTATCCAAATTTAGGCGTAACCCGACTCCCGAAAACCTTGATACTCTCAACAATAGGATAAATGCATCGCAGAAGTTAATTCGGCAGGCTAGGGGAGAAAACTGGCAAAATATTTGTTCTACAGTTGATCACACTACATCGTCTAGTGAAATGTGGCGCAAATTGAGATGGCTAAAAGGTTTCCGTTCGCCCAGACATTTTGTGGATGCCCAAAGTGCCACAAATCTTTTAAATTCTTTAACACCAGATTATGTTTCCCCACCGACCCCTACGGTTCATCATAGTAACCCTATATTAGAGTGCGAGATCTCTATTCAGGAGCTAGATAAATGTATCAAATCTAAGGATACATCTCCTGGATGCGATGATATATCCTATTCTATGATTAAGAATTTACCTGATGTAGGTAAATCTGTCTTACTATCGTTATATAATAAGTTCTTTGAGCTCAGTTTTGTTCCCTCTCAGTGGCGCGACATTTGTATCGTACCTATTCCAAAACCTGGTCGTGACCCTGGTAACGTTTCTTCACTCCGACCTATATCCTTATTGTCATGCATATGCAAGATTTTCCACTACATATTATTTCGAAGATTGGAATGGTTTCTGGAAAAAAATTGCTCATTTTCTGCGAACACAGTAGGCTTCCGAAGAGGTAGGTCGTGCTTAGATGGCTTAAGTTGCTTAATCTCCGCAATTCAAACTTCTTTTTCCGAGGGTTATTCCACTATGGGTTGTTTTTTAGATATTAATAATGCGTATAATAATGTAAATAATACTGTTTTAATAAATGTTTTAGATAGCTTTAAGGTAGGGTCACGCATCTGCCGATATTTATGGAATTTTCTTCATAGAAGAGTACTCAAAATAAGATCTGGTAATGACTTTATTAGTAGATATTCTGGTAGTGGTTTGGCTCAGGGTGATCCGTTATCCCCACTATTATTTAATATAATAACGTCGGATATTTGTAAACGTTTACAGAACAATATTTGCATATCCCAGTATGCGGATGATTTTGCTATTTATGTGCAGTGTTCTTCTGTTAGTGAGGGCGAACGCAAGATCCAGTCTGCTCTTGATCTAATCAACAGCATGTTAAATCATTTAGGTTTAGAAATTTCTCCCGCTAAAAGTAAAATTTGTTTGTTTAGTAGAGGTTTTCGTAGACCAGTTATAGATGTCCGTTTAAACGGTACTTTGTTAGAGTTAGTAGACCATGTTAAATATTTAGGTTTATGGCTAGATAGGGGTCTCCGATGGAATAAACATATAAATGAGGTTCGTGAACGAGTTCTTAAACTGATTAATATTTTTAAGGTTTTAGTGGGACCCGGGTGGGGTGTTCATCCCAACCACTTAAGACGGTTATATATCTCTCTGATTCGTAGTCGCATCGACTTTGGTAGTTTTTTACTTGACAATAGCGCCGACACTCATTTAGTCAAACTGGACAGATTACAAAACATTTGCCTGCGGTTAATAGGTGGGTTCATCAAAAGCACTCCTATTCACGTGATGGAATCTGAATTGATGTTGCCTCCTCTTTTTATTCGCCGCCGATATTTAGCTGGTAAATTTTACTTAAAATCTAAGTGTTACGATTTTCCTTTAATAGGCATATTAGATAAGCTTCATGGTCTTTGTGATAATAATCCTTATTGGAGAAATAAGAAAAAACCACTGTTAGTTATGTCTCATGATGTCCTAAAGCAAGAACATATGTACTGTAGTAGTAAAATTGGCATGTTCTCCATGGATACTTGGGTCAGCAATATGGACTTATCATGTATTGTAAAGCCTAGTCTAGATTCGGTTGATAAACCTAAGCATTGTTATCATGTACATAACTTGAGATCAATATGTTGTAATTCTCTAAATTCACAATATTCTGGCTTTTACTGTATGTATACGGACGGTTCTAAACATGAGAACTATTGTGGTGCAGCCTTTTTTGATTCGCAAGTTGGTACCTTTTTCAAATTCCGTATTTCATCAAAAATATCAATAATGCACTTGGAGTTAATCGCTATCGCTGAAGCTTTGGCTTACATCAAATCTTTGAACGATGATCGGTTTGTTGTTTTCACCGACTCGAAAAGTGCCCTTCTCCATCTGTTGAGATGCACGAGTACTTCACCTTTCAGGGGCATTCCATTGGCATATAGTATCTTAGGGGCCATCACTGAACTTGTTGCCAAACATAAAACTATTGTATTGCAATGGATTCCTTCTCACGTTGGACTCGATGGTAATGAGATGGTTGATCGTCTGGCAAATGAAGCCGCGTCTGATGGAGAATTTTATGCTTGTCCTCCATGGCATACTGAACTTTTACCCCTAGTTAGAGATAGATGTATTCAATCCTGGTCAGAATATTTTGATAAAAGATCTCTGACGAAGGGCATTTGGTACAGGACGATTCAACCATCGCTTCCACGTATGCTTTGGTTCAGCGAGGGCAGGATGAATAGGCAAGAAGTCGTGATAGCTTTGAGACTCCGATCCGGCCATGTTCCTCTCAATAGTTTTGGTTTTATGATGCGCAGAGTTGATTCACCCAATTGCGCTGTCTGTGGAGTCATAGAAGATGTGCATCACATATTGACGGAATGTAGTCGTATTGGAGTCCAAAGACGTCAAGCTTTTGACAATAAATTTAATGTAGGCTATTATAATAGCGTCCTGGCCTCACCATTGTCAGATGAGGCCAGAACACTATATCATATTATTATTATGGGTATAAGGTTGCGGGTAGGTTAGTTTGTTATATTTATTGTATTCAATAATCGGGGTGACATATTCTTTATAGAAAAAACCCTGTAAATAAATAAAGATTAAAAAAAAAAAATTAAAAAAAAAAAACTAGGTATATGATTTTTTTGTTTGTTGGTCATATCATCGTATGTCATAATTATCATATCACCCAATGTCAAAAAAAAAAAAAAAATGTCTGCTGCTTCAAGCTTCCTGTCTTTATGGGTACATACTGGAATCGTGTACCTTTTTGTGTAGTAGATAAGGTCTGTAATTGTATTTCTATCTTGAAAACTGCGCGTCGCGTCGCGTCTCGGTGTGAACTGACCCTTAAAATACATTAAAGCTGAGCCATATTTCACCATTCGGCATGCAACATTTATATTAGTATCATTAACTTAAGTTTATCCAAAATATTCATTATCTTATCCTAAAATACCCGAAGCCTACGTCTTCCGAGGTTGTAGGCAAACTGACCCAAGGTACATACAGTCTTGTGGTTTAATATGTAGGTACTCGTACGTACAGTACGCAGTCAAGCTTTAGAGCCACTTAGTGGGGAACCGCATGCTCTGCCCGAATGGGCTTTAAATAGCGTACAACATTTGGTATGTACAGTCAACAAAAGAGATACAGGATCGTCGGATATAGTTCAAGTTTAGTAAGAAACTGATGGAGGTTGTCGACAGAAATTTAATTTGATAAACGAGCTGTTTGTTTTCTATTAATAAAATAAAATTTTATTCGAAAACATCCATCGGTTTCTTACTAAACTTCAACTATATTCGACGATCCTGCATACTTATCTCTTTTGTTGACTGTACATTACTGAGCATACACCTGAGAGTACGCAAAAATGAAAGGTGTTTTTCTCGTGAAATAAAAATTGTAACTTTGAGAAAATACTTTTTTCATAATAGTATGGTTTCGAAAATACTTAGTTTATGGTGTATGATGTTACTACCATAAACTATGTATCAATACTTTAGGAGAAAATCCCTTTTGAATCTTGCGTAACTGTAAGTTATTTATGCTCGTGACCCTTGATGGTCAAGTTGAAATAATCACGTGTACAGAGTAGCTTGTTGGACTGAACTCTTTACTGCGACCCTGCGACCCTGAACAGTGAGGGTTAACAAAGGGTGACCAGTTCAATCCGACGCTCTAACACGAATGCGAGACGTAAACATAACGTAAATTCGCCATTCGCCTTTTCCAACTATTTTTGGGGTCGGCTTCCAGTCTAACTAGATACCAGTATTTCACGTGGAGCGACTGCCTATCTGACCTCCACAACCCAGTTGCTGGGTTACATGATACCTCTTGATAAAACTGGTTGTCAGACTTTCAGGCTTCTGACGACCCGTAACGACTGTCAAAGATCCACGACGGACAGGGCAGCAACAGCTTAACGTGTTTTCCGAGACACGGAGAGGTCTTTGTTTGTAGATGGTCACCCATTCACGGACCGACCGCGGCAAGCGTAGATCGATCGACCCGTGCGGCAGTTGTTACTTAGCCACGAGGTTGATTTGAATGATTATTGAATGGAAAATACTACTATCCTTTAGTATTTTGGTAAAGGAGTATTTTCAATTTTAAAATCGTTCAAATTTACGTTACGTGTACTCCGCCCGTTCGTGATAAGTAGGCCCACCGAGCAAACCGAGTACCTACCTAAGGGATCATTGTGGGGGCACGCTAATTGCTGCGATAAGTCTCCTCTCTGAGGAGTGGCGGGAGAGGCGCCATGGCGTACTCACCTTCCGCCTATCGCAGGTCCTCACCAGACATGGCTGCTTCAGGAGGTTCCTGTTCCATATAAGGCGGGAGGAAACGCCCGGGTGTCACCATTGTGTGGATCGCCCGGAGGACAGAAGCAGTAATGCTCGCAAAGGAGAAGTTGGAACGCGTGAGGGAGAGGAAATCTTTGCGCCCTCACGCCCCTAGTCGCCGCAGAAGACGCCCTCGGCGTCGGGAACCGACAGTCGATTCCCGGCCACCGTAGGCGCGGGCTTGCGGACGGCAAGCAATGGGCAGCTTGCCGTCCGGTAAGGATCAGGCCCGGGTCGACGGCGCGTTGTGTTCCACGCGCGCTTTAAAGACATGTCAGCACTAACTGACGGGGTCCGCTAGGGCCAATGCCTGCCAGGGTTGCGGGTTATTCGAAAGAGATACCGTGGCCCCTGGCAGAGGCAACTGAAGGAACAAGGATGGGTTTTAGTCAGTAAAAGTCTGACACGGCCTCGCTCCACCCAGAGCGGGACAAGTGATTTGATAATTTCCCAACCAAAAAAAAAAAGGTCATTGTGGGAACGACATATTAGGACTAACAGGATTAAATATGGAATTTCTGTCAAATGATTAAGTTACATAGTGGTTGTTAATACGAACTTTTCCGTAGTTCACTTATACATAAACCCATCAAAGAGAAATTAGATTTAAACTTCATTATGTTGAAGGTATCTCTTCTAATTACTTTAAAATTACCGTGGCCCGTTTTAGAAGTTGTAACGAGACTCGACAGCTTTGACCTTCAGACACTAGATTACCTAATCAATCCTACAAAAAATAATGTCCTAATAGAACCTTAGAAGAAGGTAAGTTAACAATCTAAAGACCATTCCTCCCCGTCGTTGGACACTCCTGCGGTATGCGGTGCACCACAATTTACCGTCACAGACTTTTTGTACAATCTTTTGCAGTTTAAGCTCGGAGCCAACAGTTTTTTGCAAGATGCAGCTGTGTCTGCAACGAGGGGCAAAGTAAGAAATAGTGAAACTCTAAATTCTGTTGGCTACAAAACTTTGTTCAAGCTCTAATTCCTTCCAACCTGTAGTAGCTTTATTACCGTTTCCTTTAAGAAAAAGAATGATATTATATGTATTTATTAGCAGCGCCCCGCGGTTTCACCCGCCCGAGTATCGATCCCGTGGGAATATCGGGATAAAAAGTATCCTATGTCCTTACCCGGGACTCAAACTATCTCTACACCAAATTTCATCTAAATCGGTTCAGCGGTTTAAGCGTGAAGAGGTAACAGACAGACAGACAGACACACTTTCACATTTATAATATTAGTATGGATTTCAAAAGACGCACATAATTAGTAAAAGTAAAGTACTTACATAGATACGACACATAATATGTAGTACATATGCAAAAATACAAACTGCCTTCTGTAATGTACCTTTTTCAATTAATCCATTTATTTTCTGTAGATACATAAGAAAAAAAATTTAGGAAAATTAAAATATTGATTGATTGTATCCCCAAATCGGTATCATGACAACTCGTCCCGAGACAACTCGACCCCGTGACAATTCAATCCCAGGACAACTCGATCCCGACCGCTTAACCCCGATTACAAGACCTCGGCGACTGGACCCCAACCTTGACCATAAGAAGTTGGTCGTAGTATCTAACTAAGCTACCAAAATATGGGTTAGTTTATGTCAGTACTGTGACCAACGCGCGCAAACAGGCGAAGCGAGCCGTGCCGCAGCAGCAACAATGTTGCGGTGACAATATTTCAGTAGCTGTTGTTGTATTAAATTGTAGAAAAAGCGTATTTACAAATACCTCTGTGCCTTCAAACGAATATCAACTCTAATCTGTACCCACATGATAGTGAGTGCCTAAATACACGTCAGTCCATCAATTGACTCTGAATGTTACACTAAAAGATCTTTCAGCTGATATCAGCCACGGAAGTATTTGTCGTTTTCTCTCACGGTGACAAGGGTAGTCACTTTACTTTGATGGAATCGCGCTTCTTTTTTACATATTTTCTAAGAAATATTGCTTGGTACGAAGAAAAATTTATACTAAGATAACCTTCTGTTATATTTTTTACGTGCAAACAAGGCACTCGGAAAAAACTCAAATGTTTAAAGTTGGAACGAGTAAAAATGATCAAAACTTCGTGGAAGCCGTTATTGAGTAATTATTTTTTAAAATTAATTTTTAATTAATTTTACAGAATGAAGGAAAACTCCATAAAAGACGAATTTCCTAAACCTTGAAATCTTTTACCTATAAAGTGAACTACCAAAAATTTCTATAACTGATGCATTACAATTTCATTGAAATATTGTTATTCTGGATAGAAACCTAATAGGAAGCTAGGGAGACCTTTGCCCTGACGTATTTAAGTTCTAAATATCGCAGCATTATGCTGAGATAGGGCCTTTTAGGCCTCGCATAGGTTTTTTTCGCTTGCTTATTTTTTTGGTTGTGTTTAATGTAATTTTGTTAGTTTTGAATACTCCTTTTTACCCGACTACGGCGAAGCAAAAAGGAGGGTACTGATTTTGACCGGTATGTATGTATGTTCATCTGTTCCCTCATAACTTCCAAAGTACTTATAATAATTGTACAAATGAGGTATTGTTAGAAGCGTTTTGACCGTCCGGTAGTTATAGGCTATGTGACGTCACACTAAATCAAATGGCGCCTTCTAGAGGACATAAAGTAATGAATTTAAAAATAAATATTTTGAGATGGTGTCTTGTCGTATCAAATGAAAGGGCTTAATTAGCATTTGATATTACTGAAATAAGCTCCAAAATAATTAAATAAAAAAAAAAGTTTAAAAACTAAAATCCGACCACTGAAAAGGATGAAACAAGAAAGTACCTTCCTTAGAAAGTTATTTCCTATGCGTGTCCCAAATAAAATATTTTTCTTTATTTCTTTCTTAATAGATTCCCTCAAATTAATTATTTTCTTAGCCAAAACCAACTCCAAGACATTGAAAATCTGCACATTGCCTACAGAATATCAATCTATAGTCAATCTGTGTAGGCGTATTAATCAATGTCCATCAATCTATATGGTTCCCAGCGTTCGGCACACCACCCCGTCTGGTCCTTTATCAATCCGTTCATTGTTTTCTTGCTGCTTCGACAATATATTCTGTGTACCATCGGCTTTATGGTTTTCCTTACTGTCACTTTACATACTACCTTTAGTAGATAGTCTATTCGGAAATTCGTCGGAATATTGGGGAGTGGATTCAAGAAGGTTTCATGTGGGGGAGCAAGGTAGTAAAGTACCTATGACCATTGGACCTACCCTATTTATAGTACTTGTTCTAAATATTATATGTATATAATGTATATTATTATTATATTGTTGTATATTATGTGTATTTTTTTTTTAATGTCTGTAGACATAAAAGATGGATGGACTGTGTGAATGACGGTTGTTAAAAAGGGGGTGACTACCGGGATGACGACTAATAATGAGTGCACATGTTGCGCCAATCCAGAATAAATTGGGAAAGAAGAATTGGGAAAGAAGGTCAGCAGGAGAATGATGACGAATGGTGATGACATAAACTCACGCCTTCTTCACATTAGGTTAGGCAGAAACTACAGAAAAACTACGCTACGATATAGTCCTAAATATTTCTTAATAAAATCACCTTTTAGTAGATTTCTGATTGACAAAATAACAAAAAAAAAAACTGTGTTGACAGGTGAAGAAAACGTTGCGCCGACCCCAAGTCACTTGGACAAGGGCAGACGATGATACCTTCTAGGCATTTTTACTTTAATAATGCTACAAATTATTACATGTACCCAGACATAAGGACGAGGTTCGGATCCGGTTCACATAAATTCTAAAACCGGCGGGGTAAATGCGTAACACACTAACAGTAGCAATGGCTTTCATTTTGACAGTTCAACAACATTCATTGCGTTATTTACGTTGTTGAGCAGACACATTTTTCAAACATATGAAACTATGGATTAGCAATATCCTTCAAAATTATTCAGATTGTGATTGATAGTGCGTAATTAGGGTGTGGATCTATCGAAATAAATGGACATGGCCTTAGTACACTAAGATCAAATTAAGGTAGCACGTGTGACAACCAATCCACTCATGAAAACCAACCTTTAATTTGTAGAAACTTCGAGTATTGACGAAACACTCGTAGAACTAAATTCGCGAAACCACAAAACTCTATAAACAACGTGTCTTTTCTTAATTGAATTCTCAGATATTCTATTAAAAAGTCCGCCAGAATTTGATACCGAAACGAATGAAACAATGTTACAGAAGTTTCTACGATGAATTTGTATCCGGTTACAATATTGGTCATATTGTTTTGCAAGTGGCTATAGAAGACCAAAGAATAGAGAAATAGACTTAATTAGGTCCCAAAATCAAAATTCATTTATACAAACTAGGCTGAGAATCAGCACATTTTGAACGTAAAAAATACATAAGACAGTCCTCCCAAAACGCCCACCCTTCACCACTTCCTAGTACTTTAGCTGGGTAGAAGAAGTGGCGTAACAAACTCCCCAGCAGCACAGCTGTCTGTTCAGTTAGAAGAACTTACATATGAAGGTAGAAGGTGACCTCTAGCGTCCGGCCCTGGTGCAAGTCATGGTCCGGGGCGAGAGGGAGTGGGAGGCAGTCACCTCCTTCTGCGAAGCAGTCATGCTAGCAAAGGAGGTGGCGGGACGGCTCAGGGAGAGAGACTATCAGAGACCCAGCCGCAGCGGGGGACGCTCTGGGCGTCGGGAGCCGCGTGACGACTCCCGGCCGAGGGGCCGAAGCCTGCCGGGTCAGCGGGATTGTCCGAAAGGGTTACCGCTGGACCGGAACATAAAGGGCTAAGGAAGGAACACGGGTGGGTTTAAGTCAGTAAGAGTCTGACACTCCCTTCCGCTCCATCTAGAGCGGGAGGGGTCATTTAATGATTTCCCATCCGCAAAAAAAAAAAAGGTAGAAGGTAACCTTTCTATGTTGGCAAGTAAGTAGTAACATCGAGTCACTTAATGATTTGAGACATATTATGTCTCAAATCATTAAGATAATACCTATCGTGTTAGCCAGTAACTGGTTTGTGGAGCTCAGTTAGACAGCCGCACAATTTGAAATGCTAGTATTCAGCTGCATCCAGTTAGACTGGGAGCCGACCGCAACGTAGTTGAGAAAATGCCAGGCAGATGATTATATTTTAAAGCTAATGGAGCTAAGAACGCAAAACAAAACGGGCTATCTGATATTCTTACGGAATCGGGACTTATGCGGGTGAAACCGCGGGGTGCAGCTAGTTTCTTTCAAAAAGAATTACAAGTATAAAATATAGGCATTAGCAGGCACAGATTACTAATGAATAAAGGCTCTTTCAAAGAGGCGCGACACGCGATAAAATCGCAAAGGCACCGCAAGTCGCGCAACGAGCGGTGCCTTTGTGTCGCACGCGATTATATCGCGTGTCGCGCCTGTTTGTAGGAGCCTTAAAGCCTTATTCAAAATATTGTTCATCCTCTAATGAATAGTCTTGTCAAACCTTCGGGGTCAATGAACCGCATTTATTTGAATTACACTTGCTCCAGTGAGCTACTATTGTCCTTAAGATTTATGTTGATAAACAATTACTTAGTGAACACTTCCAGCAAGTATCATAATTATAGATAATAATAATAATATTAAATTTGTGGTAAATGAAACGTATACAGTGTCGTGACTAGGTTATTACATTAATTGAAACCACGTATTCTACTTTATTTTATACATTTGGTATACATATACATGTAAACTAACTACTTCGTAATGTATTATTATATACATTACGATGTAGTTAGAGCAGGGCGTTTAGCACCCTCGCTACTTAATTTCACTCATCGTATAAGTACTATTTTATATCCCTTGTGGCCTAAACCCGCACTTAAGTCACGCTTTTCTGTGTGAAAAAGGACTACTTAAGTCACAGAAAAGCGTGACTTATGTGCAGTAAAGCAGTGCTGTAATAAAAATAATTAATAACAATTAACATTCTAGCCGTGAGACCTTTTTTTCGTTTGAGTATTTATCAACATTAAACTTAATTTATGATTATTTGGTAACCCCACGCGCCCCAAGCGTTTCTAGTGCCTTATTATCAAGGGTGGTTTATGTCGTGTCTATTTTTCAAGCTATTTATTTAATTTGAAAAAAATCTGTTTCCTATTTTTAGTAAAATTGATTATTTTATTATTTTAACAACTTGTAATAACCGCTGTACTGTTTAATGTGATAACCTAATCGCCTGTATGTATATATCTATGAATTAGCATCAATGATTGACAGCTACTTTTGTACCTAACTTTGTGTCTGTACGAGAATATACGAATCTATATTTCGCCCTCTTCTAGTGGTTGTATCCATTTGAAACTAGAAACTCTGCAAATGTATTTATTTCCGATGACAAAGATACAATTTTATGGTAACGTCGAGCTGGTCTGATGGATCGGAAAGCTACGCTAATTAGTTGAACTTTCACTTATATAAAAAAAGTGAAGCGTGTTCCTTATTTTTTTCCAACTAGTAAATTATTTATTCTGTGCCTCTTACAAACTTTTCACGCATGTCATCTTTAATAGGTAGATATATTTTATTTATTTATATAAAGTATTACCAACTTAACACATACACAGCATTAACCCAAAGTCTTTGTCGTAATAGATAAATTAAATTATGTTCTTTTTTTAAACTAGAACTCATCTAGTTTTAAAAACATAATTTTAATTTCACGTGTAAAAGTGTTTTTTTAAACCAATTTACAGAAATAAATATCATTTATCAACAGACATTCGGACTGCTACTGAAAAATTGCTAATGGAAAACCCAATAACACTTTGCTCGACCTGGGAATCGAACTGAAGACCTCCATGCTCAGCAGTAGTGCTTGCGACTAATAGACCACGAGGCAGTCACCCCAACATAATTGGAAAAAGGCTAGGCAGATGATGAATCATGATACATGATGGATGATGATCTCATGGAAATATCGAGTCAAATAAAATGACGTAAAAAATATTTGGTAAATAAACACTAGATACAACCAAAAATAATTTTCGCCAATGCTACAAGCTATCCAGCATCCAGCACCTGGCGCTCCGAAATCCGGAGATTATTGAAAAATGATCCGCGATCCTTACCGAAACGGTTTCCAATTCGATGGAATCTCTCGTAAATCTTAGCCAAGATTTTGCTGCCAAAACTCCTTTTAATCTTATATGAAAAGCGGCCAAGTGCGGGTCGGACTCGCAGACGAAGGATTCCGTACCACCGTACAATACTTTTTTTTTGTATAAAAAAAAAAACGCTTTAATTTTTTATTTTGTTATAGCGGCCATATTAGTACACACTCTACTAAAAAAAGAAATTTCAAGTGTCTACTTATTACGGTTTAAAAGATACAGCCCTGTGACAGACGGACGGACAGCGGAGCCTTAGTAACAGGGTCCCGTTGGCACCCTTGGGATGCGGAACCCCTAAAATAACCTAGAGCTTTTTATTGAAAATAAATTTATAGATGCTTCCAGAAGACTTATTGCTGGGTGGTTATATAAATGCCCCTATACCGATTCTGACAAGATGAAAGGACATCGTTCATTTCGTACCCAAAAATTAAAGTACCCAGATAAAAAAGTACTGCTGTCTTGTATATGAGAATTGATCTCTTGAGCATTTTTTACTATTTCAACGAAAGTCTACTACTGCTATTTGAGATTTAAAATGCCAACAATCGTATTTTAATAACTAGTTTTATACAGTTAAAATATGTTCAGGATGTTAAATTCAATTAAAAGTTGGTATTTTTTTAATGTTCTGCTTAGCTTAAAGTACTTGTGATAAAAATATGATTTTTGGCATTTTCAATCTCAAATAGCAACCGGGGGTTAATTTTAGACTTTCGCTGAAGAGTAAAAAATGCTCAAAATGTTATTTTCCATAATATGAAAATAGTACTTTTTTTTTCTAGCTGACACTTTAATTTTTGGGTATAAAATGTTTAACATTTGAATTCAGATGTCCTTTGGATGTAAAATTATCCCTTTCTTGTGGTTTCAATAATATAGAGAGAACGCTTTTTAAATGCGCGACACGCGATAACATCGTGCGCGACACAAAGGCACCGCCACGTTATAGGAGACTATTTTGGTCAGAAACTCTTTCTATTCCTATATGATGAAATGAAATGAAATGAAATGATGAAATGATTTTATTTTTTGTAAATAGGTTTGTACAAACACTTTTACACGTCAATCATGTTTTTTTTTTTAAACTAGATGAAGTCGGCGTTTCCTATCTGACTACTCTGAGAAGAAAGGCCGAAACAAACTCAGAGGTCACAGTCTCTTTTAAAGTCCAGACATAATCTTGGTCAGGTTATATGAAGACCATGTAGATCGATGTCTGAGGTGGTCTTTTGAGGAAAGAACCACATAGATTGAGAGGACCTGTCCAGTCAGTGCACCCATTTGTCAAAAATCGTGCAGCTCAACTCAAGACTTAAGGAGCTCAACGATTCGACGAACAATATTATATGCTAGAACTATATAAATTTTAACTATATAAATTTTATCTATATAAATTTTATATGCTAGAACATGGTTTTATAGGAGACGTGTGTGTATGAAAATATTACTAGTTATTTAATAGGTATCAGGGTATAAGAGTAGGGGAAGACCAAAGAAACGATGGATTAACTGTGTGAATGATGTTAAGGTTAGAAAAGGGGTGACTACTGAGATGGCGACTAATAGAGAAGTATGGAAGAAAAAGGCATGTTGAGTCGATCCCAAATAAATTGGGTTAAGGGCAGGAGAATGATGATGATTTAATAGGTATCTGATGTATATAGAATATCTATATACCAAGTCCTACTATATAAAGGTCTACTATTAAAAGGAACAAGTAATAAACACCAGGCATGCTCCCTGCGCTTTGTCGATTTCAGACTACCCCATTTTACCTAGTCATCGACGACTTTAATTGCTGAAAGTCGTTCTGAAACTTCATTCATGAATCTGATTTTTAAGCGAAAAGTACGCCAAGCCCCGATAGTTAATTTCATAGTCAATTTTAATTCATTCTGACAGAATTAGCTTACTCGATATAAAACAGCATAACATTATGCAGCTATTCTCTTGTAAACCACAACTTTTAAGCAGCTATTTTAATATTTACCGGAGTGCCAGCATAATTTGATCGAGCTAAATTAAAATGTTCAATTAACAAGCCCCGGGAAAAGAAAGTAACGATATGAAAATAAGCTAGCTACGTTTTTAATAATTAAAAACATAACTAATTATATTCCGTTCTGCTGCGTTTGTTGTTATAGTCCGACTTTTAATTAGCTGCTGTAAAATGACACTTCACAATAACTCATTTCGGACCGAGTTTAGAGTTAAGCATGTCAAATAAGTTTCGTTTGTTACACTATTCTGTACTAGAAAAACAAGATTTGGTTGATGGCCGCGAAAAAACAAAAAGACGCCAATTTCAGTCATTTAAGTAACATATAAGCTGTCATTTTACTGCAGCTAATTAAAAGTCGACTATAGTTTGGCTCGCAAAGTTTTATCAAAGTATTATTATTGTATACTTAGCTGCTATAATTTTATTGAGTGGTTTGGTCAGTAGTTAATTAATTAGTTGAATATGCACTAAGTCCTTTGCATTGGATGGACTTATCTGTGTTCCGTACAAGATTGTATAAACTACCATATATGACGCGAGATAGACAAGTGGTTGAAATACTGTCGTCTAAGGTATTCATGCATTTGGGTACTATTGCATAGTTAAATATATTATTATTTTTATTATTTATCGACTAGTTATAGCATATACAGGGTTATTTGTAAAACACCAGCAACCTCTTAAGAGGTCATTGTACTCATCATTATAAACAACTTTTACTATGGGACCAAACCTGGAATCGCGAAAAAAAAATCTGCTGTTCCCTACATTTATGTTCGTATAACTCGTCAAAATGTAGGGAACAGCTGATTTTTTTTTCGCGATTTCAGGTTTGGTCCCATAGTAAAAGTTGTTCATAATGATGAGTACAATGACCTCTTAAGAGGTTGCTGGTGTTTTACAAATAACCCTGTATATAGGTATAGTGGGAACGTTATAGGCTGATTATGTATGTATGTAGGTAGTTATAGCATAATCAGCCTATAGATAATGTTCCGACTACTGGGACACTGGCCTCCTCTCTGTGAGAGGGAGTAGGCCGTTATCCAGCACGCGGGCCCAGTGTTGGTTGTGGATGTCACATGTCTTCGAGTTTTTGGTTCTTGGACATGCCGATTTCCCCATGATGAAATAATTTACACAAAGTAAAGTACCTGCCTGTGTTCTAACCATAGATATAGATACACCTAGATAACGCAAGAGCAACTACTTCGCGTGCCAAAAATCGCACCAGCTTACGATAAAAAATCATAAGCCGCCACTTTCGCGCTCAGTCCTGTGTACTGCTGGCTAGGTAAGCGTGAGCGAGAGCGCGAGCTTTTGACGTCATAGTAGGTAGTCAAAAAATGGCACGCTTGGTTTTCATACAGTTCGTTATACTTGCGTTATCTAGGTCTATCTATATCTGTGGTTCTAACCTACGACTTACAAATCATAAGTCGCCGCCGCCGTTACCACTGGGCCACGACACTGCGCTACTAGCTATGACTCAACTCAGCTCAACATGGCTAATACGCAAACATTATACATGCGTCCAAAGTCCAAATCAATCACAAAACCCTTTTTGTCAAAACGGGCACGTGCCGAAAAGTGTCGCTACTAAAAAGAGAATGTGTTCAGCTAAAAACTACGCTAATTGTTAGTGACGGACACATCAGTATCAATCACTGGCGAAAAATACCAGAAAATTAAACTGTAACTGAATATGCCGCAGGTAAATTGAATTTCCTTTGGCTGACGGTGTAAGGTTGATTAAATAGAGGTATCTACAGAGTATAAACCTTTAGAATACCTGTGGAACTGTGATCTTGACCCAACGCAGGAACTGCATTAGCTCCCGATAACAGGTTTAGGTCGCTTGCACCTTGACCCAGAACTCTTGTCCTAGTTAGGTACACGGGAAACCGGGAGATGACTATCTATTGGTTCTATTTACAACCCTGTATTTTAATATCCGTTAAGGAATAAATATGTAGATATAAGCTATAACGTAGTAAGTATAGCATTCTTTTTTTTTGTAGTATGTTCTTGTACGCTAATTGAAAGTGCCGCCGAACTTTCCTATAATTTAGATAAATGTGAGTTCTATATTACGAAAAAAGACTTTGGGTTAATGCTGTATATGTGTTTAGTTGGTAAGCCTTTATATAAATAGATAAATACTAGCTGCGCCCCGCGGTTTCACCCGTTTATGTGTCGATCCTGTGGAAATATCGGGATAAAAACTATTCTATGTCCTTTCTCGGAACTCAAACTATCTCTTACCAAATTTCATCTAAATTGGTTCAGCGGTTTAAGCGTGAAGAGGTAACAGACAGACAGACACACTTTCGCATTTATAATATTAGTATGGATGGTATGTAGTGAAGTTTACTAACATAGGTAAGATAAAGATCTAAAATATTGTGGTTGCAATGAAAGTGGCTTTTTTATTCGAAATGTAATTTGCATGGCTAATATTTCTGATTGTTTTTAGGCAATGGAAATGATGCCAAGTAATCGTTTTCTACTTCTTAGCGTGTCGATGACAATCAATATACAGTCAGCTCAGAATTTGGCTAAGAGCTTGGCACCTTCAGTAGCGTCCATCAACTCCTGCAGCGCGCAGACAATAGGTGTTCGAGCCAAACGCCTGCTCGATTAGAATGAGCAAATCAACGTTCTGCTACTATAGTTTGTAATTAGAATGTAAGGCATATGTATGTAAATGTACTCGTTTTTTTTCTTCCATCTTTGTTCGTCTTCAACGCAATACCTGTTTGACTATTTATCAGCAATTTGGAGTTTCTTTGATACAATCACCTAAAATTCCCCAACAATAGGATATGCTGAACACGATAGTAAAAGTGCCCTAAAAATAATGGGGCACTTGGTGGGACAGCACCACATTTACAATCCAGGGCGGAGTCATCTGTGAATATACAAAAGACGAGTTCGACAATTCAAGGTATATGAAAAATATTATTGTAGCTAGGTAGGTACATTTTTCGTAGCCTTAAAATATTATTATTTTCTAAAACACAAACTTGTTATTCAGTTTACATCCTATGACATCTATCACTGAAAGCCGTCCTTGTAAACCTTTTTGATGTTCACTTTCTCAAACGACTTGCCGTGTCTTAACTGTCCACTCCACCCCAGCTACAGGATATTTATAAATGTCACAAACATGCTCCAAAATGTCAGAAACCTTTTAAACTTCCCAGAGTTTGTTATGCACGATTATTTTTTTTTATCTACTTTATGAAAAAGTGGTTTGTTTTTTCCGTAAAATCCGGTAATTGACTAGTCGCTTGCACTGAAATGAAGTTATGTCTCCGTAATAAGTTTAGCTGCAAAATATCTGACCGTGGAAAATAATATTCCGCTCGAGGTGAAAATATTTTACAAGCAATTTTTGCAGGGAGTTTTTACGAGGTTATAGTTTATTTTTTTTAGATATGGTGTTAATCTGTGCCGCCTCTGAGATGTTTTCCATCAAACCTGTTTGTATTTTCAGTTGAGAATCCATACGAATGTTTCGTAGATTATTTTCCGGAGTATATTCCGAAAATCTTACCTATAAGATTTACGCAAAAATAATCGGTTAATTATACAGCATGCTTCAGAAAAGTGTGGTCAAAAAGGGTGTGGTACAGACTATCAAACTGAACAACTTTCTCCATGGGACTAACATCGTAATCACGAAAAAATAATCAGTCGTTCCACAAAGGGTCAAGTAGGTATTGAAGTTTGGTAAGGGATAGTTGTTAATTTTTTCTCGATTAGATGTTGGTTTCATGGAGAAAGTGGTTCAGTTTGGTGGTCTGCACCACACCCTTGAATTTGACTACACATTTCTGATACACGCAGTATAGCTCTGAGTCGATTTATTTGCTTGTTTGATTATATATTTATGCCTATTTGTGATTTACTACCATATGACGTCATTGTATGTTAGACCAATTAATTAGTAATGAGTTTACTGGTTGAGGCATATTATTGGATAAGGCCAAATACTGAATAATAAACGCTGATCCATGTTATAGTAATATTGGATGTTGACTTGCTCTGATCATTTTAAGAGTACCTACCTACCTAATAATAAAAATATTTTCATTACACAATTTTGAAGAATGAATATTAACCCGTTTATAACAGCAGGCAAAAGATAAATAAAAGTTAAACACTCCCTCAAAAGCCACGTGTATGTAACCCCACCTCGTAAATTTTCCCGAAATTTTATTATCTCTCGATAATTTTCGTCGGTCTTGCTTATCATCGGGTAAGTTCGGCAATCTTCGGTGTAATGTGCCAAACCCACGACCCAATTAGGTTTAAAATAACGTTTTTCGTTTTTTTTTAAATATCTTCTATACAGTTTGTTTTGTAATGAAAATCTGTTGTCTTGTTATCAAAATTAACTAAGTTATGAGAAGATTTTTTAGTTGGAACATACTTACTCAGAATAATGGTTAAGAACTATTACCAACTCAAGTGTTGTTAATACAATGTTAGTCGGTACATAAGTCACAAATTCGGACAAATGTTTTGATATTTTTCCGAATTTGTGGTCGGTGGTCCGAATGAATAAGTATGACAAATTCAGACTTTCTTTTGTTGGCTGCTAAGAATTAATGGTCACCCGTATTAACGGTATGTATTCGTAAAATAATACCTAGTTAATTAAGGGCAGATTTTTCCAACGCCATATAATTTTATCCGAGGAATAATTTTTAATTTTTGACAGTTCTTCCATACTAAAACTGTCAGACGTCAATTTTATTCCACGAATAAAAATGATCTGTCTACTGAAAAATCTGCCCTAAGATTAATAAGTGTGTGTGTGTGAATGTAAGTGGGTAGTACAACCACTATCAATGATCATAAGAGCAGTTCACAGCAGTGTGGACTAAGGTTACAAACAGCTCGTGTTGCCAGCAGACCACTGAGGCAGCTCCCTTGTATAATAGGCGCTGCTACGCATTACTGTTAATACACACGAGCAGCACGTGTCAACGGCAAACGACAGCTGCAATTGCCTCTGCAGTTGACACGGGCCGCTTGTGTGTATGTATGATCACTTACCAGCCAAGGATTTCTTGATTATCCGCCATGTTCTAGTCAGCAATTATAACTTAGCCGAACTGCTTAGACGGCTCCCACATTTGCCTTTGAACCTAAATAAATTACAACGAAACAAAATAACCTCTCAAAATACTTTGCTCAAAATTCAAGTTTACAGCAAACGCAGAACTTTTCTACCTATACAAGAAAAACCCTATTTATCTGAGGACACACGAGTTCCTAGGTTGGATTGTAAATAGATTCGACGTAAGTAATCCCATCAATCTTTTGTATTCAGAAAAATATACCTCACGAAAAATGGGGATGATAAGAGAACGGGGTTGGGAGCCCCCTGGTGGATAATAAAACGTTTTGCTATAAATTGCACAGTCGTGTACCTGGCCTGACATTTACTGAACGAAATAGGTAAAATATGTAATAATATTTTGTAAAATTCTTGCTGAATATGCGACGTTTATTGAAAAAATAATAACCATTCTGATGACCTAGTTTTCTGCACAAATTTTTTGACATGGTGGCAAACAAAAATAAAAATGCTTTTGGTATATCATCAGGCAGGGCACATTGCTCGCAGAACAGATGGCCGATGTTGCCGAAAGGTTCTGGAGTGGCGACCGCGTACCTGAAGACGTAGCGGTGGAAGGCCTCCCAAAAGGTGGTCCGACGACCTTGTGAAGGCCGCAGGAACCCATTGGATGCGAGAAGCGCAAAACCGGTCGAAGTGGAGGTGTTTGGGGGAGGCCTTTGTCCAGCAGTGGACGTCTTTCTGAAATGATGATGATGATGATACCATCATCATCATTATCAGCCTATAATGTTCCCACTGTTGGGGCACAGGTATCCTCTCTTCAAGACGGAGTGGGCTGTAATCTACCACACGGGCCGGCTGCTGGTTGGTAAATGTCACAGTTAGTTCTAGGACATGCCGGTTTCCTCACGATGTTTTCCTTCACTGTTTTGAGAGCAGGTGGTGATGAAATTATTTACACAAACTAAAGCGCCTGCCTGGGTTCGAACCCACGACCTACAACTCGTAAATCGGGGCCGATGCCACTGGGCCAGCACTCCTCCTGCTTTTAGCATATGCTTGGCTTATATAAGGAGTTATTAGATAGTGTTAGAGATCGGTTATCTCTGGTATTGGCTATTGACAGAGTTAATAAGGTACTTGAACTACGTCATTCGAAATCTATATCTATACATCTAGGCTTCATTTAAAATACTGGTATTCAGCTGCATCTGGTTAGACTGGAAATCGACCCCAATATAGTTGGGAAAAGGCTAGGCAGATGTTATGTAAATAATTAGTTGTGTTAAATATTGTAAAAGTTATGTACATAAATTCGATTAGTAGTTCTCTAGTTATATGCATACTAACGAACAGACAGACAACAGAAATGTATTAAGATAGATAGATAAAACGTTTATTCAGTGCAACAAAAGACACAATACAGGTATTGGTGTTGGTTTGGTATTGGTATTGGTGGTATTTCATACCAGTAGTAGGCTCTCGCACCTTTGACCATGACCAATGGCATATATCTTTATGATAAAAACAAAGCTATTGCAATTAGTGTATAAAGTCGTTACAGGTAGGCAGAAACCCAAAACTATGACCACCAGTCTTACCAAGGGGTATCGTGTTATCCAGTAACAACCTAGTTACTGGGCGACCTGAGGTCAGATAGGCAGTCGCTCCATGTAAAATACTGGGTATTCAGCTGCGTCCGTTAGACTGGAAGCTAACCCCAACAACAAGGCTAGGGAGATTGATTGATAAACCATTGCAATTAACGGTAACTCTGTAACTGATTTCCTGTCAATAAACGCAATCTAATTTCTTGCGGTTCATTTATTTGCAATATGTATTGGTACAGTTTGTGACAGTCAGTAATTAAGTTTCCTAATTCATAGTTAGAAAATCATGCAAAACTTTACGATGTATTTAATGCTAGAGTATATGTATTTATGTTCACTGACATGCTTTAAATGCTAGTCTGTATCATTCATTACTTTTAGAATGCATTCAATATTCAGTATCTTCACATTAAATTTACGTGAAACATTATTTATTTTCATTAATTCTTAAATGTCTCTCAAAAGTCTTGAAATGTTTTCATTCATAAGTTTTTACCAATTGTTTCTGTAACTTTTAAGTTGTATTTTCCGGCGAAACCATCGCTGTCGCTTAACTTAAATTACTATATTTTCCTCATAGAACTGAATATTTGTATTCTTTTCGAGTGAAATAAAGTATCTCAACAGTAAAAACAGAATCAGCATCGCCATATAACGTGGCAATGCTGCCACCCTTTTGGGCACTTTTCCAGTTGACAGCGATGCCGACGAATTTTTTGATGCCATAAGATTATTTTCCTTATTTTTTAAATACACGTACATATTATTAATGTTATTTTAAGTCTGTTATCTTACAATATATAAATATTACCTTGTTTGAAAATAGTCATATGATTGCCATATAAATGTAAATGATACAGTAAAAAAAGTATTTTTTCTAACTGCATAATTTGGGTAATTCGCATGAAGATACAAGTACGTATACCTATGTATTTAACATTCTAAAGCCTTTCTACTATGTACGTATTCACAAAGTTTTTAGACTAAATAAATAGCAGGCAAAGCTTTCCAGCGGTTTCCATAAATGGTTTAGTAAATTGAGAGCACCGCAAAGTTGCGTCGACTCCTGAATATTTATTAACATTATTGAAGCAGTTATGGAAAATTAAATTTCATCGTCACAGCGGTAGTGAATGGAGCAACAAGTTACAAAGATTGGCATTTTATGTGCCTAGCTGAATTTAAATTACTCTACAACGGTTTAGTTGTTATTCTGAGCAGGTAATCAGAAGCCCGAAAGTCTGACAACCAGTCTTACCAAGGGGTATCGTATTACCCAGTAACTGGACTGTGGAGGTCGGATAGGTAATCGCTCCATGTAAAATACTGGTATTGAGCTGCATCTGATTAGAGTGGAAGCCGACCCCAACAAAGTGAGAAAAATTTATTTTATTTATTTGGGTAAATAAAAAAATGCTAGGCAGATGAAGAAATTTATTCTTCATCAAGTTATTAATTTCGTAACAAAATACATCTTGCACTTATGCATGCTCATAGGTATACCAAAGAAACACATGTAGCGATCACTAAGGTACTATGGCAATTAAAACATTTTATGAGATGGTCTAAATTTACTGCATATAGACATTGAGGGCTCATTGAGGATTCACAACAGTGGACGTCTTACGATAAGCATTAGAATATATATTATGCGACGCATAAATACAGATATAACTATATTTAATTGTAATATATCTATGCATATCGATACCTTTGGGTAGAAAGGTCGTATAAACCATTTTGGCCAAATTGAGTACCTACCATTTTTCTCAGATTTTTTTTCTCTATCGATCTGTATATACGAAATGCAGAAATTCGAACAAAAATTGTTAATACGAATACAACCCAGAAATTTTCGGTCATAGCCTGTTAAAAAAGGTAAATTTTCAATATAAAAGCCGATTGTTTTTTTTTTGGAGTTTTTCTATGATGTAATGACCATAATCATTAAATTCGCTTTTTGTGTCTGTGTGACCGCGTTGTTCATCTTAACTACGCAAGGCATTTTCATGTAGTTTTGACCATCATTTAGAGAATTTATTTTAAGGAAGGTTTTTGTGAATTTATAACATTAATATTAAACTTGCAATTATCAAAGTAATCTTATTTTTTGTCAAGTAGAAAAAACCGTGCATATCGATTGGTCTCGCTAGTTGTTTATAATTTATTCACCCCTAAACGTTCCTCCTGCTAAAGCAAACTCGTGTGTTCTCCGAAAAAAATCCACTCATAATAAATAACGAGGAAACAATACATGTCCCTAAGCAATACACATCCATTAAAAATTACCTACCCACTTCGGATCTTACATGGTCTCGAGCTAAAAGCATCAAAGCGGCACGTCTTTTGCCTCGACTATTTTTGTTTGCAGTACGTGAAAATATTTTTCTTCATCGCAAGAAAAACTCCATTTATAAACGAATAATATGGTACACTCTTGAGAGTTCAAGACACATAATGTTATTGTGGTCTGTGAAATGAGTGTACATGGGCCTCTTTTGATATTACAAAACAGTGGAAGAATAAATTACGTTTTTGTTTATTTACTTACAAAGTGGAGATGGCAATACGACAATGTCATCCCAGTCTGCATACAAAAAATCAATCAATTATATCCTATAGTTTAGTCACCTATGGCTTATTAAAGATTTGTAAAACCCGTAGTTTGCCCATTAGTACTAAAATATAGTAGTAAAAAAAAATAGTTTTTTGGTGGTAGGAAAATACGTTTCGTAGTTGCAAAATACTTCTTTGTTAATGCAAAAACACACACCGTAAACATCGAATTTTCATATCCAAAAGAAAAATTGCTGGTGTTTTAATTTAGTGTCGTATTATCTTCTTTTTTTTTTTTTTTTTTTTTTTTTTGATATGGCATCTCGTAGTTGACCTTGAGAGGTCGTGACTACTTAACCGGTCTATCCTGTGGTTGCCTTAAGAAAACTCAAAGCCTCCAGCCAGGGGCATTTATTTACTATATACTAAGCGACTGCGCTAAGGGCACCCCCTGTGGGGTACGAACCTCGGCTTAGGGCGTCGCTGGGGAGAGGGCAGCAAGATGGGACAGGCTGGGTCAGATTTTGATTATTTAAGATTGATGGGGCCGGCTTTTCCTATTTGACTACTCTGAGAAGAAAAGCCGAAACAAACTCAGAGGTCATAGTCGGGAATTTAAGTCTACAGGCTCAGCTGCGGCGCGGGCTGGCACTACATCGAGCAAGGGTCGGTGGGGGGTATTTACTGGGGGGCATCGCGTGGGACCTCGTCGGCGAGGTCGGTATGACGGTTTTCTGTTCTTGTGTTTATGTACTGTACTGGTTGCCTTGTTACTCTCCTGGAGGAGGGTTATGGGGTCATCAGGGTCGGTGAGGACGTGCCTTGGACGGCGGCATTTACTGATTTGGGAGGGGGTATAGTTGGCGGCCTCGACAACCAGAGGGTTGCGATGTTTGGCGGCGGTATCGAAGAAACGCTTGGAAAGGCGTTTCATGAATTGATGGATGGTGGGGATTTTGAGGTCAACATGAAGGATCTCATTACGTACGAACCAAGGGGATCCCGTAGCCTTTCGGAGGAACCGGTTTTGCAGGGTTTGCATCCTGTGGATGTGATGGGGCTTTGCGTGGGCGAAGACTGCACAGGCATATGTCATTATGGGTCGAATGCACGCTGTGTAAATTCGCAATTTGCACCTTAGTGACAACTTGCTGCGTGCATTGAGGACGGAGTGGAGTCTGCCGAGAGCAAAGGCGGCGCGCGAACGGACCGTCTTTATGTGCTCAGCGAAGGAGAGGTGCCTGTCAAGTATCACACCTAGATATTTGGCATGCTTCGCCCAAGGGATTGGCTTGCCAAACATGGTGATAGGTCGGGGGGGGGTGGGGCGGTGTCGTGGCTTTGAGTAGAGAACTGCTTGGCTCTTGTCAGGATTTACCTCTATTCGCCACTTCCTAAACCATGCAGCGAGCTTGTTGACTGCGGTTTGGAGGATGTGGGACATTTGGACTAGGCTTCGGCCAGTGTAGAATATGGCTGTGTCGTCGGCGAAGAGAGCCAACTGAGCCTTTTTGCTTATTGGGATGTCGCTAGTGAACAGCGTGAAGATGAGTGGGGCGAGCACAGAGCCCTGGGGAACTCCTGCTCGGATGGGGTGTGGGGAGGATATAGCTCCTTCTACTTTGTAGCGGAAGGTGCGGTTTGACAAAAAGTCTCGTAGGATGAGCACGAGGCGATCAGGCACTCCGAGTTTGTATAGCTTATAGAGTAAGCCATTGTGCCAGACTTTGTCGAAAGCTTTCGCTATATCGAAGTAAATTACACCTGTCAGATATCCACGTAGGAATTCTGCGTGGATATGTTCGGTGATGCGGTGGACTTGCTGTACGCAAGAGTGTTGGGTTCGAAAACCAAATTGTTCATTGGGAATGAGGCCCTTTGTTTCGGCATAGTCTCTGAGACGCTTATAAATAAGCCTCTCGTAGACCTTACCTAGGACATTGAGCAGACTGATGGGGCGGTAACTCGTTGGTTCGCACTTGGGCTTACCGAGTTTGGGGATGCCAATAACTGTGGCTTCTTTCCACGTTTGTGGGAAAATGTTGTTGCCCATGGCACCGTTGAAGATGGTGACCAGTAGCATTATTAGTTGAGCAGGGAATAGCTGAATCACTTTATTGGTGATTCCGTCTGAACCAGGGGCTTTCCTGAGTTTGAGTCCCTTTATGATATCCTGTACTTCCTCTGGAGTGACAGGGGCTAGTGGATTATCAGGGTCTTCGACGGGAGGGAGGGAGGCTCTGCGCTCGACTTCCGCGTCGACCTCTGAGAGATGGGCTTGGTCAACGGGTTGTGTGCTAGGCGAGCACTGGGCTTCAAGGCTGTCGGCCAGGCATTCGGCTTTGTCTATATCGTCAAAGGCGATGGTTTTGTCGGGGCGGACCAGTGGGGGCATGGAGACTATGTCCCGAGATCTTAGTTTTCTTTGGAGTTCCCAGAAAGCCAGGTGCGTGGGTTCTAGTTCGCTCAGCGTCTTGTCCCATTTGACTTCACGCCACTCCGCTATGCGGGTCCTTACAGATCTCTGTAAGTAGCGCATATGGGCTTTGTTCGCATCGCAGGGAAAGCTGCTGTAAGCACGGACAGCCGCGTTCTTCTCACACAGCAGTTCACGCAAGTCGTCAGGCAACTTCCAGCGATGGTCATCCATCTCCGGAATTTCCCTTGAACAGTTGTTCAGGACTGACTGTACGTGTTCCGTGAGTGAGTTGATCGCGGCCGTCGTGTCCGCGATAGAGTCGAACTCGTTTGGTATGGAGTCTAAGTGGGGGGATGTGGTGGATTTCAGGCACTCGCTTACTTTCCTCCAGTCCGTTACCACTTTAGTTCGGGGGGGTTGGTTGGAGTCTGGGAGACCTATACGGGGGGCCATTCTAATGATGACTGGTCTGTGGTCTGAGGTGAGTTCATGAACTACCTCGATGTCAACTAATCTGAGGTTGACGTTCTTTAGGAGCGCTACGTCTAGGACGTCGGGGGTGTGATTGGGGTCGTGTGGGAAAGTATTATCTTCTCCATTCTATACTTTACTTATACCAAAAAATACATAACAAAATCGCTTTCTGCGATCTCTTCCTGGCAACCTTGGAATGGACGGTGATTACGGAGACATAAAATCTGGTTTTCGTTTTTACGAATTAATGGTTGAAAAACATTAGCCTTCTTACTTTAAATTTAAGAATAGCTTAAACGTCAAAAAACTGGCTAAGAGTGAGTCGGGCTCACATAAATAAGGTTCTGAAACAAACTACACTAAGCAATCGTAAATGTTCGTAGGGAAAAGTACGAAATCCACGAGGACGAACTGCTAATGTTATGTAACACCGAACCTATAAAGTTATGTATAATTCAAAGGTATTCCGCTTACCCAGCAAAATCTTCTTGTGCGCTTACTTCATTACTGAAGAAACCCAGTAAGATAAGACCTCACTTATACTAAAGTAAACGTAAAGTACATCACCCTGTTGTTTCAGTGTTGGTCTTAGAACTTTGAATTTGCTTGTCGTTAGCAAATTCTGTGGGTAGCATTATCCAAGACGCGGGTGCTTAGCGTTATCAATTTTATAGAATGTAGGCCTTGAATATTATCTGCTTCGTTTATCAGCCGTTTAGTATGTAAATACTTACTTAGATAACATGCTTAGGTAAACTTAAAGCGAAACATACGGTACTAAATAAAATACAGGGCCCGGTCCCACTGAACCAAGTCTAATGGACAACTCAGTCACACGCGGACGATCAACTAAACAGCACCTGCCTTATACATCAAAATGCCTTCTTGTGTATTTTATAAGTGTTCTAATCGCTCAAAAAAGAAAATGAGACACACGGGATTACTTTTCAATGTTTTTTCATTTATTCAAGGGCTTCTTCGAAAATAATAGATTCGCACATATTTTTCTTCGTCACTATTTACGAATTGAATTTACTATAGGAGCATTGGTGACCCAGTGGTATCGGCCACGACTTACGAGTTGTAGGTCGTGAGAAACCTAGCCAGGTACTTTACTTTGTGCATTTATTTTCATCACCACTGCTCTCAAAATGGTGAAGGAAAATATCAAAGGAAACCGGCATATCCTCGAAGTAAAATTTCGAAGACATGTGACATCCACCAACCCGCACTAGGTTCGCATGGTGGATTATGGCTCACACCCTCTTACATAGAGGAGCCCTGTGTCCCAGCAGTGGGAATACTATAAGTTGATTATGCTTTTATTTTAGTACTAGCTTCTGCCCGCGACTTCGTATTACGACTTCGCACTAAAACTTCGTTATCCCTTAGCGTTCTAACCGGCTTTTTTTTCTTTTTGCTCGGCTCCTAAGGGTATTAGCGTGATGTTAATAGCCTTTCTCAAGAATTTGGCTATCATAACCAAAATTTTTTTTTCAAATCCGACTATTTGAACCAGAGATGAGCGCTATCAAACAAAGAAACAAACTCTTCAGCTTTATTATTAGTATATTATTATACATATCAGCCTATAACGTTCCCACTGCTGGGACACAGGCCTCCTCTCAGTAAGAGGGAGTGGGCTGTAATCCACAACGCGGGCCCAGTATATATAGATAAAAAAATGTGTACGCAATTTTAAATGGAACATTAAGTGTGTTTACAGCCAAAATTTTAAGTAAATAAAAAAAATTACTTGAGCTACTAAGTAGTATTCGATGTAAGTAAGTATTCGATTGAGTCGCGATGTAGCTCATCTCATCGTAAGTGTCATGAATAAAATATTGACCTACCTTTTAAGATGGCAACAAAAAATAAGCTTTTATTTACATGTTTGATCGATGCGCTCTTCAAGAGAACAAATGATAGTAAATCTTTTGTTAGACTTAAGCATCAAAGTTCTTAGTATAAAATGTGCTTAGAAAAACTCGAGCTAGAATATTGAACAAGTCAGAAGTCTACGCTAAGGCTAAAAAGAAACAACAATAAATATCGATTCCATTGACAAAAATATTCGGTATTTTTTATTATGAAAAGTGTGAAAGTACGCGTAAAGAGCTTACAGTTGAGCGTTTTCAAAAGATTGAACGTTACTCTCTCGCTTTGGAGAGCTTTTGTATACCATGAAGTGGAAATCGGATACTTGAAATGAAATGTTGAGTTCCGAGTTCTTTCACGTAATGTGGCTACGTGCTACGGCGTAGACACGAACGTAGCCGGCCACGGACTGCTACGGACTGCTACGGACTTTTTGTGTTTTTGTGGAAATAATAATTATTGTTTTGAATTCAAAATGAGATTCGAAATTAAAAATTGGACACGAGAATGTACTTCATAGTTACTTATTTTGTGTATAAATTCGTAACTAATAAAAAATATTATTAGTAAGTAGTTTTTTTTTATTTAAAATAAACATAATTATTTCTGTTTTAAAAGTACCGGTGTCGATCATAATACACTAAACCCCCTCACTAATAAACCTATAGCGTCTGTATATACACAACGTTTTGTCTTCTTCTTTCGAAAGTCAAATTACTGACGACTGTAAGAGAGAAATCGGTGTGTAACTATTCATCTGGATATAATACGTTTAATAGTAAGGGGGATACACTAATCAACCTGTAATGTTCCCACTGCTGGGACACAGACCTCCTCTCGGTAAGAGGGGGTGGGCCGTAATCCACCAGGCGGGCCCAGTGCGGATTGGCAGATGTCACATGTCCTCGAATTTTTGGTTCTAAGACATGCCGGTTTCCTCACGATGTTTTCCTTCACCGTTTTGAGAGCAGTGGTGATGAAATAATTTAACACAATAAATATAAAAAGGATACACTATAAAAAGTATTACTTACATTGAAAAATAAATATAGTAGTGCCCAGTGTGGACACAGCCCTCGCCCTTGTCATACAATGGGCCACCGCATAACATGTCACGACTGTAAGGAATGCCGTCCAGTAAACCACTGTACACTCGAGGCCAGATAAATAATCTCCTGTCGGTATCTCATACATTCCTATCACATTCGCGTCGATATGTAGGCCTTTCTTATTTCGGACAGAATTGATGGGCTCGTTTGAATATCCGAGAAGTTAGGTGTTCAATATGCGAGGAAATTTATGTCGGTACGTTTTTCTTGGTTGGTTGTATATTTGGTCGGGAGTGTCAAATTATTTTATTGGTTTGTTCACCGTTTTATCACGCTGTTTTTGTAAAAGCGTATAGCTAATGTTTGATAATATGTTTTTTTTATTGACACAAAAATCATCATCATCATCATTTCAGCCGAAAGAGTCCACTGCTGGACATAGGCCTCCCCCAAGCACTTCCACTTCGACCGGTTCTGTGCTTCTCGCATTCAACGGGTTCCTGCGGCCTTCACAAGGCCGTCTGTCCACCTTGTGGGAGATCTTCCGTTACGTGGTCGCCACTCCAGAACCACAGACAAAAAAATAAAATGATGTATTTGGTGTGTTAAAACCGTTTGTTACTTATCCGTCACTTGTACAGTCAACAAAGGAGTTAAGTATACAGGAGCGTCGGATATTGTTGAAGTTTACTAAGAAACCGATGGATATTCTCGAATAAAATTTTAGTTTATTAATAGAAAACAAACAGCTCATTTATTAAATTAAATTTCAATCCAGAACATCCATCGGTTTCTTAGTAAACTTCAACTATATCCGACGCTCCTGTATACTTAACTCCTTTGTTGACTCTACCTAAAAGTTCATTAGAAAACTAGCGTCAGACAGGATCTGTCGGCATTAATGATGAAATGGATATTTTTGGCGCAGCCGTGACGCACATACTGGTAATATTATATTTTGTGTTTCAATAATATTAGTTTGTTGCCAAATTAATGTTATTCTTTCTTTCCTTTAGATAATTGTTACGTTGCATTTTTTTATAAAAAAAAGTATCACCTATGTTTCTTGTTATACCCTCGTTCGAGAATATAGACTGTACCAATATACTCTCATAATATAATGGAAGAGAAAAAACAATTATTATTCTATGCTGCTAATTACATCCTTGTATTAGTTTTATTTATGTCAGGTTTCTCTATTATGTTGAGAAATATGGTTTTGGAAGCGTCCGGGAGCGTGTAAATGAGAGGCACGACAAAGATTAAGTGAAAGTATATTGCCATGAAGCGTTCCATGTTTGGCATCAGGCTAACAGACCGAGTTCCAAACGTCGCTCGATACGAAGGCTTACGATCTTCGATATCGGAAAGCGTATTATGGAACTCAAAGAGTTGGGCAGCACCGCCAGGGTCGCGGGTCGTTCGAAAGAGATACCGTGGCCCCTTTTTTTGTTTAAGTCAGTAAGAGTCTGACACTCCCTTCCGCTCCGCCCAGAGAGGGAGGGGTCATTTTTGATGATTTCCCAAACAAAAAAAAAAGAGTTGGGCAGCAGGACACCTGGCTAGGCGCAGTGATGAGAGATGGAGTAAGGCTGTGACAGAGTTCAAGGTCTGGAAGACGAGATGTCAGTCGTCTGGCTGCGAGACGGGCAGACGACATAGTTGCCATCCCGGGCAAAACCTGGATGAAGCTGGCACAGGAGCGTGGGGATTGCCACATGGAAAGAGAGGCCCATGCCCAGATTTGGCTGAAGTGGCAGAAGGAGAGGCCCGTGGCTAAATACCGAGACCCCTCCGTGCCTCGGAAAGCAGGTTAAGCCGTTGGTACCGGCTGTTATTCGTGGATTTTTGACAGTCGTAATCTGAAACCCGAAAGTCTGACAACCAGTCTTACCAAGTGTCTTTGTCTTGTTTCAGCTCTACAGTATTTTCTTTCATCCTAAAACCCCCACTTATCTTAAATAACGTTTCAAGTTCCTTCATGACACACATCTATACTAATATTATAAAGCTGCAGAGTTTGTTTGTTTGTTTGTTTGTTTGAACGCGCTAATCTCTGGAACTACTGGTCCGATTTGAATGATTCTTTTAGTGTTGTGTAGTCCATTTATTGAGGAAGGCTATAGGCTATATTTTTTTTTTCAAAATTAGGGATCCGTAATAAAATTGCTATTTTGTAACACAAGGTGTAAAATCGAAAACCTATTTTTGCGTGCGCTGCAAAAACTATTGACAATAGAACAAAATTATGTACTACGGGTTTGTAGAGCCTATTAAGACCTACAAAAAAGTCCGCGAGAACATATATCCAGCTATCATGGTTTAATCACAATAACCGATTTTGTGTTCAAAATAATTATTAAATCGTCTGAAGAAAAAAAAACTACTTTAAATATGTATCGTAATATTAATCTTTATTGAAATTAAGCATTATGTTATCAAGAGTATTTACGAAGAAGTAAAATACTTTTTGTTTCATCTCAATCGGATATTTCGTTTAAAAGTTATCACGTGTGTAAGATGTTAAGAGTTGGTACCTATTAAGGAGTTATGGGCCATAGAGTTTTTTATCTCAGATTTGAATTCTTTTTGCATTTGATAGCCCAATTCTTGAGGAAGGCTATATGCTATTTAACATCACGCTATGACCCTTAGGAGCCGAGCAAAAAGAAAAAAACTCAGAGTGAACGGTAAGCGAATACGAAGTGTTGCGACGCGACGGGGTGGGGGTACAAGAAATTTCACGCGGACGAAGTCGCGGGCAGAAGCTAGTATATGATAAAAAAGCACTTCCTCTCTTCATGTACAGAAAGCGTCACTATGTCCTAACCCCTCAAGTTTTAAAATGTTACACTGCTACAACATTGAATTCCTTACGAATAATCTAAAGAATACTTCAAAAAGAGTCCATTGTGTTGACTCGGATTCGAACCATCGCATCACCGAACGTCGTCATACTCATACCGGCAGTTTGACGAACTAGCCAGCGAGCCCATATGAATTGCGATGAAATTGTTATCTACTATCGGCTGAGTCATTATATCTTTAGGTCCCTGTCTAATCGAAAGATGTTATAATTTGAGGGTATCCATTAATTTTACTTACTTACGTTGTCTTTATAAAATTAATCCATACCTTCAAGTTAGAACTTTGTATACGTTCACTTAAAACGGCGAAGAGTAAACGACTACTAATTTTATCAATTATTTTTTTAAATGATTTCTGATTTTATGAGAACTAAAATAGTTGTTCTGTTTGTTGTAAAATAAGATCATAGTTTTGTTAAATAATAGCAATAATAAATATTATTAAATGATTAATAAAGTATTTTATTTTTCTTGATTTTTTAATTCTTTATAAATAATTACTACTTAAAACAAAATAGAAATATATATCAAAATAATATAATGAACAAAAAGCACATTTCGTGCCTATATAGGATTTGAACTTCCAATCTTATGCACGGTAAGCGGTCTTGAAACCTCCAGTCTATTTAGACGATGAATAAGTTGTCGTAAATGTTAACCCTATTATTGTTGCTTGTCGTCGCAAAAGTATTGTTTTATTGAAAAAAACAATAATAAAAACAGAATAAAAAAAAAAAACTTACTTAAACTTCTTTATTCACTAAAACAATACATTATTTAAAATAAAATGTTTTTGCAAAATACAAAAACCAACTTGGGCCTATCACGGATTTGAACGCACATGTCTTTTGGTGGGGTAACTACTTAAAGGAGCTGTGTGTACATCATTATTATGTTATCATGATTAAGGGTATATATACTCTCGAGGTGGTCCCATTTTCATCAAGTTGGAATCTGATGAGAGGATCCCATGGAAATGGAGGGAAACCCTCAAATTTTATAGGCAAAGCTATAGCGATTTGGGTATTTTTTATTAAAGTAACTTGAGCATTTGCTCTCGGAAATCATCATTTGGTAAAGTGGAGCTGATGATGAAGACCATAGATGGCCATCGGAACTACTCAATGACAAATATTTCACGGGTTGCGATTCGATTACTTTAATATGGTTGCTAAACGATTTATCCTCGACACAATGCGTATGGTGAGTGGTTGTTAAGAAGTTCTCCTGGTTCTTACCAGGAGAACTCCTCAACAATTAACGTCCCTGCATCGGGAAAAGGAGTATTTTGTAAAAGGTGATGAGCAGTTGACATTAGGCTATTGTAACTTAGATAAATTACAAACTGACTCACTAAAAAGTGAAAAATAAAAACTTTTTTACAAAAAAAACAACCGACTTCCAAAAAACACTACAAACTGAAAAATAACTTTAATTTCGGAAGTCGGTGTCTTAATCTTAATCTAAAATACTGATCCCTAAGACACCGACTTCCGAAATTAAAGTTATTTTTCAGTTTGTAGTGTTTTTTGGAAGTCGGTTGTTTTTTTTGTAAAAAAGTTTTTTAATCCAGCCAAAGGTTGTCTTTAAAAGATCGCTCTCAGCGATAAGACCGCCCATTGTGTCACCCTTTGTAAAGTTTCGATATTTACGACTGTCATTTTTATGGTGTACTTACATAATACTTCTATTCTATTCTATCAAGGGGTATCGTATTACCCAGTAACTGGGTTGTGGAGGTCAGATAGGCAGGCTCTATGTAAAATACTGGCATTCAGCAGCATCCGATTAGACTGGAAGCCGACTCCAACATAGTTGGGAAAAGGCTAGGCAGCGATAGGCAAAACTTATAGAAAGAAAAGAAACGATTTTTTATGCAAGAAGGGTTACAATATGAAGTTCGTTAAGATGAAAAATGAAATTACGCGAGCTAATAGAAAATATAGAAAAATGGAGCAGTGGTGGCCCAGTTGTAACGGCCGTGACTTACGAGTTGCAGATCGTAGATTCAAACCCAAACAGGCGCTTTACTTTGTGTAAATTATTTCATCACCACTGCTCTCAAAACGGTGAAGGAAAACATCGATGTTCTAGAACCAAAAATTCAAAGACATGTGACATCTACCAACCCGCACTGGGCCCGTGTGGTAGATTACAGTTCACTCCCTCTCAAAGAGAGGAGGCCTGTGTCTCAGCAGTGGGAACGTTATAGGCTGATTGTGTTAGAAAATATGCGGTAGTGGTCGCGTCAAGGGCTTCTGGCTGACTGTTCAGCGATCGGTGTGACGCCATTTGGTGTTATGTGGGGTGGTACTGCTGGCAGGGTGAAAAAACCCGGAAGCTTGTAAGAAACAGATAAAAAACAAAAGCCAAAGCGCCCCGCCCACGTGCCCAATCACTTTTCCATTACCACCAAAGTGAAAAACTCCGAATAATGAAAAAGACGGTATTACACTTGCGTGCAAAAAAAATTGGCCCACACCATGCTCTCTATTTGAGAGACGATTATCTCAAAAAAAATTAAGTATACTTTAATTATTTTAAAATGTGGGAAGGTAGTAAGATAAGGTTTATTTTCACAATTTTTTTTTTATAAAATCAATATTCTTGACAAGAACGACTCGATTCTTTGAGCCGTATGTTCTTATGTTTGCCTTTTTTGTCAAAAACTAATGAATCTGTATTGATATTTTTTTCACTAACGTAATCTTCATACATTCAGGAAGGTTTTAGAACACACTATATTAGGTTATTGATGAAACTCTTTAAATTATTTATTAATTTATTATAACTTTATACACAAGTAAAAAAATACTTTACAAAGGCGGACTTAATGCCTGAGGCATTTTCTATTAGACAACCTTTGGGTGATGCAGAGACAAACGTTCAAAAGTGCATTAGTGCCTACTTGAAACAAATTATTTGACTTTGAATGGCTGGTGCAACATACATGATAATTAGCTCGGAAATTACTACATAATACAAGAATAAATACTAATACTAATTATCTTGTTTCAAATCGAAGAGAACGAAAGAGTGGATCGATGTTTTTTGCACGCAAGTGTATTTAAAAAGTTTAGAGTAAGTGTTCGTTGTTATAAGGATTCCTTGTCAGCTACAATATCCCATGTGGAAATCCCAGACAAGAGCGAACCAGGATTAGGTATCGTAAGAAGGGATGCTTTCTGTAGGTACTTCTCCCCTTCAAGCGAGTATAGAAGGGATTATATCATAACAGCGTGAAAAATACTCTAGAAAGCTTAAGTTGAAAATTCGATGTTTTTAAAAGCCATTTTACTCGGTTTTTAATAATTAATATTAATGACTGTTGAGAGAAGGCGTCGATGTGTATTAAGTTCTTATTTTAGCACTTAGTTCTCACTTTTAATTATCTTGGAGGCTGCTTTTTAATGGCAAGGGTTAATAAATAATATTTACTTTGTGTTTACTTTATTCAAATTGTTTTTTTATGAAAATGGTGGCGATGAGAATATTTTCAATGTTAGTCACTTACAGACTTATTTAGGTAGAGGTACTATCTCTCAATTAGATTAACAGAACCATTTCTACGTGTCTCCCTTGTTCGCTCGAGCAGTATGAGAATAGTTCATCCGGTGACATTAACAGAATCGTTCCTACGTGTCTCTCTTGTTTGCTCGAGCAGTATGAGAATAGTTCATCCGGTGACATTAACAGAATCGTTCCTACGTGTCTCTCTTGTTTGCTCGAGCAGTATGAGAATAGTTCATCCGGTGACATTAACAGAATCGTTCCTACGTGTCTCTCTTGTTTGCTCGAGCAGTATGAGAATAGTTCATCCGGTGACATTAACAGAATCGTTCCTACGTGTCTCTCTTGTTTGCTCGAGCAGTATGAGAATAGTTCATCCGGTGACATTAACAGAATCGTTCCTACGTGTCTCTCTTGTTTGCTCGAGCAGTATGAGAATAGTTCATCCGGTGATGAAGAGGCTGCTTGGCCAGCGTTGTGGCTCTGCCTCGCATGGACAGCATTATGTTGAGCGATGGCCGTTTTGAATCTGGATGTAATGAATATTTTCCCCCAACTTGTTTTTTTTCTTTGAGTCGTGTATTACCGCAAAAAAACGTTTTTTCTTCCTTTATTTTTTCTTTACTGGCCAATTATATATCAAATTTATTTTTTCATTTTGACACTACGCTTTAGGTACTATATTATTTACAGTATTATCTAAATATAGAAAGAAAGAAAAAAGTTTATTTGACACAGTTCGTGAAACACAAAATACAAAATAAATAAAAACTATGTTACAACAACAATAGTGTGTGCCTCACGGCTGCGCCAAAAAGGTTCATTTCAGCATTAATGCCAGACAGATGCTGTCTGACGCTGGTTTTCGAATGAACCTATAGGGAAAAAGTGACGAGGAGTACAAACAGTTTCAACATACCTAATACATACTTTTTATACCTACTTATAAATAAATAAATAAATAAATAAACTAAATATATAAAAAAATATAAAATTCAAAGTCCTGACTGACTGACTGATATATCAACGCACAGCCTAAACCGCTGGTCGTAGAGACATGAAATTTGGAGGGTGTGTTCTTTGTGAAGAGTAGGTATCCACCACGGAACAGATAAATAAGGTTGGAATGGTAATGTGGGCGGGGCAGGCGCGCCACAGTTATGATTCGACAATCATAACTCGACCGATTCATACATTCACCGCATTCAGTGCGCGTCGGAATACTTCGGAGAACAGAACTCTGCTTAATAATGCCGTGTTGTGCAATTATAACATGTAAGACAAAAAGTCAGACCTCAGGTATAAAGCGAGGAGGTATATCTTTCCATCGGTAAGTCCAAAATAACATGTAATTACAATAATATGTGTCAAAAACATAAAAATATACTGATCATTATGAAATACCAAACATTAACAACATTATTGCAACAATTTACAAAAAATATACATTGCCCGCTGTGTACTCGCTCAATCAACACAATGACCAAGTACGCGTACAATGTACTGCATGCATTGCGTCCTCTACACTTCAACCGTTGACGTTTCGTCCTTTGCTCTGATTGGCTGTGATGCACTGCGCATGTTTATCGATAGTGAGGTAACCATGTGGTTAAATAAAATCATCGATAGAATTCTCGACTATATTTAGGTTGACAAAGATAATTTTTGGATTATTTTATATTTAATTAATGATTGTATATTTTTATTTAGACGTATTTTGAGTAGGTAAATTAAATAAATTAATCATTGAATGAATCCTAGCGAATGTTATAAAGGGACTAATCTCTGATTTTTTATTTAAGTTTATGCATTATGTATATTATTTTGTTATATTTCAATATTTACGTTTATATTCTTAAAACTTTTATTTACACCATTTAGTAAAATTAAATTGAGGAATTTGAATTTTGCAATAAATTATAGGTTTCCTAAAGAACCTAACGCCAGGGAACAATGGATTAACGTGACAGGTAGAGGAAACTGGATGCGGACAAAGACGAGTAGGTACTAAATTCGTCCGCAATTAATAGCAAGCGCCAATTACTTAATAAATATGTTTTATTCCAAGAACAGTGATTATTTGTAATTAATCAAAATAAAATTATTTCTTAATATTTATTTAATGTTTCATTTTTCCCCATAAATTCATCAGAAAATTTATCGACAAAGAATATCGGCTTTGTCAAGCACTAGCGTGTATGAAAATTTTTATTGCATTTATGCGTGTTTGAGTGTCTATGCCTACGGGAGCGTATTGCTAGTGGGCGAACGAATATCTGCCCTGAGATTTATGTGTGTGTGATTTGGTTGTGTGCGAAATATTTGTAAACATAGTATTGCGTATGTGTAGAAATTAAAATAGTGGGAGTCAAGCGGCGACACTGGTCCTAGTACAAAATTGCAGCGAGGGCCTTTCCAACCTTATTTATCTATTCCGTGGTATCCACTAAGAAAGGATTTTTCGAAATTCTACCCCTAAGAGGGTGAAATTTCACGCGAACGAAGTCGCGGGCATAAGCTAGTTTAAGACAAGGTTCCTAAAACAACATATCTATATAGATAAGTGTCGTGCTTTCATCTCATATTCAAGGACAGCTACTCATCCTCTGCATTATTTAGCGAGCCATCTAAAAGTTTGACCTACTTACCAATTCACGTTCTTCTCATTACGAACGAACATCTGAAACAAAATTAAAACAGAATTTATATGTGTTTGTAATAGCTTCACTTTTTTACAGCTGTTATTTTTCATGTTTTCGATACTTTACTGGTAAAGCCTGCAATAAGGAAAAAGGAAATAACAGTTTACTTCTGGAAATCTGAATTTTATCCAATTTATAATGGGCTCGCTTTTGCCCGTGGCTTCATCCGCGGCGCGTGGATGTCAGAAAATATCCCACAGGATCGTACTACCGAGATTAAAAGATGTTATAAACTATACCTATGTGTGCCAAATTTTATGCGGCAATCCGGAATATATACAATCGGACAAAAATTCTAACATAGGTTTTAAAATTTCTGTGCGTTTGTATAATATTCCGGATTTTCGGCATCAGGCTCTTTCCCACACCTCGTCGCAATTACTTTTATTTAAAAAAATATTCAATGTCCAGTTTTGACTTCATTACTATTTTATTATAATACCTATGTATAAATAAGATAGAAAATATTTTTTTTTGTTAGCCTGTTTTGTGTCCCACTGCTGGGCAAAGGCCTCCCCTTTTTCCCTCCAAACCTCCCTGTCTTGTGCGATCTCTGGCCATGTTGGCCCTGCGAATGTTATTTTCAATATTATGTATAGAAATTCTATAATTAAACTTCGCGGCAGGATCGTTGAGGGTTTTACCGTATCTTTATGAAAAACTCAATCAAGCAAGGGAGCTTTAGGGCGACTAAAAGCACTCATAAGCAATATCCGTTCAGACCCATGTCAAAACCATTGTTATTTCGCTTTCAAGGGAAAATTTCAATATCCCACAAATCTCCATTGATCTTTTAGGCGTCCAATCTTTTTGTTGTGAACTTTTTACATAATCAGCCTACAATGCTCTTACTGCTAGGACACGACATGCCTTCTCTCTGTTAGAGGGTGTGGACTGTAATCTACCACGTGGGTCCACTGCGCGTTGGTAGTCACACAGTTTTTTGGAAGTCTTCCTCTCCAACTAAAATGACACAATGGTCATTCATTGTGAAGGTAGTCCATAACTTTTTGACGTAGGTTACTAAGAAGTTGTAATAAATCCACAGTTTGGCGAGATGTTTTGACATTATCTGTCAGTTTTTAAATGTGTCCTCTGCGATGGATAGAATATTATTTATTTTATTAGCACTAACAATGCATAGTTTATTCATAGTGGATTTCGACTCGGTAGCCTCTGTGTCCTTCCATTAAGTTGTTTCCTTTTTTGACGTGTTTGGTGTGTTTGGTTTGTTTACTGTGAACTTGTTTATTGTTTTGCTTCTTCTGCGATTTTATATAGAGATAGTTTTAGATAGTTTCTAGGAGAACCTGTTATATTTGTTTCAGTTTGTGTCTCCTTTGTGTTTGAACATCTTTTTATGGTTTTTTTTTGGTGTAGCTCTTAGTTTAGCTGGGCTGTTGAGAAGTTCGTTTCTTTTACGTAATTCATCGTTTGTTTGCTTTAAGTTGTTATTCTCTAATGACAAAAGTTCAATTTCTTTGTGCGCACCGTTTAATTGGGATGCCAGGTTTTCGATTTCATTTGCCAATGTTTTGATTTGTGAGTCATCTTCGTCCTCAGAGAGCAGAGGTGATGAAATTAATTACACAACTTAAAGCGACTGCCTGGGTTCGAATCCACGACCTTCAACTCGAAAGTCCCTTTGCCACTGGGCTACCCCTGCCGAATTTTGTAATTGATAAATGGATTGTTAATTACGTGTTCCAGGTTTGGAACCTACCCAAATATAAACTCTAGCTGTCAACGTTTTAAAACAACCTTGGATGTGCAATTGCCTATTTGTTTCTGTGAAATGTTACCATCTGCAGTACAGGTGTATTTATTATAAATTAAAGTAGGTTTTTATTAAACTTGCTTTTGTCTGCCTCAGAGCCCTCATTGTTCTTCTAAACTCATTATCTAGAGTATTTACTCTGGAACGTTTATGTTTTAATAGATTCACATTAAACTTAAGTACCTATAGGTAATACAGAATCGATGTTTGTTAAGTCATAAATGAAATGAAATTGTTTATTCTGTAAATATGATATCGAAATCACTTTTACACGCCAAATTATAAAAAAAATAAGCTAGATGAGGTTGGCAATTCCTATCTTACTGACCGTGCTGAAAAACCGTCCGAAACGTGCGTTTCTTGAATAAAAGGACGAGACAAGACTATTTTCAATGAATCCTTAATATTATAGTATTGCTTTAGTCTATTCTAATATGGTGTGCCAAGTCAATATAGTTACATACTGTAATCACCAGTTTGCTGAGATTATACAGACAATCACGAGAGTTCAATGTAGTAAACATGGTGTTCTCGAAACTTATAATAGCAATTTTACGAAAAAATCGCTTTGGAACTTTTCGTAACTGTAAGGTATTCATACTCATGACTGTACCTATAACCACAAGAATTCAATATTTCTTCGTAAACATTTCTCACAGTAAGCTTAGTACCTACCGTAGCAATCTTTTTAGAGAAACCAATTTAATTAACTCTCTTTATGCTTAAACATTTTTCACTTAGAAACATTTTAATTACAAGAATTATAAGCGCCTCTATGCGCCACTGGAATAAAACACAACAGCACGGCCGTATTAGAAAGAAAGAGAAAAAATGTTATACTGTCACAAAAAAAAAGTCAACACGTGCATATAAAAAAAACAAGTTAGCTTGAATACCTACTAACAGTACAAAAAAAATAAATATAAAAAGGCCTGAATTCCTCATAAGCTGACGTTGGTCGCGTACCGTCGGATACGCGTACCAAGACGCTGACGATAAATGGACATGTTTACTGTAACACTGACGGTCAGCGAGCGACGTGGGCGTAACAGTATTTCCAGCCTAAGGAAAAAAGTAGTCAGCAGAAGCACGTCCGCGTCGCCGCGTGTCATGGCCATGTCATGTGGTGTTCGAAGTGTACGGCAATATATAAGTCAATGGTACGGCCACATTTTGTCAGTAACTTGTAAGTTTAAAAGATATTGCCATCAATCGGACTCAAATCATGACTCTGGGCAGGGCAGCTACTATACATTTCCAAATGATAAACCCATTTACAATTTTCCTGACCTGGGGAAACCTAGCACCTATCTCAGCAGACCAACAAGGCAGTCTATTAACACGAAAGTAGAGGAATATCTATAGTCAGTTCCAAAAGTATCTAATAAAAGTGAAAACAATGACCAGGTTGAATTCTTACATAATTACTCCATAAAGGAAATTAGTAACAGATTAGAAGGTTTAACTTTTATATCCAACAATTTATTGTTTGAATAAGATTGTGAAATTCTAAATGAAAACTCGTCTGCGAAAAGAATTTCGAGTTTAAGTATTCAAATAATCAGATAAAAGCACTAAACTTGTAAGTGGTGCTACAAATTGGTATCCCCAGGTCGGACGTTTTCTTCATAATTTGTTTACATTTTCATCAGCCTTTTTTACAACAGACCTAAGGTAGTTTATTTAGTGTCCCAACACTAGTAAAGTAGTTTCTAAATAACTTCGAGGAAATTGCCAGGTCAAGCGGTTATCAAAACTAAAACTAATTACTTAGTTTAAATGTTCGGCAGGGTGGAGTTTGACAAATAATTGTTTAGCTCCGGAATTTTGGAGCTGACAGTTCCGATAGCAGATTTTAAGATTTTCACAGGCTTCAAGCTGATTATAATGTTTGTTAATTCTTAGTAGTTAATCTACAAAAAAAATCTAAATCTATATAATATAAATTTTAAAATTACCATTTTTAACACAGGCGTCAGTCTAAACTTAGAACCTAAGCTTGATTATCCGTATGGCCTTTGCATAAAAATAACACCTTTTGCCGCCAGAGAGGGTGTTGAGCTACAAAGATTTATTTGTAGACTGAAAAGGGCGGATTCTTTTGCGTTTTGTCGAAAGTAACATCTTTTTAACGCTTTTTATTTAAAAATCCATTTCAAGTACAAAGGATAAAAAGATACACATGCATAATAAGCCTTTATTGTTCGCACTGCCGGGACACAGGCCCCTCTCTGTGAGATCCCGAGTAGGCCATAACCCTCCACGAAGCCCAGTGTGGGTTGGTGGATGTCACATGTCTTCGCATTTTTGCCGCTAGGACATGCCGGATTCCTCACGATGTTTCTTTTCACCGTGTTGTGAGCAGTGGCGATTAAATAATTTACACAGAATAAAGTATCTGCTTGGGATGGATCCCACGATCTACAACTCGTAAGTCGCAGTCGTTACCACTGGGCCACCACTGCTCTCAAAAGCTACTGCTGCTAAAAGATACACATAGACTCGTAAATATAATAATATTAGGTCAATCCTTCCAGAAAATATATATTTTTTTAATAGTATTGTAGTCTACACAAGTTTTCGGTTTCTAACACTTGGCACTATACACATCAATTTAATAACGACCCACAAGGCCATAACCCAATAATCACATACCCAACACAGGTAGACAAAATTGTTACCATAAATTTCAGAGAAATAGGACACTATGTGCCATAGAATTTGTATGGTTTTACCTCAAATCTAACCGATCGGTAGGTTCGCTTATCGGTTCGAAGGTATGGTAGGTATTTTACGGAAGTTTGATCCTTTGGTGAGCGAATAGAGAGTTGCTGTGAACTGTAAATTATAGTTGGTTACTATTTCTGTTGAGAATATTTGAAATGGATCATGCTTCGGATTCCGTCAATAGATTTTGATATTCTCGTACCGCATTCCTAGCGATGCTGTGGTAAAAGATGATGACGGGATGAATATTATCATATCGATTTACTTTAGAATATAGGTCTTTAACGTGGGCGATAACGCCCCCTCGTGGATGTTTGAGACTCTCAGGGGGCAGTAGAAAAATTATATATCCTATCTTACGACTATATAATATTACACGATTCAATATAATCGTGGGAATAGCTGTTTCAGATTCGCCACATTTAGTAATTAATAAAAATTGTGGAGCTCTAGAAAACAAATGTTCCCAAAGTGTTTGTAAAATGTGAGTGTAAATGTTTCAAAACGGCCCTGTTTTTGATAACGGCTAGCCGTAATGTAATATGGCGGATTATACAATCCGACTGCGACATATACGCCATATTCTTAACTCTTCGGAGATTACAAGCGTGATGTTATTTCATATTCAAATATAATTTTAAACCAAAAATCATGACCGACAGAGATTATTTTCTTGATTGCACCTACCGCTGTTGGTCTCTGCATTACCCAAATGATGACTGGTTGAAAATTATTATGGCATTAAGTAATTTGTGTGCTTAAAGTATGCTTAAAGTGTGATTAAAATTGAATAAATAAATTACCGTTCTATGTAGAATAAGGTACTTAAAAGGCGACTTTCGCCTGATCTCAATAAACACCTAATCGTACACAAACATTTTACAAACCTATAGCCGAAAATACGTACAAGGGCAAATTAAAATCTGCATTAAGAAACTCTTTTCCTGAATTATAAGGAAATTTAATTAAGAACTAATCCTAAAGGTGTACCTGTACAGCATTTGGGCAAAACCATGGCCAAATTAAGAAGACCCTAGGGATTTCTTCGCCGCCATCTTTGTTCAACAAAATTGGAGGGCCAAGATACCTTATTGGGTTTTGTTAAGATGGTTACCTACCTTACCGCATCTTTTTGATTTATCGTTCATACCGTAAGACCGTGGCCACCTGAGATGACAAGTTTTATAATTATTTATTATTTTACATAATTTATGCTTTATAAAATAAATGAGAGCGTTTCCCTTTTATAGAGTGTGAAATTGTTGGTGTTTATGACGAAACGTTTAGTGCATTGTTATGATTTAATGTGGTTATTCAATTATAACTCTTAATGGCTAGCGACATCGCGATAGGCCCCGTCGGAGATGGCGGTATGAGCTGGACTCCCTCAACAAGAATTAATTGGTCCTTAGCAGCTATAAGTAGAGACAAGTGGAATGAGAGTAGGGAGCCCTTTGTCCTGCAGTGGGACATCACAGGCTTTTAATAATAATTATTATTATTCTAACTCTGAAGATATCGTGCTATGTACCGCCAAGAGTTTTCGTGTTGTCTCCCATGGGCTTTATTTATTTATGTATTGGCTCGGATTGTGTTTACAGAAACATAGCAATGACCATTTTATTTTTCTACACTAATGCCATTATAAGCTGGACTCCATTAATAAAGATTGGTCCTTCGCAGCTCTGACTAGAGAGAGAGGAAAAGAGAGTAGGGAGGACTTTGCCCAGCAGAGAGACACTAAGGGCTAATAAAAAAAAAATATGAAAATCTTGTACCTATTACAGAAGAGGTTAAGTACCTAACTGCGTGCACTAACTGGACAGGTTCACCCAATCTGTGTGGTTCTTTCCTCAAAAGACCACTTCAGACACCAATCTACATGGACTTCACATGATCTGACCGAGATTACGTCTGGTCTTTAAAAGAGACTGTGACCTCTGAGTTTGTTTCGGCCTTTCTTCTCAGAGTGGTCAGATAGGAAATGCCGACCTCATCTAGTTCTTAAAATATGATTGAAGTGGAAAAGTGTTTGCACGAACCTACAGAAATAAAATATTTTTTTGTAACTGGATTTAAAAAAAACTGGCCAAGTGCGAGTCGAACTCGCACACGAAGGGTTCCGTACCACAAGGCAAAAACGCCGAAAAAAACACGTTTGTTGTATGGGAGCCACCCTTAAATATTTATTTTATTTTGTTTTTAGTATTTGTTGTTATAGCGGCAACAGAAATACATCATCTGTGAAAATTTCAACTGTCTAGCTACCGCGGTTCTTGAGATACAGCCTGGTGACAGACAGACGGCAAAAACGCCGAAAAAAACACGTTTTTTGTATGGGAGCCCCCCTTAAATATTTATTTTATTTTGTTTTTAGTATTTGTTAATATAGCGGCAACAGAAATACATCATCTGTGAAAATTTCAACTGTCTAGCTACCGCGGTTCTTGAGATACAGCCTGGCGACGGACAGACGGCAAAAACGCCGAAAAAAACACGTTTTTTTGTATGGGAGCCCCCCTTAAATATTTATTTTGTTTTGTTTTTATTATTTGTTGTTATAGCGGCAACAGAAATACATCATCTGTGAAAATTTCAACTGTCTAGCTACCGCGGTTCTTGAGATACAGCCTGGTGACAGACAGACGGACGGACGGACAGCGAAGTCTTAGTACCGTTTTTACCCTTTGGGTACGGAACCCTAAAAATATGTTATAGTACCTGTTTTTTTTATTACAAAATCAAATCTTACTTTGAAATCTAAAACTTATTACTTTTTATTAAATCACAAAATAAAGTAATTTGCAATAACAACTTGGCCGAGCTAGTCGATAATCGCACTCCAGTGAAAAGGTAACAGGAAGGCGTCCTTTGATCTACGCCCCCGCAACGAAGAAACTTTATTAAATGATTAAACTTTCTGCCTCAGTATTTATTATTACTTTGAAATGCTTAACCTAATTTTCGCTAAAGAAAAATATATATACGTAATTGACATTGCGATTTTTCGTTTTAATTACATTTTTTATTCATTATCCTAGCTACTGGTTGCAAACTAAGAAGTAGTTTTCTCAGATCGCTAATATGTAATTTTGCGAAGTTCTTATTCTATGTTCGCAACCAAGTTGTGGTTAAGGTAAAAGTATTCGTGATTCGCAACTGGTTGCGAACAAAGAATAAACATTCTTAATTCACAACTGGTTGCGAATCGCAGTTGTTGTAGGTGCGGCGAACTCTTTAGAAAGAAATAAAATACGTTTATTTGCGGCAAATATGACGCATAAAAATAAACACAAACCAACAAAACAAAATAACAATTTGGGAGAAAATATGCATCACATCTACGCAAAACTTACATGTCGCTAAGTTTGTTAATGTTTTTTTTAATGGAGTTTATTGATGTCAAGGTTTGTTTTTGTTATAGAAAATTTGAGATCAAACAGGTGACCAGAAATTGTACCTAATTGTTTTTGATTTGAAAGCAATTATTTCATCTCGGGAGGATCATAAAAGTAATCACTTTTCAAAATGAAAATCAATAGTAGATTGTTGCATCACGCGCAAAGTGAGTTATTAATGCACGAGTGTTAATTACTCACTTAGCAAGGTGCGTTATCTACTTTTCTTTCAACCACCAATCTACCTACCGTGATAAAATATACCTAGGTACTCTAAATAAAAACTCAAGTTAATGAAAACAAAGTTTTCATAAGCTTTTAAATATTTATCCCGCGACTTTTGCGGTAAAAGGTTATTAACAATTTCATTTGCAGCTCTGTTTTTATACTTTCTGGAGTTGAATTCATATCGCTATAGCTGTCTGTTTCCATTTTTATAAACTTTTCCTTTTCTTGCTAAATATGAAGTATCAAAGTTTTACAATGGTACTAAATGTGCGCCATTTGTTTTTGTTTTCACCAAGTTGGTTTTATTCAGCCGATTTTTATTTTCAGACAGTATCTTTTTGATCTAATACATTTTATATTAAACTTAATGGGCGACATTAAACCTCTGTGGTAAATTTATATCTAAATCACACTAATATTATAAAGCCGAAAGTTTGTGAGAGTGTGTGTGTTTATATGTTTGTTACTTCTTCACGCTCAAACGGCGGGACCAATTTTGATAAAATTTTGGATTAATATATTGGCTACTTTTTATTCCGATATTCCCACGGGATCGACATTTACGCGGGTGAAACCGCGGGGCGCAGCTAGTAAAACATAAAAAAACAGTGCATTAATGAAAAACCGAAACCGAGCAACCGAGGAAACCGGGAATAAAAAATCCGAGAAGAGCCGGCAAGAAACTCCATGGTTACTCTTTTAAAAATGAATGGCTTTAACTACCAACTTTGCCTAGAAATATGTGAATTATTTATTTATTTATTTATTTTATTAGGTCTACCAACAATTGTTTACACTAATTTACAAACAAAGATAAAACATGCGTTTAAACTCTACACAGTGTAACAATTACTTAAAGGTAAACACCACATGGACAAAAAGAAAACAATAAAAAGTAATTTCGTAAGCTACATATTGTACAAGTAAACTAAGTTAGATTATATCTACCTATGTATAAATAACACAACTAAATGCAAAATATTAAAAGCATCGTTTCTTTAAAAACAAATTTCGAGCATAGTCCAAAAACTTTTACTTTTTTAACAAATCTGATAAGCAGTTCAGAAATTTAGATTTTTGTTTATTGAGAGAATCAAAGTGAAAATCAACCATATCACTACAACCATTCAAAAGCCTACAGAACCTAGCACATGGAGAGTTAGATCCCAACACCGTTCTTCTCATTGGAGGACAGAGGGGAGTAATAGGTTTGCGCGGAATCCTCGACGGAGCACGAAAGTTAACGAGTGCGAGCAGCTGCGGCGAGTCGATATTTCCCTTCAAGATTTTACAAGCGAACATTGCGTCATTCAGACATCTTCGTTCTTCCAAGGTGTGCATGTTGAAGTATTTCAATCTCTTTTGGTAAGAACGCACCTTTTTGGTTATTCCCACAGAAAAGGCCAGATGCCAAACGAAGCGTTTTTGTACACGTTCTAGACGCAAACTATTTGTAGCGTAGTGTGGCCGCCACACCACACTACAATACTCTAATATGCTACGTACTAAACTCTGATAAAGTAATATTTTAGTTTTAATTTGACGAAAACCCTTACATTGCCTTATGACAAATCCCATCATCCTGGATGCTCTTTTAGAAATTGAATCTAAGTGTGGTGCAAAGGTTAGTTTTTGATCAAACAGAACTCCGAGGTCACGAATAGTGTCTACTTCATTAAGTTTGTCCTCATTTATGTAATACACAGTCTTTATTGGATTATTTTGTCTTGTATATTTTACGTGGTAACATTTCTTTGAATTCAAGTGCATTTCATTACTTTTACACCATTGAATAAGACTATTAAGGTCCATCTGCAAAAGTGAAGCGTCTATGTCAGATTCAACGATTCTAAGAAATTTCAAATCGTCCGCATACATAAAAAATTTAGAGTGCCGTAAACAATTGGGAATGTCGTTAATAAAATAGTTGAATAATATTGGACCTAGATGAGAGCCTTGTGGGACTCCAGATGAGATGTTATGTACGTTAGATTGATAACCGTTTACCACAACATAAAAAGATCTACCTCTCAAGTATGAAATCACCCATTCAAGCAAGCCACCAGTAATACCATAAGCACGTAGCTTACAAGACAAGATTTTGTGGGAAACTTTATCAAACGCCTTGCTGAAGTCAGTATAAATGACGTCAGCTTGGCGACCAGAGTCAACGGCTTCAATCAAAAGTTCCGTGAAAGGGACCAAATTAGAACTTGTGGATCGTGACTCAACAAAACCGTGCTGATGATCGCTAATGAATAATTTCAGATGGTTTTGGAAATACGGACAGAGCAGTGACTCAAACACTTTAGCGAACGTAGAAAGGATTGAGATAGGCCTATAGTTAGCTATGTCATCGTTGCTATCTGATTTATGTATAGGCACCACCTTAGCCCTTTTCCATGTCTGAGGGAATACGCCCGAAGATAAGGATTTGCTGTATATAAGAATAAGAGGGCACACTAATTCCTCTGCACAAGACGTAATAAATATTGGCGGTATGCCATCAGGGCCAGCTCCTTTGTTTATATCTAAACTTTTAAGTTTTTTAAGTAATGTCTCACTGCTAATTGTTGGACTTGTTAAACATAAACTACTATCTTCGAAAGATTTTAATAATATATTAGTGTCAAATTCCTTGCTCAATTCTTGTTCGGGGCTGTAAACAGACGAGAAGTTGGTAGCGAACATCTCACATATCATTGTACCATCAGATGACGACATTGTCATGGTCATAGGGTAGGTACTAGACCCTCCTCTTTTATTTTTTACGTGCGTCCAAAATAACTTAGGGTTGTTTTTTAGTTTATTTTCAAGACCTTCAATATAAACATTGTAACACGAAGTGGCCAATTCATCGCAACGCTTACTAATTAATTTTAACTCAATCAAATCCATTGGGTTTTTATATTTATTGTACCGCCTTCTAATATTATTTTTTAAATTTAACATTTTAATTAGTTTATAGTTAAACCACTGAGGATATTTACGTTTCTTAGGTACCCGTGAGGGAATAAACTGACGTATAGCGTCGTTAAGCGTCTCGTAAAAAACATCCAACATCTCATTCACACTATCGCTACCCTCAAATAATTTAACCCAATCTACTTGTTTTAAAAAATTACGAACAATTTCATAATTCGCGGTACGAAAATTAAGTCTACTCCTGTCACTGTTGTATGGCAGACTGGCATCCCTACTCAAGGAAACAACTATGTCAAGAGGTGGATGCTGTTTATCGACATTACTTATTGGACTAACACTTTTGCTCACGCTACACAAGGAATGTGTAGACAAAACTAAATCCAAAATGCGACCAGCGTCGTTTGGCACTAAATTCACTTGACTAAGTCTGTTAACATTAGTAAAATCAATTAATATTTCACTAGTACTAGGCAAACGTTTATCATCCGATTTTCCTACTAAAGTCCAGTCAATGTTGCTCAGATTGAAGTCACCTACAATAAAAACACTTGAATCTGAACATTGTTCAAAAACAGCATTACAATTTTCCAAATAGTGCTCCAGAGAAGAACGGCGTATAGGAGGAGGCAGGTATACTGCGCAGAGAACCATTCGGCGAACAGTACATGATATCGGCAAGTCAATACTTACCCATAAGTCTTCACAGTCACTTTCCCAATTCTTAATGCGTTTAGACTTGATTTGTTTATTAACGGCTATTAAAACACCACCCCCTTCTTTACCACTCTGAAAATGTGAGGTTTCTCTATCTCTTCTATATACCATGTACCTATCGTCGAACAGCTCGCCGCTCAGCACAGAACCATTCAACCAAGTCTCAGACAGTATTATTATGTCATAATTGTTACAGGCAACATTACGAGATACAGTATGTGTCTTAGTTCTTAACCCTCGACTGTTCTGGTAATATATTTGCAAATTATTGAATTTAAATTATTAAAACAAATGCACGCAATAATAGTATTTATCAAGCAGGTACACATTATATTAACTTATTTAAAATGTCCAAGCTGCCAATAAGAATATGCTCGTCGCCGTCCGTCTTTCTGACAAATATCCTGCCGTTCCTCACCCACACGTACTTATATCCTTTCTCCTTCGCCTTAAGTCTTGTTGCCGCATGAAGAGCCTTGTACGCAGGGGATAAATGCTCGGCGACAAACACAGGAGATCTATTTCCAGCTATACCAAAATCTCCGGTATTGAGTTTTTCGTGGCTTTTATTTTTGTTATAATTAATTACAGAGGCCAACAGCTGATCGCGGATTCTCGGAGAGGCAAGCTGCACCACAATAGAACGAGGGCGAATATTACTAGTGTTAAGTTTAGCTATTCTTGTGCAGTGTGAAACATCGCGGTCTTGAACATCACAACCGACTACTGACCCCAACTGCTTGACAATGGTGTACAGGTTTTCCTGTTTATTTTCAGGTAAACACTGCAGCTCCAGGTTGTTGGCTCGTGTCTGCTGCTCTAAATAATTTAAACGCTGACTGAGATCCGCCAATGTGTTCCGCAGTTTAATATTATCGTCTTTTAATTCTTTGGTAGTACTTTTAAACTCGGTGTGCTCCGACCGAAACTCATCAAATTGACTCGTATGGAAATTCAGAGACACTCGAAATTCTTCAAGATCCGCACGAATCGGGGCCAACTCGCTGTTGACAATGTTTATAATCGTAGTATTTATTTCCTTGAGCATAGTAGCAAACTCTGTTTTAATAACTTCCTGCACAATTGAGCGCACCTCCTCGCCCGTAACCGCGGGAGCTGGCTCTGGAGGAGAATTTAAGGCAGGCCTCTTGTTTCCTCTTGAAGCCGAGATGTTACGCTCCGGAGTACTGTCTTTTTTAGACGACATTGAGGACAGGTTAAGTTTATTTAATAGAAAAAAAACAAAACAAAACGCCGGCGCCGTCGTCGTTGTGTCGCACTAGCGAGCCCGCGAGAAGAAGGTCGTAAGTGATGCGTATATCGCGGCGCTTACGCGTACCGGGCCAACACTCAACGGTATCACTCACTGACGGTATCTGTTTTATTTTATGTTTATGAGTTTTGATATATATTGCCAATTAATAGCAGATTAACACTCTGAAACTGTTCACTCACTAATCACTATTGTACCAAGAACTGTGAAATAGTCTTTTCTCATGAAAACTTCTACCAACACTGCTTTTAAAACATAAATAACAATTAAAGATTGAGGAGCACAATATGACAACTTCTCACGCACGTAGGTAGGTTAATTATGATTTATCTACATCTTTTTCTATTTCTATCTTTGCTTTTCTGGGTACACATGTAACATGTGTTCTTTTATACAGAATGGCACCATTTTTTACCTACAGCATAATTGTGTTTTTCATAAGGACTAAGACTAGGCGCAAACGAGCCATCGGCCACGGTTACCGATAACCCAGCGACAAGCAGTTCACGTGCTTTTTATACATTTTGTTTGGATTCGCCGCACACGTGTGGTTAGTGACGGCCACCCGCTACAGCAGTACTCAACAACGCAGCAAGAGGCGACAGCCACCGGTGGTTGTAGCCGGTGACACGTGTGCACTCACCCATTACAGCAAAACTATAAGAATTATTTTGTGATATTTTTTCGTTGACTAATATGATTAATTAATGACATAAAATGATGACATGTTAACTTTATGCTTATTTTAGAGCTGTGACATACATCTAATGGTGAGTTTATTCAATGATTGATTCTTTTAAAGCACCTAAGCACCTACCTAGTTATGTTGACCTTTGCAGTGCGCAAACGCTCAAACGCTTATATGTGATATTTTAGAAATTGGTCTCTCTACTCAATAGCGACTCTATTGATGCGTCGAATTAGGAGTAGTGGCAACGGAATCCTAAAGATGATCGCTGAAAGTCCAGAGTCAGCAGTGTGGGATAGGTTTAGAAAACTGCATAAAGGTATGAATATTTAAAAAGATTGTAATAATTTATGAATTTGTTTTTATTTTGATTTTAATTTGCTGGAAAAAATTTACAGCTGCGACCGACTTTTTTTGTCAAGTTGACAGTGTTTATTACTACGCAGCTATCATTTTAGTCTAGCAAATTAAAAATCAGAGTGTAACCACCTGCAAGGCATTATTCAAAACTTGCAGAAATAAAAGGCAGTTTCACAAAACCACGCCGCAGTTTCAGCAAAAATGTCGTCCGCACGAGGCCCTAACAAGCCCTAACTGTGTGAGCATGGCGGATATGAAAAACAAAACACTAACTCCACAAACTGGGCCACTCATGTACAGTTCGAAATATAAGCAAGACTGTTTATACAGACTACTTGTTTAAGAGGGCACGTACTTCAAACAAGCCTTCGTAGATAATATTTGTGTTGGCGCCACTAAATCTCGTCTTCGTTACGGCTTGGTCGCGTCGCAGTTTCACCAAACAATTTGTAGTTTCCCGTGGTAAACACAAATAGAGACATGTTCGTCTTTTGATTGTTTAGTATCAGACTATAAATATGAGTATTTCATTAGGGCTTGTGGTTACTTGACGGCAAGTGGCAGAATAAGCTAATTAAACACAATCATTATTCCTTGCTCCGTTATTCAACCATATACAAGGTAGACGACAATACAACGATAAATTAAACTTTGTATAATATTTATCGATCTCATAAGGTTTGCAGGGTCAACATGGCCAGAGATCTCAGAATCCAGGAAGGTTTGGAAGGAAAAAGGGGAGGACTTTGCCCAGCAGTGGGACACAAAATAGGATGAAAAAAAAAAAATTTTAGTAGTTCCAAAATATTCTTATGCATAATTATTTTATACAGTGTTTATTGTCGTATTGTCGTCTCCACGTTTTATGTGCATGCTGAAAGTAGTAATTAGTGTGAGTAAAAATACAAACGTTCGACTTCGAGATAAACAAATTTCAATGTATCCTGTATATGAAAGCGAAAAAAAAAATCAAAAAACGAATAGTAAAAAAATATTTTCCAGGATACCTTTTTTTAACAATTTTCTCAGTACTTGTACAGAAAGCGTCACTATGTCCTAACCCCTCAAGTTTTAAAATGTTACACTGCTACAACATTGAATTCCTTACGAATAATCTAAAGAATACTTCAAAAAGAGTCCATTGTGTTGACTCGGATTCGAACCAACGCATCACCGAACGTCGTCATACTCATACCGGCAGTTTGACGAACTAGCCAGCGAGCCCATATGAATTGCGATGAAATTGTTATCTACTATCGGCTGAGTCATTATATCTTTAGGTCCCTGTCTAATCGAAAGATGTTATAATTTGAGGGTATCCATTAATTTTACTTACTTACGTTGTCTTTATAAAATTAATCCATACCTTCAAGTTAGAACTTTGTATACGTTCACTTAAAACGGCGAAGAGTAAACGACTACTATTTATCAATTATTTTTTTAAATGATTTCTGATTTTATAAGAACTAAAATAGTTGTTCTGTTTGTTGTAAAATAAGATCATAGTTTTGTTAAATAATAGCAATAATAAATATTATTAAATGATTAATAAAGTATTTTATTTTTCTTGATTTTTTAATTCTTTATAAATAATTACTACTTAAAACAAAATAGAAAAATATATCAAAATAATATAATGAACAAAAAGCACATTTTGTGCCTATATAGGATTTGAACTTCCAATCTCATGCACGGTAAGCGGTCTTGAAACCTCCAGTCTATTTAGACGATGAATAAGTTGTCGTAAATGTTAACCCTATTATTGTTGCTTGTCGTCGCAAAAGTATTGTTTTATTGAAAAAAACAATAATAAAAACAGAATAAAAAAAAAAACTTACTTAAACTTATTTATTCACTAAAACAATACATTATTTAAAATAAAATGTTTTTGCAAAATACAAAAACCAACTTGGGCCTATCACGGATTTGAACGCACTTGTCTTTTGGTGGGGTAACTACTTAATGGAGCTGTGTGTACATTCACACACATATCTGCCAGACAGCACAGAGTACCCGTTTACCTGTTTTTTTTTTTAATTTCGGGTGTCAAGAATTTCTCAGCAGCAGCCCAGTCTGGATTTGTGCTCAGTTGATGGAAATAAGCTCTCCCCTATTACCTAACTGGCGAAATGTGGGTTTACTACAGGCACACCTATGCCTACTACTTTCGGGGGTCACAGGCGTGATGTTATGTCTGTAATGTTATACTGAAAACTAATACCTAATTAATAAATAAGAAAAAAAAAGTTGATCATATAACCTCCTCCTTTTTGGAAGTCGGTTAAAAAATATAAAAAGTAATTTAAAAAAATTAAACCGACTTCAAAAAGAAATTAACTCAAAATTATGAAATACTTTTTTATTTCGTAATTTTTAGTTTTAAGTAAAAACTGGAATATTTGTTTGTAATAAGTAAGTAATAGTTTTGTTGTAAATATTACCCTAGAATTTGACCAAGGTTTTGAGATGTTTTCCCTTTGACACTACACCCGTAGCTCGCATCATTATGCTCGTATTACTGAATCGATTTTGATGAAACTTGCATTGTTTCTGTTGAAATAAATGTAAGCCATCTTTACAATTTTGTATATTGATTGGGAAGCCCTTATAGATCGTCATATGTGAATATGATGCAGTTCCAATAATATTACATACATACGTGTCGAATTGATAACCTCCTTTTTTGGAAGTCGGTAAAAAAAATCATCCTTACTGGTTCTTTACCTTTTACAATTCAAAAGAATCAGTAAGGAAGTTCTATTCTTTCAAGCTTCATTCATTACTAGTTTCTGGCAGTAACTTCGTCGGCGTGAAACTTGTTCCTCCGACCCACCCCCTTGCATCGCATCGCTCGTCTACTCTATAACATCGCATCTTTCTTTCTGACTTTACTCTTTTTGCTCGGCTTCTTAGGGTCCTAGCGTGATATTAAATAGCCTATTGCCTTCTTCAAGAATTGAGCTATCAGATTCAGGAAGATTATTTCAAATCCGGCCGGTAGTTCCAGAACGCTTTCAAACAAACTCTTCAGCTTTATTATTAGAAAATTCACAATGATCGATGTTCCTTTTGTCGGTCAGAAGACCTCATTTCAGCCAGACCTACTTAAAGATATTTACTGCCTGTTGAGAGTCCGTTTTACAAATGTAAGCGTCCTTCTATTTAGTGTGTACCTTTGAAATTAATTCAGGAACAGTTGAGGTTAATCTCTAATTGTGTTAACTTCCTCGTTTGTAATGTAATTCGAGTTTAGCTCTTCATTTTCCTTTCATTAATTAAGTATTTGTATATTTATCTTCAATTAAGTATGTTTGTATTTAAGACCAAATAAAGTGCCTATTCATCGACTTACCGTGCAGCTTATGAAATATAGAGCTCAATCTCGTTTTCAGCGAATATTGTAATGACTGGAAAATTTTAAAGCTTTCATGGATGGCGAATTTTAGGGTTCCGTACCTCAAAAGGAAAAACGGAACCCTTATAAGATTACTTTTTTGTCTGCCTGTGAAAACCCTTTTTCTCAGGAACGCGTGGAGTTATCAAGTTGAAATGAATATCAAATACTCAAAGCTACATTCCCTTAAAGCAGCTAAAAAATCAAACTTTTAAGTTAACGCAATCAAAAGATACAGGCGTTTATGTTCCGTTTATTCCGCATATTTTGACACTCGCAAGGGAATCAAAACCTATAGGGTACTTCCCGTTGACCTAGAATCATGAAATTTGGCAAGAGGCAACGTCATACAGTAGCACAAGTAAAGAGAAAAATCCGAAAACCGTAAATTTGTAGTTACTAGTACGGAACCCTCGTAGCGCGAGTCCGACTCGCACGTGTTTATAATATTGAAGCACAAAAGGCTCGTCTGCTATGAAAAGCTCCTTATTGTAATATCCTTTAAAATTTTAAATAAAAAATGGTTGCCTGTAAAGTCGGTTTTACGGGCGAAGATTTTACGTGACAACGTCTTTTTCTCGGTAGAATATTTATTGATATGAATATAATTAAATTGCACAATAGGAACAAGGAATTAAATGAAAATAAGAACGTAACGTTACCGAGCGTTACACTTTTTCATAAGTGACTCCCAGCCGCAACCTAATTTAAAATAAGAACGTAACGTTACCGAGCGTTACACTTTTTCATAAGTGACTCCCAGCCGCAACCTAATTTAAGACGTTGTCACGTCAAAAACGCAAGCAAAATGTACCCTATAATAATTTATTTTTCATTACTTGCATTAAGACATAAAAGTGAATATACCTACATACATTAAAAAAAATCACACCCTCGTCCCATAGGGGTAGGTAGAAACTACAGAACGCCACCTGCTACGATCCATGTATAAAAATGAACAATAAGCCTATAATGTTCCCACTACAGGGATACAGGCGTCCTCTCTGTGACAGGGAGTGGGCCACTTCGCGGGCCCAGTGCGGGTCGGTGGCGATCACATGTCTTCGAATTTTTGGTTCTAAGACATGCATGGTTTCCTCACGATGTTTTCCTTCACCGTTTTGAAAGCAGTGGTGATGATAATAAATGACACAAAGTGCCTGGGTTCAAACCCACTACGCAATACACGACCTGTATAAAAATGACCCACCAACGAAACATACATGCCATTTTTTTAAAGTCAAACATACATAAATATCAGTAGTATATACGGAATCCCTGCTGATATGCTCTTAATGGGATTTGCGGTTCACATAACCCGGCTGTGTCGTTCCCCCAAACGACAAAGTGGATTGTAACGGTCACTCAGTACGTATAATGTGTGCTGAGTGGTTTTCTTGATACTGCCTTACTTATTATTATTGCCCGTTATTAATGCTACTGTTTCTATAATAATGTTCTGTCATTAAAAACGTGCACTAGAGGTAGGCCCTTTGTCCTTACTTGGCACGGTTTCATTACGGTATGGCGCATAAACCGCGCCGTAGAAAAAACGTGTATTTTTTTTTTTTCGGACGGGAAATCGTCAAATGACCCCTCCCGCTCTGGGTGGAGCGGAAGGGAGTGTCAGACTCTTACTGACTAAAACCCACCCGTGTTCCTTCCTTAGCTCTTTATGTTCCGGGCGAGCGGTAACCCTTTCGGACAATCCCGCTGACCCGGCAAGCTTCGGCCCTATGGGGCCCCTCCTCGATGCTGACATCTCTTTGAGGCGCGCGTGGAACACATACGCGCCGTCCGGCACGGGCCTGGTCCTGATCGGACGGTGAGCTACCCACTACTCTCCGCCCGCAGGCCCGCGCCTACGGTGGCCGGGAGTCGTCACGCGGCTCCCGACGCCCGGAGCGTCTCCCGCGGCGACTGGGACGGGAGGCTCTCTCCCTGAGCCGTCCCGCCACCTCCTTTGCTAGCATGACTGAATGTTCTGTCATTAAAAACGTGCACTAGAGGTAGGCCCTTTGTCCTTACTTGGCACGGTTTCATTACGGTACGGCGCATAAACCGCGCCGTAGAAAAAACGCGTCTGTCAACAAGTTTCTATAGTGATCCCTACAACACTGACGACCATGCCTGTAGGCATGTGCCTGGCCGTGTGTACACGGCGGATAACCCGAAGTTTTTCACGACAAGGAAAACGTGACACGCGTTTTTCTTGCCGTGAAAAACTACGGTTTGTACAAAGGGCCTGACGGGGCAATAACCTATTTTTCTGAGTGGCGCCAGTGACAGAAGCGTTGAAAGGAAATCGTTTGGATTGGTATAGCATGTGATGAGGAAGGAAACGCATGTGACTAAAAGTGATGAATATAAATGTTGATGGATGGAGAGGGAGAGGAAGGCCAACAAAAAGATGCATGGATTATGTGAGGAATGTTAAGAAAGAGAAGGAAGTGAATGATAGCGTGACGGTTGACAAGGGAGAATGGATGAAGAGAACATGTTGCGCCGACCCCTAGTAACATGGGACAAGGGCATATTAAAACGAATACTGTTAATGTTAGCTTGCTACATATAACGTAGACTGTTAATGTTAGCTTGCTATAACGTATACTGTTAATCTCAGCTTGCTACTTATAAAGGAGACTGTTAATGTTAGCTTGCTATAACGTAGACTGTTAATGTCGGCTTGCTATAACGCTTGCTATAACGTAGACTGTTAATGACGGCTTGCTATAACGTAAGCATACTGTTAATGTCGGCTTGCTATAACGTTTGCTATAACATAGAATGTTAATGACGGCTTGCTATAACGTTTACAGTTAATGTCGGCTTGCTATAACGCTTGCTATAACGTAGACTGTTAATGACGGCTTGCTATAACGTAAGCATACTGTTAATGTCGGCTTGCTATAACGTTTGCTATAACATAGAATGTTAATGACGGCTTGCTATAACGTTTACAGTTAATGTCGGCTTGCTATAACGTGGCGTAGACTGTGAATGTCAGATCGATATAACGTAGACTTCTAATGTCGGCTTGCTCTATCGTAGACTGTTAATGTCCGCCTGATATAACGTAAATGTAGACTTTGATGTCTCTCCTTCAATGTTTGCACGAGCTATACGAGAATAGCTAACGATGCGCCCGATTTAGCAAGTCACCAAAGTTCGTACTGGAACTGACAGACTCGAGTGAGAAAATTTCAATGCTTAATGCAAAGGTCTATTTGTGTAATGTTGGTCGTTTATATTCAGAATTAATATTATAATGAATCCGAGACGCTGTTTAAACAACCACCTCAGAACACAAGTTCACAGAACAAGTTTAAGACAGCTATAAAGCTATAATATCGTTCATGTTACTTACCTATCATTCCTATGAAAAATGGAACAGTCAAAGACCAGCTCAATGCAAAGTGTTTCAATACAAGTCATTTGAATCTCATCTAATTTTAAACACAATAAAAAGTTCGATACTTAACTATTAAAAAAGAAAACTTCGTTTTATTCTGTCTCGATTCCTTTATAGAATTTAAACAACGTAGTTCCACAGTTTAGTGTCACTTGGGTCCGGTAAAACGAAAGACACTAAACTCGATATACATAGTCGGTGACATCACGTCCGTGATCCCGGAGGAATCTGTATAGAGGTGCACTTTCGTCGAAAGACAGACTTACGAGCGGATATTGACGACGATCGATTCGGATGGTGTTGTAGGTAAACGTCCGTTTTCTCGAGTTTAGAGGTCACAGGTTGATTTATATCCGTAACAGAATGTTAGTGTTGCTTGTTACATATATTCACATATATAGATTTATTATTCAAAAACCTGTTTATTTATTATATAATATATTAGTGGTTCTGCCTGGATGGTTTTCTTATGCCACCTCCATGAATGTTTCTTCAGTTAATGACATTTTACGAAATAAACTCCGCCCCTAAGACGAGCCACTGACCACTATTTCATATTTAGAATAGAAACAATGAGACATTGCGGGGTGACTGTCAGGCAATGTATTTTAATATAAACGTGATTTATCCTAAATAATTAATTATCGAATTGCAAGTTTATATGCGGTCCTTATATAGCTAGAACCCTGGACTTAAAAAATGGTGGAAGCGCTGGCGCTTCCACCATTTTTTAAGTCCAGGGTTCTAAGTTCAGGGTGGGGCCAAGAGCCGACCCAGTAGATCGTAGAAATACCCAGGTATTTCTACGATCTACTGGGTCGGCTCTTGGCCTCGATTCGCCTGGTAGAAAGCGATAGATGATGTGCCATGGAACGAGCTTATTCAGAAGATACATATTCACTCTACTTTGATGGTTGACGGGTCAAAGGTGGTAAGAAATAAAGATGATAGGGAGTTTCACATTTTGCGTGTGCGATTAATTAATAGTTGGGAATGATAAGACATGCTGAGCGCTATTTGTCGGAATATCAACCTAGTATGATGGGATCCTGAACTGCGTTTGGAAGTTCGATGGTAAAAGTTGGACATTTTATAAAATACCCTTTCAAAACACCGCCACTCTAGTGCATTTAAGTGCCCTTCATAAGCTGTGTCGAGGAGTAGATTCGCGTGCGAGTCAAAGCCGTTATTGTCCCTTTTTCCTTTGACATTAAAATTCGGTAGTAGACCAACTGCCACACGCATCCGTCCATACTTTACTTAATAGTAGTATCTATGGTACAACAACAACAACAACAACGCTGCAACATTTTCAAAATCATCATTATCCTACCCTTAGCCCAATTTATTTAGGATCGACGCAACATGTATTTTTCTTCCATACTTCAACAGTATGGAGTTAGCTAGTATGGAGCAACAGTTTAGAAAACAAATGAAAACTAGCCCAATTTATTTAGGATCGACGCAACATGTATTTTTCTTCCATACTTCAACAGTATGGAGTTAGCTAGTATGGAGCAACAGTTTAGAAAACAAATGAAAACTAGGTCAAACTCATATTTAACATCAATGTCTTCCGTCTCCAGAAACTTTGTGGAAATTGGAACCAATGGACATCACAGTCATTATTAGCATTGTTCTTGAGAATGGAACACCTATATTGAAACTGTAGACTTACTGAGTAATTAAGTAATGATAAATGGACCTTGACTAAAATTAATAATTCTGAATACAGAAAAGTGCTTTTAGATAATAAATTGATTGTCAAAGAGATGGATATTAATGAATATTTTGTTTGACTTACTTATGAAGTTTGGGTGGCAGTTGGCTTGTGTCTTTCTGTGTATAATTGCCTACCTGCCTACATAAACTCAACCGAAGTTTTAGATATTTCAATACACATAAGTATTGCATATAGACGAGCCTACAACACTACGTTGCGGCGTCGTATCGCAAAAACCGTCGCACAGTACAATGCGTCGTAGATTTTTACGATGCGACGCCGCAACGCAGTGTTGTGGCCTCGCCCTAACCAGCTTATAATGTTCCTACTGCTGGGACACAGGCCTCCTCTCAATGTGAGGGAGTGAGCCGTAATCCACCACGCGGGCCCAGTGCGGGTTAGTAGATGTCTAAAGAACAATTTGGTTCTAGGACATGCCGGTTTCCTCACGATGTTTTCCTTCAGCGTTTTGAGAGCAGTAGTTATGAAATTATTTACGCAAAGTAAATTAAATACGTAAGTATAAACAACCGTAACTATGCTCATTTTTCTGGATTTAGTTAAATAACTTTAAAATATATTCAATTGTAGACAAGCGAATTGAAAGCCTGCATCTTTTAAAAGGGGGTAAAACGTATGGTTTATTTCTTCTGCAAGTACATAGGTAGGTACTTATTATAACAAGGCTCTCAGCTCTGTTCTTCTGTACACGGTATGACCAGCAGGGTTTTTAAGACCAAATTAGGTTTTGCATGTCATCAGAGGGCTCACAAAAGGAATGAAAATTAGTCCGGGTCGCTGTCGTCGGATACGGTGAAGAGGACTATACATACTGAACAGTAACGCCATAATTCTCTCAATTTCTCCCTTACATTATTAGCTCTATCAGTGTAATTTCTATCCACAATTTCCACACCACTATACATTCACAATTCCAAACAAACTACCTAAGAATCAATTAACACAATCTATACAAAATTTCCACTCGAGCGGTCCCAGTTAACAGTACGTTAGGGCTACATTATATTGTGTCAATCGCTAATTTTAAGCACATGTGCGTTAATTTTCTGGACCATTGAATATGACGCGTTAATCCCATTTATGATCATGAATAACCCAGATTGTATTCAAAGTGAACGATTGAGTATCGGTTAAGATATGAACGTCTTATTGTTTATTGAAATGTCTTGGTTTGGGGAAAGGGATAATGTTTATGTGTAGTTTGTGTCTGTTTATGATTTAGTTGGGTTTTGGGCAGTGAGGCAGAGTTACGTATGTAGTACAGTTGAACAAGCTAAATTAGCGCTGTGCTAAAAATAAAATTCGAATAAAATTTTATTTTATTAATAGAAAAAAAACAGCTCGTCTATCAAATTAAATTTCAGTCGACAACATCCATCGGTTTCGTACTAAACTTCAACTATATCCGACGATCCTGCATACTTATCTCTTTTGTTGACTGTACATGAAATTATATGGAAGAACACCATGGTTCTTAAAGTACCTATAGATACGAAAATAACGAGCACGAAACACCAAAAGAAAAACGTAAAGAATCACCACTTCCAAGCAGTATATTCAAAGATGATTGGGAGGTAACAATGGCGTCTGCCGTTTGTATAAATTAACAATACGCCACACAAGGTAAAGGTACGCTAAGAAGAAATCGATTTAAGCTCTTTCTGAAAACAGTAATATGATTTCCTTTGCCTGGTAAAAATAAGCTCTATGCAAGGGACGATTTTCTTTTTGTTGTTGTTTTCGCCTGTCATGATGACTTTTGTTAAAAATACCTGTATTTCAGGAAATATTTTCATGCTGACGTTTTGATGAGAATATTACCGTTAAGGTGTTTCGGGCTATTAGGTTCGGCTTATTGAAATTGTGGTGAAGTGGGGTTCGAATGGATGTTTGGGGTAAGGGAAAACGTCATACAAACGATTATTATTATTTAGGACTAGCTTCCGCCTGCGGCATCGCCCGCGAGGTATGTCGATAAAAAAATTCCTATGTCCTTTCCCGGGATGGATGCAATCTCTCTCTGCCAAACTTTATCGAAATCCGTTCAGTGGCTTAGGCGTGAAAAGGTAACATACAGACAGAGGGACAGAGTTACTATCGAATTTATAATAAATAAAATATATTATATAAAAAAAAACTATAATATTAAAATAAATAATATTTATTATATTATATTTTTTTTTTATAATTTATGGATTTAAATTCTTCCTACGTATAACATGTTTTTGTAAAGATGTATCTTACTGTAATGATAAAAATCTGTAATATCTCAACTTTTTGATGAAATCATCTATATTATACATATTTTATTATTTTTCGTATTAATCTCCATTACAACCATAATTATACGGACACTAACTAACCGAAATAAAACAATAAGTATTTAAGGATCGTAGCAGTTGGCGTTCTGTAGTTTCTGCCTACTCTCATAGGAAAAAGGCGTGAGTTATGTAAGTATGTATTATGGGGACTACAGGACCTAAACGCAAGTTTCATAATGCCGAAAAGTATATGATCGACTACAGTTAACAAAATCAGAAAAATATATGATATTCTTCAAGATATATGCTAGTAAGATAGTGTGTTTTAAACATAATACAACTAATTTGATACGATAGAAAAAACTCATGAAGATACCTCTAAAAACTTTCTTTTTCAATAAAAACCCTACTAATAATAGGTGCCTGGAGCCTTCTAATACAGGCATTGTTTGCTTAAATAGAGGCTCCAACCACGTATAAATGTAATGTAATTTTCTATTTATCACAATAAACTATTTCTGATTTTGATTTAGTGTTTTAATTTTTTAGTCCAAACAATAGATTGTTTGTAATTGATTCATATTTTGCAATAAATTACCAGCGTTTTATCATCGCGCTTCTGTTTCTTTCCATGCATTTCCGACAGGTACCTCGCTTTAGATCATGTAGTCCCCTCAACTGACACACTCCAAAAAAAATTACAAATACATAAGACCATAAAATCTTTTTCTTTATTTTTACAGCTGATATTTTACATTAATCATTCACAATCGAGTAAACTCTTGTCTAACATCTTCGAGGCCACAGCCAAAAGTGTTGAACCTCCTTTCAAGGCCTGAGACAAAAGCCATTTTTCATATTTTTATTTCGCGTATATTTGAAGGCCTACCGTGATCACAACAACCATTTTTTAAGGGAAAGTGGTAAACGAGGCTACGTATTTGTGTCACAGATGTTGTGAGGATTTAGATGTTTTGCTGGAAATATTTTAGAACCAAAAAAAAAGAAAGTTTTAAAACAAAGCGCGAAAATTATAGCCTGTAATCCAGGAAGGGTAAGGCAGAGGTGTACCCATAGAGCACCTACATTTCGCCAGTTATGTTTAAATCTGATGTAATAGGCGGGTTAGCATATTGCGATCAACCGGTCACAAATCCAAATACCAGGACTTTGCTTGACCTGTAAATTGAACCTAGGACCATGAAATCCTGGGTAAAACTCCCGAGTACTGGGTACTAAGTATGAGCTTAATAGCGCTTGCCACCACTAGACCAACGAGGCAGTGGATAATAGTAATAGTTAATATTTTAATGTACCTACAGAAAATGAAATAACCAAAGCATTTAATGCACCAACACATACAAATGTAATGAAGTAGATAAGTACACAGTAGTAGATACTACACAATCAGCCAATAATGTTCCCATAGCTGGGACACAAGCCTCCTCTTTACAAATTAGAAGTATTTTTGACGGAATAAGACTGAGATTAGAATGTGAACGTTCTTAAAAATACGGGAATTGCCCCTACCGCTACGTCACTTGGCGTAGCCGCACCAACCAATGCCAGGCTACGGCGTAGCACTCGCGTAGCACCCTTCTTTTAACAATACATGATTGATTACCCTATAATAATTCCACTGCTGGGACACAGGTCTCTCTATGAGGGGGAGTGGGCCGTAATCTACCACGCGGGCCCAGTACGGGTAGGTAGATGTCACATGTCTTCGAATGTTTGGTTCTAGGACAAGCCGGTTTCCTCACGATGTTTTCCTTAACCGGTTTGAGAGCAGTGGTGATGAAATATTTTTTTAATAGTAAAGCGCCTGCGTTCGAACCTGTCACCTACAATTTGTAAGTCGCTGCCGTTACCACTGGGCTACCACTGCCCTAGATGTAGGTAGGTACAATAAATAGCATAATATCACTTTGAATGCTAGAATAAAGCTAGAAAGCGATGCGTATCTATTGAGTTACAAGTCATTAGGGCATTTAAAGGGTCGGGTCGATGTCTATGTATAAAAATTATGCAACTTTAAACAGTCCATTGTAGCGTAAGGTGTTATAATTTTAGTCTACGTAATTCTAGTAAACAGTAATATCATATTCTCCCAAAGTGACTATATTTATATGTTATTAATTATGTCATGCCAAAACAAGCCGCTTGTCATATCTAGTCTACTAGTTAAGGTGACTGATAAAGGTGTTTAATGATCTTCCTAAGCTCGGCTTAATCACGTCATATCTGACACTGATGTTCGAGGTGGTTCGCCTTGTATGAAATTAATTTACTCCTTAGTCTTACATATATCTAAAGGACACTTAAATTCATAGACCCTAATTAGTATACACTTGCGTAATAATTTACCTTATTTCCATTTTAAATATGTTGCAAGATAAAATAATTACCATTTTATGAAAATTAAAGAAAGAAAAAGTAACGAAATTTATTTTAATTAATGGCATGGAGCATGAGTTCTACTTTTACTGAATTAATAAAAATGACAAATGATGATACAGTTGAAACTCATGTCTGAAATGTTCATTTGTGTGATTGCCTGATTCGGAAACACATATAGAACTATCATTTAGGTTAGTAGAATCACAGATAAACAGGGTTGATTTTTGATATGGGGCAGTCGTAGCGGCCAGTCTCAATGAAAATTAACTCAGTCCACTCACACACACACACTTGGACATAGGCCTCTACTATGCTGCGCCACAACATCCTGTCCTCCGCCTTCCGCATCCAGTCTGTCCCAGCCACTTTTTTTAAGGTCGTCTGCCCATCTAGCTGGGAGGCGTCACACGGCCAGCGGTCAGTCTATCCATCATAAAACCGTAAGGGCTGATTTTTCCAACTCCATTTAGTTTTATCGGAGGAATAATTTTGAATTTTTGACATTTGTTCCTTAAAAAAACTTTCAGACGTCAATTTTATTCTAGGAATAAAAATTATCTCTCTATTAAAACATCTGCCCAAAGTTGAAGTCTCATTTTCTACTAAATGTATAAGTAGTTTTTTTTTTGCGATTTCTGTCTTTTCTAGTACTCAAACCTCAATTGGTACAATAGAGTTTTTATCCATATCTTCCTCTTCATCATATCGACGATTCCCTTTATTAATTTTAAATAAGCTTCGACCAGAATTCGGCCACTTTGACGGCGTTAGCCTGAAATGAAACAGGATCGATTGGCATAAAAGTTATTGTAAAATTTTCCCATTATTTTGCTGACTGTAATTTTTTATTTAAAACGTGTTAATGCAGATCAAAATTTTTCAGAAAGTTAAGGACAGTCTCCAAGGACAATTTTGCTGTAGCTACAGTGGTTAAGGTACCTGTCCTTACTGCCCCAACTCACAAATCCTCCCTACTATAGAACGTCACATGTACTATACTTTACAATGTACCTAGCACAAACAAAAGATACGCGAATACCGAACATCGAAAACGCTACACCATTTCGAAATTTTAACTAGAACATAACGAGATGTAAAGCTTAATACTCACATGCGAATATTCTGCAATATTGGGTTATGAAAATTTTGTTCGACGAAAATCGATCCGTAAAGTTCAGGCACGTTCTGAATACCACTCCAACTTCGGTAGAGCAAACTTTATTGAAAAGAACCGATTTTAGTAAGTTGCTTAACTTGAATAACGATAACAATATTTTGCTTGGGTATTGTTGTAGGTAAGTATCGATTTATTTAGAGTCATGCTTCATTTGTTTGGGAGAAAATTAAGAGGTTTGTTGTTTTGGTGGAATAATTTAGTTTGTAGTTCCTTGGAAGAAACATACAAAATATTGTATTATTTAAATATTTTTTTCTGATCGACAGAAACTGATTACCTCTTTATTTATAATCGTTGCTTAATCTTCAATAGTGATTAGCGCCCATACATTTTTGACGTTTAAACGTCTTCCAATATTAAACAGCGTTTATAAATAAACCCTTATGGTGTTTATTTAAAAACGCTGTTTCAGTAAAAAAAATCGGTTCACCCTTGTTTGGTATAACAACGTTTTGTCGAAAATCGCTTCGGCTAATTTTAGTTACAATAAAGTAATTTCGTATAATTATTCATTTGACCGAATAATTAATTGGTAGATTTTTATTTAGCATATTTATTTCTTTGAAATAATGTCATTTGACCGAATTTTCACATGCACTAATTTTATTTAAACTAATGTTTCACTAGACTAATAATGATTTAGTCGAAAGATTGTATCAAATATTCAGTTGACCCCAGGGCACCCCGAGGTTCGGTTTGGTTAGGTTACTTTAAACCCTTTACACAGAAATAGGAGCCCCGCTTTGCGGGGCTACGTCGACATAGGATGCAAGAGCGAGCGAGGGGCACTCCGAGGTTCGGTTTGGTTAGGTTACTTTAAACCCTTTACACAGAAATAGGAGCCCCGCGAAGCGGGGCTACGTCGACATAGGATGCAAGAGCGAGCGAGGGGCACCCCGAGGTTTGGTTTGGTTAGGTTATTTTAAACCCTTTACACAGAAATAGGAGCCCCGCGAAGCGTGTGTGTGTCTGTGGTGTGTGTTCAAGTAATATAACCGAACCTCGGGGTGCCCTTCCCTTGCTCTTGCATCCTATGTCGACGTAGCCCCTCTTCGCGGGGCTCCTATTTCTGTGTAAAGAGTTTAAAGTAACCTAACCAAACCGAAACTCGGGGTGCCCTTCGCTCGCTCTTGCATCCTATGTCGACGTAGCCCCGCTTCGCGGGGCTCCTATTTCTGTTTAAAGGGTTTAAAGTAACCTAACCAAAGCGAACCTTGGGGTGCCCTTCGCTCGCTCATGCATCCTATGTCGACGTAGCCCCGCTTCGCGGGGCTCCTATTTTTGTGTAAAGGGTTTTAAGTAACCTAACCAAACCGAACCTCGGGGTGCCCTTCGCTCGCTCTTGCATCCTATGTCGACGTAGCCCCGCTTCGCGGGGCTCCTATTTCTGTGTAAAGGGTTTAAAGTAACCTAACCAAACCGAACCTCGGGGTGCCCTTCGCTCGCTTATGCATCCTATGTCGACGTAGCCCCGCTTCGCGGGGCTCCTATTTCTGTGTAAAGGGTTTATAGTAACCTAACCAAACCGAACCTCGGGGTGCCCTTCGCTCGCTCGTGCATCTTATGTCGACGTATTACATTACACCAATTGAATATTCGATAAAATACATGTTATACCACCTGAACATTACATCAAATGAACATTATACCTTTTGATCAATAGCGCAAATGTTGTTATCGCAAATAAATATTCGATGAAATGAAAATTATGTTAATCGATATTATACAAACTGATTATTTTCTTAAACGTTGTTCGAACTAGTAACATTCGACGAAACGTTGTTATACCAAACAAGGGTGAACCAAAAAAATCGGTTAGTTGCCTTAATATCCAACATCACGTATCTCATGAATGTTTCAAAATCAAAGGCGAGCGCCATTTTATGATACAAAATGATTTCAGTTTGCATTTCATGTGGTCGGAGGGCACAGTGGTAATAAAACCTAGAAAAGTTGAACGAAAATATGCTGTGCCAGGATTCTGATATTTGATTTCAGGCAAATCCCGGCGCGTTTGTAAATCTTTTTATTTGACGCGTCGCTGGGTGTCGTTCCGCTGTGTATACATTGCCTTATTTGCGCTTGGGACAGGTGTTTGACACTTACGATCTCAGGTAACACAATGTGAAACTTGTGTAAAGGTGCTATCTGGTTTTCATTTTTAAACTGAAAATGATGCTATTATAATAATACACTTGTATTTACAAAAAAAAAATGTACTTATCTAATGTTAACCTCAAAACTGTTTTGACCTTTTTGAAGGACAATATTATACACCCCAAGTACACTAAAGTAATCCCAACTAGCACAAACTGGTTGCTTAAGAGCTTTGGAGCTAATCCAATTATTCCCAAAGGCGCCAAGCTCAAGCGCCAGAGCGTGCACTACAGACCTTATGCAGCCGCTTTGGAGCCAAAGGGGCACAACTTTTTGCAATCTATAGTTCCATTAGAACTTCATAATAGTGGCATAAAAGCGCTACAGGAGCTGCAACTAATAATTAACACCACACTAAAGCTCTTGTGGCGCTTATTGAATGAATGACAGGTATAACTGAACGAATAAAGTATCACTGATCATTCACCTTCTAGTCTATCATTTATTAAATACATCTGTTGTTCCTGAGTCAGACATTACTGAATACAAATAAATATTATGTGAAGTGAAGGTAAGTGTTTTTGAGATATATTTTGTATTATATGCAAGTGGCTACAAACGCAGATCAGTTTATCGTGCATATAGTTGATATTATTGAAGTATTTTTAACGCGCCTCAATAATTACCTCAGAATATCGTAAAATATGTAAAATATTATTATATAAATATTATTATGTCACATACTACACGATATTGAAATTACATACTTGACTACATTTGTATTTAGTAAGTTGCTGGTTCTATGTTTAGTTATATTTAACTACAAATTGCGATAAAAACCTATAAATTTCTCAAGTAATGATAAATAATTGTCTTGTAAACATGTCGTCTATGAGAAGCAGCTTTAACTTGCAACTTCAACCTTAATACTTCCTCTCTGCGCGTCAAAGCGTTAAGTTTCTCTCTTCTGAAGGTCCAAGTAATACCTGTACCACTAATGCAGTTCAAGTCTTTACAATCACTTTTATTTCGTACTTACTGCAGATATCGAACCACACTAATGGTTATTTGTTTAGAGATCCGTAGAACTCGTTGAAAACCCTAAAATACGATGATCATTTGTAGCTGCTTCTATACTTTCGCTCTTTCAATTGTTTAACACTTACTATGTCTTACCATGTTTTCAGAATGCCTTTCAAAATAATTCAAACTTATAATGAACAACAAAATAAACAAGAACTTTGCATCTGTCCATCTAAGTGGGAAAAACATGGAATGTTACACTGGCCGAACAAAAACACTGATTATATAGAGGTGGTATAACTAATAAGACTGAAATTTATAGCCATACACGTAGATTAATTTATATTGCTACTTTAGACTTATCCTAGTTTGACAGGCCTGTTGGCGTAGTTCGTAGTGCGTCTGTGTGTGTGAAATGTCAAGAATATTTATTTTTATTATTAATAAACGTGTTGACTATGTCTATTATGTAAGTAAGGGCCAATTTTCCAAAGAAACATGTTGTTTTTGATTCAAATATTTGGTCTGTTTCGATTCACCATATCAGACACATGAAGAGAATGAGACAAAAGACACAATGTTGTGCAAATATTGTTTATACTGTTGTTATTTTAGAATTTACCTAGTTTAATTATTTTAATAATGTCAATTATGGGCCAATTTGCCAATAAAACAAGTTGATTTTATCTCAAATATTTTTTTTATTTCAATTCACCAATACAATTATACAAGAGGCGAAGTGTTAAGATTTTCTAGCAAGGTATTCAAATTTAAAGTCGATTTTTGTTATTATAACCATTAACTCCTAATATCTTTACCATTACATATATTCATTATATTCAGAATAAAGAACAACAGAAACGTACTATATTGTGATAACGGGCTATAATTACGGAACCCTACACTGTGCGTGGCCCGACACGCACTTGGCCGGTTTTAATTTCTGCATATTCTGATAAACTCTCCGTACTTTCTTACGATATCCACCAGTTCTTTATTAGAACTTCCATGCTTTCAGATCCATATTTCTCTAAAACTGGCTTAAATATTTTACAAAATGTGATTTCTCCAATAAAAATAGCAGAATGTATCCAAATGAGTAGGCAATGTCCATTACTCTCCTGCTTCTACTGTGAAGCCTTAATGTCACTATTAGTAAAACAGTCGATCAAATTCCTACTTAAGTCTGCGCAAAAGAACAAATCACTTCAGCAATGAAACTTTCAGTGGCAGAACAGTGATAAATTTATCTTATAAACAGTTCCGTTAAAAAGTCTGCAATTAAAGTCTTTGTGCAGTTCTGAAGCGTACAGCAGGGGCAACAGAAGCTTTTTAGCAGCTTTAAGCTTTAACGTAAATTTTTTAACTCTCTTTTAAAGCTATAGACGGCAAATGGGTTGTAAAATGAACTCTTATAAAACCTAGAGTGGCATTTGGTTCAGTTTCTGCTACCGCTAGTGATATTTACAGCTATGAGCAGTTACGGAAGCAATAGTAGAACTTAAAACCACTTTCTGAACCCCTAAAGCGCTGCTGTACAGCTAAAAGTTGCAAAATAGGCTGCTATTGCCACTAGTGTGCTAGTTGGGATTTCGTCCCGTTCGCTATGCTAACAAGATACCTGTGTGCTTCGTAAATTAAAACGTCGCTCAGCAAACTGTACTAATTAAATGCACAGTGTGTAAACCAATATTTGAGATTACAAAATAGCTTGTTCCATATTCTTGTTCAGTTTACAATATTAATTTCGTTTAATTCGAATGTTTAGAAATTCAGCAAGTAAATACTTAATAAGTAATTAATGATTTTAACAGTGTTTTTGTTCAATTTAAATATAATGTGCGGCTAAAAAAAATTCAATGAACAGAAACTCATTGAAACCACAATATTAAATTTTAAGCATAGGTACGTCTATATTTTGATTTCGAATTCACTTTTCATTCACTGAGAAATAAAATGTTACTAGAATAAAATTACATTAAACCTATTTGACGTTTTGAGGTAATTAACGCTGAACTAAATAACCCTCCTGAGCATGTAATCTGAGCCGATTTTACAAAGACGTTTGTAATTAAAATTCTCAAAGAATAAAGCCATATTAAATCTGCAATGTCAAAATTATATTCGGCGACGACGGCATTAAAAGAAGATTTTTAAATAATAAGAACTCAGACCTTTTTGTCCGAAGTGGCGGGACGCCGTCCCACTGGGAATTCTTTTTAGAAGTTGGAGATGACCTGTTTTGTTATATTTGAAACCAGACGACCTATAAATGGCATCGGTCAGTGTTAATGCTCTAGTCGATATTGATTTGTGGTCCGGTCAAAGGAAATGAGGATTATATCATTTCACTTTGAGTTTGTGGGACCTTAATAGAATCGGTTATTATAATTTTGTCATAAAAAGAAAATTCAAACGTAAATATGGCGGCTAAGCATTTTTAACATTGAAGTTTTCTTCATATTATATTCGTGTAATGGTTACTCATTATTTGAATTCCCAGCACGACATATTACTTCAAATTTAAGTGATTTAATGGCGAAGACTATTCACTAAAGATTCTTATCGATACGACTAAGTTTGAGTAATAAATCACAGGCTTACATGACGTCATAATATATCTGTATGTTTATGTGTGTATTTGTGTGTGTCTGCCACACAATATTGTATTATTGCGGCACATGGAAGTCGGTTGACGCTGTAAAGGAAATTGATGGAATGCACTCAGAAAATCATTTCTCTTTGAGTTTGTAGCATTTTCCGCACACACAATTTTATTATTGAATTCCTTATTATTTTGTCAATATTCCATATTATATTATTTTACAAAGAATGATATAATCAAAACTCCCGTTACGCTTTCGAATGTTCACAACAAAAAGAATTCAGACGCGTATTTCAAAAAATTAATTACAACAAAACCCGTTTTGGAACCAATATGACTGAACCGTAACCTCAATGATTCTCAAAAAACGAGAGAGCGGATACAAAGGGCATTTCGGATAAACAGAATTAATACGACTTTTTAGAATGTTCCCCGCCCCAGTGATGGCATAATACAAGCATTGTCGACTTCTAAGGCATCAACAATAGTTGTGGGTCGGATGCTATTTTAATTAATACTTAGCAGTATAAAAGGTGTTGTCAAACATTTACGGTCTCATTTTGATTTACAAAGTACGAACCACGTTGTGGTTTAAAACTTTTGGGGACAATGGGATCACTGTTTATAGAGGTTAACTTGATGTTTTTATTACGAAATTTAGTTTTGTGGGAATTTAATGCTTTAATAGAAACCTTAGTTGTGATTTTGTGTAAACAGCTTCATTTTGGGAGTAGAAAAGAAAATGTTTGCCGACAGAATGTTCATGTGAAAAAGTACCTGCTATTGATATTATATTAATATATTTCGTATTTTATTATAACATACATTACGCCTGTATTCCAGAAGGGTGAGACAGAGGTGGACTGAAGGAACACGGGTGGGTTTTAGTCAGTAAAAGTCTGACACGCCCTCCCGCCCCGCCCAGACCAGGAGAAGTTATTTGATAATTTCCCATCCAAAAAAAAAGGGTTAGATAGAGGTGCAACTATAGTACGCCCACGTTTTGCCATATTGTCATTGGACACAAATCCAGACTTGAGGCAGCTACTAGGAAATTCCAGATGGACAAACCACAAACACTTTGTCCGACCCGGAAATCGAACCCAAAAACCATATTTTATTAACAATCACTATTATTTTACTAAGGCTCAGCTCCTGTAGAAATAACTATAGGTAACCTAACAAAAAGAAATAAAGACCTTACGAAAAACTCAAACGCTGCTTCACTGATCCGAACTGAACGAACCATCTGTAAAGGAAAAACTGTCCCATATTCGTGTTTGACAGGTTACGTTTCAATACGCTTTATGGACTTTTCACTGAGTGAACGATTTCGTTCGATAATGTTTCAGCAAAACGTACATTATATACTTACATAGGACATGTCATATTGATAACGATGTTGAATGATGAATGAAAAATACATGTACCTAACAAAATGTTACTAATAAAAAGCAATAATTTTTATTTAGCTGTTATTTTATACTGACAATTTTGTCGGAGAATGGTTTGAATGCGGGCCCAGTGCGGGTAGATGTCACATGTCTTCGCAATTTTTTGGTTCTAGGACATGCCGGTTTCCTTATGATGTGTTCCTGAGACCAACTTATTGTAACCATATTGTAACCAACATATTGTAATTCTGAAGGTTGAAATAATCGATTTTTACGCGATTTTTTGGGCGATAAAATATTCAAGTGGAAGAGTTGCACCTTCCCAAATTAGCGTATATGATACAGGCTAGACCGAAATAGATGAACATTGTCTAAATTTGCATTATTATACTCAAATTAATTTGCCATGCACGTTAATTAGTGCATAAAGTATATCAATAGGAACAGGTAGATAAGTAGCTACATAATTAACATTGGCCATTGGAGCCCTCAATTGAAGCGGACTGTGCACAAACTTAATAGGTAATTACGATTTGGTCGACCTATTGGGTGCTATCGATAATAACCGTTATTTACAACCCCATATTGGACCGAATGTTGGTCCCAATATTTGCTACAGTTAAAGGTGATAGGAACCCTTTAATGGCCACGTGTTTACAATCCATACGTTGCGATTTGTGTTCCGTCTGCTACCTATTCTGTGAACGCAAATGTCGATTCAAATCTTCCGTAAGTTACCGTACAAAATTGGTAAGTAAAGTCAGTAAGCTCTTAAATTTTGCATTTTTCTTGGTTTCCAGCTAGAGTAAAGTGAAGTATTTTAAGCTAGGAAACCCCTGCTCTTGACACGGACTCATGAAAATAATCTTCAAAGTGTTTCCCAACCAGATGGAAACCCTACTTACCCTTAAGCATAGGATTACTCTCACAAAGATTTTGCATATAACTCACTGAATAAACCGGTAAACCTACACTAAGATGCTCTCAACAAAGCCAAAGTTGGTGTACATATCAGCTACCTTCAATATTCCCGCACTAACCAGATTCCATTTGAATCCATAGCACATTCTGGCTTGTCATCAAAGTTCGAAACATCAAAAAGAATTTCTGGCGTAATCGCTTTCGTTTACTGATTGCTGAGAAGATTCGGGGTGAATCCGTAAATATGAAATATCGACTTGAGTGTTTTGGTAATCAATTGACTGGATGATTTTATGGAGGCATATTTGAAGGATGTTTGTTTAGGAAGCGTGCTTCAATTTTGAAGAGGATGTTGTTCAGTACGAGGTTGGAGTAAAAAATGGTAAAGGCTTAGGGTAAGGTTTATGGTAACGGTTTTTAAAATAAATTCTTGAGTAAATCTATTACATATAATAAAATAAATAATAATATTCTTAAGTTCTTCAGAAAGGTTAGGTGTGTATTACTCGCCACCGGCGTGCGTGTGTGACTAGCTAAGACCTGCTAAGATCCATACTATTGTTTTTTTTTTAGTGCTGAATGTTGCTCTTGACCTCGATCACGTTTGATGGAAAGCTACTCCTTGGATAGGTACTCCTCAAAAGTAAGGATCGTACCAGGTGACGTTCTGTAGTTTCTGCTTACCCCCATGGGAAGAGGGCGCGAGTTTATGTATGTCTGTAAGTATTTTAGATGAAAGTAGTTAGAAATGTCTTTTAGCTCGAGAAACCACGATTCAGTCATATTTTTATCTGATATTATTATCACATTGTCATGAGATGAGGTTGCAAAACCTTGGCCTGAATAGTATTCGTTGTATATTTTCAGGAACCCAGCCAAAGTCCAAGGATGAACATGACCTGGTTGAAAATGGTTCCGTATTTTTGGTACAAAATAATATTCCTTCATACGGTAATTTAACCATTTACTCTGTAAAACGGACGATATATGTATAAAGGTTTGATTAATTATTGATAGACATTACTAATTAGCGGTTCGATTCGCATTATTTGTATAATTCAATTTCATCCTAACAAAGCTTGGACTGACGTTGTTGTCAACACTTAGATTATTTCATTTTGTGTGCAAACATCATCTGCCTAGCCTTTCCCCAACCATGTTAGATCCACAGACCAACCGCGGCAAGCGTAGCTTAACCTGATCTATCGACCTGTGCGGCTGTTATTATTTAGCCACGGGCCCGTCATTTTGTGTGCAAACATTTAGCTTTTATAAAATAATATTTATTTTGAATAGGTATAAAAATCCTAGCATAGCTTGCAGCTGCACCCGCGCGGAAACAGTTTATTTTTAGGAAAAAAAAATGTGTGCTGAAGTACCCTTTGTTATTCTGCAGCTATACCGTGTCATCTCTTCGTAAAATTTTGTGGTGTATCAAATGAGGCTCCATTAGATGGCGACACTTAAATGTACACTGCGCACTTGGACAGTCAGCATCGCCGCCATCTTGATATTTGTTATTACGAGAGATACAGTTCATCATCATCAACAGAATAAGAAAGCTGAAGTGGCAATTGGCCGGCCATATTAGCCGAAGAACCGTTGACCGTTGGGTTAGACGTATTCTTGAGTGGAGACTACGAATCGGCAAACTTAAGGTAGACCGGCCTCAGGCTAGGTGGAGCAACGAATTTCGCAGGATGGCTGGTCGCGCTTGGATGATAGTTGCCAAAAATCGAGACTGAATGGCGTGTAATAGGAGAGGCCTATGTCCAGTAGTGGACTGCTGTAGCCGAAGGACGTCCGCTGCTGGACATAGACCTCCGAGACCAAGCATCACCACTTCGACCGGTTCTGTGTTTCTCACGTCCAGTGGATTCCTGCGGTCTGCACAAGGTCATCGGTCCTCCTTGTGGGAAGCTTAGCAACGCTACATCTTCCGGTACGTGGTCGCTACTCCGGAACCTTTCGGCTTCATCGGCCATTTAAGTGTGGCAATTCGTCGACTATGTCGGTTACCTTGGTTCTCCTGAGGATCTCTTCATTTCTGATTCGATCACGTTGAGAAACTCACCAACAAGAACCCTCTCCATTGGCCCTTTGGGTGATTTTTAGTCTTCTAATGAGGCCCATTCTGAGCGACCACGTTTCAGTTCCATAGCTCATTACTGAACTCGAAAATATGTTTATCTAGAAACTTTGCTACATACCTACAGTTGATTATTTATATTTTAATCAAACTCAGAAAAACACATCGCCGAACAATTTACTCTATACTATATTCATTGTTGTTGAGAGAGTAATTTAAAAAATATATCTGTGTGTCGCCCTGAAGTCATCAAACATAGGCAACTTTTCTCATTTATACTTATTGAGAACACGCCAAGTTAAAATAAACTTACTGTCTATTACATTGGGGTATGTATTGGGTTGTAGCGAGTTGTTTTATTTTCGTGGAGAGGTTTTTTGTGGGGTCTTGTAAGACTTTCATAGTATTATTCAAGATAGATTAGTGTTGTCATAGCATTATCTACGTCATTATTTACGTTATAATAAATATGATATGAAATTTGATTTTTAACAATAGAAATTCAATTGTGTCTCATGAGCCATAGTTCAGCTACTACACAGCTGCTACGAGTTGTTTTAATATTTGCTACATTGACAGGATAATTTTTCAGTCTGTGCATATGTCGCAGCCAACTGGTTTAATCAGCCTTTCAGTTAACTGCCTAGCCTTTAAACTAAACGCCGTTCTACTAGCGGTTTGAATGATATTCAGCCATTCAATCAAACAGTTAGGCAAATGACTTGGATCGCTAACGTTTAACTACTTGCCTAGCCCAGACATTTAATTGGCGATTGAATGATTGGGGCGGCATTAAAGCGGCAGTTGTTTATTGTATTTCTGGAAAATAGTTTTTTTTTACAAAATACATGTTTATAAACAAGTTCGGCAGTAAAAACTGAGCAGTAAACTAAATAAAAATGAGTCATAACAAATATTTAAATAAGTAAATAAACATTTAGCAGTTAAATGGCTTGCGGACAGTTACGCGTGGGCAGTTAACAAATCGGAATTAGTTGATGAGAAATCTAATTTGGAAGTAGCACTCACCGGCCGCATCCCGCGGCACCAAACAGCAGTAAACTAAATTATAATACTCAAGTAGTGAAAAAAAATCAGCTGTTCCCTACATTTTGACGAGTTATACGCACATAAATGTAGGGAACAGCTGAGTTTTTTTCGCGATTTCAGGTTTGGTCCCATAGTAAAAGTTGTTCATAATGATGAGTAATGACCCTTAAGAGGTTGTTAATGTTTTACCAATAACCCTGTATAAATAAAGTTGGCAATGTACTGAAAAACTGATTAAACTGTGTGGGATAATAACATCATAACATAACATCACGCTTGTATTTAGCGAAGGGTTGGGCAGGGGTGTATCTATAGTACACCCACATTTTGCCAGTTATGTTTAAGTTCAATGAAATAGGGCAAGCCTATTGCTATCAACCGGGCATAAATCCAGACTCCGGGCTGCTACTGAGTAATTCCAGATTGAAAAACCCAATATCTTTACCCGTCCCGGGAATCGAATCCTGAACCACATGCACTTGCGACCATTAGGCAAACATACCTAATAATTATACATTCACATAATCCACCCACCATAAAATAATGAGGTATCCTAATCATAGCCGGCTGTGACTCACGAGTAGGTCGTAGGTGCAAACCCAGTCAGGCTTTACTTTTTGTAAATTATTTCATCACCACTGGCTCTCAAAACGGTGAAGGAAAACATCATGAGGAAACTGGCGTGTTCTAGAACCAAAAAATTCGAAGACATTTTTGACATCTTACCAACCCGCACTGGGCCCGCGTGGTGGATTACGGCCCACTCCTTCTCACTGGCGTGTGTCCCAGCAGTGGGAACGGTATAGGCTGATTATTATAATCACAGCAGAAACTTGTCAAATTTATCCATGCACAACGCAAACTAACTTCCCTAAACTAAATGAATAAAGTTTATGCAATATACATTTGTGTACGTATACGAGTACCTTTACTATTTATATGTACGTACATAGATAAGCTGTAAAATTGAAACAGACGGGACGTGTGACGTTCATTAATCCTGACAATGCCTAATTATCTAGTTATGCCACGCGAGGTGATAATCATCATGAATAATGTATAAGTTCATTGTTTACTGTTATGTGACGTAGTTACTGTTGGCGTATCGTGTGACATTTTCTACCAACTTACTTTGGGAGCTTATCGAACTAGCAGCGACAGATCGAGGAGAGGGGAGTGGAGGGGGGTTCAGGGATCAGACCGGAATACATCTTATCAGCCTATAAAGTTCCTACTGCTGGTACAGAGGCCTCTTCTCTGTGAAAGGGAGTGGACCGTAATCCACCACGTGGGCCCAGTGCAGTTAGATGTCACATGTCTTCGAAATCTTGGTTCTAGAACATGCTGGTTTCCTCACGATCCTCGTTTCAAGAGCAATGGTGATGAAATGACTTACACAAAGTAAAGCGCCTACCTGTGTTTGAACTTTCAACCAACAATTACTCGTTAGTCGGGGCCGCTACTGCTGGGCTACCAATTGCGAGCATGAAATGGTCGAATTACCTGTACCAATCTTACAATGAATTGTCCCACTACACCGCTAGGCTTCTGTTTTTCCTTCAAATTGTGAAAGGACATTGTTCGGCGTCCATACATCGTTTTAATAAGAACCAGCAGGGACGTGAATATACTCTCTGTGTTCTAAATAATGCATATATTCGATTGAAGTTTCAATCGAATATATGCATTATTTTCTTTGCATTATTTTATTTTAATCTAGTTAGATTAAAATCACTGACACTTCTGAGAATTGTAAAAAATCTAAAACAATTTCGGATTTTGAAGTTATAATTAATGTATGCAAAATATTGTGAAATATTTTTAAAAGAGTAACAGTGGAAACTACCTTTTGCAAGGGGCGACTAGAATCAATTCAATTTTTTCTGTTAATTTTGACGTCCAAAAGTGTCTTTTATCTGCCTGTTTGGAATAAATGATTTGATTTTGACTTTCAAAAGACATCAATAACAGTCAGCTGAAGTTTAGCGTAAAACATCAAATTAAATCTACTGCTCATTCGTGCCTCCTCTTCATGTCATAAACCACTCCTATAGGATATGGCGTTGGCGTTGTAAAATTTTGGTCATATTACTCCACTAATGGTGGTGCCCGTTTACGTCCGTAGCCCAGTTTACGTCTATAATCATTCCAAATAAGGTGTAAAGATTTACCGCGAACCGTAAAAACATGTACTTAATCGCGAATCGATCCCCCGGGTCTGTCAAATGTGACCGGAGTGAATTACTGGGTTTAGAGTACCGCAAATGAAAGACTTTTCGTCAGCTTTCAACCGTGAAAGCTCCACTATAACCTCCTGACTAAATGTTTAAACAAGGTTGCTAGCGTGGCTATAGGTTGTGATGTTGTTGATGTTGTGTTTGTTAAGACAAACATACATAACATACTAAGGTATGAAACGATATTAATCCATCCGTAGGAGGCATGCAGTCACTGGATTATCCGATGTGTGAAAGCTTTATATAATAAGCAATATTGTATACAATACAAAACTTTATTGCGGAATTTTCCTAACTATCTTAGTGATCCTGACAACACACTGATGAAATTGTGCAGTCAGAGTACCGTGCTCATACCGTGACAACCGATTTCCACACAACGTTTTAGTTACCGGTGCTACTTTGAGACTTCGTCTTATGTACTTATATTAGATATAAATATATAACTATGTCAGAATAAAACAGACAGAAAAATGCAGGAGTGGTGAACACGAGAACCGATCACACGCTTGGCCGGTTCCTATTTTTTGTGCCCAGGGTTTGATTTATTCTGGAGATGTCAGAGAAGTTGGACTCACACAAAAACGTTCTGTTTCTATTCGAGGGCCTAACTTTGTAGACAGACGAAAAATCTGTACGAGCTTTAGTACATTACCTACCTAGGAATACCTACCTAGGAATAAAGTGTGTAAAGGCTCTTTACTGTCTCATTACTTAGCAATCAAAATTGTCATATTATCGGCTGCCGTGTATGTGGATAATTACAGAGTCTAGGTCCATCTCTCAGATTGCTGCTATTAATTACCAACATAGCCAACATAATTTATTAACAGTAGTTAGTGATATACTCCACACCATAGATACCTAATGTTGACCTTATTAGAACATTTACATACAAAATACAATGAATTAGCAGAAAACTTCGAAGAAAATAAACCCATAATTTCTGACCAAAATGTAAACTGAACAGTTTCTGAGTATACTGCAACGCGTTGGCATAGAAAAGCGCAACGCAAACAGAATAACACCACAAATCGCTGACATTTTCATAATAAACTGAGCGGACAAACCTGCTTCAGGAATTGCATTCAGTCCCGCATTCTTAATTTATTCAACGATTCTTTGCGCTCTGTTGCATAAAAACGACATCACCGCTTCCAGCCCAGCGATAGGTAAAAAAGACGCGAATACTTTACGCGAATCCCCGTCGACAAATATTTTCGCGTTTTACGTACAATGTTTACTTATAGTCAGAGACGTTTTTTTGTAAAATGGAAATACATTGTACCTTCACAGTTTTTATTCACCGACAAAAAGTGGCTGTACAGATAATAACGGATATTTTTTTGTTTCGTATCAAACTTAACCCACTGAGGCGAATGGACATCAGTTTTCATGAAAGTGAGTAAATAACTGCCGACAAAATATTTGTCGAAGCTTTTACGTCCAGTCTGTTAAGCTCGTCGTTTATTCTGATTATTAAATAGTATAGGTACCTATAAACATGAATGACAGAAGTTCCTCATATGTGTGTTCAGCAAATGTTAAAGTTTGTTATTACCATGGAGAAGTGCAATAATAATAATAAGCAGTACTTCTGGACACGGCAGGCATAGTGAGGATGTTCCTCTCTCTAGAGTCCTGACCACCGGCAGCTCGGACCCTGTTCCTGATGCCCACAGAACAGTTAACTGTTGCCGATGGGCCACTATTTTTATATATGTTTTTTTATAAAATATTTAAAAACTAGCAGCGCCCGCGGTTTCACCCGCATAAGTGTCGATCCCGTTCGAAATACAAGTGGCGCCATGGATATTATTATAATAATAACGTTATTGTTGTTTTCCTCGGGAACAGCACTTTTTTTCGGAATGGAAGGTACTCTATGTCCGTTTCTGTACACGTGACAACGTATATGATCGGTTCATTGCATAGATATCGTGGTTCAGTGGTTTAGGCGTGAAAAGGTAACAAACCAACTTACTTTCGCATTTATAATATTAGTTACGATGCTACCTATATGTATACAAATTAAATATTAGGAGATAATAAAGAAATAATAAATATTTGTTCAAAAATAAAAATAAGTAAAATACAATATAAATCTTAGAAATAATGTTGGTTATACTATACATGTCTCATGACTTTACAAAGTATGTTGCCTGTATTAGGATAAACCTGTATCACAGGTGACATGGTGTCATGGTGTGTGAAGTCACACAAAGCAATAAAAGTGGGTGACTAGAATCAATTCTATTTTATTTTATTGTAATTTTTGATGTTCAAAAGTGCATTTTATGTGCCTATTTGAAATAAATGCTTTGACTTTGATAATGGGTGTTATGTGTAGCCTGGCAGTTTAACAGACCGGTCCACCATGGAATGTATCACATCGAGGTTTAACAAGCGTATAGAAACGAACTCATAACTTCACTTATATAACTGTTTTTAATCTAGTGTACACGTGTTATTCTGTCCTATTTAGTTATTATACTGCTATTTTATTAAATGAACACTGTCGGAGATAAAATGTATGTCAATTTATTTTATGCGTTCATCTCTCCGAACGTAATGAGAGCCTCAAAGGGATCTCTGCAAACTTTTTCTAAGCACGAAAAGTTTACATTTTTATTTTATTTAACATAGATTTTTTTTATTGCTGAATGGGCCCGCTTTTGACCTCGATTACGCCTTCTGGAAAGCGATGGATGAGGTCTATGATGGAATGAGTGTGTCCAGAAGATGCCTAAGGCACTGGGACTCCCGCGCATCGACGAAACACAGTAGGCTGCTTGACGACAAACGACGCAAGGGAAGAATTAGCCAGTCAAATAAGGTGTTGGGTGTGACTGTCCAGGATGCACCGAGCGCTCGGTTCAGTTGAGTAACTGGCGGAACAAACTGCACTACACAAAGAGGCTTCTTCATGCAACCCACAACAGATGTATACTACATAATATATAAACACGCCTGTATTTCCCCGAAGGGTTCCGCAAAGGTGTACCTAGTACACCCACATATCGTTAGTTATGTTCAAGTCCCATGTCGAAATAGGATGAGAGTCTATTAACATCTATCGGGCACAAATACAGACTCTGAGCTGCTTCTGAGAAATTCGTCATGGAAAAACCCAATAACACTATGCTCGACCTGGGAATCGAACCCAGGACCTCATGCGCTTGCGACCAATACTCCAACGAGCCAGTCAATGATCCATAAGTCGACACATACTACGGTAACTAATTAAACAGATAAATGCGGCAAAATATAAAAAGATTTTCAAGAACTCTTTAATTACATAACTTATACAGAGGGAGGAGAGGAGTCCGTGGCTAAATAATAACAGCCGCACAGGTCGATCGATCAGGTTAAGCTACGCTTGTCGCGGTTGGTCTGTGGAGGGGTGACCATCTTTACATACCGTGACCCCTCCGTGCCTCGGAAAGCACGTTAAGCCGTTGGTCCCGGCTGTCATTCGTGGATCTTTGACAGTCGTTACGGGTAGTCAGAAGCCCGAAAGTCTGACAAACAGTCTTACCAAGGGGTATCGTATTACCCAGTAACTGGGTTGTGGAGGTCAGATAGGCAGTCGCTCCATGTAAAATACTGGTATTCAGCTGCATCTGGTTAGACTGGAAGCCGACCCCAATATAGTTGGGAAAAGGCTAGGCAGATGATGATGATACGCGAACTGAAAATATAATGTCGTTATAAGCTTGAATTGAAAATCCGATTTGGAGTCAACGTTTCTCAATTAATGGTTTTAATTGCTTGTTGGATTTCGATTGTAGGTAAGTCACATTTGATTGTTTCAAGATATCAGCTGTATTGGCAAAAGGTGAGTTTCTAAATATTATTTTCATTCTTGGAGACGTATTTTAAAACTAAATTAAAGTTGGACGCGAAAATGATTATGTACAAAGTGTTGTGTATCTAATAAATAGATATGTAAACACTATTTTATGCAGCACAAAGGTTTCTTAGTGAGGTAGCTGTCACTAATGTCAAATGTCCCTGTCAGTCACCACGAATGGCGGGAAACAGTTGAAAGTGAAGTGGTGCCTGCAAAAGGCTATAAGCGATTATAATTATGTTAGATTACAGCCTACTGAGAGGACGCCTATGTTGCAGCAGTGGGAACGTTATAGGCTGAATATGTATGTATGTATTATTGTCCAATGCGTTTGCTTACGTCAAAGAAGAAAGGTGTCACCATAAAGATATGTAGTTAAAGCAACGAACACATGAAGCTTTAATTATACTTTCGAAACGAGAACAGCATTGAAGCATACCTCTATACCCAATGTAGTACATACATGTATATGAACAAAGCTCAAGGTAGGCACACAATTTCTGCGGCGACGTAACCAATTCTCTACATGTGTATAGACGCATACTGTCCGGAACACACATTAATTGAACACTCTTAATAGAATGCTTTGTGTACCAGTCAGAGCTGGACTGAGCAATTAATATCATCTTTGTGTCTATGTTTTAGTATGTAGTTATTACTATGCATGTCGTCGTGGCACTGCTTGTGAAGAAGGAATGTCAAAAATCTGTCATAGGAGATGTTTGATTTTGGGCTACCACCATGTACACTACATAGATAAATAGGAAAAAAATTGCGGATTTTCATAAAAATACAAACAAATTAATTTGAAGAAAAGTACAGGTGTACACAAATGATTATTTGGGAAGTTTTTTGATAAGATAACCCTATTTTTAAGGTAGCCATGACAGTTGTTTGACATGACGTTTGACGACTTTGACAGTTTTAAGTTTCGTGAGTGACGTCTTTCTTTGACAGTTTGACTTTGTCTGGATTGTTGTGTTCCCGCGTGTTGAATTGGATGTGTTTCGGAGTTTTGTGATTGTTTTTGTTTTGGTATGTTTTCAATTTTGAATGTTAGTCAAAACCCATGTATTCTCGGAATTCGTGTTTTGTTTTCTTTCATAGTTAATACGACACATCAATTTAATGTCATTGTCATAGTGACATTTCACATATTGCTGATCCACCATATTTATTTTGTGTTGCTCTCCTTGACAGAGTTAATTCTAATGTACCTACATTAAAACAAAGTCAAATTAGAGAAAATTAACATTAAGAAACGGTTTATAAATTGTATAGCGATATTTACATTTAGTGTACATAGCGCTAGCCCAGGCTCCATATATTTTTGGAAAATCTCCTTTGGTACTTTTTTATTTAGTTCTCTTTTTCGCCACACGCACACTATGCTGGTATCTATGTCATGTTTAAGTGAGAGGTCACTTCTAATTGTTCGCTTGTTTCAGTTTTGTATGTTTCAGAGATTTGAAGTTTCTGAATTGGCGTTCCGCTTTGTTCGCTGTTGAAATCAAGTGCCTTTGAATTTGCTACGCCCCACTCTATGGCTACTTGTGTCGGATTTCAGCTTTTTGTATGCCGCATGAAACGTTTCAATAAAAGTTCTTGACAATTAGATAAAAACAGAAGGTCGTACAGTTCTAGTATTTAGAAAACTTAAAAAAAAAAACAAGTCACAAACTCTTCTCAGTGACAATCAATCTCAAAACTGTAGGTAAATTAGAGGTGTTTTTGATGGATTAAGACTGAGATTAGAATGTGAACGTTCTTAAAAATACGGGAATTGCCCCTACCGCTACGTCCTTTGGCGTAGCCGCACCAACCAATGCCAGGCTACGGCGTAGCACTCGCGTAGCACCCCATTTTTATAATTATTCACTCTGTGAGAGAGAGGGAATGGGCCGTAATCCACCACGCGGGCCCAGTGAGACTTGATGGATGTCACATGTCTTCGAATTTTAGATTATAGGCTGGTTTCCTCACGATGTTTTCCTTCACCGTTTTGAGAGCAATGATGAAATAAATTACACAAAGTAAAGCTCCTTTTAACAATATCATTTTTAAATTATGAATCGTTTATAAATAATATTTACGCGTCAATCCAAAAGTCATGAAGTAAATAAGGAAAGAGGCGAACAACAATTCAATAACCGTTCCAGTAAATTGAAATTGGAACGTAGCATCGAGAAAATCCGCAGCATCCCGGGCTTGGTGCAAATAAAATACCAAATAACTGTCTCAATAACCGAGACGAAGAAGCAACAGATTGCTAAGGCTGGGTAGACTGTATTAAATCGATATAGCCGTACGATAATCGGGCTATAAAGATCCCTTCCGACGGGCTGTCCTTCTCGATACGTTTTTACGACTCATCGTTTATCTTGGCATGATGCAGGACAATACTTCACAGAGTATTAAGGAAGATGTTTTTATTTGAGTATTTCCTTCAGTAAGTTTGAGGAATTTCATTATGGTCGCTGATGATTGAGGGAAAACTATGTATATAGATGATGCGGCAATAATTCGTCATGGAGGCTGGTATTTGAAGGAACATTGTTACAGTTTATTTTTACTTGCGAGACAGAAATTATTGGGAAGACCTATTTTTAGTACTTCTTCTTGTTTTAGTGTCGATGGTACAGACGCCAGCACATCAAGCTACCCGAAACTGTAAAATTTTCCCAATCAACTTTGAACCTTATGCTTCAGCGATAAAGTTGAAAATCTATTAAAGAAATTTGACAGATTGTAGTAGCTTGATGTGCTGGCGTCTGTACTTTGTTTTCATATTTTTTGAGCCTAGTTAGGTGGCCACGTTCATTGCGGCATCAGTGGCGTTCAATACGTCTTCATTTACGAGTGAAGGGGCACTTAGGCACTCCAACAAGTAGGACATGGTCTGATCAGAAGCAGCGCCCCCGCACTATATGTTGGATGGGTCAGTAATTCCCCACTTTGTGAGATTGTATTGTGTTGATATTGCAGCGGCCTACCTGGGTACGCAATCGATTGAGAGCTTTGCATATAGGCTACTACAGATCAGTGTCTAAGTTACAAGATACAATCAGGGAAATTTTCTTTACTGTAATTAATTGCTAAGCAAATTGACACCCTACGTCAATTTGCCGTGATATAGCCATTTCATACAACTGTCAAAGAATTCAAGTCAAATTGCATAATAGTTAAACTTCCCTGAAAAAATATGAAATACTTACAACATTTTAAGAACCGTATTTTCTTCAAGAATTCATCTTCTTTGAAAGATATTCAACAACAATTCTTACTCAAAACATTTTAGTGAACAGCAAAGCATGTTCTGATAAAATGTGAACTTTTGTTCCAACACTTTTCCAGGATCTACGTTTTGAAACTTTTACTAGGTACTGCTACTTCTAAGAGCAGGAAAAGAACTGGTTTCACGGAATCTGAATTGACAAGATTCCAAGTTCAAAAGAACCCTGACGATACAATAAACTTGTTGGTGACGTCGGGAATGAATTTATTACATAAGTTTAAATACTTTCGAAAAAAATAATTCACATTTTCAGAAACTGATTCAATTTAGTTAACACGCAAATATTACAGATAGAACAGAACAATCAAATAACAATAATTTGATTGCTCCCAAAAATATGTCAATCACTTTGGATTTTAAATAATGATGATAAAATACGATCTGTTAAGGATTTAGTGGATAAAAATGGTGCCTAAGCTAAATAAAATAAAAATGCGATTAAGACAGCATTCATTATCCATTTTCAGTGAACATTTAAATACAATTGAATAATGTCCGTACAAAATGAACTGAATAATTATTAGTGTCGCACCGTCAGCGTCGGTGCGTAACGGAACAAATAAGTACTCGTTAACACCGTGCTATTGAATCATGAAACATATTTAAAGGTCTTTTATTCAACAACAAAGCTCTACTGGTAAGTACATGGATATAATTAATTTCATAATTATAAGGTTATGCTTGAGATCTTTAACAGGAATTTCAATTAACAGTTTTAAATTAGAGAATGAAGGAAGGTATTGAAATTTAAAATACGGAACAATTTTTTTTTTCAACAGAATTAATTTTTGGGATGCATTCCAATAATTAATATTTCGTGTAAATTCTGATGCTGATAAACAAAATATACAGCGTTTATTTTTTATTTATTTTTTATATTACTTTAAAAAATACCGAATTCGCTTGATGTGGTCGCGGTAGACAAGGGGCTCATCTTGCTCTCCATGGCTAAAGAAAACTGGCGCAAACCTGTAGTACCTACTTACTACCGATAACCACTTACTACCTTACTACCGACCGAAGGTATGGCAAAGCAAGGAGCTTCACGGGCGCTTCTATCGGGCTCTTCATGAGCCCGGTGTAGATTTCTTAGCGTCCGTATCCTGGCTACGTTTTGGTGACCTTTTTCGGGGAAACTGAAGGTTTAGTCCCTTCAGTTACCAGTTCTTTCAGTAACCTTCAGTTAGTTGGTCCATAATTATGGACGAAGTTATCTTGACGAATAACTACCGGAGACATATTATGAAGGACGGGACGGTTGACGTGTGTCGGGCATGCCACCGTCCGGGTGAGTCCATCAGACATATTATTTCTGGTGGTTCTCGTCTGCCTAACATTACAAGTATGAGCCCGACCCAGTTCTTGAAAATTACCATGTCACGTTGTACTGGGATCGGTCTATCATCACTGATAGGACTATTGTTGCCAATAAGCCTGATATAGTGGTGATGGATCGATTAGCGCGCCGCGAAATGATTGTCGATGTTACCATTCCACATGACGGGAACCTCGTGAAAACTGAGAAAGAAAAACAAATCAAAACTTGACTTAGCGCACGAGGTTGTTGACATGTGGAATGTGAACTCGACTGTCATTGTGCCGATTGTCATATCGGCCAATGGCCTGATGGCTGAAAGCCTCAATCAAAATCTATCGAGGCTCTCGTTAGGCGGTTGGATCAAGGGCCTGATTCAGAAGGCCTAGTACTCCTTGATACGGCTCGCATTGTGAGGAGGTCTCTGGAGCCCTAACCATCGCGCCGGTAGCTTGGACCCAGCTCTCGACACCGGCGGATCACTGTTTTCTTTATATTTTTAAATGTATTTTTTTTACTTAATTTTTATATTTTAAGGAATATTTAAAAATTTAATAAATAAAATAATAATAATAATGTTTTTTTTTCCAAGTTTACAATTTTGCAGAATAGCACTGACTATTTAAACCTAAACAATTGTAAGAATACCACTGAGTTTAAATATCTGGCACCCAAGCTAAGATTAAACTTGTGTTAAGGGTGTCAGAGCAAAAATATAAATTATATACCTAATATCTGGAATACTTCACTAATATTTATTTAAAGCCAATCAGTTTCCAATCTATTGAAACCACAAATAATTAAAATATTATGTAAATAATCCAGAAACGGAGTTATTTTTTACCTCCAACGGGTTGTTTGTCAATATTTATTTTGCTTGCACCCTGCATAAAAAATCCTCGTTATTTGAGTATTCACCCTAATGAGCATTCCACCCTGGCGGATAAATGCTCATAACATTTGCCCGCATGCATGATTTCTGAGCATAATAATAAAGGCTACTCTAAAGAGAGTTTCACACCGTTAGAAATGAGTCGCAAAAATGAGGTAGCATTCGGTTTCAAATGCAACATTGCGGTTGGTAAACCGCAATGTTGCATTTGAAATTTTTTGTCTCAGTAGGTATACTGAGACCAAAAATTCCTAAATTCAAAGTGACTTTATTCAGTTTGAACGACGCAAATAACGAGTTACGCTCGTCTGGCCCCGCCCTAATTAGATAATGTAATGAACTACGAGCAGTAAGGGTAATTTTCCCATTTTAATCCGGGAGCGAAAGTTTAAGTTCTCAACAATAATTACGAGAATTGTTTATTATGCGAATGAAATGTACTTTAAAGTTACTTAACCTATATTAAGAAAACTTTCAAGGTCGCATTTGTAATGAATTTTTATTGTTTATTGGCTTTCTAAACAACCTACATAAAACTATTTGGAGCAACATAAAGCAATAGTTCCTATACGTAATAGATCTGAGTTTATAGACTACTTACAGTAGATAGGAAAAGTTGTTGATGACGAGAATATAAAATGTTTGTACGACTTTTTTGTACCTAATTATACCCGGAGTATTGTTTTTTTTTAGTTGAGAACTAGCTTTTGCCCGCGGCTTTGCTCGCGTTCATTTAGATTTTGAATGATAAATGATTTTATTTCTGTAAGTAGGTTTGTACAAACACTTTTACACGTCAAATATATTTTTTTTAGTAGGAAATCAATTTCATGATTCGAAAGACACGTAACGCCATCTAGCCCTAAAGCAATTGACCGTCGAAAGTTATTGTTCTTTCCCTCGAATATAGTATTTTTTTTCTGGATGAAAGGTACCCTATGTCCTTTTCTGTACCCCTGCCAACTTATATGTAAAATTTCATGATGATCGGTTCAGTGGTTTAGGCGTGAAAAGGAAACAAACAAACAAACTTCCTTTCGGGTTTATAATATTAGTAAGGATTTATTCTTCGGGCCATCTTGTTGTTTCCGATTCCTAAGTCAAGAAAATTGTATCGTCCTTTCTCTGTTAGGAAATAAATGGAGATGATTTACAATGTGCTCACGATTGGTGATATTATAAATCTGTATAAACCCTAGAAGAAAAACGTACTTACGCGTACATTAACTTTCTTGCAACTTCATCGCAAAATTGTAGAAAAATTACTCTGCAAATGACATAATTGTCATCTATTATCATCCATAAAACATTTTAAACGGTAGTTTAAAATGAACGGTTTACTCATTACATTTTTCTTTCATTGTTCCATTACAGTTAATGTTTTACTGACATAAGTATTATTCTTACATCTTACAACAGGCGATCACGCGTCATGTGTCTTCTGTGTCATTGACATAGGGTCTAAATTGCATTGCAATAAAGGTTCCGAATATGAAGTGGTATTTAATAAAAGCTGTGCCATCAAACCGTCAGCTATTTTTAGCATATCGGTGTAACCCAGTTATTGGGCGGCGTAAGCCACAGTCGTTTTGTGCAAGATACTGATATTCAGCTGCATCTGGCTCGCCTGAAATGAAACTCCAAGATAAACGTTTAGATTTTGCTGGTTTGACTGCCTCGTTGGTGTAGTGAGGGTGAGGGCAAGCGCTACTGCTGAGCACGAGGCTCTGGGTTTAATTCCTGTGTCGGGCAAAGTGTTACTGGGGTTTTCTATCTGGAATTGCTTGCTGGCTTGCTGGATGGCTGGTAGCAGCTGGATGAGAGTTGCCGAAAATCGAGTAGAATGGCGTGCAGTAGGAGAGACCTATGTCCGGCAGTGGACTGCTATAGGCTGATCATGATGATGATGATGATGAAGCCGGAGTCTGAATTTGAGCCCGATTGATGGCAATAGGCTCGCCCCATATTACATGAGACTCAAACATAACTGGTGAAATTTTATATGTGTTAATATAGGTGCACCTTTCCCTTTGGGAATACAGACGTGATTCTTACTACTACTTACTTACTTACTATAATCATGTTATTTTATTGAAATTTAACTTGAACTTGAAAGAGTACTTGTGAATATCAATAATATGATCTGTTAGATACTAAAATATATCAATAAGCTCTTTGAGATGAATTTCACTGAAAAACATATAAAAGAACTTTTAAATTCACATTTAGTTCATCGAAGAAATTATTACGTAAAGAATTCATGAGAGGCAAACATTTTCGAGTGGGTTTTACTCAGATACTTCAATATTCACAAGTATTTTGAAGTAGCTATTATACTCGTTTTTAAAAAGGGAGTACCTAATACCTTCAGAATTTTCATTTTATTGCGCAAACCAGAGTAAAGAATGAACACAAAACAATATAAATAACGTCTGCCCATGGGCTCCATCAAAGTAAATCAATTCTCGTAATGGACTCCCATTTTGATTTGTAGCATTCTGTTTTACAATTTCCGAATGAAGATTCGGGGAGCGATTTAAAAAATAAAATATTCACGAATTTTCTTCAATGTCATTGCTGTTGATATTTATAGGTCATGTCTACCTCAGGACCTTGGACCCGTTTTGAAACTATCAGACTATAAAGTCTAGGGCACAAGCCCCAGATACCTCCAATTTTCGAATAATAAAACGTCATGAGACCACCTACACTTAAAATGATGGTATATAAGGCATCGCCTAAAGATTTATTTATTTACTAGCTGCGCTCTGCGGTTTCACCCGCGTAAATGTCGATCCCGTAGGAATATCGGGATAAAAAGTACCCTATATGTTAATCCAGGGCGTCAGCTACCTCCATACATAATTTTATCAAAATTGGTCCAGTCGTTTGAGAGTGAAGAAGTAACAAACATATAAACACACACACACACCCCCTCACACACTCACAAACTTTCGCCTTTATAATATTAGTGTGATTAAGGGGCTTACATGACCTAAAGCGCGGTCACTGTCGGACTGCATAAAAAGAAAGAGAAGCGCGATGACACAACCCTTGTAATTTATTACAAAATATGAAGCAATTTTTTTTTTTAATCTTTATTGATTATTTGGGGTTTTTATCCCAATGGACACGCCAACCCCATCATGCCTTATACAAACTACTACGATACAATGCTTTAAATTTAAATTTAAGGAGAATCTTAATCAATATGGTACTATGGTAATATGGTACTATGGTAATATGGTGCTAGGTAGATAGTGTGTTGAAAACATAATACAACTAACTTGATACGATAGAAAAAATCATGAAGATAGCTCTACAAACTTTTTTTTTACAATATAAATCATAATTATACAATCATTCTGATTTTTTGTCAGATTATTCTACAAGCAACATCAAAAAAAAAAACAACAACAACAAAGAATAGATTTTTTGTAATTAAAGCAATTATTTAATTACAAAAAATCTGACAAAAAATCAGAATGATTGTATTATTATGGTTATTATTGTAAAAAGAAAGTTTGTAGAGCTATCTTCATGATTTTTTCTATCGTATCAAGTTAGTTGTATTATGTTTTCAACACACTATCTACCTAGCATAGATCCTGAAGAATATCATATATTTTTCTGATTTTGTTTACTGTAGTCGATCATAAATATTTTATCGTTTCTAAATCTTGCGTTTTTTGCGTTTAGGTCTTGTACCTAAGCCCTTAAGGTACAGCAACAGCTTCTGTATATAATATAACTCAAGTACGAGTACTATAGATAACAACAGCCTCGGACTAACACAGTCACATTAGCCTAAATCGTGTAGATCAATCTGCCCAGCCTTTTAGCAACTATGTTAAGGTCGACTTCAGTTTAACCGAATGCAGCTGACTACCGTACCATAGACGCCCTAACCCAGTTACTGGGTAACACGATACCTCTTGTAAGACTGGTTGTCAGGCTTCGAATTACCCGTAACGACTGTCAAAGATCTAAGAATGATAGCCGGACCAACGGCTTAACGTGCTTTCCGAGACACGGAAGGCACGGCATATGTAATGGATAGTCATCCATCCACGAATCAACCGTGGAAAGCGGAGCTTAACCTTCTTTTGACCAGTGCGGCTGTTATAGCCACGAACCTAAAGAGCATGTAGATAAAGAGCATGAAAAACATATTATAAAACGTATATCCCGATAGAAAGGACGACACTGAAGTTTTCCTTATACCCTTGTATCACAAAGAAGTCCACACAAACACACTAACAAAGAAACTAGAAAGTAGGACACGTAAGAATTATGAAAATACGTCCTCATGTACTTTTTATTTGCAAACTCTTTTGCCGTCACCTATTACTTTGCGTCCCCGGTCCGGGATAAAAAGACCAATATACAAGCAAGCTCCATCTGCTCAATTTGCGTAATGGAATGTTCGTTTGGACGTCCTCTGTTTTACATCACGAAAAGGCTTAACGTTAAAACTAGTATACGTAAAATGTCACATAAAATATACAATTCGACCCCATACACCCTTTTAGGGTTTTCGTTTGCATTTTTGCCACGGGCGTTCGGTTGTCGTGGTATGTCTTGGAGAAGAATATAAAAAATGCTGGCTATATGTATATATATGTAATGGTATATATATATATGTAATGGTGCTATAGTGTTTCTTTCAATTCTATTAATCTTTTTTTTGCAAGTACCTACAACTAAACTAAACAAAAAAAAAACTTCTTGCGACTATAAAACAACTTTGAAGAATGATTACTTTTTTCAGTGAGCATAGTTGACTGCAAACAACAACAATGAAAATTCAGAAAGTTTGCACAGTTCTCATACTTTTATTTTTTCTCATCACCATTGCTGCATAGATACTATTTCGCGAAGTTTTTGTTACATTTGGAGCCATTTATCATCGTAAACTTCTATCAAGCTTGATAGCACTTTTTTCTGCAACTTTATTCCCATAAGGTGTGTCCAGACCTGGCGAATGCGCCGCGTGTTGCTCGCGTGCGGTTACAGCCAACGTTTGGTGCGCCGCCTCTAGTGCAACTCCGGCAAGGCTCGAGTGCCCCACTCGAGCCTTGCGCGTGCGCCGCGCGCGCATTTTGTGCGCACCTAGCTTCTTTCGCGTTTGAACTATGAGCATTTTTTTTTTTGCCGATGGGAAATTAAATGACCCCCTCCCGCTCTGGGTGGAGCGGAAGGGAGTATCAGACTCTTACTGACGTTACGTTCCGGGGCAGCGGTAACCCTAAATGAATGACTGCCTATCTGATCTCCAGAACCATAGATATCCGTCCAGAACCCATTTATGGTAAAGGCGATTTCAGACTTTCAATTACTTAACGTGCTTTTCGAGGCACGAAAGCATCTCAGTATGAAAAGGATGGTCCACAGACTGACCTCGGCAAGCGTTGTCTGACCTTTGATAGATCGAAATGTTAATCAAGCTTATCACTTTCGCCTTAAAACCTTGTACTAATTACAGCGAAGCGAGAGAGGTGTTTGATCTGCCGCTTCGGTTCTGAATTTGCATCGCAACGAGCACCGGTTATTGGGTTACCGCGACCACGGCATGCTCGATCACTAATGCTTATTGAATTAAAACCTAAGTCAATATAGACGACGAACTCGATAAACATCGCTTCTATTGATTTTAGGTGTACTTCACACTGTAAAATATTACACTGTTATACGTTTGTGGTTTTTCCTTGTTGATTTTTGATGTTTCATGTTTAAACAAAGTGGTTTCTGGCCTTTTGAAGTAGGTACAGCACTTAAGTTTGTAGCAAAATATTTTGCGGACGATTTAAAATCTGATGAGAGCAGCTAGGGCCGTTCCAAGCTGCTCTTAATAATTTTTTCTCAATCCTACAACATAATATACAAGCTAATAGATTTAAAATAATAATATGATCATGTATAAAACAAAACAACAAAATATGGCATCAAAAAATTCATCCACATCGCTGTCACCGGGAAAAGTAATAATAAGGCTGGCAGCATTGCCACATCGTATGGCGATGCTGATTCTCTGGTTAAAAAAAAACAAGTAATTAAAAAAACTAAAAAACCCGACTGCGGTAAAAAAAATTAGTTTAAAAAAAACTGAAAAGCTAAAAACAAGGCCATTTTAAATTAAATAAAAGTTGGAAGCAGGCGGGACCCATTTGAGTTTGAAAATATAATATAAAAATGGTATGGGTCCCGCCTGCTTCCAACTTTTATTTAATTTAAAATGGCCTTGTTTTTAGCTTTTCAGTTTTTTTTAAACTAATTTTTTTTACCGCAGTCGGGTTTTTTAGTTTTTTTAATTACTTGTTTTTTATTTCCAGCTTTTTAGTTTACAAATTTGAAAGATTTTGCAGACGATTTACTTATGTATTAATTATTAGCTGACCCGTAAAGTCACTCAACAGGGAACGAGAAATAATTATTTTATTTAACGTGTTTTTTTACGATTTGTCACTTCGAATTACTTTTAACCATATAAGTTGTATATATTTTTGTAATCACCGTTTAAAACCCTTAATTTTGATATTTCACTCGATGGTATTAGAAGAAAAAAAAAATACGAACTCCACAATATGGCACCCTAAATCCGCCATTTTACTTTGTTTTTGATTTTAATGTAGCCAGTGACACTCGCGCTACCAAGACAAATCTAAAGACGTATAATTTATCCAAATCCGTTCATTCGTTTAGAAGTTACGAGGGAACAAAGAATCGGACATACATACATACATACATACATACAGGTCAAACACATAACCCTCCTTTTGGGCTTCGCCGCAGTCGGGTAAAAATAGGCCAGCCCTCTGGTCCCGTGAAGAGTTGACCAACCACTTGGCGATCCTACAACAGTATTTAATGCCATGGAAAGAAAAAGCCGCGGAAAGCTCCTTCATGTAGGGATCAAAACTTAATTTTGATCCTTATATGTGAGATTATTTTTAGCAATAGACATTTTGACTGGAAAATCACTTCAATTTGGTTCATAAACAATGTCAATATAGTCGAATTTAACAACAAACATGAAACAGCATCATAAAATCGTGGGAATTGTTCTATATCCATCAGAAATAATTATGGCGTTTCTCGTTACAACATTCACAAACAAATGACGAGAGAACAATGAAAGGCGAGTTTTGATTAACAGTAACGATTTCTCTGGTATAACGACATACAATAGGGTTGAGAATGAGTTGAAAGTAAAGTTTGTGCCGATTCCCGACCCCAAGGGGCGAGTTAACACTCGCGCAAATTAATTCTCATTAATTTCTTAGGAGTTTATTCACAGGGGCCCAGCATCTGGGCTGGGATGTCTTTTTAAACGATTCATGATTACCTACTTACTTTATTATAGAGTACTTAGAGTATAATGTAATGTTTGCGGATATATTTGCTTGAGATTTTTTGGGAGATTCAAAACAGAAGCTAAGCAAGCTTGTTACTAATTATTGTCTTTTATAATGAGGTTTTTCCTTTACAGAACAAAAGATAAGACCGTCAAGAATATTATATGCGTGGAGACATACTTCTAGTTATTCAATTTTCCATCAAAAAAACTTACACTAGGTTTCACCGTAGTTGGGTAATAACACAACTGTGAAAGTTTCGTTTTCAAAGTGCCAAACCAAATGTAAAAAACAGTTCATTTTTTCAAAGTCAAAGTTTTATTTGTAAAACATAGGTGGGTTGAAAAACAGGTGTTGTAAATAAAATATGTAGAGATGCAATATGTTTCGCCGTTGACGACGTAAAAGTACCTACACTTAATAAATTACACATATGTTACAGAATTAAATTTAATTAAAGTTAAAGGCAAAATCTATCCACGCAAAATTGTGAGTGTGACATAATTCTGAAATATCTTCTGTTTTTGCAATGAACGGATGTTGGAAGTGACTTCCTAATATTAAAATTTGATATATCAGAGGTCCTTGAATATGACTAATGAAAGACAAGCCGTCACTTAGAAGGTCGTCGGTGAAAGCGATTTATTTGACGAGGGACCTCAACTTTGAAGGAACATGCGCATAGAAATTAATTAGGCCATGTATTTTAGAATATTATGAACGTATTAATTATAATATTTTCATTTACTTTGTATAAATTATTTCATCACCACTGTCAACAGCATGGACATGCCACAAAGACTTGTCGGGAGGCTACCTACCTATACGTCTGCTGGGTCAGCGGGATTGTCCGAAAGGGTTACCGCTGGCCCGGAATATAAAGGGCTAAGGAAGGAGCACGGGTGGGTTTTAGTCAGTAAGAGTCTGACACTCCACCCAGAGCGGGGTCTTTTGATGATTTCCCATCCGCAAAAAAAAAAAGGCTACCTATACGTGTGGTCATTGTGGGGAACAGGGTCATCAGGTGAATGAGTGCACTAAACATGCTGAACCGCCATATTGTGCGACATGCTTGCGATTTATAAAACCGAGCAATCACAAAACAGGCGATCAAGAATGCCCCGCAAAGAAAATTGCTAAGACAAGATACATCAATTTTATAGAATAGAATGTAAGACCGCCAATGTTTGTCTATATGCCTTTTTTAGTTTATCACATCACACTAATATTATAAAGGCGATAGTTTGTGAGTGTGTTTATATGTTTGTTACTTCTTCACGCTCAAACGGCTGAACCAATTTTGATACAATTTTGTATGAAGATAGCGAACACCCTGGTTTAAAATATAGGCTACTTTTATCCCGATATTCCCACGGGATCGACATAATATATACGCGGGTAAAACCGCGGGGCGCAGCTAGTGTTATATAATTATTCTTACTTTGTCTTTTACTAGTTATAATCCGTAAAATTAATTTTAGTTTTTATTAGTTTTTACAATTTATATTATAAGTAAACATGCATCTTAACATTTTGTTGACACGGCAATTTTTTCTGTCTGACAAAGTAAACGCGGCCGTATTAAAAATGTAACATTGCAAAAATTATAATAGAATATAGTTGCAAAAATGTCTTACGATGATGCAAGAAAGTAGCATACTATTTTGCTCAATTTGAATATAACCAAAATCAAAGTAGATAAATTATTTACTAATATTGTAGAAATTTTAGATAATACTTATATATTAGCACTTGAGTGAGATATCTGAGATACCTACAGGTTTATTCCTAGTTCAGGTAGAATCCAATTATTTCTTACCTACCTCTAGTTTAAGGACCTATTTTGTAAATATTTATGTAAATAAATAATTTCAATATTCAAAATCAAGCCCGGATTTACTGTCAGACTGAACCTTCATTTTTATCGAAGCTCGATACCAAGATTACTCTCGTTTCTGTTGAAAAATAACTAGCCCCTTGGGTCATTAGTGTATACCTATCTAACAAAATGGCCACTTTTTTGGTCCACTTCTTCGTAATTGAAGTGCAAAAACGAATAAAGCATCGGTTTTTTTTTTTAACTTTGTTAAGTAGGTATATATGGCATACAGTTTGTAGTTCCATAACCAGAACATGATCTCAAATTCTGATTCTTAATTCAAATATAGGTACCTACCTTATAGACTATCGGTATTCATGGAAAAAAAGATATTATAATCTACACAAAGTAAGATAACGTGTAAAAAACGATTTTCTCCGAAATCTTGATGACCGATCCTTTTCTAATGAGCTATAGTGCAAACAGTATTTTTGTATTATTATCATAATTATTTAAACTTTAAATGAGTCCATAACTGTTTGCACGTGTCTGCAAAAATAACAATCTAACGGAATTCTAAATGTGTAGTGAAGCTGTAATTTTCTCTCCATCTGTGTATATACACAAAACATTGTTCAGAACACTCTTAAAACATCTCTTCAACATTTTCAAAGTTTCGACATACTTACAGAAAAATGGAATTGGCTACCTTAGGATATAACTTTTGAAAATTTCACAAAGTTTTTGTGTTAAAAAGCCTTTACCTAAGCTAAATTATAAGAGGTAAGTCCTACTGCAAAAAGTTTATATTCAGAATTCTAAACAATGCTTCGGTATTGTTTACGGTATAATAAACAAAGGGGTGAAGCTGTAGATTACGAGTTGTGTTGGTAAGCCACCTTTTACAATATGTTTTGGCACCACTTTCAGCCACTTCCAACAAATGACAGGGGCTCTCAACCCTAAATTAGTATGATGGGTCTATCAGAGTGAACATGCCCCTGCGGCACTACACCCACTACTTGACCCCTGTTAGATTGGATTTGGAGTGGGAAGCTACGAAAATATAGGGCTCCAAAACATAGCTAACTATTGATGCGTCCCAAAGGATGCTAACGTTTGACTAACAACGATGACTACTTATAGTGAATTGAAAAAATAAGAAACATAGGAAAATGTAATACTATAAATGAGTACCGTATTTATTTATTTAACCATTTATGTACACACGTATATAAATAAAAGAAAAAAAAGAACAGTAAAATACGTACAAAGGTGACGCTTATTTCTAAAGAAATCTTTTCCAACATACCGGCGATAGGAAAGTAGATAAAGAAATGTAGACGAGTAAAAGAGAAAATAAAATACATAAAATCAAAAACAAATCAATAATAAAAAAATAACAATAAAAAAACATCTATTAATATAATTATTGATTATATATATACAGGGTTATTGGTAAAACATTAACAACCTCTTAAGAGGCAACTTTTACTATGGGACCAAACCTGAAATCGCGAAAAAAATCAGCTGTTCCCTACATTTAGATGAATTTTACGAACATAAATGTAGGGAACAGCTGATTTTTTTCCGCGATTTCAGGTTTTTTTTTTTTTTTTTTTTGTACTAATTAGATGTCTCGAAGCTATATAATATAATAATAATAAATAATAATAATTTGTATTTGCCAAAAAAGATTGTACAAAAAATAACTTATTAGGTTTAGTCCCATAGTAAAAGTTGTTCATAATTATGAGTATAATGACCTCTTAGGAGGTTGTTAATGTTTTACCAATAACACTGTATATTATATGTTTTGTTTGTTCGTTTCTTTTGTGTAAAATACTTGTAACAAAGAGCATAACATCGGGCGGCATTGTAGACGATCTTTTATCAATGATTGGCTGACGATTTCTGCAGCAAATACACATTTTAATGCTCGTAGAGAAAGAACTTCATTGCAATAATAAAAATACATTTTGTTTGTAACGTTAAATATGTACTTATAGTATTAATTAAATATTACGTTTACATTAAACTGCGCTCGATAGAGGATGTGGAAAAAGCACTACAGTGGAAATCTGTTATTACCAGAGAATACGTTTTAAATAAAATACATAATATAATGTTAATTATTCATACCTTCAGTTCAAACTCACAGTTATCATAAATAAATTCGAATCAGTATAGTTATAATTATACAACCTGGTAGGTCTTTAGATAGGATATGGTCAAATAATTACTAAAACCTAATGAAAATATCATTCAAGGTTTCTCTATGAAGAAAAATGAATTGAAATTGAAGAAGGATTTCTCTTCCATCTTGGTCAGTAAATACATAACGAACAATTCTACTTACATTTTCAATTTGAAAAATTCAATTCAGCCATTTTACAAACATTTTCCTGCGTTCAGTAACAGGGCTACTCAGTGCAGCCAACAAATCCTCTCCATCCATTACGCATATCCCAGGCTGCTGACGTAAAGCCAATAATTCTTTATTCTATTTACTCCACATACACCTGCAGCGAACTCTATAAAGCTTTTATATAAATCATATTTACGAAGCAACATCGGATGATCACTCACTTAATTTTCATTTACTCAATTTCTCCTTGTCAATTGTTCCGCATGGGTTTGTGCATATGGGTTACATACACACATACGTTTTTATGTTTCATGGATTTTTGGGTAGCAGAGAATTTTTCCATCATAGGAATTAATATGGAACCAGCTACGGTTCCCTAGAAGACCGGTGGCCGGCACATAAATAGCTGCCATGAAAATGCCTGAAATATGGGGAGGGGGGTAATGGCTGATCTTTGCGTTATGCTCGTGAACGGGTGCTGCTTGTGGCGACTGGTCGTCGTGCTGACCATGGTTTTATTATTGTTATTAGTAGATAATAACTTGTTTATTTATTTTACTTCGATGGTACAAGTTTATCATTTGTGACTTCAAGTGACAGCTATGCAGCATCATCGCATAAATATGTAAGCTGTCACGCCCTTTATACCTGGAGGCTTTTATTTAGGTAGTAAGTTTTGTTTTACATTTTTAATTTTGGTTTATACTTTTTTTGCTTGAGTACAGTAGAGATTTTATTGTATTTGATGGTATATTGACGTGGCTAGCTAACATACCTATGGCAAAAATAATTTAATGTTCTGTGTACTGTAATTTTAATTACTATGCATACCTAGTATTGTATACAATCAAGTATTTTTTAACTGAACAGACAGCTGTGCTGCTGGGGAGTTTTTTACGCCACTTCTTCTCCCCAGCGAAAGCACTAAGAAGTGGTGAAGGGCGGGCGTTTTGGAGGACTGTCTTTTGTAATTTTGACGTTCGAAAAGTGCTAATTCTGAGCCTAGTTTGAATAAATGACTTTTGATTTTTGATTTTTAATGATGGCACAGGGTTTGATTTTACGGTGTCAAAAAACGCGGTCTAGGAAAACACACGAACTTACTTTTGTCAGTAAATTGCGAACGCTATGAGGCGGCCGCTGCAGTCCTATTATTAACTGTCTACCTAAGTTGATCATTGTGATATTTATATTACCAATCATATACGTAACTAAGGATCCGAATCCATAGGTTTTATATCAATTTTCTCCTTGTTGTCATCAATATCGATGCGGTTTTCCTCCTTTCAACAATTCTGTTGGTACTGTTGCCTTTTGAATATTTCCAAAGGATGACTTAGGAAGGACTATAAACAAGTTTAAATTAGTAGAATGCTCTGTGTGTACCTTGAAACAAGGCATACAAGATTTAATTTGTCTTTGTTAACAAAATGTTAAGTTATTTTAATGCTTACAGAACACTTTGATAAATTCAAATAAGTGACACGAAACATGAGTGAGACAATTAAGTATTTTATATGCAAATGAATTTAATTAAATCGTTGACATTTCGCTACACCCACTATCACGTGCTCATTTGAATATTCACGCCTTGTTTTATGTTTACTTTTAATTATAGGTAGGTAGGTCTGACAGAAAATGACAATGAGTCTAATACAGCTCTCTTACAGCTGGCTTATCTCCACCTAATTTTTGTAGATACAGTTCTACGTTTTATCCGTTACATTCATGTATATTTTAGAGACCATTATGTTTGTCAAATCGAACCCACACCTATTCCACCCATTGTCAGATAAAGTAATTCGAAATAGATGTGACAATAGCAATCTTTGTATTCCCAGCTCCACTGCGTAAAAGTGTATTCTGTATGGCGCCAATTCTTTATAATACGTTACCAAATACTGGAGGGAATTATTAAATAAATATTAAGAAGTAGTTTAAAAATACATCTTTTAGAGAAAGCCTATTATAGCACTGAAATTTTTGACTGATAAATTATTCTGACTTGTGTGAAATATCTAGATTTGGTTCCTATTTACTTTGATTTTTAATTCTCTATTTTATTATTCATTTTTTATTCTAATAGTTGATGACATTATGCTGTAGTTTTTTTTTCTTCTATTTCGTAACGTTATTTGCTTTGAATAAATTTATAATTATTGATGTTTACCTATTCATATTTGTACGCCATTGAGGGAAAACACGACTGATTTAATTTAATGTAACATCTTGCATGTCATGTGTGTATACTCATGTCCCGGAATAATAAATGAACTTACTTAATTACTAACTTCGGTTACCGTCAGCTTCCAGTCTGTCAATTTGTCAGTCTTCACATAACTTTCACGATGACATTTCTGAGAAACACTACAGATAGTTCTAAGAATACCTAGTGGTTAATTTTAGATAGAGATAGGATTAATGACCGAATACTTCCATAACTATCTATCATCATAATCATCATAAACAGCCTATAATGTTCCCACTGCTGGGACACAGGCCTCCTCTCTGTGAGAGGGAGTGGGCCGTAATCCACCACGCGGGCCCAGTGCGGGTTGGTAGATGTCACATGTCTTCGAATTTTTGGTTCTAGGACATGCCGGTTTCCTCACGATGTTTTCCTTCACCGTTTTGAGAGCAGTGGTGATGAAATAATTTACACAAAGTAAAGCGCCTGTCTGGGTTCGAACCTAACCTAACCTAACCTACACCTCGTAAGTCGCGGCCGTTACCACTTGGCCACCACTGCTCACTAACTATCTAAACTTATGAAATAGAACACTTATATACCTATTAGCTTACCTAATATCTACTAACGTTGTATGATGTCAAAGCTCAGATATTCTAGTAAACTCGGCTATTCCAATTTTCAGGTAATCTGTTTGAAGGCAATTTAATGAGCCGTCTGTTGCAGCAGCTTAATTTTCCTTTTATTTTACAATTTTGCTTCCCGTGTATTAGATGTTTCATGAGTATTTTGAAGTGGACAATTAGACTTTACCGTTACGCCTAATTGGCTTTCGAATGGATCATCATCATTCTCATGGTTTTAGCCCAATTCGCTAGGGTTCGGCGCAGTACCTACGACATTTTCTTCCATTCATTGCTATCAGACATCATCTTAGTAACCACTTCCTAGCTTGATTTATCATCTTTCAGACATCACAACTGGACATTAATTATATAAAACATTGTAAATATAAGAGCGCCATGTATCTATCACATAATTAATTTATCTATCATTGCTTCATTTTTATTTTTAAGTAGCATAGTAATTTTATTCTAGGTGCTTCGTTTTCACATTATACTTAATGTACAAAATATTGTAAAACATTTTTAAAAAGTAACGGTGAAGTTTGTTGCCCTTTCTTCTCCATACGAAAACCTTTTGGAAGGGGCGACTAGAATCAATTTTATTTTATTGTCCAAAAGTGCCTTTTATGTGCCTGTTTGAAATAAATGCTTTGACTTCTAATGCTTTGAAATAGCTTTAAGTATTTCATGAGACTGAATTGGTCGCAGTGACCAATCCAGGGCAAACCGACCAAATGGGTTAGGTTACTCCCCGGACGACGTGACACGCGTTAGGCGTTTTCTCCTCCGAAAAAAAAAAGACATACATTCAAGTTGATTGCAGTTTCTTGGGTATTCAGTATTGTTAGGACCCCAAAATAGGAATAACAAAAATAAACGCATTAGATTGTTCAATAACATTTTTAGGAAAGCAATATTGGAATTATTTGAGGTAAATAAATTGGCATTTTTTTGGCTAAATTTGAGCCAAAAAAACTTATTTAACTGCCTACCTATTTCTTTACCCAATTCAGCATAAGTAAAACCTCGAAGTAGCAACATCGCCCGCATCAGAAATCAAAAGATCTTCGATAGTATTGAATTGATCCTCCACTTATCCCAGTATCTATTGAGAGTAAAGCTCGCGAAAAGGGGATTTCACGTTTAAGATATCACTTTGCCATTTTAAGGCTCCTATAAACAGGCGCGACACGCGACGCGAATCGCGCGTGAAACAAAGGCACCGCAAGTAGCGCAACGAGCGGTGCCTTTGTGTCGCGCGCGATTCGCGTCGCGTGTCGCGCCTGTTTGTAGGAGCCTTTAAAGTTCGCTTCACAATTGACGGTTGTCGTGTCTTGTCTATACCCTCAACAATTTAATTTTCTTGGGAATGTAATCATCTTGCGGAATCCGTCCGTTTCGGGAATTCAGTTCGATGGATATTTGTGGTTTGATGTGTATTAATATTTTGATTGAATAACTTACCTGTAGGATAGGTTATGACGTGCGGTTAACATACTATAGAAACCACAAATGGTAGGTTAATCTGCATACTGCTGATTTTGGGAAATTTCAACACAATCCTAAAAACATCATTTATTTCTTACCCAAAAATTAAAGAGCCGGCCAGAAAAAAAAAAAGAATTGTTTTCATACGGGAAATTACCTCTTGAGCATTTTTTACTATTCCAATAAAGTCTATAATTAACCCCCCGGCTGTTATTTGAGATTGAAAACGACAAAATATAATATTTTTGTAACAATTTTATAGTTAAAACATGTTCAGAATGTTAAATTATTTAAAAGTTGGTATTTTTTTATAATTACCTACTTGTTATAAAAATATGATTTTTGGCATTTTCAATCTCAAGTAGCAGCCGGGGGTAAATTGTAGACTTTCGCTGTAATAGTAAAAAATGCTCAAGATGTTAATTCCCATAACAAAATAGTACTTTTTAGGATTCCGTACCCAAAGGGTAAAAACGGGACCCTATTACTAAGACTCCACTGTCCGTCTGTCACCAGGCTGTATCTTATGACCCCTGATAGCTAGACAGTTGAAATTTTCACAGATGATGTATTTCTGTTGCCCCTATAGCAACAAATACTAAAAACAGAATAAAATAAATATTTAAGGGGGCTCCCATACAACAAACGTGTTTTTTTCGGCGTTTTTGCCTTGTGGTACGGAACTCTTCGTGTGCGAGTCCGACTCGCACTTGGCCAGTGGCCAGCACTTAATTTGTTGGGTATAAAATGTTCGACACTTGAATGATGTCCTTTGGGCTACGCTTTGTAACTGCCCTTAAATTGTTGATGATGATGATAAAGTTGTACCTAGCTAAATAGAGTCATTAACTTGTTCTCTTTCATGACAATGATTTATTTTAAGTTTGGAATTATGAATATTAAAATGTAGAAAAATCAAAGCTGGTTCGAACCCAGGCAGGCACTTTACTTTGTGTATTTTTTTCATCACGGAAAACATCGTGAGGAAACCGAAATGTCACATTGACATGCCAATGTGACATTTACCAACCCGCACTGGCGGGGCCCGCGTGGTGGATGACGGCCCGCTTCTTTTCACAGAGAGGAAGCTTGTGTCCCAGCAGTGGGAAGATTATTGGTTGTTTCTTGTTTTATTTAAATTATGTATAATTCAAAAAAAGCTCATTGGCGTTAACGTTTATCGCATTATAAACGTTACCCCAAGAGTCTCACCTTTACAAAATACGAGAAACATTCTAGCCAGTCTTAAAACATACTCGTAATTAAAAACATACAAAATATTTTTACTGACAACACCATCACAAAGTTGGAGAACTTTCATACGAAAAGAACAGCACAACCACTTTCTACTTGAACTATTCAAAAAGCGATGAAAATGTCCGTTCAAAGGTTTCGTGTGTAATATCTCTTATTATACCTTTGAGATTGCGAACAAAGGTTGTATTTATAAAACAGAGCGTAATTAATATTTAGTTTCTTGTCTTTGGGTAAACATACAAACGTTTTGAGTACATTTTAACTCTTTAATTGCAGCATTCCTCGCTTGTAGAGAAAATAAACGAGCTTTTACTAGTAATTCAAATTTCCCATCCAAGTAAACGCCATCTTCGAAGTACACAAATTAATTTAGAACTTTAATATTAATATCTGACTTACATTAGTTGGCAATGTTCTATCGCAATGAATGCGGCTTGCACTCCGCAGTTTCAGTATCTTTTCAAGCGCCAAGTCTAGTTTTAATTAGATAATGTTTTAGCATATTTTATTAATGGGTTGCTGCGGTATACATTATCTAAGTATGATTATGTACTTTATGAGTCTATCTTGGACATTACTGACGTCCGTGAAAGAAAACATCGTGAGGAAATCTGGGTTTATCCTTACTAATATTATAAATTCGAAATCTCTCTGTGTGTATTACCTTTTCACGCCTAAACCACTGAACGAATCGATAAAATTTGGCAGAGAGATAGATTGCATTCTGGGGAAAGACATAGGGTAGTTTTTATCCCGATATTCCTACGGGAACGACACTTATGCGGGTGAAACTGCGGGGCGCTGCTAGTAGTTATTAAAGTTTGAAGTCGCCAACCCGTCGTGGTGATTAATGCTCTTGCCTTCTCTGTATGAGAAGAGGCCCTGCAGTGGGACGGTAGGTAATATATAATATAGGTTTTTTTGAATAGGCATTAGATGTGCTTAATGATAACTAAGAAATAATCCGTAGAGGTCTTTTAAAACCGGATGAAGTGGACAAAATAGTGAACATTTAGATTAAGTAAATTGAAAAACGGAGATAGATATATGTCTATAGATATCATAACATAATATCATGCCTTGTTTTCCTGAAGGGTTAGGCAGAGGTGATCCTATGGTACACTCACATTTCACCAGTTCGCCGCGTCAATACTGACCTGCCAACTTTATTTTGATAATTCTACAGGCATCTAAATGATTACTAAATGGAGACGTCAAGAAGTACGCTGGGGTGACGTCAATATAGGAAGCGGCAACACTGGGTTGACGGCGGTCACTAAATTGTCTGTAAACGTCAGAGTCGACGGAAGTCATTCTTGGATCGAGGCGCGCTTGCAAGAGGTTGGCCTTGTCTGTGTTGAACTCACCGCGTTTCCCTTTTAAAATCTGATTGCATCTGCCTAGTTTCGTGACAGTTTTGTGATTATTGCACTGTAGTGCCTTAATAGACATTTTTACTAAGTACTTTGACTTTAAGGTACATTAGAAAATCATCGTCAGATAGCATCTGTCTGGCATTAATGCTATGAACCGTTTTGGCGCAGCCGTGAGGGACATTATTTTTATTTTGTTTTTGTATTTTGTGTTTCACGAACTGTGTCCAAATAAACTTTTTTCTTTCTTTCTTTACCCATCCATCATGGTCAACCACTCTGATAACGAGGAAGTGGAACTGCCTTCGTTATATATATGTAGTCTATATATACTTAGTACAACTTCCCGCTATGTTAATACAGTTCATATTATTAAAACGTCCACACACAATGCAATACATTCACTCAATGTGGGATACGAAGTCAACCCAAAACTTGGCCGTGACTCGGATAAAAGCGCGTTTTCACAATATTTTTGTACTTTCCTTCCCAAAATAAACGAGCAGCGGTCTTTTGCACACAAAGGGTCTCAGGGTTCAATATACATCAAGTAAATGAGAGGTTGAACTGTGACGAGGCTTTTTTGCTGAGTGCAAGGGATACTATGTTTTATTATAATATCTTTGGAGAGCTCATGATGTAATGTGATTACGGATCTTTGAAACTACTAATGCATCCTCCATGAAAGGGAAACTTACGGCAGTTTCCCTTTCATGGAGGATGCATTAGTAGTTAGTAGTAAGCGATGTGAATAAAAAATGTGCTGTGATGCGCATTTACGAGTATGTGAGCTAGAGTTGTATGAGCCCTGAATTTAGCTCCAACTTGTCATTTTATGCAAAATATAGTGCCTGCTGCTGGCAACTGAACTGCAATTAGAGTTCATATACCGTGATAACTTTATAATTTTCCCTACACGGGAGGTATAGTGACAAAAAAGTCTTAACTGAATATTCAACTCGTACTATTTTATACAAATAAAAATAAAGCCTTTGCCTAGCAGTTAAAAAAAAAAAAAAAAACTTTGGAAGTCGGGGGACCTCAGAATAGAAGGTGTTCCACAGAACGGTCCCCCGACTTCCATAAGATTTTTTTAAATTTATTTTTTATTTCATGCTTTTTGTAGGGATTCCTTAATTTTATTTTTGTCGGGGGTTTTTTAAATTTTTTATTTCATGCTTTTTGTAGGGACTCCTTAATTTTTGTATTTAATTTCTTTCATTTTCTTCCGTTTTAAGATTCTGGTAATTTGGTGTTTAATCAGGTTTTTTATCCGTCTAAAAATATTGATTAATTTATAGTTGAAGTATAATTTTTAAGACTAAACAGATTTTTTTGTTTTATTATATTTTTCAAGTTTTTAGTTTAAATTTCGTTAGGTAGTTAATATTCCTCATTCCCTTTCAATATAGTGTAAATTATTCTACTTGTCAAGCCCTTGCATTTGATACCTATATTGAAGGAGTTGTGAAAAAAAATGTAATTCGCCATTTTGTGGTGGCGGCCATCTTGGATTTGAAATTTTTAATAGTGTATAGTATTCTACTAGTCAAGCCCTTTCATTTGATAGGGTAATTCCAGGATAAGTGCCCCACTTTTTGATAGGGAGCCATAACTTATTAATTAAAAATCTATTGGCAATACGTCTTTTGCATATGGTAACTTTGATCTTTAATCTATGATGGTACCCCTTTTGTTTTGACATAAGTTTCATAGATTTTGAAGAAATTGTGTCTTTTTTACCCTCTCAAAAGTAGGATAGATGCCTAACGTGAGGGATAGAAGACTCGTAGTAAAAATGCTTCAAGGGATAGATGCCTAACGTAAGGGATAGAAAACTCACTGTATAATTGCTTCAATATTAGATGCTAATTGAAATAAAACATACTAACTAGTTTCAATAATCAGTTTGTATTCAGCATTAAATATTAAGCGTATTTAACATTAATTTGTGACATCTTTTATAATTATATGTCTATCTAGACTTATGAACAAAATAAACATTTTTTTATTGGTGAAATAATAATAATAAAGCCTTTTCCAAGCTTTCTTCAGTTCAACTAATGTGACGCGGGACCACCCCCGGTTTTCTTTTATATTTTCGAGGCATTTCTTCCACCTGCATATGAAAATATTTATAGAAATACTTAGGCATCTATCCCGAACAGCAAATGGGGCAACTATACTTTTAGCACAGGATAGATGCCTTTTTTAATTTAAAAAAAGTTAAAAAGAAAACTATAATTTATAGCATTATTTCGTGTACTTTAAACTGTAATATCAGCAAATAAATTAAAAAAAAATAGAATTTATAACCGAGTGAAAAGATATTCGATAGTAAGTACTTACGATTATAATTTCAACGCTTTTAATGGTCTCGCCGCGGAAGATTTTTACACTTACGGGCAAAACGCGTGCGCTTTCGCGTGGGGTTGGCGTGGCACTGGGGTCTGTGGGGGGAACGCTTAGTACAATTTTAGCGCACGGCATTTCTAATATACATTATTCAAAGCCGCGGCACCTATCCCATTGGGGCACCTATCCTGGAATTACCCTACCCATATTGAGGGAGTTGAGAAAAAAAAATGTAATTCGCCACTTTGTTGTGGCGGCCATCTTGGATTTAAAATTTTATTATAGTGTATAGTAGTCTACTATTGAAGCCCTTTCATTTGATACCCATATTGAGGGAATTGTGTAAAAAATATGTTATCCGCCATTTTGTAGCGGCGGCCATCTTGGACCGATTTTCATCAAACATAGCTAAGAACACTCCCGACTAATACACCTTTCAAACAAAAAAAACTAAATCAAAATCGGTTCATCCGTTCGGGAGCTACGATGCCACAGACAGACACACACACACACACACACACACAACCCGACACGTCAAACTTATAACACCCCGTCGTTTTTGCGTCGGGGGTTAAAAATAAGGACTAGTAAAAAATTGTAATCAAACAAAATGAAAAAGAAAACAACACGTTGGTTACACGAATTATAAAAATCCCGCAGACCCATATTTTATATATGGAATAGTGAAATTATTTAAATACTTGCTTAACTAATGGGGCCCGTGGACAAATAATAACAGCCGCACAGGTCGATCGATCAGGTTAAGCTACGCTTGCCGCGGTTGGTCTGTGGATGGGTGACCATCTTTACAAACCGTGACCCCTCAGTGCCTCGGAAAGCACGTTAAGAGGTTGGTTCCGGCTGTTATTCGTGGATCTTCGATAGGCAGTCGCTTCATGTAAAATACTGGTATTCATACGATTAGACTGGAAGCCGACTCCAACATAGTTGGGAAAAGGCTAGGCAGATGATTTTTGACTTCTCTATTAGTCATCATCTCCGTAGTCACCCCCTTTCTAATCATATCATCATTCACACGGTCCATCCCTGGTTTCTTTACTCGTCCCCTACTCTAATTCACACTCAAAACTTATACCTTTATAACGCAAAAAGGGTTTCACCTGCATTAGTTGGGTTCCCTATCCATTTGCATAAAATTTTAAGACCTAATATAACTTGGCATACTTTTGTTTGTCCTAATTATATTTTCGCATAATAGTATTTACGCATAACAGCTTACGCATAATTTTTTACGCATAATTTCTATAATCATAATAATGATTAAGCAGAACATTCTAAAGCATAACTTTATTAAGCTTAACATTCTTAAGCATAAATTTATTTACGCATAATGATATTAAAGCATATTTTATAGGCATAACAATGAAGTAAAATATGCCTGAAAACACCTGAATACACCTGAAATAATATATCATTTGCCATAGAAATAAAATGTTTAAAGGCCTTAGCCTTTTTGCCCGTAGAGGATATACCAATTTATTTCGACGATTGGAAAAAAACCATATCTCCTGAAGCAGGTACATAACATATTTGTTTTGAACAATTTTGTAGGTTTTTTTCGTTGTAAGAAACATGCAAACAAGCATATACCATGCATGCAGCAAGCATGCAACATGTAAACAAGCATACATCAGGCATGCAAGCAAGCATTCAGCATGCAAGCAAGCATGCAGCAGGCATGCAAGCAAGCATTCAGCATGCAAGCAAGCATGCAGCAGGCATGCAAGCAAGCATTCAGCATGCAAGCAAGCATGCAGCAGGCATGCAAGCAAGCATTCAGCATGCAAGCAAGCATGCAGCATGCAAGCAGGCATGCAGAATGCAAGCAAGCATGCAACATGCAGCAGGCATGGTTTCTGTCACGGCTCCGCCGCTGCGGGCCTCCGGCGGCCCCACGCGTGCTAATCGTCGCAGACGGCTTTCGCTCACCACCGCAGCTTCGGCTTGCTGGCCGGCTCCGCCGGCCAGCCTCAGCCGCGGCGGCTCGCTCCCAGCCGCCTGCTCCTCAGCCCGCGGGCCGCCTCGCCCCTACGCGCCTACGCGATTTTAAATTACACTCTAGGGGTAGGGCAGACAAGACTACGTGGAGTCGGTTTTGCAGCGATTTGGTTCTGTCACTAACTTTTGTAGCACAACATAATGATTTTTTAAGACAATACTTTAATTTTAATTTAGGGTTAAAAATGGAATTAATGTTATGTATAATAAATCATTTGCATGAAAATCAAAAATAAATACGTAAAAATAACTCAAATTTGTTTCCGTAATTTCTATTAATTGTATGCCTAAATATGATTATGCTAATAGTCATTAGGCCTAGTAACGTTATGCGAATTAAATATATGCCAAAACAAATTAGCCTTATAGATAATTATGCCAACCTAAACTGTATGCGAAAAAAAAATATGGCAAAGTATTATTATGGCAAAACAAATTATACCAAAAGAGTTATGCCAAAGTATATTAGGAAAAAGAACATTATGCGAAAAGAAGGGATCCCCATTAGTTGTCGTGCATACCTAATATAGCCTCAAATACAATTGTTTTGGCAACCCTAGCACGGCTTACTGTCGTCACTCAACGGAAAGGAAATTGAATAGCGATCTACTTGAAACTTCCCAAAGGGCATGACCTGGATCTCTGATAGGGCTGCTATAAATTCACTGGAGTGGTATTGACATCGCAAGTGAATGTAATGTTCCATGTTTCTACTGGGATACGCATTGAATTTGTGTTATTATGATGTGTAAGCTCGTGCAGCGTAGTAGCCTACTTGTACACGGTATAAAATAATTTTATTGTACCAAGCATTTTCTCAAACATGACATGGCTTTTTTTTTCCAGGATGGGAAATCATCAAATGACCCCTCCCGCTCTGAGTGGAGCGGAAGGGAGTGTCAGACTCTTACTGACTAAAACCCACCCGTGTTCCTTCCTTAGCCCTTTATGTTCCGGGCCAGCGGTAACCCTTTCGGACAATCCCGCTGAGACATTACACGTGAAGTTAGCTACGTAACGGGCTGCAATAGTGTGGTTCAACTCATTACGATAAACCGGTAATGGGGCTTTAAAATGCTTTATCCTAAATAACAAGGCTAATAAATAAAAATTATATAAATAGTTCTTTAATTGATTAATGATAAAGTATTTAATTCATTTGGGCGTAAGAAAATGATTAAAATCATAAAATTAACCATGACTTTGGCTGCATGCGGTAGGATCGTTGCCTACACATCTAAAAAAAAAGACTGCGTGTAAGTTCTCCAATTTCAAACATATTTTTTGTTTGTTTATGACAATATTGTTCGCGTTTGGTTCTTTTTAGTAAGAAATAATTACTGTCCGCTAAGTTACTTAACTAATTAGTATTACAGTTTTATACAAATGATACCAAGTAAATAGATAAACAACTGCTTCATAAAGTACTTAATGTTTTTGTAACGAACGCCGAACGTGTTTATGTGAATAGTGAACATTACTGAGATACCAGTGAAGTGATATTAGAATATGTAAAAGTGATAGTTAGAATAGGATAATTAAGACCCTAAAATACCTAGCGTGGGAGTCGATATGTGCTACTACTGCTTTACTGAGTAAGATTTTGATTTTCTAATTAGGTAAGAAAATTTCAAGTGTTTGTATTGCTCTAATTAGCTTTCTAACTGGTTTTTATTATTAGTTTTCATATTAGAATCTGATATCAATATTTAACGTAGAATTTTTGATAATTTTAATGTACGAAGAAAAATTATAGAATAACACGTAACTAGAAAACGAGGATTTTTGTTTATAGGAATATTTGCGAGATTTTAGTGTCAAATGAGAGGATTATGTTCAAAACTGATATTCTAGTTTGAATTATGAAAATCGGTCTACGGGTTTTAGAGATAGAAAGAATTTTGTATAATGAAAACGTTATACAAAATTCTTCCGACTTGCCGAAGTCCGATTTTATTAAGTTAATGTTCTAGAAAGTTTTTATTGTATAGAGATAGGATAAAAATGTTGTTATGTAATACGAAAGAGGAGTAAAATCCTTGCTCACTCCGTAATTTGCTTTAAATTCGTATTTATTCATAGAAAACGCTTTGTTCATATAACGCATCATCCGACGCTCATCTCGTCTTTGTTTCAGTTGTTTTTTATGGGAATTACGTAAATTACTGCTTATCGTGCCATATTATACTCATAGAACCCACAAAAAACCAATTAAAACGCAAAATAATTTCTAAAAAGTTACACTTTTGTTATTGGAAAAATCACTATCAACAAACTATCCCAATGCAATATTGACGCAATACACAGCTGTCAAAATACACTCAAGAGTACTGTTTACGTCACGCCAAGCCCGTTTTCAATTCCACTTAGTTCTCCAAAATGGACACCCAATATAAAAATCAATATTGGCGCTAGCATCGAACTCAAGAGTACGAAACGTCACAATTCCAATGTCGATCTATCGGAATTAAACTCGAGAGTAAGCACCCTGACCTCCACAACCCAGTTATTGGGTAATACGAAACTCCTTGATAAGACTGGTTGTCGGATTTTCGGGCTTCTGACGACCCGTAACGACTGTCATAGATCCACGAATGATAAACGGGACCAACAGACACGGATGAGCCTTGGTATGTATATTGAACAATTAATCAAAACCGGTAAATATTTCAGTCTAAACACATCACAAATGAAATTTGATAATTATCTAGATACCCGTAGCTCTCCGTAAAACAAACAAAGGTTTAAAATAAACAAGAAAATTAATGTAATTCCCTCTTTCATAATGATAACCCTTTCATCGAAATACCGGACAGCAAACAACCCGTCGGAGTTCGAGGTAAATATTTATTAACTAGAACATATCACAGAATTCCAACTATTTCGTTTCAACAGTTAGATGATAATTAAATTGTTGCAGTGTGCATAGCATAATGAGAAAATTGAAATTGAAAATATATTACAGCGAAAACAGTAAGTTGGGACGACATGAGTAGCTTAAATATTAAAATATTATTTACAGCTGGGTTATAATACCTATTATTATTTACCAGTGAGCCCCAAGCTAGACAGAACTTCTGTCTACGTTTATTTATAAATAAAGAGGCTTCTGTCACAGAAGCCTCTTTATTTATAAATAAACGTTTCATAACGTTATGAGACGTTTAAACGTCAGAAACGTATGGGTAAACGGTTAAATGTTATATAATGTTAAATGTCCTTTCTTTGGTATTGTTCGTCGAATCGTTGAGCTCCTCAAGTTCTGAATTGAGCTACTCCATGCTACACGATTTTTGACAAATGCGTGCACTGATTGGACAGGTCCGCTCAATCTGTGTGGTTCTTTCCTCAAAAGACCATAGAGGCATAGACACCAATTTACATGGTCTTCACACGATCTGACCAAGATTTTGTCTGGACTTTAAAAGAGACTGTGACCTCTGAGTTTGTTTCGGCCTTTCTTCTCAGAATAGTCACATAGGAAACGCCGACCTCATTTAGTTTAAAAAAATATGATTGACGTGTAAAAGTGTTTGTACAAACCTACTTACAGAAAATAAAACCTTTATCATTTTAACAGTTGTTAATCATTACCCATTTTAAGTAACGTTTATAAATAAACTCCTTAGTCTGTACCTTGGGGCTCGGGGTACGAATTCCATTGTGGAGACTAGAGAAGTGATTTCAGGTGTGGTATGTGTAATATTTGTGGTGTGTGTGGCGTGTATTAATATATCTAACTAGCTGACCCGGCAAACGTTGTTTTGCCATATAAATTATTTCTAGCTGCACTACTCCTACCCTACTCCTACACTACTCCTACCCTACTTCTACCCTACTCCTACCCTACTCCTACCCTACTCCTACACTACTCCTACCCTACTCCTACACTACTCCTACCCTACTCCTACACTACTCCTACACTACTCCTACCCTACTTCTACCCTACCCCTACCCTACTCCTACCCTACTCCTACACTATTCCTACCCTACTCCTACACTACTCCTACCCTACTCCTACACTACTCCTACAATACTCCTACCCTACTTCTACCCTACTCCTACCCTACTCCTACTATAAAAAAAAAAAAAAAAAAAAAAGTATCCTATGTCCGTCTCCTGGTTCTAAGCTACCTCCCCACCAATTTTCAGCCAAATCGGTTAAGCCGTTCTTGAGTTATAAGTGGTGTAACTAACAGACTTTCTTTTATATATATAGATATCTAACACCACTTTAGGAGTAATTTACAAATAACATGGAATTCCATTTAAAAGTCATTTAAATAATGTTCTTTTCGGTATACCTCTTGAATAGAACGAAACATAGTTTCAAAGAAGACAATAATAACCATAAAGTACTGCTTCTGCAATTAAAAGTTTTTTACTAAAGCCAAGTCAACGTTCTAAAACCCAAAAGAATGTAAAATGTCAAGAATATAGAAATACGTAATTATAATTATTTTATCTTAGTCTGCAAACAAAAAACAATTTCCTCGAAAGAACAAAATAATCAAAGATTTTTTTCCCAGAATCGGTAAGAGATTGTTACAAATTGGTGGAAATAAGCTTTTATTACATGTTTTTCTCATCCAGTTTTATAAATAGGATCACTTAACTGACCGCTTACATTGTAGGTAAGAGTCGTCGCGTGAGATTGCGTGCTAACGATCCCACAGAGAATATCGCTATTTACTCAATCGCCTTTGCTATTTTGGTATCTCTAATGAGTCCCATGTTATCCGTTCTAATTGATTGGATTATTGTTTTATTAATAACTAGCGATTGGCCGGTCATCCTTTATGAACTATTTTATTATTGAGTTAGTACACGCTTAATATGTGCATTCAATCAACTCAGCCTATCGCAGTCCACCGCTGGACATAGGCCTCCCTGAAGCTGTGCCACAACACACAGTTTGGGGGGGTTTGTTTGAGGGTTTGGTCCTTAACCTTCCGCATCCAGTCTGTCCCAGCGACCTTTTTAAGGTTGTCGATCCACCTAGCTGGGGGGAAATCCGCATGAGGACTAGTCTGCTCCACCGGTCATCGGTCCTTTGACAAACATGGCCAGCCCACTGCCTCTTCAGGTTGTTTACTCTGCAAGCTAACTTAATTTCTGATTGTATCCTTCAAAGAAACTCCGGTAATGCTTGCAGTGGCAGAATTTCATCGAATTGAGTCAGTCATCTGAATATTTTACCAACTGTCGCATTTACAATGTGGTTGTCACGAAATATTTATTCAAAGCTTTACGTGTTCCGATTCTGGTTAACATTGAATAGCATACGTGCCTCCATGTTTCTCATATAATTTTATATAGCTTAGTTTACGAGGTGAACGAAATGAAAATGTTTTCTTGGTACATAATACAGTGAATTTTATTAATATTTGTTGAGATATAAGATGAAGATAAGTGAAAACTGAATTTAGTTATGTCAGTCGCAGTAGTGTTAACATTTGTTTTGTTAAAATTTAAGTTATGTAATTGAGTTTTCTTTTCATTCGACCTTGATTAGGTTTGGTATCTCAGTAATTATCACCCTATTTTTAATTGGTTTGCTCATAGTTTGCTACTAAAATAAAGTTGCAAAATAAATCCATACTGTGAACGTATGGATTTTTATTTACTTTAAAAAAAAATCGTCTTTCAATAAGACACTGAACAACAAAGGCTGAAGGCAGGCAAAACAACAGAAAAAGATAAGATTAAAATTGTTACAATTTACGATTATTGAAATGTATCGAATATTACTTTCCATAGCTACTTTGTAAAATGAATCATCATTGATTAGATGCACGCGAAATAAATCTATTTTCATTTATTTAACGAGAATTTGTAATTCCGTCAAGCTCCGCGCGTAGATATATAATACGATACAATAGAAAATCAATTGTGTCTCATTAGCGGAGCTTGAGAGGTCACTAAGCCTTCGTGAAAGACGACCAACGCGGCATTCGAATCTTAACATTATTTCGTTTTGTTTATATTTTCTGCATTTCCTTTCCACTATTCACTATTCGGAGCCTTTTATCCCAATTTGGTCGTTTGTGTGTAGGTAAATAATCTAATTTTCAAGTCTCTTTACAATTCGATTGGATTTTGTATTGTGATTGAATTGGTACCTAATTGGAATGGAGACCGCAGAATTACAATTCAATAATTTATGAAAAGATGGCTCTATTTATTTTTATTATGAATTTAACTTAAATAAAACAATTATGCCCTTCTTTTCCTGTTTGTAATGTTTGTCAGAAAATTGTCGCGCGAAGAATTAAAACCAAATTGATATGTTATGGGCTCAGGGCATCAGACCGGAATAAATCATTGTATGTAGTTTTTGTATGTAGTTAATAATGTATTAAATTAACTCTACAAACTCCTTTTGATAACGTGTCAATGAGACTAATTATTATTCAATTATAGTAAGTTATTTTAGAGGAAATGTGGGACCCAGTCGTTTCTCCATAGAAACGCTCTCGTCTGTTTTCTTTCTGGTTAATGACCATAAAGCAATGATTTTTGTCAGAATAATAAATATTAACTACTTGTATGTCCCTATGTTTTCCTTTTTGATGATACATTAATTTTATAAGCATTAGAACCCTCAAAAACTGCCGATTTAAACCACTGTCAACAGAGGCTTAGCGTACAACTTTGACAAATATTAATGAAAAACGAAAAACATGGGGACACAGTTTTAACCTTCTTAATCAGTTTATGAAATACCTTTTAAATTGGTCCAATATTGGAGGAGGAAATAGGCGAGAGCCAAACCTCGTATTACGACTTTTTACTTAGGATTTTTCAATAGTCTCTCCGACCGCATTTCCTCATAAACATCCCGTTTTAAAGTGAATTAAAAAACTTAAGATGAAAATCTCATCAGTGCGTCAAGAAGGACTTTTCCAGGGCAAAGATTTTCTAATTTCCTTCCCTGACCGTTTCAGGTAAGTTCATAATTTAATAGCTCTTTAGAGTTATTTTCATTTTATCGACAGAATATTGCAAACATCTTTCATTATGTATCGCGACCGAGAACTTTAGTATAGGGAACTATTTTATGGTGTACGAAGATTATAGAAAGAATTTAAATAGTTCCTAGTTTTAATATTTAAAAGTTCTAAACAGCGAAGAATTTAATACTCAGGTATAAACGTGGGCTAGGTATTTAATAAAAGTTATACGTATATGTAGATAATTTGAATACCTTCCTAAAAGAAACTGTAAAACCCGCTGGTTATCATTATCTAAGTAAGGTTAATAGCCCCGACTTACGAGTTAGTTGTAGGTCGTGGGTTTGAACCCAGTTAGGCGCTTTACTTTGTGTAAATTATTTCATCACCACTGCTCTCAAAACGGTGAAGGAAAACATAGTAAAGTGTCTTAGAACCAAAAATTCCTACCAACCCGCACTGGGCCCGCATGGTAGATAACAGCCCACTCCCTCTCGAAGAGAGGGGGCCTGTTTCTCAGCAGTGGGAACATCATAGACTGATCATGATATATACGTTTATGTAAACTGCATTCGTGATTTATTTGCCAAAAATGTAAACAAATATAATTCTAGGGGAAAAAATTAAATCCTACACCATAAAGTTCAGTTTACGCTACAACTTCATAAAAATGTATAACTTTTTCAACAGTGCTAGTCACTCTGAAATCAACTTAGTTACCATTACAATAAAGTTGATATTTGTTTAACATGAAATAATATTAATTTGAAACATAAGTTTGAATAGACTTTAGGTAGACTTGCAGGGGATCGAGGAAGGTGGGTGGAGGGGGGTTTAGGGGTCAGACCGGAATAAATCGATATTTCAAATACATGTATACTGTAAAACATGCTGTTTACCATTATCTAGGTAAGTTTGCATGTCCGTCTGTTTAACAACAGATTTTTGACGTTTAATTTAAACGTCTCTCAACTTTAAGGCCACGTTCGCACGAACGTAAAAATATCACGGCGGGATTTTGTCGCGCACTGAATTTTCAACCCTCGGTGTTGAGCCGAGCATTCAGAATCCAACAGAGCGCATCTCAGCACGTCACAAAAACACACTGTTGGATTTTCAACTCTAGGCGCCAAGCAGTGCGTTGAAAGTCCAGTGCGCGAAAAAACATCGTCGCGGGAAAAACGTGCCCGTCCGAACCTGCGTTAAGCAACGTTTATGATTACGAGGGTATAACTTCAAAAATATTATCCTAAAAGTGCAATGACAGTTTTATAATTTCTTATAACGTAATAAAAAATCCACCAAATGTTTTGTACAAGGAAACCCCAATTAGGTACTAACTATTTTATCCTAAAGATTCTACAGTTAAGAATAAGACCATAAATCTCAGATTATTTATTAGGTTTTGTGGTCTCTGAAGCCCTATTAATATCTTAAGCTCCCTAAAATCCCAAATTTAAGGAGTACCCACTTATGCAAAACATTATTAAAAGACACAGCCTATATTTATTAAAAAGCTGTTCATCGCTTCTTTTCAACCTACGTTTTTCTGTATACAATGTACTTAATCATAGCATCAGTGGAATTAAAACCAGTACACACGTTTTAAAACCACGTCCATTAAATGGATGCTGCAAACACAGATGGTATTGATGGCCTAGTTACCAACCAAGATAACCTACTTCACTCGGTTACCTCTACCGTGCAAGGGTTATAAACAAAATACGTGAAACTGAAACCGAAGGGGTGTACCGTCCATAACAACGTCTATATTCGTATATAAAGCCGAGGAACGTTGAATTTTCATTCAAAGATATTTCCAATTTTCAAAAGTGTCAGCCAGTTTTTGTGGACTTTTTTTTGCGTCCCGATTTGGCCTTTTTCGGTACCGTTGAACAAGCCTCGGGCGAAGCATGTTCACAACAACAAAAGTTTTCATCCGGTGACTACTTCGGTAATATTTTTCTGAACAAGTTCGGTACACCGTCATTGATATTTTGTGAAAATATTCTTACGCCAAATGAAGAAACGTATTGACATCAAAAAACTGATATTATTCTTATGTCATGTTGGTTCTTTGACGGATTTAGCAGATATACAATAGGAAATCTTTCGCCAACTTTCAATTCCGAACATTTTACTAAACTAAAAGACCTAGTAAGAAGGATTTACTAAACGAGCCAAAACGCTCGGTCCGTTCAGTACTACGACCGTCTCACTTATATAACAATTAAACAAACTGCTGCGCCATTATAACGGGCAGTTACAAAGTGACCCACCACTAAAATAGCCCTTCAATTTAGCGAGGTGCTTAATAAGTACCTGGCAACACGAAAAAGCACTTAAAACATTAAATATGGAGGCAAATCGTCGCTCGGTCAGTTCATATCTGCGATGCGGTAGCTCCACGAAATATTAATATTGACCGGACACCTCTCCCTTCATTGTATCGAAGCAAACAACCAGTGCCGAATGCCCAGAATATAGAATATACCAGAAAAAAACTAGTATTCGATCATTATAACTCTATGCTGCACTATGTCCAAAAACAAAAGAAACAGCCTCTCTTCCAATATTATATTTGACCATTTTTGTGGAAAAATATTATATCCACGCAGAAATCAATATAAAACAGTAATAAGAAAGAAAGTTGAAACAAATGAAATTGTTTAGTTTGTAAATAGGATATCGGAATCACTTAGACACGTCATATTAGAAAAAAAAATAAGTAAGCTAGATGAAGTCGACATTTTCTATCTGACTACCCCTGAGAAGAAATGGCGAAACAAACCCAGGGGTCAAAGTTTCTTTTAAAGTCCAGACATACCTAATCTTGGTCAGAATGTAGATTAGTGCCTGAAATGGATTATTGAGGAAAGAACCACACAGTTTGGGGACCGCCGCGCCGTAAAGATCCAAATGATGGCCACTAACAGCTATATAATTATAAGGTAATACATGTACATATGTAACATTGGTTTGTAACATTGCATTGGTTCAATAAATTCATTTTCAGTTCAGTCAGTTTATGCATTTATCAGTAATCGTGTAACTCAACTCAACTCAGAACTTGAGGAGCTCAAAGACTCGACGAACAATACCAAAGAAATATAAAACTATTCTAACTAACTATTCGAGACTACGTTCTGTTGCCTAGTCTTACGCGTGTTCGCGCCTTCTAGTTCGTTCTGTATTCTGTGGGCAAATGTTATATCGTAGTTCGAACGGCCCCAGGACCGGACAGCCAGAAATCAGGCTCTCTCTATATTAGTTTGAAACTGTTATTACTTCTACGAGTAAATAATGATTTAGCGTGTATTTGGGGAGATATCGTACCGTACCTATTAATTGGAAATTTTGTTTATTGACGGTCCACCAATGCTCACAGCCGCGGGATATAAAATGCGATGTATCCATATTTGTTTTCACGTTCAATAATTTGAGAATATTTTCAGTTGAATGCTGTATTCGAACTGAATATTTGATTTCATTTATGCAGTATCATATGCTGGTTTGTGCGTGCGAAAGCACTCACGGACAGCGCTATATTGGCTTGGGTTTTTAATTTCCGAATGTCTGTTATGCAGTACCTACCTACTCTTATTTTGGAGCCCGATACGTCGTTGCGATATCACTCAAAACTCTGAAGGTACATGACAAAAATAGCCTTGATATGTGTGTCTTCGCACATATGTTAAACATCAATGTTTGAGCAGTATGAATGGCCGTGGTCCCTCGTGCTACTTTTATCCAAAATTCGTCGTCAACGTCACCTTTCCCTGGTACCTACGTTTACCTTCACTTCGCCATTTTATTTTGACACACTCACCAACAAATTATAATGTTTTTCGTTGAAGATCAACCTCCGTTGTTGAGACTATATTATATATACTTACTTGGTGTGTTGGTAACGCACCTCATTATCTGAGAACAAAAGAAAGGATTTTATTATTTTCTAAAGGAATAATAACATAATACGAGATATATTCGAAGTAGATGTCTGATGTACATTTAATTAAAATTTTCCCAATTTGAGAGTTCGCAGTGTAGTACCGGACCTGTAAAAGGGACGCCCATTGTCAGTCAATAGACACGTTTCGAAGGAAAAAGGTAGGCCTTTGTCTAGCAAGAAAATTACTAAGCGACCAGGTGATCCAAATGTATCCAAATAAAGTTGACTATTAGGTATTACGTCATTGAAAAACATCCAGGGACAACCAAGTTATAATGTATGAAAATCCCGTTCGGACCTTGTGCTCGGATTACAAAGAAAAGCACTCACAATATTGAAATATTAAGGCTCTGTATTCTCACTTTCTATGTTTATTACGCTTGTTTCAAAATCCGTATTTTATTTTGTGCCAGCAAAATATTATTGTATAACATAAATAACATTCAATGCCTGAATGCAATTCGCTGTAAAAACTATGAAAGGAAATTGGTAAATACATGAACTACTGCGTGGGAGGCCCAATTTATATTTTATTTGTCTGGCTCCAGAGTAAACGTCTATTCGAAGTTTTATAAAAAAAAAACATTTTGCGATTTTTGGAATATTTAAAATTGAGTGAACTATGAACTATGTAAAACTTGTGTACTGTGTATGTAAGCATCGTGGCATCACATCCACACAAACTTTTCTGCGTTGATTTTTTCTGTCGGTTAGGTATTACAAAAAAAAATGCTGTTTCCTACAAAAGTGCAATACCTACGCGGTCTATATGTATGGAACAGCAAATTGGGTAAAGATTCTAATTCTGAATCCATGGTAACAGGTCGTTTGTCAATGTCCGTGCCATCCTGTATATAGTCGGACGGATCTCCGGCGCGATCTCGTGGCGACATGGAAGGAGCGACTGTCGCAACCCAGCGCAGGGCACGCCGCGATAGCGGCGATAAGCCCCTCTTTGAGGAGTGGCTAGAGAGGCGTCACGGCGCCCTCACCTACCGCCTGACGCAGGTCTTCACCGGACACGGATGTTTCGGGAGGTTCCTGCACATCATTAGGCGGGAGGAAACGCCCGGGTTTCACCACTGCCAGGATCGCCCAGAGGACACGGTGGAGCACACGGTGGGGGTCTGCCCCGCTTGGGCGGAGCACCGCCGTGTCCTCGTAGAGGCGATCGGCAGCGGCGGCGACCTCTCGCGTCCGGCCCTGGTGCAAGCCATGGTCCGGGGCGAGAGGGAGTGGGAGGCAGTCACCTCCTTCTGCGAAGCAGTCATGCTAGCGAAGGAGGTGGTGGGACGGCTCAGGGAGAGAGCCTTCCGTCCCAGCCGCCGCGGGACACGCTCCGGGCGTCGGGAGCCGCGCGACGACTCCCGGCCACCGTAGGCGCGGGCCTGCGGGCGGAGAGTAACGGGTAGCTCACCGTCCGATCAGGACCAGGCCCGTGCCAAAAAAAAAAAAAACCTGTAGGTACCTATATAGTTATGGTGATCAATCGTAGTTTCGTATTTTACCAGACCAGGGGGCCTAAAAAGGCCACTTTGGCAGAATCATAAAAGGATAACATTATAAATCATAATGGACAGTTAATCGTATCAAATCCCATTGGTGAAGGATTTTTCAGTATTTTTTTTTTGTCTGTGCTAAAATACCAATCTATCTAATCCAAATCCAATCTATTTGATTTTACCTACGTTGTGCAGCGAAAAAGCGGACTGTCTTCACCATATTATGATTCATAATGTTATCCTTTTATGATTCTGCCAAAGTGGCATTTTTAGGCCCCCAGATGTAAACCCCTATTCTGGAACGCAAAGATTACAACTACATTCCGTTAGAGATTAGTATGAAATCTGTCAGTTTTGAATCAATATTCATTACTCGATAATACGGGTCCTAAAGTGTAGCGTCATTGCCGGGTCAGCGGGATTGTCCGAAAGGGTTACCGCTGGCCCGGAACATAAAGGGCTAAGGAAGGAACACGGGTGGGTTTTAGTCAGTAAGAGTCTGACACTCCCTTCCGCTCCACCCAGAGCGGGAGGGGTCATTTGATGATTTCCCATCTGCAAAAAAAAAAAAGTGTAGCGTCATTAAAGCGTCAATATTTAATTGCTTTTGTTTTTGGCATTAAAATAATTGACGAGTCTTACGAGTTAATAATTGAGCAGAGTACAGTGGAGGTAGAATAATAATGATTATATTTTGGCCATCAATTTAAATGTCAAAATTAGTTATATTGATAGACGCTAGGTAAGCAAAACGGAGTGAATTAAACTGGGGATAAAATGATTTAAGCTGAATTATGTAACAGATTGATGAACGAAGAATACAGTAATCAATCAAGCTGTAACATATTTTTAATAAAAAGTTTTGTATGTTAAACTTATGATATTAAATGATTGCAATAGCACGAACGATAATAAGTAAAATATTTGATAAAAATTCATAATACAAAAAATAACGCAATAATATTTCTATAACAGATCCCCCTTAAAAATCTGTAATACCATAAACGCATACAATGACATGAGCACACTTCTTTATTTCCTTTAGGTAGGTACCCAAAAATAGTGTAATAAAAATAATAAACGAAGATTTGTGTGGCACAATATAGCGAAAAACATCCATGGAAAGGAAATCAGAACTGCAGTGTGCACCGCGAAAAACTGACATCGAAACGGCACGAGCATTGAATTCTCAAAATATTATAACACCTGAAAAGTCACCCGCTGAAATCAGAAACTATGTAAGCTAATTATACAGCAGGCTAACTAGCTATTCCAAGTTTCGCCATACTTAAATGGTTAAATACCAAGACTGTGATTATAATTATATTATTTTTTGATAGAGGTATGAATATTAAACATTAACATATTGTTGACATAACTGACGTCAGTTTATGTTTATTTTTAGGTGTAAATCTATTAGGGCCTGTCCACATCTTCACGTCACGACGTCGTCAACGTGGAACGGTGCGGTAACGCGGCACGGTGCGTTGACATAACGTGCAAATTTACGTTACCGTATCGTAAAAATGTACGTCACGACGCCGCAACGTTACAGTTCGTACCAGAGAAATAGCAGTCTCGCTCTAGATAAGGACCGCACAATTCGTAGTCTGCTTTTATATTTATTATTCTTTTTTATTTTGCTTCTTCTTCTTTTATTGACAACTAATTGCTAAGACAATGAAACATTAACTGAGCGAGCGCATCGTAGCCACGTCGGCTTACGACCACGTCAGACGCATCGTTCCACGTTGACGACATCGTGACGTGGAGATGTGGACAGGCCCTTAGGCCAGTAATTTAAAACATTAAGTAGGTCGAAAAAAATGCTTTGAAATTTGGACATTTTTGGAAAAAAAAACTATATTTGAAGTGTTGTATCTCGGGTTTTATTGGTCCTACAGAGCTACCGCTCAAATTGAAGAGAACATTTTATACTTTAAAAATGTACTGGGTGACTTACAGGTACGTTGGATGCACCTTTTATTATAACAAAAAAACTGAAAAAAAATCCGAAAATTTCGAGAATTTTCGAGCACCACGCAGTTAGGTCTTTCGAAGCTGCAAACTTGATTTTACACTATTGGTATCATAACAACATCTCAAACAAAAAAAAAAAACAGTGCAGTGCCATTCTGCATTTTGTGACCTAACGCGATTGTCTACGGTGACTGGCCTAGGCCAGTCACCGTAGACAATCGCGTTAGGTCGCGACAGCTCTTTTCCGAACGACATATACCTAGGTATATGTCGTTCGGAAAAGAGCTGTCGCAGATATTTTTCATGTCAATTAGGTTTTCCGGATTTTCCATTTAGAATGCTAAACAAGAAATGGTTTCAGTGACTCTAAAATGTTCTATATTTAAAAACTAAAAAAAAAACCAAATAAAACTAAACTGTCCTAGCTTGCAGCTGTCCTATGATATTTCTGTAAGTCAAGAACTCCATTTTTATCCGAGTTTTTGCAGTGAGGAACATCCGCTGAAAATAAAGTTGAGATTTTACAAATGGACAGGCTTTTAGGCTCTTAGTAGTTTTTATTTGGTATACAAAAAAAGAACAGCAGAACAGAAATAATGTGTATTTGAGTAGTAAACTATACCTCAAAAGTATAAAGAGTAAATTTGAATTTAGGTCCAATGACTCAGTAAATAACATGCTCAAAATGATCAAATAGGAACTTAACACCAGAATACAAGTCAAACGTGTTTTATTTGCTTAGTTCCTTACAATCCCATCATCATCATCTTTAGCCTTTTCCCAACTAAGTTGGGGTCGGCTTACAGTCTAACCGGATGCAGCTGAATACCAGTATTTTACATGGAGCGTAGAGTTACTGGGTAATACGATACCCCTATAACTTCCTTACCATCTATTCTAAAAAAAATATCTTAACACCGATCCGCTGACCATCTCCACAATTTAAAAACATTTCCCAATCAAATATGGATCGCAAAAGAAAAACTGCGGACGTTTTTTCTCGAATTCGTTGACCTGAGAAAATATTTGGCGAAAGTCAAGAAATAATGACACCAACCAAATGATTAAAAAATCTCGCTGTGCTTAAGAGAAAAAATACTGTTCAGAATTTCGTGTCGGATTGTGAGAGACGGTGAGACAAAGTATAATGGATAGGATCATGGCCGACACTGAAGCTTTATTTAAACACCTTTTTGCGAATTAACAAATAATGTGGCTACCTGCGAGTTATCTAAGGTTGCCCTCGCATCTTTGTCGTTGGTATAAGCAGCTTAGAGGTAGCGTGGACGCAACGAAAATTCAGCATCAATGCGTCGTCGTTTTGGTACAATAATTATGTCTACCCGACGCTAGCGCAGTGTACCATACATTTACGCAACTTCAATGCGACTTCAATGCCTGCAAGGACGTACAATAATTCTGATTTCAATCATTCTCAAGCTCGAAGTCAGTTTTGTTTGTATTCCTAACAATACCACAACGCACGCACAACGCACAATATATGGAGACTTCCATAAGTCCTCATACCTTTGTTCGAGCCAGTTCGAGCATTAATCGGGGTCTTTTCCCAGTTTGAGACAAAAGTCTACCTCGTAATAGGAAACATGTATTTTTTTAATAAACCAATTTCCTTAATTAAATTACTTCGACACGTTTGCTCAGCCATTTCGTTCACAAAATTAATATGAAAATTATATTAATCAATCTACCGTTTCTCCCTAATGGATGTAATAAAAAATGTTGCCCATTTGTCCACGGACTCACCATGACAGCGCGCAGCGCCATTATATTAGCTAAACACTACGCAGGGTATGTTGTATCGTATTTTAGTGATGGGCTGCTCTTGCTTAGCACGGAAAATCGATATTTTGTGGTTAGTCTATCTATTCGTGTTCATGTAAACCTCTAACGGAATTCTTGTTATTGCACTGTGGCCACAGAGATCAAGCTGATGTACGCTGGTCTGTTGGAGTTTCAAAAATGGATTAATTATGAAAATAATATATCCGTGGTACTTTTAAAGTCGCTAAGATACTCGAAAGGTTCAGGTACTATCCGCGATGGTGACAAAGTCGTCCTCCCATCTCACCGCCGGACGACCGACACTTCGTCGACCAGTCCTTGGACGCCACTTGGCCACTGCGCCTTGCCAGGTGTCCTGCCCAACTCCATATATGTTTTGATTATTGGTTTCACAAAAATCCTTTGCCAATAATATTCTCACGTATCGCATTTAAAGTCTAACCATAATCGACTTTTATTTTAAAGGCTCCCGATAAAATTACCATCGAAAGTATTTTGCCCATCCCTATCACCTTTGTAACTGCTGGGCCAAAACTACATTTATTATAACGCGGCAATTTAGAACACAAAGCTGGATCACCATTCTATGTGTGCTTAGTCGCTTACCGGTCCCATCATTGTTATTTCGGTCACGGATTTGTCGTACGTCCCTAACGCCATTCTCCTAATGGTAACGGAAAGTATGATTGAATCTTTGTTGGTCACTGAGTTTGGTGTATCATTGTCTTCGCTATAGTTATGTGAGCCTGGTACTTTTATGATAGTTTTAAGACGTTTTCATGCGTAATAAACTATCTATAATTAATATCTATAAAATAAAGCTGAGTTTATTTGTTTTAACGAGCTAATCTCTGGAACTATTAGTTACTTAATCAAAATCTTACATTCATTCATTTACTGACAGGCACACACAGCCAAAACCGCTGGAGTCTAGAAGCATGTTTTTGCACAGGAGTTCCTTATAGAACTAAAATGAGCCAGCACTAGGGTAGGGTTTTTTAAAATGCATAAATGGGTTAATTAGGGGATGACAGTTTCCCATGAAATCCCATAGATATCCGTGGGAAATCCCATCTGACTTGTATTAATAGAAGTTATTAAATTTATATTTATTATTCTTTATAATACTGAAGCTAGGCTAAATAAAAAAAAACAATAAAATTTGACCACTTTTTCTAGAATTGGTCAATAAACATACCTCAGCACGTAAGATTTACACGACTTTTATTTTCATTCAATTCACCTCGCTTCGTAACTCAAAGGCTTTATTATAACCTCAAAGCTCTAGTTTATCGCCGAATTCAATATAGCGTTGGTCAGGGACAATACTAATGGAAAATATATTACTAGCTTCATTTTCCAAGGTAAATAGCAAAATCAAATTGAGAAAACAAAAAGTTAATAACGTCCAACTCCCTAGCTGTAGACTGGCCAGATGAGCTTTGCTTTCTGCATTGTTCGTAAAACAAAAATATAGGTCGATCGTCGCTTGTATTTACTATTATTTATTGCGATATATTTTGTGTTTTTTGTGCCCTTACTCTCGTTATCCTGTTGGAAAATTAAAATTTTAACAATTTATCACCTGATTTTCGGATCATACTTATAGGGATATAAGTTTGTTTAATAAAAAATCCGGTATATTAATCGTTGCATCTGTGACTAACAACTGACAGCTCATAAAAAAAAGCTCTTAAAGGATTTTGTAGGGATGTGATTCCAGCCTACACAAAATTATTTTGGATTTACAAAGTTTCTTGTGCGCGCTACGTAGCAGAGTCGTAGCACCAAGCGTAGCTTATTTTTTTATTCTGTTTATAAAGCACCAGTCAAAAGTAATAATACATAATCAGCCTATAATGTTCCTACTGCTGGGACACAGGCCTCCTCTCTGTGAGAGGAAGTAGGCCTTAATCCACCACGCGGGCCCAGTGCGGGTTGGTAGCAGTCACGTGTCTTCGAATTTTGGTTCTAGGACATTCCTCATGAAGTTTTCCTTTGCCGTTTTGAGAGCAGTGATGACCTTGGGATTCGTGATGAATTTATTTACACAAAGTAAAGTGCCTGCCGGGCTTCGAACCTACGGCCACTGCTCTACTGGGCCACCGCTGATTCTAAGTAAGTATCGCGCACAATTAAATATCGCGCATACTAAACTGATAAGTATTTTTATTCTAAATACAAACTAACAACTCAAACTAACGGCTGATTTTTTGTCGTTACTGCCCTCATAATAACTAACTGCGACATTTAATCCTACCTAAAAACAAACAACAAAATGAAACAGACAAATGACGAACATAACGCGAAATAGAAAGTGGAATCTGTTACTGTAATAGGTTTGTTAATTTATTACTAAAATGGCTGTTTTTGAACCGGAGATTTAGTTAGGGTTCTGTAAAATATTGTTACGTATTACCGTAGTATTAGCGTAGTTTTTCATTTTCCTGAACATGTTAGAACCTCTTTTGAATAGGTCCTGTCATGTTGCAGTGGTAACGGCCCCAATTTACGAGTTGTAGGTCGTGGATTTGAACCCAAGCAGGCGCATTACTTTGTGTAAATAATTTCATCACCACTGCTCTCAAAACGGTGAAGGAAAACATCGTGGGGAAAGCGGCAAGTACTAAAATCAAAAATTCAATGACGTAATATTTGCCAACCCGCACTGGGCCCACGTGGTGAATTATGGCCCACTCCCTCTCACCGAGAGGAGGCCTGTGTGCCAGCACTGGGAAAATTATAGGCTGATTATTATTATACTCTAAACATCTTATCAACTTGTTTTTATTCAGAAGGAAAATTCTCTTTATTTTCTTACACTGCTAATTGAAACTCTTTCCCAAAAGATGAATTGAAATTCTTCATTGATCTTAAGATGTAAACAAGACAAAATCTAATATTCAATGCAATGGGAGTACCTACTCGTCAAAGAAAATTCGAATCTGGCCATCCTAAAAAGATAATCTTCACTCAAAAATTATCATAAAGAAACAGATTATGGTAATGAAAATCGGATACGATTAAATAATGTTTTTATTCGTAAACAACTTTTTCAAACAATCTAACTTTAAATTATTCTGTAAGAAGGTTGTTATAACGAGGCTAAGGACAGGTAAGGCCAGTTTGATTCAAAACTCCGTCCTGTGGTGGCTGAGGGCCAGAAATAGGATCATTTACATACATATCTTGTGGGTGTTGAGAGAATTTTCTATAGGTTGGCACTCGAACCGAGGGTAAGGTAAAGTGTGCCTTTACCACCTAAAGAACTCGGAAAACATTAAGCCATAATTTTATTTTCTTGTGAGGAATTTTAAGTGACCACTGGGTCACTAATTCGTAAGGGTTGTTATAAAAACATTTCGACAAGAATAGAATAGGATGTACTCTTTATTACCTATGTACTTAAACCATCTAAACATAAGTACAGACATAAATATAGATATAAATATAGAAATTGTACAAAGGGCGACACAATGGGCGGTCTTATCGCTACAAGTAAAATATTAAACTATTGTTACTAAGCATTTGTAAATATTTCAATATTCCAAGGACGTTTTACTGCAATACGCCTATATTCATCCATATATAGTCCTATAGTCAGTCATATATGCCTAAAGTTACTCGTATCTATGAAAATTTGGGATCGAATATTACCAGCACCATTATCATTTCAGCCGACTTCTGGACATAGGCCTCCCCCAAGCATCACTTTGACCGGTTTGTGCTTCTCGCTTCCAGCGGATTTCTGCGACCTTCACAAGGTCATCGGGCTATCTTGAGGGAGGCCTTCCAAGGCTACGCCTTACGGTACGCAGTCGCCACTCCAGAACCTTTCGGCCTCATTGGCCATCTGTAATGCGGGCAATGTGCCCTGCCCACTACCTTCTTCAGGCTATGTCGGTTTTCTTGATATTTTATGAGCTCAACTGTGACTCATCTGCATCATCTGCCTAGCCTTTTCCCAACTATGTTGGGGTCGGCATTCAGGCTAACGGGATGCAGCTGAATACCAGTATTTTACATGGAGCGACTGCCTATCTGACCTCCACAACCCAGTTAGGTACTGGGTAATACGATACCCCTTGGTATCTTAAAGTAATTTTGTCTCATTAGCTCAACTGTGACTAATGAGACAAGATAACTTTTTCTATGGTTATAAATCAAATTTTGATTTTTTCCACGGTTGAGAGGATGATGACCATTTTTAGTAACACCACACCACACCACCACATTTTAGCAATTGCAACTTTCGCTTGAGTTAATTCTGGAAACCAAAAAGCGTCGAGCTAACCGAATTAATATTAATGAAGGGAAAATAGCCTAAGGCTTGGGTGCGGGGGAGGGCAGCGGATTCAAATCCGACCCTTGAAGCATGACCCTATTGTAAGTGAGCCTATTTCTAACTCTGTTTGCAAGAATTTTTTTTGTACAATTTAAGGACACAATGAAAGAGTGGTAGGAAGGTCACGCTTTGTAGAAAATATAAGTCTTCGTTAACAGAAATGCAACTGAAGAATTTTGAATGGGTTTCCCCTTTGGAACAAAGGTCTTTAACGCGGTTCGTGGTAGGAGTTGACTGGTAGGAATCGTCACGTAACATAAAACCGTTATGCCCCCTTCATGCGACACTCTTACTCTCTGTCTCTTTCTAATACATATACGAGTGTGTGTGTGTGTGTGATTTCTAGTATTGCGTAAGGAACTTGTTTCCTGACGGAGGTCCACCGACGCACGTTTGATTTTTACCGACTTCACAAAAAGTCACCTTTCTAACAAAAAAATAATAATCGAAATCGGTTTAGCCATTTGGGAGACAGACACACAGATACACACGTCAAACTTATAACACCCCTCTGTTTTTGTCGGGGGTTAAAATAACTCGTCGAGTTTTCTCACGATGTTTAATTATTATAAACCTTAATTCAAGTCCTACTGTACCCAAATTCCTACAGTTAGGTATGTGTATTGTGCATTGATACATAATAAAGAAAGATAAACCAATAGAATCTTGGCTTTAATTAACTATTTTCACAGATTGACAACAATAATCAAATGTGACAACTGACGTTACAAGGTAAGGAGATTATATATCATTCACCCCCTCTTCTTCTTGATCGAGGAGGTAATCATTAAGACGAATTGGGAGTCTCCTTAACCTTGCAGATTTACGAACGGCCTGAGGTACTTCGGCACCGTTGTCATTAGCTTCAGGAGTTCTAAAAATTTCTTCTTCATCATTTTCATCATCGTTTGAATCATTTCTGTTTTCCGTATTTCGACAACTTATCTCAGTTTCATCCACCAACGTAACAGGAAGCGGTGCCAAATGCCTGTTAGACACCGTCGATTCCTGGCCATTGCTGCGTCTCACGTACGAGTAACTTGGGTTACTATGCAGGAGCTCAACTTCCTCCACATAGGGATCGGTCTTAAAACCTCGTACATATTTTTTTAACAATACTGGACCTGGAACGAGCCACGATGGAAGGGATTCTCCAACAGGTGTTCTTCGAGGAAAGTTAAATAGTCTCTCATGTGGAGTAGCATTTATCGATGTGCACAAAAGGGAGCGTACGCAGTGTAGTGACGGTTTTAAAGCTTGCTCCCAGTTTTCAATGGGTAGATTTTTTGAACGTAAGTAAAGTTGTATTGTTCTCCAGAGCGTTCCATTCAATCTTTCTACCTGGCCGTTTCCTTGCGGATTATACGGCGTTGTGCGAGAAGACGCGATGTTACAATTTCGTAAGAAGGTTTGCAGTTCTTCTGACATGAAGGAAGCACCTCGGTCACTGTGTATATATAGGGGTTGACCAAATTCAAAGAAAATATTTCTGAGACAGTTTATGACAGTCACAGAGGTCATGTCCGCGCAAGGATAGGCAAATGGATACCGTGAAAATTCATCTATTATCGTGAGTATATACTTGTTCTTAGTGTTTGATGGCAAAGGTCCCTTAAAATCAATATTCAGTCGCTCAAAAGCTGATGTAGCTTTAATAAGTGTTCCCTTGGATTTTGCGAAACGTGGCTTAATTTCTGCGCATATTGGACATGAGGCAATCATTTGCCTAATATCATTGATAGAGTAGGGCATATTTTTCTGCCTGATCCAGTGGTACATTCTAGTTATTCCTGGGTGAGAAAGGGCATCATGTAATTCATATCACTTGTTGTTACTCATGGATGCGCAAACTCTCGAGAGGGCATCAGCTGCTACATTTTCGTTACCTGGTCTATAAATTATGTCATACTTGTAGCATGATAGTTCTAGCCTCCATCTTTCGAATTTGTCGTTTTTTATTTTGCTTGTATGACTTTGGCTAAAGATGTGGCTCACAGATTTCTGATCCGTGATAAGAATAAAATGTCTATTCAGTAGATAATGCCGCCATTTCCTGAGACTTTCAACGATAGCACAAGCTTCCTTTTCTACAGAAGCATGCTTGCGTTCACTGTCTGATAGCGTTCTTGAAAAGAATGCAACGGGGCGACCTTTTTGGGAAAGTGTCGCGGCTAAAGCAAACTCGGAAGCATCTGTTTCAACTGTTAATATTTCCATTTCATCAATAGCAACCAATGCTGCCTTCTGTATGTCTGCTTTTAGTTGCTGAAAGCTGTTCTGCGCAGTCTCATTAAGAGGAAAGTGGGTTGCATTAGTTAACGGTTGGATTTTCTCGGAAAATTTGTTGACCCATTTGGCGTAGTGGGCAAACAGCCCTTGTGCTCTTTTGAGTTCAGCGGCATTAGATGGTAGCGGCAAATTTATAAGAGGAACAAGCCGATCTCTATCGGGCTCAATCGTATTATTTGTAATCGTGTAACCCAAAAGGCTTATCGTACTTTTACTAAAGTTACATTTTTGTTCATTTAACGTTAGTCTGTATTTCTTTACTGCGGTCATAAATTGTCGCAAATTTATATCGTGTTCCTCCTTGTTTTTGCCACAAACAGTAACGTCGTCAAGATACGCAAAGATTCCTTGTAGTTTTTCCTTATCGATAATATATTCAAGAGTTCGTTGAAAGGCGGCTACACCATTGGTTACACCAAATGGTATTCTCGTGAATTGATAAAGTTTTCCACAAGCTTCGAACGCAGTAAATTTTCTTTCTCTTTCTAATATCGGTACCTGATGATATGCGCTCTTCAAATCGATCTGGCTAAAATAATTAAATTTAGCTACCTTTGAAACAATCCATTCTATGTTAGGAAGTGGGTATGCGTCAAGGCATGTAAACCTATTGATAGTTCTGGAGTAATCGACGACCATGCGCTTTCGATGTCCTCCACCACCAGTAACCAGAACCTGAGCGCGCCATGGAGATATACTTGGTTCTATTATACCATCTTTTAAGAGTTTTGTTATTTCTATGTTAATAAATTCTTCATCTTCTTTGTTATGGCGTCTAGATTTAATAGCGACAGGAACTAAGTCTTCAGACAGGTGTGTAAAAATGGTGGCTGGTGGTACAGAAGCTTCCATTACACAGATTTGGAGAGCATCTCTAGTACCTCCAAATTGGAATTCAAGCTTAGAATGATCTTTCAAAATATCATGCCCAATTATAATATCTGCGCATAAGTTGTTCACTATTAAAAGAGGACGGTTTACATATTTATGTTTGCCAATAATAAGAGTAGCAAAACATATTCCATCGACATATGATGTGTGGCTAAGCGATGCCAGATTAATGGTCTGTTTATATGGCCTTTGTTTCAATTTCATCATAAGAGCTATATTTTTCTCGATGAAACTCACTGAACTTCCTGTATCTATAAGAGCGTCTACGAGAATATCATTTACTGTGATGGCTACTGTTGCTTGTTTTAAAGTAGACGGCGATGCAGCGGAAAATACAGTGCTGATAGACTGTGATAAAGTAGGGTTTATAGGAGTGGATATGGCGTTGCTAGTGGTGGAACTCCGTGACCGACAAACTGACACAAAGTGTCCTTTTTTGGAACATAACTGACAAGAAACATGAGAAGCAGGACACTTAAACCTCTGATGAAGATTCCCACCGCAAAAGAAACAGCGCTTTGTTGATTGATGTCTTGTCAGAGGAACTGATACTGCAGCGCTAGAACTTGGTATAACTTGCGGTTGTGAGGTTTCTTTAAGTAAAGCAGGCGTCGACAGAGCGTTTAGTGCAGTAGAGATACTAATGCTCATTGTGGCGGAATCTTTCTCAGCTGTTTCAATGGTCACGGCCTGCTTGAGAACTTCATCCAAGGGTATAGAGGTATTTTCTAATAAACGTTCTTTTATTTTAGATGATAGAATACCTGCTATAAAGGCGCGACGTATCGCTTGATTTCTATGTTCTAGTGCCGAGACCGATTGGAAGTTGCAGTCTTGTGCCAGTAGTTTTAAAGTTCGGCAGTACTCAGAAATTGTCTCATCACTCTTCTGTTTTCGTGTAGCAAGAATGTGACGGGCTAATATCTAATTTTGGGGCGTAATGTAGGCTTTGTTTAAAATAGATACAGCATCATCGTAAGACTCGCAGTCTCGTATATGAGTAAAGATATTAGCAGTGAGGTGGTTTGCTAGTAGTTTAAGCTTTATTACATTGGTTGTTCCGTGCGGAATTTCTTCTGCCAGAAAATTAGTAAAGGTATGAAACCAGTGTCGCCATTTTTCACCAGCTCCGGAAGCATTAGTCTCGACGTCAAATTTTTCCGGGCGAAGGTATCTGGCTAGATAGCTTTTGTTTCTTAGCTCTTCTTCACCTTCTGTATTTTTCTTCGACATATTAGTTATAATAGTTAATTAAATTGATACATAATAAAGAAAGATAAACCAATAGAATCTTGGCTTTAATTAACTATTTTCACAGATTGACAACAATAATCAAATGTGACAACTGACGTTACAAGGTAAGGAGATTATATATCATGCATCAACTACTCTCAATGGGGACGACACGATAAATTACCGCACTAGTACCTATTTAGGTTGATTATAGGCAATTAGATCATCATGTGAGGTCCTTTGCGCTCTTAGTGCGACTGGAGACATCTAATGCAGTAATCTATTTGTAAAGAAAATGGCGTCGAATATGGGGCACTGACGACTAGTTACGACTAGTTGTCTCAAAAAAGTTATTAAAGTGAATTAGAGATTATAATATTTACTAGTTTAGCCCAAGGGGGAGATTATAATATTTACTAGTTTAGCTTAAGTGGCAGTGGGCAGGGCACATTGCTCGCAGAACAGATGGCCGATGGGGCCGAGAGGTTCTGGAGTGGCGACCGCGTACCTGAAGACGTAGCGTTGGAAGGCCTCCCACAAGGTGGACCGACGACCTTGTGAAGGCCGCAGGAACCCGTTGGATGCGAGAAGCACAGAACCGGTCGAAGTGGAAGTGCTTGGGGGGGGCCTATGTCCAGCAGTGGACGTCTTTCGGCTGAAATGATGATGATGATGAGCCCAAGGGGTGGCTTTTACCTTGGCCAGAGGCTTAGCATTGCCATAATATTACGTGGCAATACCGCCATATCTCTTGGGTACAGTACCAGTCGACAGCGATGCGGATGAATTTATCGACGCTATATTTCAGATTGCTAATAGTTTTAGTTAATTAAGGATATTATAGAGTTATTTTAATTTATTAATTAGGTACAAGTTTTCATTTATGTACATTTAATTTTAATTTTGAATAAAAATTAAAGTTTCTGTCTAGTCGTTGCCTTACAAAATTACAAAGTCGACCTTAAAATGAAACATTTTCAGACCTGTATTCATTCATAATTTTGTCGCAAAGAGAAAACATGTGTCTCTCAAAGACCGGAATACGTTACTTTGATAAACCGCGAATAAAACATCAGAGGTAATTTTCAGAGAGAATTTCTCCGTTTCAATTAGATTTGTATAAACTTGCTGCTTCTCCATTCTCAGAAATTCGTAGATTTCATTTGTTTTTACTTTAAACATCGAATTGTTTATAAAAGTGTCCAATGATGGCTTCGTTACTTCTCTTGTTATTTGTTTCGTTCATTACCGGATTTGAATAAAGAAAATGTACGCTGCTTACGATTTGACATCCTTCATAGTTTACAAATAGGTGTCCCGGATATTTAGCTAAAATATTCTTTTTTTTTGTTTTGTATTTTGATTATTTTTCTTTACTATGATTTTAGCGTTGTCATTGCAAAGGGAAAATAAAATGTATTTTTAGTTAAATAGGTATTTCTCTACGAAAACTGCTTTTAACCTTCCTTAGGATAATAGAGACGAAGAAGATCGATAACTAGTTTGTGAAATGTTTTGCTAAAATTCTAAGAAATGTAAGGAACGGTTTACGTGAACGCGTGGCCTTCGATAAAATTATCGAGAATGACTAATTTCTTTAACGAAATTATGGGCCGGGTCGTGTTTGATCTATCGATAACTGTTTAATATGTACCTGACGTTTTAAGGCTGGAAGCACTTTAATTAACTACTTTTATTCAAATAATCTGAAAGACGACAAAGTGTTTTCCATTTTGTTGACCGTGTCTGTTACTTATGGGAATCAAATGAAAATTCAGTAAAAGGAAAATTCAATATTTTCAACTGTTAATTTTAAGATTATTTCACCATTTATGTTTCAGAATGTCGAAAAGATCATATCTTAATCTAAGGTTATTATCGTCTTTTAAGAAACACTTTTTGCATTGTTTTTTATAACTACTTTTCACTCACTACAGCAAGCGTAGCATGACCACCATACACTCGGGTTTTGTCAACGGAAGAATAGACAAAATGACAGATTGTAGAAAGATTTCGACTGTCTTAAACATGGCGATGAAGAGAAGAAATGTTTCTATTCTTCAGTCGACAAAAGCATGCCGACCAAATTTTCTCTACTTTCGACACTTGGGGGTATAAACATCTCTTCTCAAGAAGTGTCAAATAGTCTACATCACATTGGACCTATACAATAATCTTCATAATTATGTTGATTTTGAAATTTTATCCCTGTTGCTGTGGTAAAAATAAATATGCCTTTGTCTTTATAGAAAGGCCCGTGCTCGGGCAGAGAGAGAGAAGAGATGTCGAGTTGGATAGAGAGAACTTTGTATATTCTTGGTAGAATAGAGAAAGAATGCATGCTACGCGAGCTGTTGCAGAATATGCCATCACTACACAGATTATATACACCTAAGTCACTATACCACTAGCTTCAAAGCTGAATAAAGGCTAATGGTTGGTCCCCGCCTGCATCATGCATGTTAATACAACCAGAAATTGCTTCGACCGCAGAGTTCAGAATTCTCGAGGAATACATTTCTCAATGTCTCTCCTATCATTTGCGGTATAGTTGTTGCATTTCACGAGCGCCTTGCAATATTTAAACCTTATGTCAATGTCATAAAAGTGACACTATACACGCTACTGATTTTCGTAGACTATTACAGAATCTTGTTTCCTGGAACTACTCTACCTATACGTCTCTATCCATTGCATCTAGACTATTGCTATTCGAGTAATTGAATCAATTTGTTTCTCATATGTCAGGAATATGAATATTTTCGTCATAGTTACTGATTGTTTTATTTGTGATGGTATTGGAGACTAAAATTTGCTGCGTACAAGAGCAGAAAGATAATGAATGACTGTGCTGGGCAGTTTTTGGTATAACTTGATGGTTGTGTACCTAATTTACAGGTACAGGGTAGATAATTACATTTATGCTCAGATCACATGACCTCTCAAGCTCCGCTAATGAGACACAATTGATTTTCTATTGTATCGTGCTACACCCTATGTAGCGCGGAGCTTGACCGCACACAATGCTGGCTATCTCTTTTCCTCTCTATACCACCTTTGTATTGTTTCTTTTCTTACAAATGTCATCATCTGTCTAGCTAGCCTTTTCCCAACTATGTTGGGGTCGGCTTCCAGTCTAACCTGAATATCAGTATTTTACATGTAGCGACTGCGTATCTGACCTCCACAATCCAATTATTGTGTAATGCGATACCCCTTGATAAGACTGGTTGTCAGACTTTCGGGCTTCTGACTACCTGTAACGACTGTCAAAGATCCACAAATGACAGCCGGGACCAACGGCTTAACGTGCTTTTCGAGGCACGGAGGGGTCACGGTATGTAAAGATGGTCACCCATCTACAGACCAACCGCGGCAAGCGTAGATTAACCTGATCGATCGACCTGTGCGGCTGTTAATCCAGCCGTCAAGAGAATGCATTCTTGACACCTGTCAGTTTCATACAAACGAATACGTGTTTTGCGGATTTGATCTTTATTAGCTACTAGAATTGTCGCACTGACAGGTGTGAGCAACAACGTATACTCTCGACGGCCGGACCGCTTCTCTAAATGAGTCAGTAGTAGCACACAATATACAGCAGCATTAAAATAAAGTAAAAATATTCCCATGCTAATAGATACCACTCATATTTTTAAGCAAGTTTAACGCCTGAGTAGGTACTAAGAGTAATTTATACTTATAATAAATCTGTAGAAGTGAAAATTCTGTACATTGAAAATATCAAAAAAATAAATGGCAAGGGGTGGTTTTAGTCAGTAAGAGTCTGACACTCCCTTCCGCTCCACCCAGAGCGGGAGGGGTCATTTGATGATTTCCCATCCGCAAAAGAAAAAAAAAAAAAAAAAAAAAAAAAAAGGGGTGCTAGACCGACACCGAACCCAAAAATGTGATTAAAAAAATTTTTGTCTGTCTGTCTGTTTGTTCAGGCATCACGCAAAAACTACCGGTTCGATTACGATGAAACTTCGTATAATTATTCTTTAATATCCTGGGCACCACACTGGGTACTTTTTATCCCGGAAAAGTATCTATGTATATATATAATTCAAAGTCCTGACTGACTGACTGATATATCAACGCAGAGCCTAAACCACGGGTCCTAGAGACATGAAATTTGGAGGGTATGTTACTTGTGAAGAGTAGGTGTAGGTATCCACTAAGAAAGGGTTTTTCGAAATGCCACCTCTAAGAGGGTGAATGAGGGGAGGGTGAAATTTCACGCGGACGAAGTCGCGGGCAGAAGCTATTTCACAAATAAGGATACTACAGTTATAAATCACAAGTTATATTCAAACTTGAGGCCGGGATTAATATGGCCTTATGAATGCCATATTAGTGTGTTGTATTAAACATACGAGAACACACTTTAAAGGATTACTCAAGTTTTTACGTAATTAATGTTCGTTTACTTTGATTAATTGTTACGATTCGTATTACCATGTTTTAATTTATTGCCTTAGTTTTTAATTTACTGTCTTAGTTCTTTTTGTTTTTATTGTTTGCCTGAGTTTTCCGGAATACCCTCAGAGGCACCGCGAGGAGTATTTATGGCAGAAAAAAGTTCGCATGCTACGCGTAGGTAATTGTCGGGTTCGATTTCATGACGTGCACTGTACGTACATTGTTAATGGGAGGGTTAACATGTAAGGTACATGTTAACCGTAGCATTGACAAGCCTACCATATATCTTAACAATTAAATGTGTGAATTTGAACGTGAAATTTCATGTTACCCCGACCCACGTAGACGGGTTGAATAATTGAACAAATGAGTATTCAAAATTATCGTGTGTGTTTTATTTATATTGGCCTTATCATTGCCACTGTGATGAGATTTCGTAGGGGTTGTCTTAATGTTAAGGTAGTTTCCCTTACTGGGAAACTACCTTAACATTAAGACCATACCATACCATATACCATAACCATAAAACTGGGCTGTCGTAAGACTGCGGTGACCGCCACATAGCGTCCGCTATTCATCGCCAAACGATGTCACTGAAACGTTATGAAAGTAAGTGTCTATAATAACAAATAATAATGATAGATTCCCCCTCTCACAGAGAGGAGGCCTGTGTCCCAGCAGTGGGAACATTATAGGCTGATTAAGAGAATAATAGATTCACAATTATAAGGACTAACGTTATTTATACAGTTTTTCTTAAATCTATGTCGAGTTCACCCACGATTTTTACCTGAACTAGGTAATATTGTGTTTCAGGCGATTGGAGGTAACATTAATTGATTAAATAATCACATACTTATAATATTTATCTTATTGGTACATATTATCTAAAAATGTGTACAAAATTATATAAAACGAAAAATATTTACTTTAGCACAAGTAATAACTTCTCTGTATCTTCATAGCACATAGTTTGAAGAGCCTCAGTTACTATGATTTAAGGAGTAGACGTTTCCTTTATCATTTAGCCTAATAAAGAGTAGCGGTCCGCGTACATAAAAAATTTGGCTGTGAGAGCATGTTTTGTACTTTTTTGAGGGCAACCTATATCTTTCAGTCTCCTTTCTGTAAATTCAGTGTTGCAATGTTTCACTAGAGAGCGTTTCTTGACATCGTAAAGTCAAACCACGATGCCATAATTTTCACTGCGGCAGTTATGTGCTGTCGAAGGAAACCAAAGATTTAGCGGCAACGTCACCCAAACCGTTACCGATTCTCATCTTTCATCATACCTTCCAAAAACCCCGGAAACCATCTAACAATTTCCTTGAAATTCATAATTTTTAATAAAGCACGGTACCAGGACAGTATAGCATTACGGTGTCATTTGCGTACGTTGATTAAGCCGTGGGGACTTACGCCGTCGCTCATTGTTACTGCGTCTTCCACTATCATATTTCAGAGCGAGCATAGGTAATTTATTTCTTACATGCTGTGATATGCGTAACGTAACACTTTCTCGTGATGGATTGTATTAGTTAAGTACTTAGATGGTAGGTAAATAGATGTTTCACATTGCAGAATTCAATTATTTATCCGGTGACCTAGTCCCGTCCTATTAGGTACCCTTAAGCCTTCCCTAAAAGGTGGTGGCAGTGGACAGGGCACGTTTTTCAGTCTCCTTACCTTTGGTCAGACTGAAAAACCGTCATTAATAGTACATTATGATACATGTGTGCTATGTTGATCATTATGCACGAGGCGATATTATCGCGCGAGCCGCAGGCGAGAGCGATAAGAAAGCCGAGTGTATATTGATTAATGCACACGCGTTTCATACGACGTTTTTCAACACACTTGCGAGGAAAAAAAACAGACTTGTATTGTTAAATATTAACTTGTATGGAAAATGGCGCGCTGGTTTTGTTTTCCCGCGCGCCGTGCCAGCCAGCACTAGTGATGCGCGCGCAACATTGACTCATTTTAAATATATTAATCTATGGCACAGACAAAACCGCTTAACAGCCTATAGAAAAAATATAATAAACACAAACCTAAAAATTGCAAAAAACCTAAGAATTTCGCGGTCTACCACTGCGCATTCACCTTAAATTGTCTGTGGTCCTCTGCGAGTTCATTTTGCGACCAAGGACAATACAGACTATTTAAAAAAAAAATGAAATATAATAATAATAATAATAATCATTTTATTTCGGAATAATAAATCCATAAATTTGTTAGTAAAACATAAAAAACATAAAAAAACTGTTAGTACACATGCAGATTGGACAAATAATGGACGAGCGGGCAATCAAATTTCCCTGCAATGACATTCAGGAGACTGTTTGAGCTGCCCCGTACCCTCTGCAGCAGCGACGCGGCACGCTTACGTCTGATCGCCGCGAAGCCATCAGTGTGCGCATCAGCAAACATTCCCGAAGCACTGCAGAAGCGTGGAAGCCCCAACAGCATCCTGAATGCATTGTTGTATTGAACTCGAAGAACATTGATGGCTTTCTGCGTACAACTTGTCCAGAGGCTGCACGTGTAAAATGTCTGACAATATGCTTTAAAAAGCGTCACTTTCACTTCACACGTGCAACGAGCAAACCTACGGACAAGCATGTTGCATCGAACCGCCAATGCTCTTCGTTCCCTTTCTACATCCAGATCATCTTTGATGCCCGCTGTTACAATATGGCCGAGATATTTAAATTGTTGAACACGATTTAAGTTATTACCTGCTAGTTTAATGGGAGGAAAACTTTCTGAGGACTTTGCTCCAAAAATAAGAACCTCACTCTTTTTGGCATTGTATCTTAAACCGTGTTCCTCAACATACCTCTCACAAACATCCAACAGCTTTCTTAAGCCTGAGACTGACGGGCTCAATAGTGCCATATTATCGGCGTAGCTGATATTATTAAACCCTACTCCATCTATATAACAGCCAGCCTGCAAGCTGCTGAGCTCACTAATGAGTCCGTCTATGTATAGGTTAAACAATATCGGAGAAGTCAAACCACCCTGTCTGACCCCACACTCCAACCTATACTCATCAGAATTGGCCTCAGCCCAACGCACACAATTCACCTGGTGACCATACCAGTACCTGAGGATCTTTATCATCTCTTCAGGCATATTTGCGTTACGTAACTTACCCCACAACTTATCGTAATTCACCATATCAAACGCCTTTGACATATCAAGGAAGCAAGAAAAGACAGGAGTCTGATTATCTACGTAATAGCTTACTGTCTTCTTTAGGCACAATATAGCAGTCTCTGTTGATAGTCCCTTGCGGAAACCGTGCTGCGCATCATGCAACGTAATATTATATATAATATTATATAGCCCGCGGATTTTTTCTTTCGGCATGAAGTCTCTTTGGGCGCTTTCCGAATTAGCTTAATCGCTCACATTATCTCCATGGACGTAATATTACGTCCATGCATCATCTCACATGCGTTCCGATTTAGATATTACTATTATGACTGCTGAGAGCTGGCAACAATTCGGAACACTCGTGAACGCGCTCACATGACAGTGCTTACACAATGTAAAAAAGATATTATTACAGTATTTCTTTGTATAAACACCACATTTCTTCTTCAGTTCTTCTTCTTTGGTTAGGTGGCGACTGTCAGCCAGAAGCACAATTTCAAAAATGCCACGTTAGTTTAATTTAAAGATGATGCAACTCAAAACAAAACACATACTGACACAACCTCATACACACACAGTCATTTTTGACAGCGCTCACGGTGATCTTATTCTAGGGCATGGTCGGCAATATCGCAAGATGGCGAATGTCATGACGTCATCTATGACGATTCACGGGACATCGTTATCGTTATCGCGCTCACGCTAATTCGGGTATTTCCCAATTCGGAACACATCGATTATTTCCCAATTCGGAACGCAGGGTTTGATGAGATTAAAAAAGCGCGCGTCTCCGACTAGTAAATAGTTATCTGTGGTATTACAGAACATGTGGATTAAAGTAAAGAAAAAGCACGCGTTCGTAATACACTCCATTATGGACCTAAAAGCGGTTCAATAAGAGCCACTTTACGAGCAAGTGTGTTGAAAAAGATATTATGACAGAGAAGACCTCTCACATTTAGATTGTTTTCTAGTAGACACGGGTAATAAAATCGAAACGAACGCAAAAATATAAAGCTAAAAGCTTCTCATTTTAAATTCGATCATAAAAACGGAAAACTCATTCGTTTTAATGAATGCGAAGTTCTCTTTTCTACATTTATATACTTAATCCTTTTTGTTTCATCGATACGTGGCCATGTTTGTTCGCATACAGTATCCACATTAAGAGCTCACTAATGAATCTCTGTAATAATATTAGAAAACTCGAAACTCATACTAATTAGCGAATACATTTTGCCTTCGGATACGTGTCCAAACTCCAATTTGTATTAGTGTTCTTTCCTTTTAATACTCGTTGTATTGCGATACGAATGCAATGTACACAAAAAGAAGTAGGCTGGTTCGCTTTCATGTAACTTGGCCATTTTTCTGAAAGTTTACTAGGAAATACTAGTTTTGCTATTGATAACAATTTTCTGAATTCGTGCAAGTGACGCCGCCGCCGGCTCATTTTGTAACGAAGTTACTGGAATCACCAAAAAGGTCGAATAAGAGTGACACTGGCTGGTGACAGTCACTATAGCAGAGCGTCACATCGATGGTAGCGCGGCGGCTGTCTTCTGATGATAGATGATGTCAGAATCATCAAAAAAGTTGGATAAGAGTGACAGCGGCTGGTGACAGTCATTCTAGCAGAGCGTCGCCGCCACCGTCGCATCGATGGTTGCATGGCGGCAGTCTTATGATAATAGAACGTCGTGTCGTGGGAATTCCAGTGCCTTAGGCATCTTCTGGGCACGCTCATTCCATCGTAGACCTCATCTATCGCTTTCCATTAGGCGTGATCGAGGTCAGGAGCGGGCCCATTCAGCAATAAACAAAAAATAGATGTTAGGGGAGCCGCTGTCGTTCCACACATTCACGACGCAAATCCAAGACGAACTACTGTATTCCGGCACAATTCTGATGAAATTAAAGCTGCTGAACCACTAACACGATGACCACTGCTGGTAAAGGCTATCCTGCGCCGTTATATCATTACGTAATTCAACTATCAAAAGAAGAAGTCTATAAGGCCTTTTTAAAGTGGTTAGCAAAACTTCACAGACCTAATGGAATCGGCAAATTGTAGCAATAAAAAACAATACACACACACACACCCCCCCACACCCCCCACACACACACACACCCACAAACACACCCCCACACCCTTACACACACACATGTAAAACTTATAACACCCCGTCGTTTTTGCGTCTGGGGTTAAAAAACAGAAAATCAATGATTTTAGTACACTAGTAATACCATCGCGCCTTTTATATTCTCCGAAGGGGCAGAGATGAACTCGTACCTAAAGTACTATCTTACAGTACAATAGGTAGGTACACGCACATTTCGCCAGTTTTCTTTAAGTCCCATGTAATAGGGGGCGAACAATGATAGTAATATATAAGTCAATGGGGGGGAACCATTGTTATCAGCCGGGCACAAATCCAGACTCCGGGATGCTACTGAGAAATTTCAGATGGAAAAATCCAATAACATTTTGCCCGACCCGAGAATCGAACCAAGGACCTCATGATCAGCAGTAACGCTTGCGACCAGTAGACCAACGAGGCAGTCATACCAGTAAACTTCGCTTTTATAAATAGGGCCCTGCACTGATCGTTTGTTCCATAATACGTTTGTGCTAGCACTTTACATTAACACATTTCAATTTCTTAGATTGTGTTGTTAGATAGTCGATAATGTCTATTAGTTTGTTTCCCTAGAGTGAGCTCGATACTGAAGTAGGTAATGTATGGCGGAGCAATTGCGATAGTGAGGAATAAAAGTATTACTTTTTTCGTACTCATATTTTTTACCTGTGAGTATTAATTATGTCGAACTGAAAACCTAAAACAAAACTTAAAAATATTCAATGTATATTTGAATTATGAATTTGAGATAGACCGGAATAAATTTTTTCAAGTTAGGGAACAACAAACTGTATTCTAAGTTGAGTTTTGGGTGACCGTTTGTAACAAAAAGGTCCTAATAAGTTTTAGGTTGCAATGGAATATGAACTTTGTTAAGTATGACATTCAGTTTGTTGTTCCATACCTTGAAAATTATCTCAAATTCTTAATTCAAATATAATTCTAATTGCTTTTATGAACCAAACTCGTAGAATAATCAAGGAAAGAAAACGTGGGCAGTTTCAGCGAAACGTAAAAGTTATAAAACGTTTTCTTTCTCTTTCTTTCCAAGTCTAAAAGATCAGCATACCCTAAAAGTTAAAACGAATTATTTTTACCGTAAAATAGGATTTTGGTTCAATAGAATTACCTACGTCTTGGCTATTAAGGGTTTATTCTTTTAGCCCACACTTTGTAAAAGCAATAACATTAATGTTTGAAATCTCCAGAGGTTTCGTCTGTCTAAAGAAAATGGTAAGTACTAATAAAATAATATTATTCTTTTACAGCTTTGTAAGGCTTTTACAACTGTTATAGCCCTGTAAATCTAATATATCAGATCAAATAATTGACTAACTATACAAATAAATATAAAAAAACAAAAAGGACACTTGGGCATCAAAGTACTCGTCCGCCTCGCTGTCCTCCGGAAACGTGCCCAGAAGACTGGCAGCATTGTCACGTTGAATAGCAATGCTAATTCTTTGACCAAAGAACGATACATCCCTCTGGTCACGTGAAGTGTCGATCAGACGACGGCGAGAAATTTTCTTAAAAAGGAGACGCGCTCTCGGGCCCAATGACCCGACCCGGCGTTTCGACCCGAAACGGCTCAAAACTGTAGTACCTACATAAAGTTACAGAATTTGCGCTACTTGAGGGTCTCAGCAGCCACAGTAGCAGTTAGTCATTTCATTTAGTACCTAGTGTGAATAGCTAATTATGTTAAATATTGTAAAACGTATGTAGGTACTTACATACATTTATTTATCCAGTTACTTAGCTGGATAAATAAATTTGAGCAATATTTAGATTAAGTACCTAGGTATTATATTTCACTGACCTTTAGCAATTTTCCAATAGTATCTAAAGTTGGGAATATAAGTTCGAGATCATTGGATTTAGAAATGGAAACATTATTAGTTCACAATATCACAAATGAGCTCTATTTTATACATAAAGTGGCACTTCTGTAAAATTGGTATTTTGTAGATCCGAAAATACTTATTATAGAGCATGGCAATTTGGAAGCACTTTGCATTACCTATCTCGATGTTTTCCAAAGTAGTCTATAAAATTTCATCTAATTTAAAAGTCCAACAAAACTACACGTACAAAATATAATAATAATAATAATAAACCATTTATTATCTGGTAACAAAGACCCATAGATACATACCTTAACCTAAGTATACATAATTATAGTAACAATTTTGTTAGTAAATAAAACTTAATAACTATGTTAGTATCACTTAGTTGCACGAAGTCTTTGTGCGTTCTGGTGGCACTTGTCCGCGAAAGCGGCGGAATACCACATCCTGCGGCCAAAAGCTTTCTTCCATCACCAGGTGCAGGAAGCATGTTGGTATGCGCACCACAAACGCCTTAAAGTTGACGTTGCGATGCGACTCCAGCAGCTGCACCCTCGGCGCGTACTTCAACCTTTGGCGCACGTACGTCACGATGTCTTCCGCTTCAGTGGTGTAGTGGAGGCGGGAGATGTACACCGGTGTGTTCGGCTTTGCGGCACGCAAGCTGACTTCGGGCTCCGTAGGAGCTTTGCCGCAGCGGTTCTTGTTTGCTCGCGGCCGGCGCTTCCTCCTTTGCACCGTCACGAAACCCTCATCATCACGAAGCATCCTTTGGCCACTCGAAAGTCAAACCATTCCGTTTTCTTCCTCTCTCTCTTCCTTGCCCACGAGCAACTTTTGTCTTCGCAACTAATTTGTCTCTCACGTCAAGTCTACGGGTTTGTATGAAAGTGCGCGCAAGTAGCGACGCGACAGCTGAGAGTCATCTTTGTCCGCGGGTTTTGACGCAACTGTCGCTCGTCTATTGGTTGCGCGCTCGGCAACGAAAAAGTTGCCGGCTAGCCAGTTGCCGCTCAACCGAAAATTAAACAAAAAAATAGCGCTGCTGTCGCTCCCGTGTGCGCATCGCCCAAATCTCGGCAACGAGACAGCAACAGAGACAAAAATGTTGCTCGGCAATTAAATTTGCTCGTGGGCGCCCCTTAATTTAATTAAGCTGCAGTCGCAAAGTTTCTGATGTTTACAGTTATTTATTAAGGTACATAATAATTATCTATAGAGCCCCAACTGTCAAAGTAGAAACTTCCATTCCAACTAACTTGGACTTGAGTTTGTCGAACACTCTAAGTGAATGCTTGTATGTATGTGTTTCATAATGATTGTGTAGAAATGTGGGTTGTTTGTGTGTGTGTTACGCTGCCTGTTCATTTGAGTTCACAGGGGCAGAACGGTGTGAACCAAGTGAATTGATAACCAAAATAGAATTTCACAAAATTAGCGGAGCCGCTTCGCTCTGCTTTAGTGGGCCTTGGTAAAACGCAACATAGATTAGTTTTATATACTTCAACTGCTGAACGTGATGCGGAGAAATAAGATAAATGTCGTGAGGAATGTGGATGAAGAGTAGGGGAAGACCAAAAAACCATAAATGGGCTGTGTAAAAGATTACACGGCTAGAAAGGGGGTGACTGGGAGTGCTGAGACAACAGCAATAGAGAAGTCTAAAAGAAAATGTGGCGAGGGAGGAGGGACTTTTGACTGAGTAATAACAGCAGCACGGGTTAAGCTACGCTTATCGCGGTTGAATGGGTGACCATCTTTACAAACCAAGCCGTTAAGCCGTTGGTACCGGCTGTCATTCGTGGATCTTTGACAGTCGTTACGGGTCGTCAGAAGCCCGAAAGTTTTATAACCAGACTTACCAAGGGGTATCGTATTACCTAGTAACTGGGTTATGGAGGTCAGATCGGCAGTCGCTCCATGTAAAATACAGCTGCATCCGGTTTTACTGGAAGCCGACCCTAACATAGCTGGGAAAGGGCAGGCAGATGACGAGAAGAATAAATCATTTTGCGCCGATCCCAAGAATGATGACTTCACCCGCTGAACGTATGAAAAAGCATTCTTCACAATGCACATTTTCTTCATTTACTCACTTCGATTCAATAGATAGACAGGCATATTGTACTGTCAGTTCACAAACGTGAGGCCTTAAGAGGAAATGCGGTCGGAGAGACTTTTGAAACATTCTAAGTAAAAAGTCATAATTAGAGGTTTGGCTCTCGCTTAGTTCCTCCTCCAATATTGGACCAATTTTTTTTTTTTAATCATTGCTTTATGGTCATTAACCAGCCAGAAAACAGGCGAGAGCGTTTCTATGGAGAAACGACCACCCGCATTTCCTCTCAAGTAAGTAATCTAATTGCCCGAATCTATCTTCAGTTATTAATATAATTGAAATTAATACCCGTCATTGTTCTGTCAACGGTGTTGTTAATTAACCCTAATCTGATATTCGAAACTCTATAATAATAGTCTGCATATACCCACGAAAACTTTGTTAATGAAATTGGATAGGTAGGTGTGTTGTGATTTAAATAATGTTACCATTTTGCAAGACACTACGTTCCCAGACGTATTAACAATAAAACTTCTAACGAAGTGAGGGTATAGTTTTAACTTCTAAAAAGTAAAAACTATAATAACCTTTTTAACGAGATGCTGAAAATCACCTGTAACAGATACAAGAACTACTGCAAGAGCATCATTTAAAAACAAAAACGTAAACACGATCGCCAAACTCCTCGATGAGACACAAAAACCCCAAAAAACAATATTTCCCAACGGAACCACAAAATACTGAATTACTGGAATCAGCCGCTACCCACCTCGAGGCAGTAAACAAAGCTAACAAACACTTTTTTTTTCTATATCAGCCTATAATGTTTCCACTGCTGGGACACAGGCCTCCTCTCGGTGAGTCCGCCGTAGCCCACCACGCGGCCCCAGTGCGGGTTGATGTCACATGTCTTCGAATTTTTGGTTCTAGGACATGCCGGATTCCAGGCGACGTTATCCTTCACCGTTATGAGTAAGTACCTATATTTAGACAATGTTGAATATTGATCGTGTATCAAATGACTTATCGAAAAACTAGGAATTCTGTTATCCACGATTTCTCCGAAAGATTCGGAGCTATTGGAGCTATTGTGAGCAGCTACACAGCGAGCCAAGGACCTAAAATAACTGGCTTCCTAGAAAACCTCCTCGTCCCATTCACCCAATAAGGAACAGATTATAAGCCGTAGAAGCTCAGTACATCTCATAATATTCCCGGCTGTATTCTGAAACCCAATAAATTACGTATTGATCTAATTTCAACAGATTTAAATGTTATTTGCAAAATGGATTTCATGCTCAGAAAAGCGAAGCGGAACTGGTGCGTTGGTGAATAGGTCTCTGTATTCAGTTTTCAGTAAACAGGAATGTTTATATTTATTTGCTGTTATTATTTTAGTGGAACTAATCAGTAGTAGCTAGGCAAAGTTTTTTGTGAGGACTTGTCTATGGAAAAATTTCCAAAAATAATATGTTTGTACGTTTATTCTAAGGTGCCAACCCTAGTGGGGCAGAATCCAACAAGATTTTAGAGAACTGGAATCTGCCCCACCAAATTGATTAGTGGGGCAGATTCCACTGCAAAGTTTTAGGCATTCCACTTTGTCCCACCAGTGGGCGGCTCGGTGGGGCAAAGTGGAATGATTCGCTTGAAAACTGGGAACAGACCACGGAGGCTATTAAAAGATAAAAATGAACAACGATATTTTATCTGTATGCAAAGATGTGGGAAAATAGAGTCGCTTACCTACGTCATAATCTGTATAACTTACAATAGCATCTAACGAAGCTGCAGCAAGATTTTCATTTTGTTTCCGTCTCTGAGCAAGTAGATAATTTGTTCTTATTTAAGTTTCTACTGACACCAAAAAAAAAAATTTGCGAAGGTAACTTAAAAAATATACAGGGCCATTAAATAGATGGACAAATTTTAACACAGCGCTCAGTACGTCTAACCAAAGACATCCAAGCAAAAAAAACACTGATTAGAGTGATTTTGTTTTGACCTTAGTGTATTTTCGTTAGCTGATGATGTTTCTTGTAAGTATCTAATGCGTTTTTCTTATTATATTTTTATACCATCGCATCACCCTTATTTTGGTGGTTTGAATGATTTCTAAAAGTTTGTCCATCTATTTTAATGGGGCCTTATATGTATACTTTCTAGTTTATTTGCTAGCAAGCTTAGTTATTAGCAAGCGCTACTGTCAGTATGTCTTGGGTTTGATTTCCGGGTCGGACAAGGTGTTATTGGGGTTTCCTATCTTGAATTTTTCAGTAGCAGCCCGTAGTCTGAATTTGTATCCGGCCGCAATAGGCTCGCCCCATAGAACCTACTTGGGATCAAATGGAGGTGTAGGTTCCTACTATAGGTTTGAGTCTGCCGGGGAATACGGCAGCAAACAGATTGATTATTATTTTTCCCTCATCATATTAACACGTGATTAAAATCTCGTGAAAATATTATCAAGAATCGCTCAATTGTCCAATAAAATATAATTGGCTTCTTATCGCATGTATACGCAGGACATTTTTTATGCTCCAATTCCGAATACTGCTGAATAATAAGTGTCATATTTTAACACTTATTAACATAACATAACATCACGCCTGAATTTCCCAAAGGGGTGGGCAGATGTGTGGAGCACACACCTATTTCCCCAGTTACGTATTAAGGGGCGAGCCTATTATTTACCATTGGGCATAAATTCAAACCTAGGGGTGCTACTGAAAATTTCCACCACAAAACGTAGGTAAATATTCCTCCAAATAATCATCTGTCTCGTTGATTTTCAACATCTGCAGTTATTATTGCAAACAAAACAGATTATTTCTATTAAAAATGTTGTCCTCTTTCGTTAATCTTCTCAACTTCAAAAGCGTGTCTTGACCTAGATATTAGCACCGATATTAATATCTACAATGGAGCTAGAAAACAGTGTGTGGACCATCAAACGAAGTAGGTACCTACCATTGAGGAGGTTTGGCCATAATTTTTTATATTACATACAAACACGCACATCCTTGACCGTTTTCATAGATTTAATATTCATGCTTTAGTTGCTCATAATATTATGATTGTATCTAGCCGGATTAAGGTGTCACTTTCATGATATTATTTTGATGAAATTAGTCTGGGATATTAACTCCAGATAATCTGTACCTATGTAATCCCGTTAGTGCCAATGTAACCATGAAAGTTTAAAATAGTGTTTACTGTAACTGCTAGGTAAAAGCCTCTTCCCATGACTTCCACTACTTGCGATCCAGGGCTAATGTCGCCCACTGCGGGGTAATTGCGTAACACACTATCAGTAGCAATGGGTTTCATTTTGACAGTTCAACTACACTCATTGTGCTATTTACTTTGTTGAGCAGATACACTTTTCGAACATATGTAGCAATGGATTAGCAATATCCTAGAAATTGATTCAGATTGAGATTAATAGTGTGTTACGGAATTAGGGTGCTTGTCGTCTATTTTGGCCAGCTCGTCCCGCCATCTTTTACGGGGTCTGCCGCGACGCCTTGTAGCTGTCTCAGGGCTCGAGTTTAAAATCCTAACGTGTCTGTACGCACTGCACGAGCATAATCAGCCTGTGATGTTACCACCGCTGGGAAACGGCCTCCTCTCGGTGAGATCCCGAGAAGGTGGAATTATCCGGTACAAGACTTAACTTCTGCTGATTTATATCGATATCTTTTGCTTGATAATGCCTTGAACAAAAAAGTATATCCCGTAATTTTTTTAAAATAACGATACCAATAACGATAAATTGTTCCACCGAACCGCACGTTACAAAATTTTGTTTCAAAGCGGTTAGTGGAAGTGCTCAGGTGCGGTTTGTCCAAGTGCGGTTGAAATCAGTGCTCCGAGTAGAATACCTCCCGTAGGACCCACCGCGCGGCCCCAGTGCTGGTTGGTAGATGTCACATGTCTTCGAATATGTGGTTGTAGGACATGCCGGTTTCTCCATGATGTTTTCTTTCACCGTTTTGAAAGCAGTGGTGATGACATAATTTACACAAAGTAAACGGGGTTCGAACGAAACTTGGGTTCGAACCCTCGACCAACAACTCGTGTTACCACTGGGACACCACTACTTCTCTCTATTATTTCACTGGCACTTAGGTATCTATATATTTCCAAATTCAGAGTTCATTAATAGTTACGTCAGAAATAGTTACCAAAGGTATTATGTCCCCAGAATAACTCTTTTAAAAGGAACTCTAGGTACTAATTACAAAGCTTTCCTCATATTCAAAGATGTGCTCACCACCGAGGTCAAAGAGTTTTCCTACTACTTGCTAACTGGATTCGCCTCCCCATACGTATACCCAACACAAACCAATTCGGCGAAGTTCAAACATTATAGCATGTTCTTAAAATGTGGCTAATTGAAAAATTGAAATCTGTTATTTACACGAGGTACAGAAGTATTATTTGGGATTAGTAATTGGGTAAACAGATCCTAAAGTTGTTTATGAAGTAGATATTATAGTACCTGATCTGATGTTTGTTTCATTGGTGTAGTATTCGCAAGCGCGATTGACAAACGCGGGGTCAAAACCCAACTCATAACTGGCTAAATGTGGCTGGTGTACATCAGGGTACACCTCTCACTAACCATAGGACGATTACAGGCTGTTACTTGTTAGATAAGTGAGTGTTGTTTGGGAAAATAAACGGTTACAAATTAGAGTCTCACACAAAATATGAGCTAACATAATCAGTAATTTAACTAACTCTGTATAACCAACGATTTTTCCATTTATTATAAAAATAAAAACAAGTGATAAAACTAATGTGATGTGCGCTTTCAATTAGATATCTACATATCAATTAGGTATTTTGATATTGATATTATGATCCCGTGCCAAGATTTATTGAGTTTTCCCATCGGGAAATTCTGGTACTTTGAATTTGAACATGGTTTATGTCAATACTAGCTGACCCGGCGAACTTCGTACCGCCATTTATCGAAATCAGACAATCCGTTCTCAAGATATCATCAAAAAAGCCGTTCCATACAAAATGGATGAGAAAATAAATGATCTTTTTCGTGAATTCCTCCCATGCTTTAATAGTTATTCTGCTATTCAGGGCGAAGACAAATCCAACAAAGCCAAGATCATAAAAATCGGTCCAGCGGTAGCCGTTCTTGATTTATAAATGGTGTAATTAACCCGACTTTGTTTTTATATAGATATAAGGCTCCAATAACATCCAGCTGGCGTGACCCCGTGATGTAGTTGTATTTAACAACTCTGTCCACGTTTTTGGCGTAGGTAGCGTTTTCGCCCGGTTGCGATAATCAAATCAATGCCACAGCCTATCACGGTAAAACCATCACGTAAGCAAGTCAGTTCTTTGATTGAAAATCTGGCTACGTACGACCGACACCCGCCCAATTAATAGTGGTTCTGGTTACGTAAGTGGGTGGCGCGTGGTCGTAGCGAGGGCTTCCGACCACGCAGCATCCACGTCTGATATGAGAGTTATTTTCTACATGGATTTTCAGTATTTACCATTGTTCGTTATACAAGTTCTACAAACGAATGGCGCAGGAGTGAGCTACTTGAATGTAATATGTCATTGAATACAGCATGCATTGTTCAGCCAAATATAATTATTAAGAACCTCGTTATATGTAAACGAGCTTCATATTATATTTCGCTGAACAATTTGACATATAACGAGCTTCATATTACATTTCGCTGAACAATGCACCCAGTATTCAATGAAATATTACATTCAGGTAGTTTACTCCTACGGCATTCATTTGTAGAACTTCGATGGTAATTCCAAGAAGTTTGCTTGTTGTCGCATTCGATGAGTCGATGTGCAATTATTTTTCTCTGCCTTCAGTTTATTATATTTTAAAAAGGAATGTTTCAACATTTTCAAATTGGATATATAGTTATGATAGCTAGATGACGACACCATGTCCCATATGTTGGAGTGTCCAAATAACAAAACAAAACACCTCCACTTCTTAGAACCTAAAAGACGCCACTGACACCACAATTGCCATGGCCATCTGCTAAATAATTTAACTTTTGTCGACTCGAAAAGAAGAAGAAGCTGGATGGACCACCGGTGACTTACAAAGGCGGCCAAGACTGGGTGACAGCGGAAGGCAGAGGATCTGTGGCAACCAATATGGAAAGATCTATGTCTAACGGTACGGTTACACCAAAACCGATTTTGTCGGCCGATAGCGGACAGAACTACTCGGACGAGTAACTCAGACGTGCATGTGCTTAAACTGTTGTGCCGATATTGGACGTTGCTGGTCTTCTGTAGTTGACTGTGCGGCTTAACAGTGTGTAGACGCGTTTTTAAAATGGAGGAATTCGAAGAAATGTCATACACTATCATATCTGCCGCACCGAAGGCTGGCCTCCGATGAGATTGGTCGCCATAGTCGAAATTCGCTCTGCAGGACTTTATTTTATTTATTATAGTGATCGAAATTCTTAGCCAAATTAACATAAAAATTAATACGTGGCGTCTAACCGACCATGAATTTATGACGAAGCGTTCTTTATTCAAAATCTGACAAAAAGAAACCACGACTTACGCACGACAGAGCAAGAAATGACGCCACCAGTTCATTATTAAGTCCATACATTCCAACAGCTAACGAATTCTTTCATCAGCACTAATGACATGTAAATGAAGTAAGGTCGCGTGTAACTACCAGGCCTATTACTATGAAAATATAGAACATCAAAATTGCTAACAGACCTTGCTGGTTGCTTTTTATGGTACGTTTTGTATAAATGTATGTCAAAATTGTAGTAATGTTTTATAGAGATTTTTATTTAGATAGTAGGTATAATTTTCTTCTATACTTACTAAAAAAAAACCAAGCCAATATAAAAATGACTGTGGTTTATGGACATAAACTTTTTGTGTTTTGCTAAAGAAAGGAAAATGTTTTATTTAGGAGACGTACCTACTGGAAATACCAACAGTAAAAAAGACCATGAAAAATCTAACAAAATCATGAAAACAATAAAAAGTACATTAAAAACCTAACCATAACTTAACTATTAAAAACAATACTAGCCTATTAAATCCCATTGCAGAGCAAAAGCATCTTCTCATACAGAGAAGGCAAGAGCAGTAATCACCTCGCTTGCTCAAGTGGGATTGGTGAGTTCACAATTGGCAAAACAGCCATATCTTGTCAACAGCATAAAGTGATGATTCAAGAGCGCTTACGACGTACGGCATTTCATACAAACTTTCAAGCCCTTGTTTTTCGAAATGAATGAACCGATTTAAATGAAACTTCATACGTACAAGCAGGATACAAAGGTCTAAAAAGTTATTTAAGAACATTTTCATTAAAATCGGTTCATTCATTTCGAAAAACAAGGGCTTGAAAGTTTGTATGACCTAAAAGACCCTTCTCACATAGCCTCTATATAAACGAAGACAAATAACTAAGTCGAAATACAATGCTCACAAGACTAAAGCAGCTCAAAGTGCAACCAGTTCTGTTGTCTTTCGAAACTTTCTCAAGACAAACCCAGAGGGGGAAATTAGCGGTTTCTCTCCAAAGAAAATTCACTTTAAATATTTAATAAGTAAGTACTTCTTTCCTTAACTTGGCTTCTTAACATCGGCTGAATATCGAAATTTCCTTGCAAGCCCCTAACAGCTTAAATTTTTAACAGCTTTATTGATTGACTTGGTAACTTTGTTGAGGTTTTCTTATAAAAAGCTTTTTTAATTAGAACGTAAGTCGCGTAAAAAGAGGTTGGAAATAAGGTGAGTGTCTATTTAGGTTAGATTCTTAAAAAAATATAATATCGCTTTCAAGCGGGTCAAAATACCTATTTCAATATTATAACGATATAAAGAGGTTATTATAACGATCGAAAGATTACTTTATATTGAACCACAGTACTTCCAAAATATTTGTCTATTTTAAAAATCACTAAATATGATTTAATATAAGCGATGTGGGCGAGTAGGTACTTCGACGCCTAAGTGTCGTTTTGTTTCTGTATTTATTTGTATAGTTAGTCATTAAATTTAGCACCTAATGTAAAAAGTTAATTGTGTTAAATATTGCAAAAGTTATTTAATATTAACAACACTTTCTAAGCACCGTATTTTTAATTAACCTCGTGGCTCATAATATAATAATGTTTGAATGGGCGTGTCACCAAAATGGCGAACATACGAACGACCTTTTTTCATCTATACTTTACGCGTAACAATAGAAGGATAGGTGTACATACGTAGATTGACGCTAAAGGTGATAATCCCCTAATTGTAGCTTTTACCTCGTCTTTTTGTAATAACTTTGACATTTTGGCTTTTTGACAATCCTAACTACGAGTATTATTAAAAATTATTAAAAAGGTATTTTATAAAGTACTAGTTCACTACATTGGCGCAAAAGACGAAGATGTATTTTGCTTGAGGGGAAATCAAACGCAAACAAGAGCTTTTTATCTCATAAATTGATATTCATAAAAGACAACGTTAATAATTTCATACTTTCTTCAAAAACATGGTTATTCGCCCTTAAGGATCGTCGTCGATAAATTATGATCAATTGAACTATTACGTTAAGTAATTACGAAAACAATACATCACTGCTATCTCATGCAACTTGTTCTTATACCAGTAGCTTTTCCGGAAAGAAATTGTATAAATACATAGAAATATAAGTATATTCCGTCGTATAATCAAAAGGGCACATAGCATTATTTATCATTAGAAAGAAAAAAAATATTTGTCACAGAAACAAATGTCTAAAAAAAGATAAGGTAACTCGAACAAAAAAAGAAAAAGAAAACAGAAGCCTGAGATTTAACAAGGAACATAAATAATCGTTAGTAGACGCTATGTAATGACCACAAAGCCCATACTAATCTGTGCCACACTCCAAATAAAAATAGATTATTATAAATAAGCAACGAAAATAAGTCCGGCTTTTCCTAACCGAGAATTTAATCAAAATAAATTCGGGTATATCACGAAACCGGTATGTCCTAGAACCAAAAATTCGAAGACATGTGACATCCGTCAACCCGCACTGGGCCCGCGTGGTGGATTATGGCCCACTCCCTCTTATAGAGAGAAGGCCTGAGTCCCAGCAGTGGGAACACAGTTATTGTTTTTCTTTGTTAATTTATTAAAATAGTAATGTTATTTTCGTAGATAATAATTATGACACAATGTTATTAATTTGTATTGTATGCCCAAAAAGGCGGGACATAGCTGATCAACATCACTGTAATTCTTAACACCTGTATCTATTTCTTTACCTATGATCCACAATAAACATGATTGATTGATTGATTGATTGAACATTATAGGCTGATTGTGTATAACGAATGTAAGTAATAACAATCAGAATGTTTCTTATGTCTTTGGATGGCAAACAGGCGAATATCTTGGTAAGTGCTCACCATCGTCTATGGCATTATTAGAGACATCGCAGATTCGTGGCTTTCTCAAAAGCAAGTTACCTTCAATTATTTATTACTAGCTGCGCCCCGCGGTTTTACCTGCGTAAATGTCGATCCCGTGGGAATATCGGGATAAAAGTAACCTATGTTAATCCAGGGTGTCAGCTACCTCCATACAAAATTTCATCAAAATTGGTCCAGCCGTTTGAGCGTCAAGAAGTAACAAACACACACACACACCCCCCCCCCCCACACACACCCCCTCACAAACTTTCGCCTTTATAATATTAGTGTGATTGGATATTATTAAACTGATCTTCTAAAAATTTATTGACGTAATGATGGACACTTTTTAAAATAAATTAACCTCCAACAAATGTTTGCGCTTCTAATGATGCACACTTTTTAAATAATTGAGACGCAGTTTAACTTTCTGCTCTTTTCTCACAGTTGGTCGTAGTAATTATGCTTGGGCACCGCGACTAAATGGGTTAGGTTAGGTTAGAACTGTGATTAAACAGGCGCGAGCCGAGCGAGCGAAGCGAGCTGTGCCGCCGTAACAGCCGGCACGCGGCGAGTGATACATCCAAATTGGTCGCAGTAACTTAGCTTTTTAGTATTTTTACCGCATCGTGGCCTTTTCCTTTGGAGTCTGCTTCCAGTTTAACCATATGCGGCTGAATATCAACATTTTACATAAAAAGTTTGCCATCTGACCTCTACAGACCAATGACTGGACAATACTGAATATTCTAAGGACATTTTATGTGTTTCGATGTAAGGTAAATACCCACATGTACCTAGTTTTCACCGTCATCGTTTTCTCCAAATCATAAAATCCAATTTGTGAGTAGGTACAATAATATTTTATCAAGAGTGTTCGCGAAACAATTATAAAATCACATATTTTCCATAATTCGTAGCATATTCCCAACGCGATCGTAAAAAAAATCCATGGCGAATGCCAACCGTCCTGTTATGAGCCCAGGGAGGGTAATTAAATTCTGCCTGAATTGGTTAAACGTGAATGTACAATGTACCTACATACGAAATGTTCTAAATTGTTATGTTTATTGTAAATTATTTCCCGTAAACTCGTTTCTGTATGCACGGAGAGTTCGGTTCTCCCTTCCTTTATTAGCAGTTCGACGGTTGAATACGAGAATGCGATTGGTCCTTCAAAGATTGGGCCAAGGAAGTGAATCTATGTAAAGTTTACTAATGAGTATTGAGTTAAAGAAAAAGAAAAGAAAGAAAAAGTGTTTAGTACCGTTACAGTGTTGTAGTGTAGTTACAGGAACTATCGATAAACTAGTAACAAAGTACCTAAGGATGACACAATTTTTTAAAGTTTCCAGAAAATATTTCAAATCAGAAAACTTTAAATAGCATTAAGACGAGTAATCAATCTTAGAAAAGAAAAAATGACGAACTTTTCAAGATTATCCATTTCCATTTTCCTAACTAATAAATACATAAACATTAAACATTTAAAATGTCTGTACTAAGTCGCTTTGTCAGTTACAAGTTGAGCTTCGAATCCCCAGTCTGCGGTCTACGGCTACACGTATGACCAAACTAAGGGTCCCGTCGGACGGACCCACAAGTCACAATTTATGTAGATAATATTAGGGTACAGCTGAATAATCTTACACAAAATGAACGATTATATTCCCCAGACGATATAGGATTAGAATAATTCAAATTGTTTGTTGTAACAAATGTCGTAATAGAAACCCTTGTTGAATTATTTGATTAGACGTTGTAGCGAGTTAGACCTTGCTGTAGGTCATCTTTTTTTTATTGAGATATATTTCGAGACGGGGTCGTGGCTATGTAATAACAGCCACACGGGTCGATCGGCCATAGTATTAATAGTATTAATAAATAGCAGCATAATTGCGATGAAGGGGCTCGTGGTCAAGTAATAACAGCCGCAATAGTCGATCGATCAGGTTAAGCTACGCTTGCCGCGGTCGGATCGTGGATGGGTGGGATCACACACACATACACACACAGACACATCGAGACCCCTCCGTGCCTCGAAAACATAAATATGAAGCAATATATATCAAAATGAAGAGGATAGATAGCGTTTAATAAAATTGGAATTTTGTCCTGTAGCAGGCATTTTAATAATATTAAAGGGATAAAATTAACTTTGTTGAACAGAAAACTAAATAAATCAGTATTAACCTAAATAGGTTAATACTGATTTATTTACTTTTCTGATGAACCGAGGAAATCCTAGGTTCATCTGGAAACATTCTATTCTTGGAACGTCGTCGGTCGCCATCTAACAAAATTACGCTACTTAAATGAATTTCATGCTAAGTGAGAAATATTGGCTCAATATTTACCAATAAGATGAACGCTGACTTTCTTACTGGTGTTTACGCAAATCAAACAATCAAATGAAACTCGTTTTACAGCCTAGATTACTCTCTCAGCTTATTTTTCGTTTTGATTTTAAAATTCAAATGCAATACAGTACCTATGTTTGTTCATCGGTAGTTTTGTATAATGTATAAAACTAGATTTTGCAACTTTAAAAACAGCTGAAAGCAAAGTCGCAGAGATTCAGCGCAATAGTAAAAAATGATAAGGAGGACTTCCCTGATAAAAAATATGTTGTGTGACTATGTGCTGTCACCGAAAGTTCTAAGGGCCTAAGCACACGACATTTATTTTACGCGCCGTCAACGAGCATATTATATGTACCTATGTATACACTACAAATGCAAAAAATGCTGATTTTTCAAGGCATATAACGCCGCTTTAAAGGCCTAATATTCCGTCGAGGGACCCTCGCACGCACACACACTCGTATATAACAGAAAGAGGCAGATAGAAAAAAGTGGAGCGAGCATAGCACTTTTTCAGCATGGCGATTCCTACCAGTCAACTCCTACCGCCAACCGCGTAAAGAAACTTCGCTCCAAAAACAATCTTTTCTTAAAATGAACCGTCGCTTTACAAAATTTCATATTTAAGCCGCTTCAGGAATCAAACTTTAACCAAATATTTGCTTCAACAAATCCTTTGAGCTTGGTTGAATTTCCTTTATGACAATATAATCGATGTTTTAGAACGATTTACTTAAGAGCTTAAACATTGTCAACATCAATGAACCGTGATCAAATAACTAGAGATTGCTCCTCGTGGAAACAGCAATTACTTTTTTCAGTCAAATAGGAATTAATTCTACCCAGTCTCAACGATTCCTAGCATTTTTTAAATTATTCTTTTACCTTTATAATTAAGTAAATTTCCCCTGAAGCTTAACTTATCAACGTATATTTTTTTCTACAATATTACAAAAAATGTTTTTCAACGTTAAAATGTAAGCGGAGATATTTTATTGAATTAAGAATATAAATCACAGGATAGGGTTTAGAGAAAAAATGTATATTGTGGAAAAAGACATTATTGCAACTTATGAATAATATTTTTTATGATTTGTTTTATATTATTTATAGTTTTTTAAAAGTATATGTACTCGTAAGTATATTTGAATAAATATTTAGGTATTCCTATATTTTCGAAATTACACCTACTAATGTTTGTTTTTGCTTCAGCCAAAGCTTAACTGGTAGAAAAGTCCTAAATAGCATTAAGGGGACTACAAGATCTAAACGCAAAAATCGCAAGTTTTAGAAGCTATAAAAGTATATGATCGACTAGAGCAAACAAAATCGGAAAAATATATGATATCCTTCAGGATATATGCTAGTTAGATAGTGTGTTGAAAACATAATACAACTAATTTTATACGATAGAAAAAAATCATGAAGATACCTCTAAAAACTTTCTTTTTACAATAAAAACAATAACAATAATTCTGATTTTTTGTCAGATTATTCTACAAGCAACATGTGTTTTAATTTTTTAGTCCAAACAATAGATGTTTTGTAATTAAATAATTGCTTCATATTTGGCAATAAATTACCAGCGTTGTGTCATCGCGCTTCTCTTTCTTTTCTATGCAGTCCAACAGTGATCGCGCTTGAGGTCATGTAAGCCCTTTAAGTCCGCCTCTGCTCATTTGTGTGCTTAAAGCATTAAATAAATAAATTGGTCAATGTCTAACGCGTACGCAATCACCTCTGTCACCGATTGGCTAATCTCATTCCTCCGACGTAATATTTACTCTGGATATTAGGAGAAAGATCCTTATTTACAGGTGTGTTTGAACAGGATCGATGTTGGCGATTTGGACGTAAGTGCCGAAAGAGCAAAGGTACATTACGTTGATATACATAATGTACAACCAGCAAAAGAGTTAGGTATGCAGGATCGTCGGATAAAGTTGAAGTTTAGTAATAAACCGATGGATGTTGTCGAATAAAATTTTATTTTATTAATAGAAAACAAACAGCTCATTTTTTCAAATTAAATTTCAGTCGACAACATCTATCGGTTTATTACTAAACTTCAACTATATCCGACGATCCTGCATACCTAACTCTTTTGCTGACTGTACCTCTACATAGATCGCTTGGTAAGTATCATCTGCTTTAAACTTAGATAAGACTTATTGGTAAACAATTTGACTACCTATTTAAATTGTCCGTTTATTGAAATCACAAGTGTCATTCTTTGACAGTTGTATAAAATGGCTGAAACGGCTTTTCAACTTGCTTATCACCCCTTGCTTGTCCCTGACTCAGTGCCGTAATTAGCCTTTTATGCGCCCGGTGCGAGTTGCTATAACCGCGCCCTTGAAATAATTTCTAATCATAACCGGTTCTGACAAATCGATTGTCTCTAAAAATAAATCTATCATCCAAAAACTAAGTTTTTGTAAACTTAATTTTAAGTACTTTGTAAATTTTTGAGAAGTTCGAATAAATTGCGTTTATAAATTAGGTGAAAAAACGTTTATTCAAAAATATTTGTCAAAATTCACAATTAGACAATACACAAATTTTAATGAATTACTGATCAAGTGATCAGTACAGATAGTAAAGATTCAAGGCTACTTGGTAATGTGTTCTACTGTAAAAAAATTAAAGAACTGGTGAATGTGGCCCTGGTCTGGTCATTTCTGCGCCCCTCCAGGGTCTGCGCCCTGTGCCTGGGCACCGCTGGCACCGCCCTAGTTACGGCACTGCCCTGACTGTATAACAGCGAGGCGATAGACTTTGTTTGACTTATGAAATAATGGAAGATGTTAGGCATCGCAATTAATATCATTAACTAGCTTTCTGCCCGCGACTTCGCTCGCGCGAAATTTCACCCTACCCCATTCACCCTCTTAGGGGTGGAATTTTGAAAAACCCTTTCTTAATGGATACCTACTCTTCACAAAGAACACACCCTCCAAATTGCATGTCTCTAGGACCAGCGGTTTAGGGTGTGCGGTGATATATGAGTCAGGACTTGGAATTTTATATAATTAGTTAAATAAAACCTCAGGTATTACATGTTTCTAGATGCGAGCATTCTACCGAGATGACGACTAATAGAGATATATGGAAGAAAAAGACGTGTTCTGCCGAGCCCAAATAAAATTGGGATAAGGGCCGGAGAGTGATCATGTGATGCGAGCATTAAGTTACATGAAAATGGATACATAGACAATTAGATTTGGGTGGATTGATGTTAGTACGAAGTATACTCAAGTATTTCAACTATTATTACGTAAGTATTGAACATTTCCACTACAAATAGTTCTAAGTCTTGCATTGTTCCCAAGACTTTCAGCATCAAATATCATAAACTTAGCTTTAACTTGAGCTAGTCTCCTTCAAGCTGTATCTTCTCTTCTATATTATTATATCTAAAACGTTCTGTCAAAGTTAGACAAGCTGTCTACGCCGCAGACATCTTTGCAGTGGTTTTTGGTAACTTAACGTAAACTTATATTGTTAAGTTTGCAAGTCTCAAACTAATCTCGGACTATTAGAAGTTTTAGTGACGTTCTACAAAGGTTGGACGTTTGGTGACGTGTGACAACATGAAAGATATTGATTTGTTCGTAAATGCCTCAAAACAATCTTATTTATTTCTATTTCTTATTCAACTCAGAGCAACTTTTTGTTTGCCTCGCTGAAATAAGTGTATCAATATGCATACTTTTTTAGGGTTCCGTAGCCAAATGGCAAAAAACGGAACCCTTATGGATTTGTCATGTCTGTCTGTCTGTCCGTCCGTCCGTATGTCACAGCCAATTTTTTCCGAAACTATAAGAACTATACTGTTGAAACTTGGTAAGTAGATGTATTCTGTGAACCGCATTAAGATTTTCACACAAAAATAGAAAAAAAAAACAATAAATTTTGGGGTTCCCCATACTTAGAACTGAAACTCAAAAGTTTTTTTCATCAAACCCATACGTGTGGGGTATCTATGGATAGGTATTAAAAAATGATATTGAGGTTTCTAATATATTTTTTCTAAACTGAATAGTTTGCGCGAGAGACACTTCCAAAGTCGTAAAATGCCCCCCCCCCCCCTGTAACTTCTAAAATAAGAGAATGATAAAACAAAAAAAAATATTTGATGTATGTAAACTTCCACTGAAAATTGGTTTGAACGAGATCTAGTAAGTAGTTCGCCGGTCAAAATTTAAAAACATATAATGGTACGGAACCCTCGGTGCGCGAGTCCGACTCGCTCTTGCCCGGTTTTTTTTCTAAGGCCTCCCTCCACTCCTTCTATATTTCTATCCATACTTACATTCAAATATTATAAATGCGAAAGTAACTCTGTCTGTCTGAAGGTACCTTTACACGCCTTATCAGGTGAACGGATTTCGAAAGCATTAGGTAAACCATAGCCTGGGTTAGGACATAGAATAGTTTTTTTTATCCCGGTAGAACGTTTCCATGGGATAATTTCCAACATCCACGCGGGTAGAGCCGCAGGCCATAGCTTGTATTCTTATAAAATAGCCCTTTTCTTTCCGTCTACTTACAACATTGCAAGCAAAGTGACAGTATCTCCTTTCAATAATTAGAAAACGGATCTAGCTTTTGACAGATTCTATGAAAGCTTTGCGACTACTATTTCATGTTAAAAAGGGAGCAAAATTGTTTGTAAATCCCCTTGTGAATGGGTAAAGTAGGTTAATGTAAATAGGTGGGACAACAAACAAGGCTGCGTTTAATAAGCGAGAACAGTTTCATTACCACCATCTCCTTCCTATGTACTTGTAGTTGGCGCAATACGTTTTCTTCTCCCATTATCTCGACAGCAGTTCCCGAAAGGTTACGTTAAGCAGAGGTCTGTCGTCACGACTAACAGTTATGTCTTCGAAAAACTATTTTTTGTAAACCATATCCATCCATCGCTTTCCGCCAGGCCAAGAGTAGGCTTATTAATTAAAAAGTATAGAGATAGGAGGAGCAGGGTGTAAAGTTCACTTATAGTCTATATAAAGGGAGGATACTCCGACCAGACGGGTGTTGTGTCTTGCGGGCAACTGCCCGATGATTCATGTGGGGCCGTTATATCTATGCTAGTTTCGCGGTAAACTTTGTTTGCGAGATGCAGGATTTTGCGTGACGTCAGTATGACGCGTTGTTCGTATGTGCCGTTGTAGATACCGCTACAAAAGTCAAAAACAAACTTATCAAATTATTATAATTTTAAATTCAAAAAATGTTTCAATCAATCAACTCGGCCTATTACAGCCCACTGGCCTCTCCCAGGCTGCGCCACAACACCCTGTCCTCCGCCTTCTGCATCCAGTCCGTCCCAGCCACCTTCTTTAGGTCGTTCGTTCATCTACGCTTCTATCGGTCCTTCGACAAACATGGACAGCCCACTGCCACTTCAGTTTGCTTACTCTGTAAGCTATGTCGGTTACGGTACTCCGGTTCTTTTCCGGATAATTTAATTTATGATTTTATCCTTCAAAGAGACTCCGAACATAGCTCGCTCCGCTCCATACCACGTTGAGCAACCTTGGAAAATGTTTACCCAAAGTTAATTGTGTCGAAACGTATTGTCATGCGTCGGTAGACATTCGTTTCGTCACACAAGCAACATGTCTTCCGAAAAACATTTTCCGTGAAACTTTATCGTTTTCCAGGAACTAACAATTAATGATCGCAGATGCTGCTGTGATAGCGTTACTCGTGCGCTGCAATCAAGCTAGGAAGTGGGCGGGCTAGAGCACTTCCTTCAAATTGTACTAGGAAATAAAACAAATAAGCAGAGTGCAGAATGCTTTTGAAGAAACTCGCACTGTTATTCATCGAACTGATTGTTTAGCGTCGGAACTCTGACTTGAAGGAATATTTGGTTGATATATCGTTTGAATTTTCTTTAATGCATAATATGTCACTATGTATAATAGAAAATGAAGATAAAGACAAAAAAAAATATCGAAAACTTGGCAAAATAAGCTTGCTTACATAATCAGCCCACAATGTTCCCACTGCTGGGACACAGGCATTCTCTCTGTGAGAGGGACAAGGCCATAATCTACCACGCGGACCCTGTGCGGGTTGGAAGATGTCACAAGTCTTTGAATTTTTGTTTCCTCACAATTGTTTTCCTTCACCGGTTAATTACTGCCCATTAATTATTAAAATGTTAGCTAACGTTAGGTTTACCTATAACATCAACGCCCTCTTTCTAGTTTAAAACATTTTTAAACGTTTCATTGATAACAATAGTAACCAACAGGAAATTCTATCCTGAATTCTCAAAAACGTTACTTGCATTTATAACATGGTCTAAAAATTTATTCATTTCATTAATGTAAAATCGTGGGAGGCATTCAGTACTTTTTAAATCTTTTTCTGCAAACATTCTTTGATACAGCATTCTTTTCATCGCAAATACATTAACGTAATTTTGAAAGTAGGCTCGATATACGCACATTTTGCATTATTAACCTTTGACGTACATATTTCAGTTATAAATACGTTTCTCAGAACCTTATACAGGGTGGCATGAATATTGACAGGCAAACTGTAACCATGAATTCAGAACATGATTGCTACAGTAGAAATTTTTCGTCGGCTATCAAAAAAACATCTACTGTTCCTTATAAAAGTACCATACCTTTTTTTTTTTGGTGCGTGGTGTATATCGTCATCGACTTCCTCAATCGAGGGGGTGACAAAGAGCATGACTCTTACCGGCTAAAACCACCGCGGTGTTCCACCTCTGCCTATGGCCGGGGGTGAGCATTCACCGCTCCCAAAACAGTTCAATGTTTCGACTCGGATTCGAACCATCACATCACCGAACGTCGTCATACTCAGTTTGACGAACTAGCCAGTACCTACGCGGTCAAAATGTAGCGAACAGTAAATGGTTTCAATTCCCGACGAAAAATTTTAACGCAGTGGGGTTCAGAGTCATGTACTGAATCCTGAATCCATGGTAACAGGCTGCACGTCGATGTCCCAGCCACCCTATTTCCCTGTATTTATCTCATGGAACAAGTATCCATACTTAGGTAGACGCCAGCACATCAAGCTACTACAATCTGTCAAATTTCTTTAATAGATTTTTAACTTTATCGCTAAAGCTTAAGGTGAATGGGTAGTGGTAGACCGTGGTAGATCCAAATTTCAAAATTCTTACGTTTTTTGCAATTTGCAGGTCAGTGTCAGGTTGTATCTTGATCAAAATATGATTCGCGACAATAACAGGTACATATTTAGTGAATTATAATTATTAGAATCATTAATACATCTTTCTAAGTTAGATTTCTACCAGCACTTTACCATGAGATTGGTTCTTATGGTACAAATCTAACTTAGTATTTAAATTTTGCAAGCTTCATTCTTCTTCGTGTCGCTGGCACGACTTTTCTCAGATCTTGCTGGCCCAAAACTTCGCTACTTTCACGGCATCGTCGGTGGCAGCACAGAGGTCACTTTGACCGCATGTTTTGGGACACCTAGGGCAGACTAGGAGGGTGGATCTCCCTGCAGGGTGTATCCTTTCGTGGTCTACCGGTGGTAAAGTGTGGCTAGCCTCGACGAAACGGCAGCAGGGTGTGAATGTGATGCTATGTCGCAGCCTATAAAAGCCTTCTTCATCGGTAGTAATACATAATATACCTACGTCTTTTGAACGTAGACTTTCACGTTAACGTTATGTATATTATTAAGTAAAATACTGCAGCAAATTGCGACGGAATCGATGCATAAAGATGTAGGCATAACTATATCTACATGAAACTGACATCAAAGCGGCGCATTTATTAACATTTTACTGAAGTTACAGAGTAAATAACTGGTCTATAACGGAAAGTAAACTTGTTCAATATGAAGCAATATGTAAATATATAAACTGTATTTTACAATATCTTGCTGCGACTGCATTTTTCATCATACTCTCATCAAGTGCCTTTTTCCATCTACGTTGGGGTCGGCTTCCAGTCTAACCGGATGCAATAGAATCAGTATGTAGCTACTGCCAATCTGACCTTGATGGCCCAGTTACTGGGGAGCACTAAATTCCCCTTGGTAGGGCTGGTTGTCAGACTTTTGGGCTTCTGACATAACGACAGTCAAATATCTACAAATACCAGCCGGGTCCAACGGTTCAACTTCGAGGTTCTACTTTTGGTTTTTCGAGGCAGCGAGGGAACTCGATAATAATGGATGGTCACCCATCCACTTGCCGATCGCGGCAACCGTAGCCTGACCTACGATCGACCCGTGCGGCTGTTATTATTTAGCCACGACCCTTTCTTCAATATGTTTACTCCATCAGCCCGTAAATGGACAGTCATCAACGTTATTTACCCGTCAAGCTCCGCGCGTACCCTATGTAGCACGATACAATAGAAAATCAAATTTTGTGTGTCATTAGCGGAACTTGAGAGCTCATAGTTAAGTAATGATCAACGTCTGCTTAACCATATATTTTTTGACATTTGAACGACTCTTCATTTTAAGCATCGTTTATAAATCCCTAGAAGTTTTAATAATAATCAAAACAAATCAAGTATATTGACTTGACTCGCGAGGTTGTCGACATGTGGGATGTGGACTCAGCGATCATTGTGCCGATAGTCATGAAAGCCAATGGGTTAATAGCCAAGAGCCTCGACCAACACCTAAGGAGGCTCTCGTTGGCAGCTGGATCAAGGGCTTGAATTGTTAGGAGGTTCCTCTCTCTGAAGCCTTGACCGCCGCCTGTAGCTTGGACCCTGTTCCCTGGGTTACTATTTAAAAAAAAAAAATTATTACATTCTAATATAAAAAAATACAATGTATATATATTTATATACATATAAATTATATTTAAATGATACTGTTAATAAAGTGATTATTATTTCCTTTATTTCATTCTGATGAAATTATTAACACAAAGGCAAGTGCCTACCTGGGTTCGAACCCACGACCTACAGCTCGTAAGCCGGGGTTGTTACCACTGGGCCACCACTGCCCCCTAGTGACACATCGTGGCAATGCCATAACTTGATATACATACACACAGAATCATAAAATGAAGGCGACATTTATGTTGCCCATTGTTTACCCAACTAAGTGTTACATGTTTCTAAAACCCCTGTATTATTGTAGGTACTCCAGCTTATAACCCGCAAATGGATAAAAGGCTAACATAATATACGGCAACTCCTGAAACCACATTATCCCGAGGTTAATAATAATACTGTGAGGAATGTGCTAATGTAACCACAAGTAATTTAGACGTCTGTTTCAGAAACTGTAGGTGCAGATTTAATAGAAAGACTTCTGAAGATTACACGAGAAAATAATCTTCGGATAAAATGATAAAATCTCTTCTCTTTCAGGTCAGCTTGCAGAGATTTCTTTAGAAATGAGTAGGTCCTACTACATTTGTACTGCACTTCCATTATATTTTTCTTGGCTTATTTACTGGGTGTAATTAAATGGCGACTTAAATAAAATAAAATGATTGTACAGACGCCAGCACATCATGTTACTACAATTTGTCAAATTTCTTTAATAGATTTTCAACTTTATCGCTAAAGGATAAGGTTCACAGTTGATTGGGAAAATTTGACAGTTTCCGGTAGCTTGATATGCTGGCGTCTGTACAAATCTTTAGTTAAGCTGAGGTTAAAAATTATGTCAGTCAAAAGGCGCGATAAACGTTAGATATTGCGGTAGTTTTTAGCTTTGGTATTTATAAAAATAAATCTTTCCTAATCTAATAACCAATAATAAAGAAAGAAAAAATAAGAAGATAATATTTGTAAAATTTCGTTGATATATCGAACACTCAAGGACATCTTTCTCTTCAGTATATATATACGATATTTGGCATAGGTACCTATGTATCCACTTACTACTTACTTATAAGTAATTAAAATTAATTGACTACGACGTGAGCTATCGAAGAGTTTGTATTCCAAACTTTATGAATGACATAGTAGAAACTCGAAGTGCCTAACGACGTAATTGGCAGAACGTGGGTTATATTGTTATCCCAAAATATATTTACAATAGAAAATCCTACCAAACTCGACGAAATTATCTACATGCAAAATAACTTTCTTCGAAAAAGTGACACGAACATTGAATATAGGATATAATATGAGGGTTGTTTATTTTTAGTCTTTACTGCAAAGGTTAAGTGTCTGCCTACACTTTTTTATCTTTAGAGGGTTATATTGGAAATAACCCCTTACGAGTTTACAAGAACAATCATATCAATAGTAAATTGAGATATTCGTAACTTAGAACTCGGCGATTCGAAATTTGATTTACCAAGAATCAGACATGGAATAATTCTCGCTCAAACACAGTCGTGTGTCTCGGCGATGACGCAGCACATGTACCACGACTTATGCCTATGTGTGGAAGAGCTTACAGCTATTCATCATTCCTCTGCCCTCATCATACTTTATTTGCAGTCGGCGCAACATGACGTCTTTTCCTGCCATACTTCTCTATTAGTCGTAATGTCGGTAGTCACTCCCTTTCTAACCATATCACCTTCCACACAGTCCATTCATGCTTTGTTTGACTTCATCTATAGCCATATTCATACTCATAACTTCCAACTTACATAAAGTTACGAATGTTGAGGTAAATGTAAAGGAATACAATGCTGAGAGAATTTCCTCGTGGAATAATTGGGATTTAAATACCATTTGTGATTGATGATTTTGTGAATGCTCTAAAAGAGCCACCACGAATGGCCATGACCACACGGGCCACAGATAAGTATCTCTGACGCACCCTGTGCAGTCATCCGCAGTGCTTCGATAACTTAGATGACTGGTTAACATAAATATAACACAAAATGTGCTATTACTGTATCTAGGTTTTTTGTTTTGAGATTCGTAGAATTTATGTACGATTTGGATGCAGAAGACGTTAAGTAGGTACTTACCTAGTACAAAATCGATGGAAAAATTACTGTCGATTTAACTTGAGAACTTACTGTCGATATTATATTATTATACTGCATCAATACTCCTAAATTGGAGTATTGATGCAGCTGACCCTCTACAGCATGACCAGAGAATATCGATGATTAAAAGATTATTTTTGAACTATCGGTCCTGAAATCCCGATTCTCCGATACGGTGCAATTCCCGATGGAACGATTTAATGTCGCAACATTCAATAATCGCACACAATCCTATTAGGGGCTCGTGTTTACCGGGACGTTAAACGCATTATTCAGTTAGCATTGTGTAAGTGCCTGTGACAAAGATTCAGCCTGTCTCCGAGTATATGGGTGAGGCAGGCGACATCGCAAATAGGCGCACTTACCTGTTGAATGCAGCTTAATACGTTTTATTGTACCTATACGACGACGACTTACATTATGACCTGGTTAAAAAATAGGGTAATTTAAGTTATTGCTGTTCTGTGGAAAATTAACTGAAATGTGAGATTTTTATATGATATTAAGCTTGATTTATAAGTCCGAGAGTCGAAAATGGCGCCATGAAAGTAATTTACTGGTCTACTGATTGTAGTTAATTTACCCCATATGAAAATTAATCACAAAGATTTATAATGTCACTTACCTGTGCTCAGCAACGCTCCACAGTATAACGAACGATATTGTAATTTTACAGCGACGTATATATTTATTTAATTCAGAATTCTCTAATATAATAAGTAAGTAGTCAACAGGTAACACAGATGCGAGTTATTAACAACAGTTTCTAAATATCTCAAAAGTTACAACAAGTTACAACGCGCTCAGGATCATGTTACTGAGAGAGCCGTCCGTAACAATAATAACACTGACAGGAAGACGAAACCAAGCGTATGTAGGAGTGAAGAGAAGGCAGAGAGGAAGCGAAGAGTAGGCATCACAGGTAGCTCGAGATCAGCTCAGAAGTACAAGATACTAACCGAAACAAAACAAAATCAAAGAAAACCGGACACGAGAACGAAGTGTTAACACGCGCGACGTGACTCGAGCGAGTTCGGTTAAGGTGTGAAAAGTCTGTAAGATTCAACAAGTGGTTTGCGAGCGCCGGCGACGCGGGCCGGCTCGGAGGTCCTCGCGGCGGGAAAGCTCGCCCGCCAGTGCCCAGAGCTGCGCCGCCCGCCTGCCTGCGGGGCGCGTCTGTGTGCGTGCGGCCCGCTCGCTACACCCTTCATTGTTAGCACCGCGTCTGTGTGCGGCCCACCCCTGTCAGCACGCGGACTGCGCACGCCTGTCCGCGTCCGCGTGTCTGTGTGAGTGTATGACGCGCCTACGGGTCTGGCGCACAGGTGAGCCCGGGCCGACCTCCAGCCAGCTCGTCCCTGTCCTATCTATCCCGCTTTTACAATGAAATGGCTCGGTGAACACAAACTACCTGCGTGCTACATTAGCGAACGCATAGCTCCCATAAGGCGCCCACTTTATTCATTCAGCTTTTTGTAACGAGCTCGTAATATAAAGCAAAATTACGGCTGCGATTGTTGGCACACGAAAAGGTTGAATTCCTCGCACTTGTGGAGTGCTCGAGCGGAACTTTCGCGTGCCTTACCGAGTTTCGGTACATATTTATTTAGTAAGCCTCTCTTGCTTGAATTTCATGAATAGTTTACATTGCATTGCGGTGAATAATTTTATATTAATTTGTTTAATTAAACAAGCGCCGAGTTAATTAAATTGTTACGTGCCTGTCAGTCTGTGAAAAGGTTTGTGTTGCACAATGTAATTTAGACCTTTTACAATATTCTGTTGGCATTTCGTTGGAAAATTGTTTCTACAAGGTTCTGCCACATTTATTTTACACAGAAGTCAGGTTAAGCATTGTTGTACCTATCCGTGCATCAAAAACATTTTTCATCCGCGTCGTAATGAACTTACTATATCAGCAGTAGGTAGGTATTTCTTATTCACGTAATTCCAAGTCAGTTATGCGCTACGTGCGTAGCAAGACTACAAAGCTACGCCTGACACTAATTCGTAGCAGACGCTTGTTATCTGCTTTCCTTGCTACGGCGTAGCAGCGTAGAAGAAATTATACGTTGCGGTAGTGTTTTACTACTTTTTATTTTTTAATAGAAGATTTGTGCGATAAGTTGGTTTTCACTGTCAAACGACTTTATAAAACCCAATTTCCAATCAAATAAACATATACGTAAACCAATCGTAAAATAAAGTCAATAAATATCAGTTCTAAATCTTCCACTTATTGATAAATTAGACAGTTAAAGACGTTCTGAGAATCAAGCACTTAGAATTTTAAATATTATTTTCCTACGTCTGTGTTTTTCTTTGTATGTTCGTTATTTTGATTTAAAGTATGTCATAGTATCACTTAATTTCTTTTTCAATCCACAGATAATTTTTATTTGTGGAATCAATTTGTCATCTGACAGGTTTTGTATGGAAGAACTGTCAAAAATTAAAAATTATTCCTCGGATGAAAGCCCTAAGTATGTTTTAACTTTTTAAGTTTCTGTTTGTTGGCACCTTGTTTTTATATATTCATGTAATTTGTTTTCATTTAATTGTGCTTTGTGTTATGTCGTGGCTATATAATAACAGGTCGATCGATCAGGTTACGCTACACTTGCCGCGGTTGGTCTGTGGATGGGTGACCAACTTGACATACCGTGACCCCTCCGTACCTCGGAAAGCACGTTAAGCCGTTGGTCCCGGCGGTCATTCGTGGATCTTTGACAGTCGTTACGGGTAGTCAGAACCCGAAAGTCTGACAACCAGTCTTACCAAGGGGTATAGTTTTACCCAGTAATTGGGTTGTGGAGGTCAGATAGGCAGTCGCTCCATGTAAAATACTGGTATTCACCTGCATCCGGTTAGACTGGAAGCCGACCCCAACATAGTTGGGGAAAGGCTAGGCAGATGATGTGCTTTGTGTTATGTCTTTTGTGTGCACTAAATAAATGGTTTATCTATCATCTATCTATCTACCTATTTATTTGAGAGATAAATGCGTACCTAAGTATATATTTTCGAAGGCAAATAAATCATACCTATATTATCTACAACAATGAATAATATTCCGCCGACGCACGAAACGGTAACGAGAGGTGATACAGGTACCCACATTTGTTTACGCCCACATTTTGATGATTGTATAACGTTTTATTAAAGTGAAGCTGTTGTCAGTTACTCGTAATGTCAATGCTGAGGTGCTTCTGAGAGCTTCTGTGAAGGCGTACACGTTACATACCTTTTAGAAGCGGTCTTCTTGACCGCGAAACTTTAACAACTATTTTATTTAAATCAGGGTATTTTTTTTTCCTCGTAAACAATGCACTTACAATTTTGTCTCTCCTCTGCTAAGGCTTTGAGCCAGCCTGTGTAACCTTTTGTATGTTGCATAAAGTTTAAATTAAAGTGACTGTTTGTAATGTCAAAGTAACAGCTTTTTACTAAATGCATATGAATGTATGTACGGTACTTATAACAAAAAAACAAGTTTTAAAATTGTTGTCTGTCTGTCTGTTTGTTCCGGCTAATCTCCGAAACGCCTAGACCGATTTCGACGGGATTTTCACTGGCAGATATCTGGTGTTGTAAGGTTAGTAAGTTGTAACTTAGGCTACTTTAATTTTAGAAGAAAAAGATAGGGTTCCTCGCAAAAAAAATAAAACCCATGAATTACGACATGCACGCGAACGAAGTCAAGGGCACAGCTAGTACATTAATATTACATTTAAATATAATAAAAAAAGTAAATCAAATTAAAGTAAATTCAATTATTATTAATTGAAATTATCTCGATATTTTGTCCAAGTCTTTAAAAACGTCACTAGTAGATAATATAATATAGTTAACAAAATAAACACGTTTACGTCTTGTTCATTGACACAGTTATCACAATCATCTTTTCTTACTCGATTGTGTTAGTATTCAATGAACATTGAAATTATACTACATATAGGTACCTATACAAGAATAGCTCATCACTCAATCTACCTAGCCTTTTCCAACAATGTTGGGGTTGGCGTCCAATCCAACTGAATACAGCTGATACCAGTATTTCACATGGAGCAACTACCTATCTGACCTCCACAACACAGACTGCTTACCAGACTGTTGGGCTTCTCACTTCCCGTAACGACTGTCAAAGACGTATGAGAGCCAGGAATGAAGAACAGAGCACTTATTCCGTAGTAAAATCTATTTTAGTGATAACGACCCTAGAAATGTACCAAACATATATTCTCCACAAGAAGCAGCTACATGCGTGTGCAAAGACATTATCAACATTATCTAACCGAATGAAAATTATAGAGACGACGCTCAACAAAACCGATCCTTTTCTAATTCCAGTTCAAATTCACATAATTTATTTTCTCTTCATAATCAAAACAATCTTATAAACTACGTGACAGTAGTTTGTAAGATACTGATGTATGCACTAGGAATACCAGCACCCTAATTTCAAAACACGCTATCAATCTCAATTCGAATCATTTTGAAGGATATTGCTAATTCACTGCTTTATATGTTCGAAAAATTTGTCTGCTTAACAACTTAAATAACGCAATGAATTTTGTTGAACTGTCAAAATAAAAGCCATTGCTACTGATAGTGTGTGGCGCAATTACCCCGCTGTGGATATAGCAGATCACGAGAAGGCCAATTGCCGTAATTAAAAACGTTCAAAATCTAGTCGCAATCTCATTTCAGCGACAATCAATGTCAAAACATGTAAAAAATGTAGGGAAATTAGAATTTTTTTAACAGATTGAGACTGAGATCAGACTGTGAACGTTCATAAAATTACGTGAATTACCCCTCTGGGTTCCACACATATGGTATGTAAACATATTTTTAGGGTTCCGTACCAAAATGGTAAAACGGAACCCTTACGGTGAGACTCAGTCTGTCTGTCTGTCTGTCACAGCTGGATATCTCAAGAACTACTAATGCTATCAACTTGAAATTTGGAACATATTTAGATGACGTTTGCCCAACTATTTTGCAAATAAGAAAGAAATAAAAATATATGTATATATTTTGCAACAGGGACTGAAAGGGGATCTGAAAAATTCGAAGTAGGGGCTATTAGGTCATGTGGGGTATCATATGAAAGAGCGCAGTTTGCACATTCTCAAAAAAAAATCTTTTTTTTTAGGCCGCATAGTTTTCGACTTTGGATGAAAAATGTAAAAAAAAATCCGTTCGCCCCCCCCCCCTTATCTCTAGAGTTTGCAAAGAGAAAAATCTGAAATGATTCTATGTGATGGAAGTTTATGTAAAGATTACAGGAAACATAAAACGAAGTCTCTAAATAGCACACTTTTTCTGGAATCATCAACAAAAGTTACATTAGTTCCTCTATTGGTCAAGAGATGGCGCTGACATAAAACTACAATATTCTACACCGCAGTGCACAGTGTTAAAATTCTCTGACTAATATAGGCCTCGCCGATGAAAATTTAGAAACATATGATGCTATGGAACCCTCGGTGCGCGAGTCCGACTCGCTCATGCCCGGTTTTTTTTAAACTCGCTACAGAAAGAAAGCACGTTTATTTGGCACAGTACCAAGGAACACATAAAAACTGACATAAAGTATGCAATATTTACGATCGCGTACCTACTGAAGTATTTCGATAAGTATGAGTGTTGCAATAACCCGTACGTTCCAATAAAATATTCCCAAAGTAGAAATTGAAAAGCGTTTCCACTTTTGGGTCGATCCAACTGTAAAATTCTAAGAAAATTTCATACAAGTCGTTTATGAAATTTTCTAGCATTGACGTAGGATACAGAAGACAGGGACATCCTACAGGGACATTCTACAGGGTGACAGGAACATCGACGCATAACCTGTACCTACAATGGATTCAGTTGGATTGAATGATTCTGAAACCTGGATAAAAAATTTGGCGACCGCGTACCGGAAGACGTAGCGTTGGAAGACCTCCCACAAGGTGAACCGACGACCTTGTGAAGGGCGCAGGAACTCGTTGGATGTGAGAAGCGCAAAACCGGTCGAAGTGGAGGTGCTTGGGGAAGGCCTATGTCCAGCAGTGGGCGTCTTTCGGCTGAAATGACAATGAACCTAATTAAATATTTTGTTAAATAAATTAAATATTTTTTCAATATTTTGTTAAATGAATGTATTTGCCTACCCTATGTTCCACACCGAATAGAGTTTTTACCTGTAGGTAATTTTGGAACATTTTATCAACAACACACATTCATAATATTTTTAAATCTGTTTTAAATCGTTTTTCGATGAAACGGTCACGGTTTTGGTAAAAAAAAAACCATGACAATTGTGAGTTGTTAGTGCACATACCTACTCACAAGCGACAGTGAGTGCAGTTATCTCTGTCGTCGCCGCGCTCGTGTGTATGCACACTTACCTACACTGAATATGATTGTGCCTACTAATCGCATTATTTGACAGATATTACATTTAAGTACGTGGGTACTTAAATGTAATATCTGTATACGAAACTAAAGTTATTACTGATCATCATAATGGCCAGCCATAGTACAAGGCCATCATCATAGTATTTTTTTTTAATAACATACATGGAATGGGGGGGATAGGTTCCGTCAGAACTGGACTGGACGCGCGGGCTCAAGTTTAAAGGTATTGGCTGTCATTGTGGTCTATACAATTAATAAAAATCAGAGTTTAGTAGCTAATATCAAATTCGCCAAACACGTAGGTATTCGTTTGTATGAAACTGACAGGTGTCAAAAACCCATTCTCTCGTCAACCGTACTGCAAATAGGTAGATACCCTACAGCACCTAAGGCAGCGGAGGCTCGCAACAAATCACTGCAACACCATTCCTTCCCCTGTTTCATCACTATACCTACCTATTACTCCTTTCAGGGCTGATTTTTCAAACGACAGATAATTTTTATTCGTAGAGTAAAATTGACGTCTGACAGATTTTGTTTGGAAGAACTGTCAAAAATTCAAAATTTTCCTGACATAAAATTATCTGGCGTTGGAAAAATCAGCCCTTACTCAAATAAACTGAAGTGGCGTTTAAAATCAATGTTATTGACTTGAAAACGTTTGATGGTGTCACGAAGGAAAGAGGGTTTATCTTCAACCTGTTGCTTGTACAGTCAACAGCAAAAGTAGATGATCAAAGTCAGAAATTCAATACTAATTAACGGAGTTCGCGTTAGAACTGTGTGGCGTCGAAGTGATTCAAAAGTATTCTACGTAGTAAGTATTCTTAGTAGGTAGTAGTACTTCGACGCCACACAGTTCTGACGCGAACTCCGTTCATTAGTATTGAATTTCTGATTTTGATCATCTACTTTTGCTGTTGACTGTACCTACCATATTTTATTTTATAGTTACGTCTTTGGCTACGGCACCTGCCCTTCCGCCGACGGGGAAGCGATTAGCTATCAACAAGTTTCTCGGTCAAGAAACGTAGTTACAAAAGATTCAATTCAGCGGGGTAAATACGACACACTATCAGCACGATAATCGTCGTCGTAACGAATTAAAAGCAATGACTGCACAATGACGTTCTAATGGTAGGTCATTGATCAAAGGAAATGTCAAAATTTTAGCAGATTACCGCCTAAGTCAGTCATTCATTTGTCATTATGTACGAGATTACCATTCAAGCAATGACTGCACAATGACGTTCTAATGGTAGGTGACACTGATCAAAGGAACTGTCAACATTTTAGAAGATTACCGCATAAGTCAGTCATTCATTTGTCATTATGTACGAGATTACCATTCTATGCCATTTCTTTCAATGGAGTGTCAGTGGTTGACCACTGGATAATGTCACTGTCATAATGACGCCATTATATTAGTAGATTACCAAACTTGTCAAAATCAACCATTATGAAATCAATGATCGACCATTCTGACACTATTGTAATAGCAGACTTGAGGCCCAGTAGCAATGGGTTTGGTTCAACAACATTCATTGCGTCATTTACGTAGTTTAGCAGACACATTTTTCGATCATATTATTATGAAGCAATGGATTAGCAATATTTTTCAAAATGATTCAGATTGATGATTGTAGGTCCCGTGCAAGTAAAAGAGATAATAATAATATACACAAAAATAGGTACACTACCGGATTCCTAAATCGAGCCATCGTGTATTTCCTAAGTTAGCTTAACAGCATAATCAGTCTATAATGTTCCCACTGCTGGAACACCTAGGCCATATATAAGTTATCAATTATGCATCTTAAAATAATGAAGAGTCAAAGAAAAATATTTTATGCAGTTTTGATGCAGACATACTGGCGATCATTTTGGTGTCATCATTGTTTCAAATTTGAATTCATGACCATGTAGAAAGCCATAGTGCCGGAGTACACGATCAGGTGCGGCGCGGCAATGCATCGTGTGCTCCAGCACTTAGACCTTTATAAATAAAAAAATGCAGCGTGGCTCGATTAAGGAGTCTGGGAGTGTAATTGATCGCTGCCTGTTCACACCGCCGGCAAGTAGGTACCTACTCCTTTGTTGCAGTGACTAGAGAGCTATCAAAGAGAGCACTTACTTCAGCGAATCTCGCTTGATGGGCAGAACATTCGCTTACAGGCGCCAGCACATCAAGCGACTACATTCTGTCAAATTTCTTTAAGTAATGTATTTAGCTAAATAATAACAGCCGCACAGGTCGATCGATCAGGTTAAGCTACGCTTGCCGCGGTTGGTCTGTGGATGGGTGACCATCTTTACATACCGAGACCCCTCCATGCCTCGGAAAGCACGGACCTTTGACAGTCGTTACGGGTAGTGAGAAGCCCGAAAGTCTGGCAACCAGCAGTATTACCAAGGGGTATCTTATTACCCAGTAACTGGGTTGTGGAGGTCAGATAGGCAGTCGCTCCATGTAAAATACTGGTATTCAGCTGCATCCGGTTAGACTGGAAGCCGACCCCAACATAGTTGGGAAAAGGCTAGGCAGATGATGATTTTCAACTTTATCGCTACAGTTTATGGTTCAAGGTTGATTGGGAAAATTTGACAGTTTTGGGTAGCTTGATGTGCTGGGGTATGTACAATTGCATACCAGCGAGTACTTAAGTAATTAGGTACTTACTCGCTGGTATGCAATTGATGCTCGTGCCGACCTCTCTCTTATTCATATTATAATAGAAAGAGAGATTATTTTCGTGGTTTCTGAGGGTGCTGAGTTCCAGCCTATTAAAAAGTACATACCTACTCTGTGGTTCCAGCAGTGCCTAGTACAGTCAACAGCAAAAGTAGATGATCAAAGTCAGAAAGTAAATTCTAATGAACGGAGTTCACGTCAGAACTGTGTGGCGTCGAAGTAGTACTGCTTAGAATAGGTACTTACTACGTAGAATACTTTTGAATCACTTCGACGCCACACAGTTCTGACGCGAACTCCGTTCATAAGAATTGAATTTCTGATTTTGACCATCTACTTTGCTGTTGACTGTACCTACCCTAACCCGGTAGCTCACGAAATTCAAATTTTCTTATGTTTTTTGCAGGTCAGTGTCAGGTTCTTGTGTTGGTCAAACTCTATTAGAAGTTGTAACAACAAAAAACTGGTGGGGGATTTAGGGGATTTAGTTTTGAGGGGTTGTAATAATGAAACCCAACCCACATTTTTGTTTTTACTTCATTGCCACCTGTTGAAACATATAGGAACCAGTTTTGAATTGGCTTCTGGTTAGTTTAATAAAAACGTAACAGATGGCGCTAGTCAAACTTTTATCTCCTATCTCATTGGTATATTTATAATAATGTTTGTATTAATAATGATTAAACACTTCAAGCGACTGGTCCAAAAGAGCTACAGCATTATTTAAAAATATATTTATATTTCATTTAAATAATCAGCAACCGGATATACATTTTTAGACGATTTTCTACATCCTCAATTACATCTGCACTGCTGTGAAACTTCCGTCTTTCTTGTGGAAGTGGATGTTTACGTTAGACAGAAAGAGACAACCTATCCACTTATGCTATTTATTTTCTGTTCTGACGCATACATGTAAAATATCTGCGAATGAAAGCGTCAAATCAATCTGTCATTCGTCGACGGCGAATCGGCCGCATCAGCGGACTCGTGTTACGAGTTATTTTACAATTTATTGTAAACTGAACTGTACAACAATGCATTATCGACTGTAAGACGCGAGTGCGAAGTGTTCGTAAAAAATAATTGAACTAAACGTGATCGACAATAAGATGCCTTTTGTAAACATCAAGAAGCAATATCTAGCAATCGGGATGTTGATTTTCGTTATATTGTTTTTATTTAATACTAGGCCCGTTTTTCAATGCCAGTTTAATGCAGAAGTGAGTTCATATCTCCCAGTGATTTACGGGATTACTCCGACGTACTTGAGACTCGCACAAAAGGCGGATCTTACAAGGTAAGAATTGTTTATCGTGATTCTTCTGCCCTTGATTTATAGCTGTTTATCTTACCTCATATGTTTGGCTAAAGTATTTGGCAATGGGTTCTCTTCGTAAGCCGACAATTATTTTAATTGGTTAATTGATGAGCTTGCACAATGAGTACCTTGAGAATGTGCAGTAGGTACCTACTTGTCATACGGAAAGTGCGAGCCGACTTTGAGCTTTATTTGTGGATTTCGAAGAAATCGGTGCTTTATTTGATTACTCACTTTTTGAGTCTGGAAATATTTTCTTGCGTCATTTTAAATTAAAGTATTCAAAGTGAGCCTGTGTGCAGTATATATTTGTTAGTGTGGAAATTATTGCTACCACACATTAGAGAAAGCAAATGAATATTCATGAATACAATGCTCTAAATATTGGAATCCCTTCAAAGGTTGGGAAGACACTGACATAAAAGTATCACCGCACAGCTATGTGCTATGTTATGGGATTGGTTTCCATACTTAGTCCTTCAAGTGGACCATTGTGCGTGAGCACAGCTTTTAAAAGGCTTAGCAAATAATTTGTAGACTCTGTAGAGAAATTGCAGAATTTGATTTAACTATCTTGATCAAATTATTGTCTTTGTCAACTGCAGATAATTTGTTTTGAGGCTGTAGTACCTATTTACTTTATATTTTGACTTGCTATGTAATAAATGGTTAAAATCTGATTTCAATTCTCTTAATTATCTTTGCAGTAATTTCCAGAAGTGTTCATGTTTTTACACTTTAGTTAAATGGCAACAGACAGTCTGTTTGATACTTTAGAAAAAAAAAACTAATAATCTGGTACCTAATAACAGTTAAAGCCTGCTAAATTATTGCATTAAAAATAAAATAGCTTACAGGTATTTAACAAAATTCAATGTAACTATTTCAAGTAACTATACCCAGTAGGTATGCTTTAATAATAGCACATCCTTCTGTATGTAGTAATAATAATATTTTATAATTGACTAACTGATAAGATTATGTTTGAAACAGTATATGAGTATAAAAACATAAATTACTACTAGTTATTTAGCTAATTTATCCTCATAATGTGTTAAACATAATTCTTCTTATGTTCAGTCATAGAGTAAGTAAACCTGTAAACATATATAAGAGACGGAACTCCCATAGAAAAAGTTGAAACACGTCGCTTGTATGAAACATGCACTAAATTTTTAGTATTTTATCTATGATTAGCGCACGTTTCATAGTTTATTTTTTTATTAGACAGTTGCGATAGTTTCTTTTTTTATTAGAGAGTTGCGTCACACTGTGTTCAGTATTATAGTCCCAAAATGATTAAATATTTATTTAAGTAAATTAATAAGTAAGTACCTAATAATTTATTTTAGTAATTTTTATATTTATTTTAAGTAACTTTACAGTACGGTTAAGGTTTTACATGCTTGACTTGACACCTGTCACTTTTTATCTACTAGAACTGCTGCACTGTCAGGAACGCATTCTCTCAATGGTCGGACTGTAGAGGTCATATTTTAAAGTTTAAGTATGTCCATCTTAGTGATTTTCACAGTCATTAATAGTTTAATTTTTAGCCACTCACTTGAGAACCAAATCTGATTATGGCTAGAATGCCAATTGCAGATCAAAGAAGGCCACAAAAGAAGTTACTGTAGCGGCTAGCTGCACCACCTACTTTGCTCACCTCTTAAACATGGGCATGTCATAGCTTTTGCCGAGGAAATATTGTTAAACTAATTCCCCTTTTCCAGGTTGTCACAAACACTGATGCATGTGAAGAACTTTCATTGGGTTGTGATCGAAGACTCCATTGAAAAGACAAAGTTGGTTGCGAACTTGCTCAAAGAGTCCAATTTAAAATACACACATCTTAATATCAAAACACATAAGACTAAGGCATCTACGGTATGTATGACACATTTGTTTGGTTACTTAAAATATTTTAATAATAATATTTTGATAATTCAGGATTGTTTGCTGAAGTAACTGAGGATGTCATAGTACAGAACATAAAATGTCTTTAGTTGCATTTCATATTCTGCTTTCAATGATGATATGCCTAAATTTGTTGGATGTTGGACTCCAGTGGTCTTGCAACAACAGATAATGAATGCCTCATAAAGTCTTATTAGGCAATGCTTGATTGGTTTTCGAATCCTAGGCCCCTTTTTTTTGCAGAAAATATTCGCTCTTCATGCCCTCGGTTCAGATACAGTGCTTTGGTTCAACTTCATCATTTCGTATCGTACTACAGTGTTTTCTGCTACTGAAGCGACCAAGACAAAGATGACTTAAGCTGATGAAATACATTTTTTTTTTCTCATATTTTAATAAACATTTCAGATCATGGATATCAATATATGTCTGTTTAGAACAAGCATATTCAACACGTCTTGGTATTGTGTATGTCCGCCAAATATTAAGGGAACTCATACTTTTAAATATGTTACAGGAAAACTTGCAATTTATTTAGTTGTTCTTCAGATATTAGATTGCTATAAAAAACTAAACATACCTACGTATGATTAGTAACACTTGAACTACGAAAACTCCCCTTACAGCTACGAAATAATGGTGCTATCAATATAAAATTATCGGACCTTTTTCTTATCAAAGCACATCCAGCTAACCGAAACTGTCAAATTGTCCCAATCAATTTTGAACCTTATGCTTTCGCGATAAAGTTGAAAATCTATTAAAGAAATTTGACAGATTGTAGTAGCTTGATGTGCTGGCGTCTGTACCTACGTAAAATCAAATCAAACATGGCTAATAAAATGTTACTGAAATTACTAAATTCCACACCATTTGAGTACACTTTCGAAGTAAGTACAGTGGACCGCATGGCTTGTGGACCTTGAGCTGCACACTGTGCGCACACTGTGTGTGACCTTGAGCTGGCTTAGCGTAGTACGGAGTTCAATAGAATTAGGGGCCAGCTTACACTGTTTTTTACCATTGACGTGCCTGTCCGTTATAAATAACTTGATTTATCCTTTTACAGCCTGTGCCTTTAGTGTCGAGTCGAGGGGTGATCAGTATTAAAGTAGTGAGTACAATAAGTGATTAAAGTCACATAACTGCATCCAGTTACGTGACTATTATGTATATGTACCTATGTACGGGAAGGGTGTTATGTGTCCACAGTGGGATTCGGTTTTTGTTTTGTTTTTTTTTCTTTGCCGTGTGTTCAGTCCAGTTTTTGTTTCATGCCATCATGACATATAATTTCTAAGAATTTAGGTTTTTTTTCCATTTTTCTGTAAGTAAGTAATTTAAATCATAAACTTCGATTTTTCGTTTAATAAACGAAATGTTATGTAAACTTGAATGGAAAAGGGAAATATTTAAATGATCCTCTAAACACTTATTTACCTTCTATTCATCTTTATATTTATATATACTTTATTGTACACCAGAAAATACATAACAAAAAAAAATACGATTAATACAAAAACATACAATGGGCGGCCTTATCGCTTTCTGCGATCTCTTCCTTGGAATGAACAGGGATTGCTTGGATATAAAAAATGGGGTTGTCAGTGGTGCAAAATAATAAAGAAGAAGGTAAATAAGTAATTTTCGATTATATTTATAAATTTAATGAACCTGTAAAAACTGTTTGGGCTTCTAATGATGGACAATTTTTTTAATAAATGAGCCTTTTTAACTTTCTGGCCTTGTTTCTCAGTTGATCGCAGTTACTAAGCTAGGGAATTGCGACCAAACGGGTTAGGCTGAAGCCACCAGTGCGGCGCCGCACCGCACCGTGTGGCTTCAGACTTACGTTAGGTCAGAAAGTCTGCGACCAGTAGCAGTATGTGCACATCCAAGTTGGTCGCAGTTATTTGGCTGTTTAGTATTTTTAGGATCCCAAAATGGTAGAGCATCACAATAAGAGGCGCAGTCATTATATTGAGTGTTCAATAATATTTTTAGGAAAGCTAAATGGGAATTATTTGAAGTTCAATTAAATACAACTTAACGAATACAACAACAATGGAGAATTTCCGCTTTTATCACTTGATTTCACCATTGGGTTCCTCCATGAATGACCTAAGTCATATTTGGTAGATATGCTTATTTTGAATCTGATTGGTATGACCAAGTTACCATAAAAGTTTAGGTAATTTTAAGTGGACTCTATTGCACTTTGTTTCCACCATTTTCACGCGTTTTCCTGGTTGCGCACTAGGAATAATACAGGCTGACTTGTAAAACATTGGACATATTGAAGGAGGGTTTAGTAGTTATTTTTTATTCAATTACTTACCCAATAAAATCCATGGACATTCGCATTTTTGCCAGTTTTAAGCCCTGTTTAAAGTAAGGATCATATCTTCCTGCCTTTTCAAGGGTCATTTCCACTAATTCCAAGTTACAACCTATTGCAGTCGCCTGTTCAAGTACTGAGTCACTTGGCAAATCTTAATAAAATAAAATGATTTTAAACATAAAAAAAATAGAGAAAGTATATTTCTAATTAATACTTAAATATTGTGAGCATAGGTAATCATGCTCAATATGTCCGTCTTCAACCAGTCATGCTGTATATCCAAGAGCAAAAAGTGTTAGGCTACATTCGCAGTGTCCCGCAAGGTGTCTCGCTATACTCTAGGCCCTAGAGCATAGCGAGACACCTTGCGGGACACCTTTCGAAGACAAACCAACGCTCTCGAATTTTCGCACTGCGCTCTTGGTGCCTTCGCTAGTCGCCTAGCATGTATTAAAGAAAGAAAGAAGGAAAGAAAGAAAAAAGTTTACTTTGACACAGTTCGTGAAACACAAAATTAACAAAATAAAAATTATGTTTCAACAACAATAGTGTGTGCCTCACGGATGTTATGTTAGTTAAGTCACTAGGCTCTGAACGCTAAACAAGCCATCTGTCGGTGCGCACCGTTGTTTTCAATAAGTTTTTACGCACTAATTGAAACATGCAAATCTTTTTCTTTTGGGTGCTTTAACTTTACCTACTATCCAATCTAATATTTTGTACTTACCTTATCTTGTATACGTATATCCAGCCAGCAATGTATTGTGCTGTTCAAAAAGGTTTTGACTTGGATAAAAAAAAATGTTTTAGTTTACCAAATAGCGACAAAACCTTAAAAACATTTAGGTATGGAACTGGTACTTTAAACGTCGAGTAAATTACTGTAATTGTATAGCAATCTAATAATGCTTTATGTTCATAGCATTATATTGTAATTTAAAATCATGATCTCATCACTAAATAATTTGCAAGTTGAATCTTACTGATCCGTTTGCGAATAACGAAGTATCAAAGTTATTTTTTTTTTGTTTTCTATGTATTATACTTACCTATTTGATATGCTCTACTTTCGAAGGTAGCTCTATAAAATCTCTCAAAATTCTAAAACTAATTATCTACTATGTATTTCAAATTCTGTAGAATACAGTTTTCTTTTTTGGTTTTTGTGTGATATTTTTGTTTAGAATAGAATGGTATTTATGAACTCTGTATTACGGTCAGTGATAGTGCAATAATTTTCTTTCAACAGTAGCATGTGCGACAGAATATTAATTAAAGGTGTAGCGGTATCTACAACGCCACATGCGAACAACGCGGCATACTGACTTCACGCAAATCCTGCATCGCGCAAGCAGAGTTTACCACGCAGCTAGCATACCAACGGCCCGACATGAATCATTGGGCAGTTGCCCGCCAGACACAACAACACCCGTCTGGTCGGAGGATCCTCCCAATAATTCATGAATGATTTATTTAAGAACTCTTTCTTGATTATGGGTCACTTCTTTAAATTAATGAACCGTGGTCGCAGGAAGTTGGAGTGGGTCCGACCAAAAACTCCCAGGACCCCAAAATAGGAATTATTTGAAGTTCACAAATAAAGGCGCAATCATTATACAGTGTTCAATAATATTAGAGCCTCGAACATATTATTAAGCGTGTGAATCTGTGAGTTGGTGAGCAAATGGGTCAGTGTTTTACAATGTTATCTCATTCTTCCCGTTCCCTGCGGTGTTTACCGCACCCATATAAACGGGGTTTGAAAGAGATAATTAGTGATGTTAGTGTCTTCATATTATCACACGAATTTACGCTAGAAACAAAAAAAAAATACTGGCATAAATAAACTAGGTACTTGCTTATTCAATAAAAATATTAATTAATACGGTTTATTTGTGCCATATAAATCTCTCAGGATAAGCCAACTGAGATAAACCAAAGGTGGATAAGTAAAACCAATGAATCTTGTTATCGGCAAAAAATATTTCTTCAAGATATAGATAAGAACTATTTTGCACGTTCACTGACTAGGTTTATCTATCTAAGCAAACCGAATTCTTGGGGACTTCTTTCTCTGCCATAACCATAGAATTGGAACTAGTTTTTATCTTTTATTGGTGGTAAAATATAGGGTTTTCAGTTTAGTCATACTCTTAGGTAATACGGGCTGGTTTCCGCAACTCCACGTCTAAGCGCTTATTATGCGTACGGTAGTCATACTCATAATATAAGAAACGTAGCCGATGTGTTACAGTTTAACAATCTGTCTTTCATGAACCATTTACATTTCTCACTAACATTACGTGACACCTAAAAGTAATGCCTTGTACAGCCCGATTCAGAATTTATGGCGGCTCGGAACGGAACATGAGGCGAGTCGCTGCGCAGTAACAAATTCACCTGTCAGCGGTGGTGAGGGGTGAGGTACTGCGCATCGAGTAACTCACTTCAAAGTCGCTATAAAGCACAATCTACACGGGGTCTCCCTTGTTTCACCAAAAAGAAATTGCCAAATTATCACTTCCCAAACAATTTTCCGCATAATTTCATTTGCCAAATTATTACTTAGCAAAAAATCTCTTCCCAAATAATTGTAACCCAAACCTAATGTTTGGCAAGTGAACGTTTAAACAATAACTTGTTTACCAACTAGTACTTTTACCAATTTTTATTTAGTCAAATATTTCAGTTGGAATAACTCATTTTACGCAAAATAACATTTGCCAAATATTTCGTATCGTCAGTTTTCGCAGTTTTAAGGCATCCATTTCAAGTAAAGGTCTAACTTTGAAGAAGTTTTATTTTTCCACTAGGGACAAATTCTAAACTGTTAATAATATTAAGTATTCTTTCTGGTAGTATTTTTTAAAATAATTAATCTCGTCTAACTAGTTCAGTTTCGGGTAGCCTGTTTTTTTCCATATTTTTTTCTATATAATCTAGTCGTAGGAGGTCACAGTTTTAACCTAACCTAAGCATTTTTTTTTAAATAATTAACCTCGTCTAACTAATTCGGTTCTCGATAGCCTGCTAAAAATAATCTCTTTTTCCATATTTTTTTCTATATAATCTAGTCGTAGCCAATACTTGTTTGGGTAGTGAAATTTTGGCAATTTTTTTTGGCAAAACGGCAGGATCCCATCTACACGGTTTAAAACGGTGGTTTCAAACCTAAGTTTAAAACAGTGTAGACAGTGGTTTGAAACCAATTTCGTATGACCTTTAAATGTCCTTGATAGAAAGGCCTCCGTTGCAAACCAGTGGCAGAAGAAAATGTTGGTTTGAAACCGTGTAGCAGGCATCTCGCAACAACAACAACTTCAAGGTCACCTGGGTTTGTAGACTGGTTTCAAACCGTGTATATCGTGTTTAAAGTTTGAATAGGGTTGTAAAAGCGCATCGGATTTCAACTCTCGGCGCTTTGTTTACTCCCCTAGTACGTAAGCCGTGTTTTCGACCGAATTTACGGCCGCTCCATATCAACTACGGACAAGATTATTTTGGGGTCTGAACTAAGAATGACTAATAACACGATTTGGCAGTTTTCCTTAAGTTTGATGTGTTTTTGCCCGTTCGAAAAAGTTAATTAATCGAAAGTAGGGTTTACGAAGTTTCGAACTACATTCGAACGGGTCCGTTTCTTTCTTGACGGGCTTACGGAGGCGTACTACTCTCTAAAGTTTTGGTCCGTCATCGAAGGTGCATACCCGTTTGAAAGTAGTTGGTCCGTGGAAATATGTGTCAAATTGTTTTTCGGACCGAAATACACTTCAGATGTTGGGACAACTGTCAAATCTTGTTGTCATTCAGTTATGTTCGGGTCCCCCCGAATCTTATTACCGTAAGTGGTATGGAGCAGGAAATGCTCGTAACTTTGGACTACGAATTTCGTGCTTAGGGAGCAGAGTAGACCGCTAGGCCCCAAGAGCCGAGCGTTGAAAATCCAACTGCGCTTTTAGCAAAAGATTTAGGTATCGCGTAGTGTAGGTAAGTGGAAACGGGGCTTTAAGTTTTACTCATCGTGTGATGTCTATATAATTACAAAAGGGATGTTTGTATCTAATTGTTTTACAAATGCCAAAATGCAAAGAATTTGTATAATTGATGACTAACAAAACATGTGGAAATCTTTATTGATTGTACAATTTTGTAATAGGTTCATGTAATCATTTCAGGCAAGTGGGGTGGAACAAAGGAATCTGGCTTTGGATTGGCTCAAAGGCCACTTGCAGAAGGCCGATAACAAAAGAGGCGTTGTGTATTTTATGGATGATGACAACACGTATTCACTCAAAGTATTTGATGAGGTAAGTCTATTATGTAATACGTAATAATTAGCTGTTCAATAGGTAGCCTATTTACTTAAGAACAAACGATTTCAAAAGAGCCGGTTGTTACAAGTTTTATTTAGCTTGCACTATTCGTATGTAAGTGTGTATGTATGTAAGTTGTCCGTCAAAATTTGCAAACCATTTTTCGACCATTTGTTGGTATAGGATTGAGCTGAAATTTTGCATACAGCTTTAATTCTGGTAACAATACAATGTGGAATACTCAATATTCTAATAATTTAAATATGGCCGCCGGCGCCGCTCCAAGATGGCGGATATCAAATGAAAGGGCTTGAAGAGTACAAAACGATAAAGTTAATAACATCACACTAAATTCAATATGACCGCCACTCTGTCGACTGTCGATGACGGATTAAAAAACAGTTTTACAAAACAAGCTGACCACCGTTCATAGCACGTTCAGCCCTTTGGAACTCTTTATGAGCTGATCAGGTACTTACTTCACTTTTTCTTCATTTACATAATATGTTGCAGCTTCTTCTAGAACATTAAATGCAGCTTGAAAATGCCTGTATTGAGGCATTTTCAAGTCTATATTTTTTCTTTTAAATCAATAAAATAATGTAAATAAATAATAGTAAAAAAAAATGTTAAGAATAAATCTTGAAGACTAAAGAGTAAAATGAAAATAAAAAAAAGTTTTTAAAAACAAGCTTTTATTTAAATAAAAACGTACCTAACCCAAAAAAGAAAGAATAACACGTACAAAAAAGAAAAAAAAAATTAAGTGACACTGTAATTTTAAAATACATATACATTTTAAAAGCTTGAGGCACTGATGTACGGTATCCGTTATACAGTTGTTCCTACTGCACAATAACAGTGCTTTTCCCGTGTTTCGTGTCAATTTGGGAGAAGGAAAACATGACTAACCACTAATGAGTAATTGATGGTTGTGGTTAATTGTGGTTATCGACTGCCTCGTTTGCGAGTGTATAAAGCTTTTACGTCTAGATATCTATATCTAGGCGTAGAAGCTTTATACACTCGCTGTCAAAATTCGAACATTCCTTCCAACATAGCCCTCTCTAGGCAATGTTAGAAGGAATAATGTTTATGTTAATACCTTGCCTTGCACGGTTTCAAAAGCGACATGTCAAAATAACAAGATTTCTTGGTATATATCTAATTTAAATATTAGTGAATTATTCAAATAATCCTTCGGAATAAATGCTCTAAGTGATGATTAAAACCCGTGACAAATCCATTGTGCAATTTAGAAGATCGAAGCGGTCATACATTTGCTATCCATTTCTAAAATACTGGAAAAACTAATCAATAATAGACGAATAAAATATATTTCTTAATTTACTAACCCTCTTGCAATTTGGCTTTGGACAAGGCTTCTCCACTGAGGATGCAGTTACAGCACTGAGTTCTCTAGTAACTGAACAACTTGACGCTTAGAATAAATGCCTGTCTGTTTTCCTGGATCTTAAAGCTTTTGACACGGTCTCTGTCCCTGTTCTGCTGCAGTTGCTCAAAAACTATTTTTCGCCTAGGAAGCATAGGGTTAAGGTGGGTGAACTAACCAGTAGGGATGCTGAAGTCACATAGCGCGTTCCCCAGGTAAGCGTACTGGGCCCTACACTATTCCTGATATATTTGAATGATCTCTGCAACATGATATCAATAATGCAAAAGTTTTCTCTTACGCCGCGCCGCTTGTACCGCTGTCGTTTTTTTCTGGGAACTCCTGGCAAGATGTGAAACTCAAAGCTGAGATCGGTATGGCAGAAATAACCAATTGGCTAAATAATAACCTGCTCTTTAAATACATCAAAAACCAATAACTTATGCTTTCGTATTAACAAAAGTAGTCGACCTATTGAGGATCTCAATATAAGAATATAAACGCTACTATTGTATATATAGTGGATTGGATTGGTTACAATACAATAATAGGTTTTGTTTAGAAATAGACCGGCCTCCTTTAGTTGTAACTGACAGGCACCGGCTGTGTCTAACGTATCTGACTAAATCTAGGTGCTTCACACTTCAGATTCAAGCCGTTTTGTAGTTCTAATATTATATTCTTTCTTTTAATAGAAACCTATTTCTAATGCTGTTGATAGTTTCCTTTTTTTGGTAACTATAAAATTGGCCCTACTATATTCAATATTATACCGACCGTTCGTATTCTAATTAAATAGTTTTTAGCGTCCTCTTCAATGTATTAACAAAAAGTGATTGTATAGTAACTTTGGGTCACATAATTATGCCTTCCAGCATAGTTAATTTGGGTACATAAAGACACACTTTATGTAATATAAGATAAAATCATATTCTGTGTTATTATTGTTGCTACCCATCGCAAATATACCCACAGCATTAAAAAAAGTTAATTAAAAGAGAACAGCCTTATATTTAAGTATAATACGGTACGGTCACCCACGCAAAATATTTTTTTCGGAACCTAAATACACTAACTTGACCATTTAAAATGTATTCTTATACAGGAAAATTCGGATAATCCCCCGTTAAAATTAAACATTTTACTCTGACGCATCCTGATATATTTATTGTTAGTATAGTCATCCATGTGTAGCGACATTCATTGACACGTACGTATGTGCGAGTAATATGAACGCTACGTTGATATTTATAAACAATAACAAAATCGCGGTAACTTAAACAGGAAAGTTATAGTTGACACTATCTTCCTGCGTAACGCTATTTGTCAGGTAACGAGTCATTTGTGTTGTTTAAACTGAAGAATTGCGGTTTTTGGTTGATAAATATGGAATTGACTATCTAAAACTTGACTAAATAAAATCTATTCAGTAATAATCTCGCCGTGAAAACTTAGGCGGACTGAGCTGTCATTAGTGTCAATCCTAGCATCACAGCTCACTCCCTAACATCACGTAAGTTTTCACTGTGTAGTGTTCACAGAATAAACCGGCTGCGGCTGTTCTTATGAAAGTAGGAAATATTAAAAAAATGGGCAACCATTTTTGTGTACAGAAAACAAATCAACTATACTCCATTTGAAATAAGATTAGACATTTAAATAAACCTTTTTTACAGTCCGTTCAATCGAATTTGACTTCTATACCGTAGGCATAAAGATGGCAATAAAAGCAAAAAAGTGGTTACAATACCCACTGTTTATTGCAGCTGCCATAATTAAGTCATGCGACCAACGCAATAGAATTAAAAATCGGTTGAACGGCCTGTAAAAAAGGTTTACTTAAATGTCTAATCTTATTTCAAATGGAGTATAGGTACCCATGAATGAAAGGAGATGAGAATGTTAAGAGGGACGCATGGTGTTACACGAATGGATAGAATCAGAAATGAGTACATAAGAGAAAGTCTGAAGGTGGCAACGGTAACTGAAAAGTTGTGTTGACATCGGTTGTCATGGTATGGGCATGTCATACGGAGGAATGAGGAAAATGTCGTGAGGAAAGTTTTGAGAATTAATGTCGATAGCTATAAGAGTAGGGGAAGAGCAAAGAAATTATAAAAGGGGGTGACTACCGACATGACGACTAATAGGGAAGTATGGAAGAAAAAGACATGTTTCACCGACCCCAAATAAATTGGTATAAGAGCAGGAGGATAATGGAAGAGAGGAGAAGGAGAAAAAAGGCTAGTATTGCTTAAAAACTGGCCTCAAAAACTGTATTTGGAGGCCTAATAGTATTTTTAAACCTGAATTTGTCTGAATGATAATAAAGCAATACCCAATCACAATACTTATCATAGCATCAATTTTACTTGCCTTGATAATATTGTTTGGACATGAACAATAAGAAGTCATCCAACTTAATATGTCTAAAATTAGCCAACCTATAGTCATTCAGTGGCTTGGGTCATCGACACTATCTTATCATTTCCTTCTAACCGGGCTAGTATCAGGAGTTCCGACGTCCCCGTTCGCTTCCTAAGCCGATATACAAATAGATAAAACTTGATTACTAAAGACACTCCAGCGAAAATTGTAAACGCACCCACAATACAGGAGAAATTCCTAGAGTGGGGCAACGTTTTTAAAAAAAAAAAAAGAAAAGAAAGAAAGAAAGATTTAGTACGCCATCAATTTTCGCTCGAGTGTCTTTATGAGGATCTCTAGAGCTGTCTATTGTATGTGTATAAATAATATGTATTATAATAATACTAGCCCAGTATTGTTCCACTGCAGGTGCAGGGCAAAGACAAGAGGTCTTTGCCCTGCACCTGCAGTGTACCTCATACAGAGAAGGCACGAGTATAGTAATTCGAAATTTGGATCTCGCCTATTTCCTCCTCTAATATTGGACTAACTTAAAAGATATTTCATAAAATGAATAACGCGGACGAAGTCGCGGGCAGAAGCTAGTCATAAATAAAGATCTCAATCCTTATCATCACAAAGTTCGTTGACATTTAAGTACTAGAGTAGTACTTCATCTCGTGATAACATTGTCAATCCCCTGCCTACCTAAATATCTATTTGTATTAGTTTATTCGATTATTTCTAGTTCTGCACAGAATGTTGTGACATTTTGACAGATTCGCCTTTTATTAGGTACACACCGGTTTGAGTTATTTCCGTCATAATTATGTACCTACTCACTACGTTTCGATAACAGCGATTATCTTATCAAAATGATATTATCTTGGCAAATTATCTTAATATTCATATTTTGTAATATACCTACATCCTACACTACATGTAGTATTTGATTAGATAGTAACGGTATCATCTATAACATTTATTTCTAAATTAACTGATTTACTGACAACCTTATAAAGCTGATTGTCGATTGTTTGCCAACAATGGGTAATGAATGACCATAATAAATATGGTTTGTTCCAAAAGTATCTGATGAAAAAGTAAACAAATCCATTTTAGGGTAAAATGTACGCAATCACTCATTATAGGGAATTAGAAACATATTCATCTGTATTTAGAAGGTTTAAAATATATGTCACCACTTTTTGCAGCAATAAGGTATTGTTAGAATAATATTTTTAAATCGTAATTGACAAATCATAGACAAAAATTGAGGTTATAGAACTAAACTCAATTATCAAAAGAAAAACATCTTTTCGAGATTTAAAACTAGAATTTCGGGTTTAAGTATTCAAATAATGAACCCAGGCACTCAATTTGTTATATTATACCTAGTAGCACTACAAATTGACATCCACAGGTGGCACGATTTCCTTCTGATCCATTTGTTTACATTTCCTTCACAAACTTTTGGAACAGACTACACGGTTCACTTATGTGACCTGACGATTTACAAGAAGCGACCAAATCGAATCGAATCTCGTAAACCTAAGTAAAGATAATCCGTAACCTTTTCATTCCTGCCCTTTTCAAATTAAATCAATATAGCTGAACCGTGTAATATTGCCATAAGTTCCGTTCTAAAGAGGGCGCGTCTAGTCTATGACCACTCTTCAGCTATAGACAACCCTACTTATACAACTGTTCCATTTCGTTTGACCTGATTTCAGTCAATTAACGTCTGGTATCAATTGGTAATATATTTCTTCCTCGTCAACATCTCTTTGTTTACAATGCGAATAATAAACTGTGAGTGATTAACAGTCAATGTTTTAACTGTAGTAATAACAATAAAACTCATTTATAGCAACATAAAATCATTGGAATGGAAAGAAGGAAGCTGTATAATAATAATGTATTAAAATCTTTATCGATGTTGCGATAAGTGCTGTTATCGGCTTTAGCGATAACATATTGTTTATTTATAGCTTTGATACATTCACACTAGTTTGTATTTGTATTTCAAATGAGCAGAACTGTGTCACGGAATTTTCGCTAATACATCATTCCCCCTTGTCCGAATTTATTTGGGGTCGAAGCTCCTTGTATTACTTCCATACTTCTCGATTAGTCGTCATCTCGGTAGTCATCCCCATATCTAACCATACCATCATTCACACCGTAGACAGAGTAAACTATAGACTGCTGCATATCTTCTTTTTCATTCGCACAAGAAAAAGAGAAATATATTAACGTCACTTGCAAAGAAAAGAGACAGAGAAAGAATATTTCTGTCCCTTACTGCGTGTCGGCTAAGCACATCAATGTGCACAACAAGTTTGACGTTTATGAATGAAATAATAAAAATTATGAATGAATTAATAAAAACTACACCGCGATTAAACGGAAAATAAGATCTTTTTCGTGCATAATTGAATAATAGTACATTTGCGCAACTGAAAATGGTGAAGTGTAGTGTAATAAGCTGTAAAAATGATAGTATGATGAAGATTGCCGGAATTTGTTGTCCCTTTCGGTGACACGGATACCAGGAGTCTATAGATTACTCTGTCTACGATTCACACAGTCCAACCATCGCTTCTTTGAACTTCCCCTACTCTTATAGCCATCGGCATTCATACTCAAATACTATATATATACTCCTCACGACAGTTTCCTCATTCCTCCGTAGACCGCCCATATTTTTTGGATTTTTTGCCAACTGCCAGACAAAAGTAGGTAGTTAGTTAGGAGTCGTGGGTACTTCCATTAGGTAATAGCCGAGATGAGGTATCAAATTGGTGAGAGAAATGCCGGAAAATTGAAAATAATTGTACAAATAAAGTTGCTAGCGATTAAAAAAACAATTAAGATGCGGTAACAACTTTCGAAGAACTTTATTCACAAGTTGATAGTGTCAGTAACTCAGTACCAGATAAAAGTAATTTTAAAAAATTTAACCGACTTCAAAAAGAAATCAACTCAAAATTATGAAATAACTTTAATTTCGGAAGTCGGTGTCTTGGGATCTGTATTTTAGTTTTTTGCCACCGACTTCCGAAATTAAAGTTATTTCATAATTTTGAGTTGATTTCTTTTTGAAGTCGGTTAAATTTTTTTAAATTACTTTTATTTCGTAATTTTTAGTTTTTGCACTAGAATTTGACCAAGGTTTTGAGATGTTTTCCCTTTGACACTACACCCGTAGCTCGAATCAATACGCCAGGCTATCACACTTACACGTATTAGTCCATATCTTGAAAATTACTGAACCGATTTTGATGAAACTTGCACTGTTCCCTAAGTTGAAGTAAATGTAAGCTAATACAAAAAAAAATGGTCACGATCCGATTAATAGTTGCTGAGAAATGCGTGGACAAACATACATACATACATACATACATACATACATACGTCTATGAAATTTTGTATATTTGTTTGGAAGCCTTAGTAGATTGTCATATGTGAATATAATGCAATTCCAATAATATTACATACATACGTATCGAATTGATAACCTCCTTTTTTTTGAAGTCGGTAATAAGCCTACTATACGAAAGTGAAATGAATAAAGCATAACTAATAAAACATAACTGTAGGTAACTGATTGGTTGCAGTCAATCAATTTAAAAATCAATGTCTCAAAAACCAAATTGATTCAATTTAGAAATTATAAAAGTAAACCTACGAAATTGAATATAATCATGTCTGATACAGTGATTGAAGAAGTAAAAGACACAAATTTCTTAGGAGTTACAATAGATCAACATTTAAATTGGAAGGCACATATTGAAAGGATTAATAAAAAACCGGGCAAGAGCGAGTCGGACTCGCGCACCGAGGGTTCCGTACCATCATGTTTTTAAATTTTCATCGGCGAGGCCTATATTCATCAGAGAATTTTAACACTGCACTGCTGTGTAAATCAGCACCCTAATTGCTTAACACACTTCAGTCATAATCTTAATAATATTGAAGGATATTGCTAATCCATTGCTTGATATGTTCGAAAAAAAATTCTACTAACCAACGTTAATAATGTAGTGAATTTTGTTGAACTCTCAAAATGACAGCCATTGCTACTGATAGTGTGTTACGCAATTACCACCCTCGTTTCATTCAGTCTACCTGTAAACCCTGATCTTTTAAACAGGATTTCGTTCATTCGCTTTAGTGCAAAGAAAGATGCTACCGCAGAACTTGCGGGTGGTCGTTTCTCCATAGAAATGCTCTAGTCTGTTTTCTTTCTGGTTAATGACCATAAACTGTTTTAAATGCAATACCTATGTTTTCCTTTTTGAAAAAGAAAAACATAGGGACACAGTATACATCCTTCTTATTCAGAGTATGAAATATCTTTTAAATTGGTCCAATATAATATAAGGAGGAAATAAGCGAGAGCCAAACCTCGAACTTCCGACTTTTTACTTATGATTTTTCAAAAGGCTCTCCGACCGCATTTCCTCTTAATGGCCAATTTTTTTTTTTACTATTTCCAGATGCGGAAAACAAAGAGAGTGGGTGTCTGGCCAGTCGGCATAGTGGGGGGTATGCGGGTCGAGATGCCCCTGGTGACCGACGGGAAAGTCAGCGGGTACAACGCGTGGTGGAAACCCTTCAGGCCATTCCCCATCGATATGGCAGGGTTTGCCATCAACGCTACCCTGTTCTTGGAACATCCGGAGGCTAAGTTCTCCAGAAAAGTGCAGTCTGGATTTCAGGTTAGTTAATCAATACTTATACCTGTTTATGGAAATAACCCTCACACGCACGTCATAGTAACACTTGAAATACAAGAACCGCCCTTAGAATAGAATACTCTTTATTATGTACAGTCAACAAAGGAGATAAGTATACAGGAGCGTCGGATATAGTTGAAGTTTGCTAAGAAACCGATGGATTTTCTGGACTGAAATTTAATTTAATAAATGAGCTGTGTGTTTTCTATTAATAAAATTAAATTTTATTCGAGAACATCCATCGGTTTCTTAGTAACTGTTGACTGTACATCATTTAAATTACAGATATTAAATGTAGGAATTTTACATAGGGTGACACAATCAGCGCCCCTACTGCTTCGAAATAAAGGTGCTATCGGCTTCGATCAATAATAGTACTAGATGAATGATTAGGAACAAAAATAAGTCGCTAAAGTGGCCACGTTTGCACACACATATACATTTATATTCTTACTACGAACTATAGAAAAAAGTTGAATAATATTAATAACTTCAGATTATTATAAACCTTAACACACTAACATAAAGTTTAATTACGTTTGCAAATGATTAATATTTAAGTCCTTCTGTCATCGAAGCCATAAATTTAAAATGTCACTTGAAAATAAAAAGTCATGTTTATAATAAGTACAAAAATATTTATTCTAAAATGAAACTTAACTTCTAAGCAATAAGGTTAAAAACATTTTGTTGACAATTTCGTACTTACTCGATTTTGGAACTAGACGTAGTTCTTGGAATTACATTTCAATGCTTCAATGTTTGTTAGAATAGTTGGCGCGTTGTCGCAAACATTGGCCAAACAATCATAATATTTGCTAATTGATTTATATTTACTATTTAATTGTGTTACTATTTTATGAAAAACATTTAATGATAAAAACTTACCGAAAAAAAGATTTTCCTTCCAAAATCTTGGTGTTACGGTGGTTATTTACACAACTTTTGAACGCGCACTGAGGCATTTTGACGTCATAACATTGGCTATGATTGGACCATACTAATTTGAAATAAGAACACAAAAGTATTCGTGCTCGTATTTTTCGGGCCGTTTTTGAAGCGCTTATCGGGCATCTAGTACTATTATTGATCGAAGGCTATCGGTGTCAAATTGTTACCATAGACGTGCTGTGTTGACTGTGCAGTCAGAAAATAGATAATGCAGGCAGCTAATTTACAACAACTAAAAAAAAATGTATTGTGTATTTTATTTAGTCAAGTCTTTGACATTTCTCATTTACGAGTGCTTCATAAATAAATATTAACTGCGTACATAATGGAAAGAGGATTTCTTTAGCCCGTGTACCGAACTCTTTTGTTTACCGTACTACAGATATCCCAAAAAGATAGATAGATAGTCGCTCTATGTAAAATACTGGTATTCAGCTGCATCCGGTTAGACTGGAAGCCGGCCCCAACATAGTTGGGAAAAGGCTAGGCAGATGATGATGTTTACAGATATCCCAAAAACAAATATGCGCTTCGGTAATGATCGTCTATCATCGGAAATACGAACGCACGATGGTAAGATGTAATATGGGGCTTTTACAACCAACTCTATTCAATTCAAAAAAAACTACAAAACCTGATAGAAAACTTCATAAAAACGTGCAATGATAGGTGCACTAATACAAAGTGCTATACATATCCAGTATAAGCTGACTTCTGATAGTACGAAAAACCTATATAATGCGAGGTCAGCTAAAATTGGAAATGTATAGCTTGACATGTCGCCGTGTGTACAAACCATAAATTCTTTGCCTCTGTGGGGGGTTACTCTGAGGCGCGACTTTCGTGCTAATTCGGAAACACGAAGATTACCGAAGCGCATAACCTTTTCAAGTTTACCTGTAGCTTATTCGAATTCACACGTAGACGTGGACGGCTCTTTTATAACAAACTGGCTTCCGCCCGCAGCTTCACCCGCGAGGTATGTCGATAAAAACTATCCTATGTCCTTCCCCGGGATGCAATCTATCTCTCTGCCAAATTTTATCGAAATCCGTTCAGTGGTTTAGGCGTGAAAAGGTAAAATACAGACAGACAAACAGACAGAGTTACTTTCGAATTTATAATATTAGTAGGTATGTATACCTAGGTCGCATAGAAAATATCACATAGAAATAGCTAATGTTTAATAATATAATTGTGTATTGACTATTGTCTTAAGAAATGCCACGAACGACACATAGCTCCGTAAGATTACAGTCGCCACGATTAGTTTAACTGATAAACTATATTCAGTAATTTCAAGGCAAATAAATAATTAAATAGGTGTAAGTTTAATGATATTGTAATACCGTAATTTCTTAAAAGTAGGTGTAGGTGTAGGTGTGTAGGTGTAGTGTGTGTAGGGATAAGAGATAACATAAACATACATGCTTTTTTAATACAGTTGCTCAAAAAGTGGTGTATTGCAGGGGCGTATAGCGTTCGGGATGTGGGCTATTACATACTAGTGCTTTTTTTTTACCTTTCCCGAACTCGTGCGTTCTCTTTCCCATGTCAAAATAATGTCTATTAAAAAGAAAAACCAACCATGAAGTTTTTACTGAAGAGTTTTTGTGATTCATACAAATACGTATATATCTAAAAAGAAGCTACTAATTTATTTCAATAACAGAGTTAATGATTTAATTGAATGAGTTAGGTTAGGTTTCATTTCATTTAATCTCATTAAATTTCATTTTCATTTCATATCAATAAAAAAAATATACTGAAGACTAAGCTGTATGGATAGTTCCCTTTGCCTACCAAAATGGGTGAAGAAAAAAAAACTCTGCTTATATTCTACGGTTGGCGCCATTTTCCAAAAAAAAAATGATTAGCTAATTGAGTTTATTGTGTTTTTATTATTTTATTAAATTGCTTCATTTTTTCGCAACTGTATTAAAAATAGTCGTTCAGTACACCTGCGGAACCGTCATTGCAACTTGTTCCGACTGTCAACCCTCGCCTTCGGCTGCGCCTCGGCTCGGGTAGACATTTGTCGGAACTCTTTGCAATGACAGCCTTTCCGCACTTGTAATGAAATATACTATTTCTATGCTTTTCGCTATTACCTATGTTCTTATAAGTAGGTACGTGTTAATCAGTAAGCAGGCCACGGATATGGTAGAATGAAACAATGTCTATTTGTTACCGACTTCAAAAAAAGGAGGTTATCAATTCGATACGTATGTATGTAATATTATTGGAATTGCATTGTATTCACATATGATGATCTATTAGGGCTTCCAAACAAATATACAAAATTTCATAGACGTATGTATGTATGTATGTTTGTCCACGCATATCTCCGGAACTATTAATCGGATCGTGACCATTTTTTTTTATTGGCTTACATTTTCTTCAACTTAGGGAACAGTGCAAGTTTCATCAAGATCGATTCAGTAATTTTTAAGATATGGACTAATACGTGTAAGTGTAACGGCCTGGCTTATTGATAAGATCTACGGGTGTAGTATCAAAGGGAAAACATCTCAAAACCTTGGTCAAATACTAGTGCAAAAACTAAAAATTACGAAATAAAAAGTAATTTAAAAAAATTAAACCGACTTCAAAATGAAATTAACTCAAAATTATGAAATAACTTTAATTTCGGAAGTCGGTGGCATAAAACTTAAACACAGATCCCAAGACACCGACTTCCGAAATTAAAGTTATTTCATAATTTTGAGTTAATTTCATTTTGAAGTCGGTTTAATTTTTTTAAATTACTTTTTTTTCGCAATTGTTTTTTAAGGTTTCGTACCCAAAGGGTAAAACGGGACCCTATTACTAAGACTCTGCTGTCCGTCTGTCACCAGGCTGTATCTCATGAACCGTGATAGTTAGACAGTTGAAATTTTCACAGATGATGTATTTCTGTTGTTGCTGTTTAGGCGTGAAAAGGTAACATACACAGACAGACAGACAGAGTTACTTTCGAATTTTTAAGTATGGATGTCACATTTACGACACTGCCACGGGAAGACGTTTCAAGTTTTTGGTAGCTATACGCTAATTGTGGGCATTGGCTCTAGGCCCTCGTACCCATGGCCGATTTTTCTATCGCGCACTGCATTTTCAACTCTCGGTGCTAAGCACTGCGTTGAAAATTCAACGCGCGATAAAAAATCTCCCGCGGGTACGAGGTCTAAGAGTTTGATCCCTGCTCATAGCCAACCTAATACCTATTGAATATTGAGTTTTAATTAGTTCTGAACATGACAGATACTTTATTGCCCATTCTTTGTAAGAAGGTTCATGTTACTAATTGCTAAGGCAACTGGAATGCAAGGCATTCAACTAAACTCAATAGACAATCATGCATTGTTACAGTCTTGAAATATCGTCGATGCATGACATACCTATTTGGATAGTTATCTAATAACAAACTGACTAATCTGCATTCGCGATTTATTTGCCTAAAATGTAATCACATATGAGTTTATGGGGGAAAAATATATTTAATCCTACACCATAAAGTTCAGTTTACGCTACAACTTCAAAAAAATGTATAACTTTTTAATAGTGCTAGTCACTCTGAAATCAACTTAATTACCATTGAAATAAAGTTAATATTTGTTTAACTTGAAACAACCAAAACAAACAAATTTGAATACTTAGACATTACTTTGATAGACGTAACTATAGTAGATTTTTATATTTGTTGACTCGACACCAATATCATCGTCATCATCCTCAGCCCGACTTCAGCACTGCTGAACATAAGCCTCTCTTTTCTAGTGCCAATCCCCACGCTCTTGTGCCAACCTCATCCAGGTTCTACCCTCGATGATTCCAATATAATTTTTTGCTCTGTAGTTGCTGTATGGTGTTCCAATGCGAGGATAAATATAAAAATAATAATCGCCGGTCTATCTCATCATCTGCCTAGCCTTTTCCCAACTATGTTGGGGTCGGCTTCCAGTCTAACCGGATGCAGCTGAATACCAGTATTTTACTTGGAGCGAGTGCCTATCTGACCTCCACAACCCAGTTACTGGGTAATAAGACTGGTTGTCAGACTTTCGGGCTTCTGACTACCCGTAACGGCTGTCAAAGATCCACGAATGACAGTCGGAACCAACGGCTTACGTGATTTCCGAGGAACGGAGGGGTCACGGTATGTAAAGATGGTCACCCATCCACAGACCAACCGCGGCAAGCGTAGCTTAACCTGATCGATCGACCTGTGCGACTGTTATTATTCAGCCACGGGCCCCTCATCGCAATCGCCGGTATATCTATTGAAAATAATAATTGCTGTATAGCGCTCCAGTGAAAAAATAAATAAATACTTAGTAATAATTTCCTGTCCAACTCGTGAACAGAATAAAATCATAATAGGAAGTCTATTATGACTATTTGACTATTAGTCGGCTTTAAGTGACGATAACGTGCTTTCACTCAATGTCAACTTATGTCAGTGCTTATCAGACACATCCTGTAGGGTTGGTCCATACATACAGACATAATTAATTATATACCCGATGAATGACGACCTAACGTATTGATATTAAAATAAATATTACGTTCTTCAGATGTTATCGTATTGAACAAAATACTTCAAATATTATATTATTTCGATTTTAAAGTACAGAGATTCTCCAAAAAGTAATTGAATGTAATGTAGTAAATTAAGTTCAAATATTTATTTTACTAAGGGCATTTTTCAATCATCTATCTGATCACTATATTCGAGGAATAATTTTGAAATTTTGACAGTTATTTCATACAAAAACTGTCAAACGTCAATTTTATTCCTCGAATAAAAGTTATTTGGCGATGGAAAAATCAGCCCTTAGAACATTGTATTGGATTCAAGTTCTAGCGAAATGTGAGTGTACTATAGGTATTACCTCTGCCTTATCCTTCGGTCAAATACAGGCGTTATGTTATGTTAAATTACATTCAATCGAGTAAATTAACACAAATATTTAAAAATATTGGTCCATAATATTCCTTGTCATTATTTATTTACTTTTTATAACGCACTATTTAAACTCAAGTAAACATTCTTGCATCCAAGGCTTTCACAAGGTCGTTGGTCCACCTTGTGGGAGGCCTTCCAACGCTACGTCTTCCGGTACGCGGTCGCCACTTCAGAACCTTTCGGCTATCTGTTCTGCGAGCAATATGCCCTACCCACTGCCACTTCAGTTTGAGAGTAAAGGAACAGAGAGTGCACCTGAGTATGCGCACACACTTGTGCACTATAATATCTCCTGCGCACCTGCCTAATCTCTGTTGAGATTGGCCACCGTGACCGAAATCTGTCTGGAGGATATTAATAATCCGGATTAGATTTTTATCGAAAGAAAAAATGGAAAAGTTTCCCGGAAAATTAAATTTGGGAAAAGCACACAAGTCTGCTAGAAAATTAATAAAAGGTACTTCGGGGCAACACAATCAAGGATTGTTATTTATTTATTTATTTAAACTTGTCGCACAAAAAGGTACAAAGGCGGACTTAATACCTTAGACATTCTCTACCAGTCAACCAAGGGTGGTGAAGAGATTAAATGGTAGGTGCTTTGGTTGGAAGGAACAATGATAAAAATTGTTCTTACAAAACTTCAAACATTCTGATGATTATAACATCATGATTAATCATAACCTTGTTTAATTTACAGGAGAGCGAAATATTAAAATACTTCACAAGCAAAGAGGAACTGGAGCCATTAGCAGACAACTGCACAAAGGTGTATGTCTGGCATACACGTACGCAGAAACCAGCAATACTCAACCCTAAGAAGCTGAAGCGTCCTATCATCCCAGACGACCACATCGAAGTGTGAGTCCAAAACAGTATTACATTGGTCTTCATGTACGGGGAGTATCCTCCCACACAGAACAAAAACCCGCCGTGTACATTGAAGGGTTAAATGTTCTCTATACAATGTTAATCTTTTACAACCTATGTTAAGTATTTGAATACTCAATTGGTGTATACTCAGATCAAAAATTGTATCGTCTATTTTCTACTTTTTGTAGATTTTTCTTTGATTTTACTTTATATTTGCGTGTTGTAAACTTGTAATGGTTTCGTTAGAAAGCGAATTTTGCTCCGACATGCCACTTTATTCGTTATATTAATGGAGATAGTAACAAAATTATGTTTTGTGCAATTAATAAGAGCTTATTTATCATAAATTATACAAATTCACTTAGTGTAGCATCGAGAACAATTATTTGAAAGGCAATATTAATTATTAAATTAACGTGAACTAGTATCAAGCTAGTATATTATTTATTTTTAAATCAATCAAGGACTCAAGCACGTCAAATATAGCCCAGGCTTATTTATAAAATATACAAGAAGCGTCATAAAATAGAAAATAATGAGGTATATATACGGAAATTATCAAGACATGATGAATACAACTAGTTTCCATTGTTGTATATTTTGATTATAGTGTGGACAGAGTAAAAAAAAATTCACTGAAACCATTCTGAACTTCAGAGAATAAAATAGTTGGTTAGCTTTTGTGAGCCATAGCATAGAGTGAGACAGCTAAAAAGAAAGCAAACGATAAAAACGTCGGTCAGCCTTTAATTACTTCTATCAACAAATAATTAACACCAGATTCCTTGTGTTCAAATTATTACATTATCTGGAGTGAACTTTTGATTCCGATGTCGTCATAATGCCGCAGTTTTGCATACAGGATGCTCTTTTGTAGGAATTCGTGACACTTGATATTTTAATTTTCTAAGTAACACAAAAAAAACTTTTTTTGGTAGATTATTATTTATTTTTTCAAATCATCCAAACAAGTATCTTCATGGAGTTTAAGTAAACCCGTGGTAATTTTGCTCAACAGCAACGATGGCTAGAATAAAATAAAATTCAACCATAATAATGCCAACAAACAACAATTTCAGTTACTAAGTACCCATCTCAAGTGTCAATATCGGTAAACATAAGAGGTTACACAAACTCTTATCCCTGCCTAGCCTTTGGAAGTAGTGCTCGCCTCGCTTCGCTTTCTCGGCTCGCACGCGGTTGATCACAGTTTTAACCTAACCTAAACCTAGGTCTGGGTGCCCTTGCTTAGTTACTGCGACTAATTTACAGTTTCAACCAAAACTATAATTGAATATCATTCAGGCCGTTAGTTGAACAGCCGCCGTTTAGTTAAAAGGCTGCGACATATACATAATGTACCTACATAACATTTTTACCTGTAAAGAAGATGCTTTCCAAGGTTTCCACTTAAATTATTTTTATTAAATCATCACAATCTATCATAATAACTAAATAAATATGTAATTCGTTATATTGACTTCAAAATTATTCCATTGCGTTCAGTATTATTACTATTTTTTTTATATTATGGACTCTTTTGTAAAAGAAAATCTGGGTCGCGTAGAAAATGCTAGATTTTATAAATAAAAAGTTACGTTTTATATAAGTAACTTAACGTAATAGCATAATTATATTTAACGAGACAACATCCTCTAGTGTAATACTAGTCTTATATTTTTATATAATGTTTTGCAATAGTCGATTTCTTAAAACAAAAAATTTGAAACTTTTATAAATTATAAGTTTAAAACATATTTATCATAGTCGTCATAATACTATCTTTAGATTTTAGTAAATTATTTTATAGACATTAGTTGAAAATCATGTAGCAACTATTTTTAAACGTTTAATATTTCCGTAATTTAAACGCCATCTTGTAACTGCTGCCATCTAGATTAAGTCTGCGAAATCTTTGGTGTAAGGTATTTTCACAGGGCTTATTATGTAAGTACGCGAATTATTTTAATGCATTCTTAAATTACTTAAATCGAATAAAAAATGTTTAGCAATTTGGGTACTTTTATAATGACCCCCTTATCTTATTAGTAATCATGATTATTATAGTTTTGTTTGTCCATTTTGAATGTAAGTGACTTAAAATGGACAAGCAAAAAAATCTCTTAACTATTTGCGTTCATTTTTCATTAACCCTTAGTATGCCGGAACGTATATACACGCGAGACACAATGGGTTTTTAATTGTTTCTGTAATTCCGGCATTCAACCGGTTAAACTAATTTACTAAATACTCTTTGAATTGAATTGTCATTTGAATCATTTCCTCAGTTTATGAGCTTACTAGCTGTGCCCTGCGGTTTCACCCGCATAAGTCTCAATCCCGTGGGAATATCGGGATATATCTATGTCCTTATCTAGGTCATGGTCTACCCATGTGCCAAATTTCATCCAAATCCGTTCAACCGTTTTAGCGTGAAAACAAACATATAACATACAAAAAAAATCAAATCTTTTCTCTCTATAATATTAGTTAAGATTGGCCATTTTATTTTAACAACTTTCAGAACAGGGTAATAAGCACTTACATGACGTGTCCCATCCTTCTTTACAAGCTCGTAATAAGTATCATCTCTTCTAAATATAAAGTTCGAGCAAGCATAGATCACATGGATGTAGCACCATCGCTTCAATTTTTTTCTGCCCAAACATGAAATGAGAATACACAATTACAGTGTAGGCCAACCATAATGACCCTTATTTCACGTCGAGCTGTTAACACAATGCTACTCATTCATACAGTGCTTAGCAAAATCAGCCTATATTGCCCCCAACTGTCAAATAAATGGGCCATTTCTAATGCCAGCTTATCGTTTTTTAATTCATATGCGTTTATTTTATTTTAACTCTAGAACAAATCGTGAATTTAATGCAGCATACTTATTGAGTTTAGTATAAATCAAAAGTAACATAAAATTTTCTACTAGTGAGTGATATAGCCTATGACCGTACTTGTACGAATATAACTAAAACCAGTGTGCTTTAATTTTAAGGAGCTACCAAAACTTACCTGCATTTTTGTGATGGGATGCTGCCACAACCAAGAAAAGATATAGCCCGAATCAAACTTTAGGCCGGCTCTGATGTGCGATACTCGCTGCGCAGTACCTCACCCCTCACCCCCGCTGACTCGTGAATATGTTACTGCGCAGTACCTCACCCCTCACCTCCTCTGATTCGTGAATATGTTACTGCGCAGTGACTCGCCTCATGTTCCGAGCCGCCATAAAGTTTGAATCGGGCTGTATTCATAATTAGCTCTGGCAAAGTATGTTAATTAAGAAACAAACCTTAAACTGCCGATGTACCGTAATAAGTCCTAAGTATTGAGCCTAGAGATGTACCAACACGGCAAGTAAATTGCGCAATTGAAGACAACAGTTGTCAACCAGAACGTCTTGACAACACCCAGTAATTAAATCAATCAGGTCAGCCTGTCACAGTCCATTGCTGAACATAGGCCTCTCCCAGGTTGCGCCACAGCCTGGGTTTGCAATGTTTGTCGAAGGATCGATGGCCGGTGGAGTAGACGAGTCCCACAGTGGAGACCGCGTATCGGCAAGCATAGCGTGGGACTCCCGTTCATAGACTGACGACATTAAAAAGGTGGCTGAGACGGACTGGATCCGAGTAATTTACTGCAATGCAAATGACAAGATTGTGTAGAAATTTCCCCGAATTGCGCAGTTTTACTTGCCCGTGTAAGTGCACCATAAGGAATTAGTTCACAAGCCTAATTAGTCAGTAGCTTTGACACTTTAGAAATAGCGTACCGAACAAAGTTGGTTCACCACGAAGTTTTAATTGCACTCATACATTTTCAAGTAAACTTTCTTACTTGAGCAATTGTTATAACTCTTCGTTTTATACTAGCTGTTAGTCTTAGCTGTAAAAGTAAGCATAATAAATTAGTTACGAAATGCTCAACTTCCGGATCGGTCTAATACTTGATTCCTTTTAGCTTAGAAAACGTTTTGTACTTATGTTTGTTATTAGAAAATGTAAATTATTGTATCCAGTTTAGGACGCATGGCAACTTTTACAGAGAAATGTGTACCGCGACCACAAACTACTATTTTGTACCCTCCATGAAGAATGATACAAGTCGACATACAGCCGTAATGAATTGTATATCAACGTATGAAACATTTGATTAAGTATCTTAATGCTTGAATATTTCTTTTTTTTTTATAGAAAGGGAAAGTTACGTGTTCAATGATACAAGTAGCCTTTTCTGCGGGGTAATTGCGTAACACACCAACGGTACTGTAGCAATGGCAATTTTCATTGTGACTGTTCAAAAACATTCATTGCGTAATTTACGTTGTTGATCAGACAAATGTTTCGACCATATGGAGCAATGGATTAGCAATCATCACCTGCATAGCCTTTTCCCAGCTATGTTGGGGTCGGCTTCCAGTCTAACCGGATGCAGCTGAATACCAGTAGTTTACATGAGCGACTATCTGACCTCCACAACCCAGTTACTGGGTATACGATACCCCTTAGTAAGACTGGTTGTCAGATTTTCGGGCTTCTGACGACCCGTAACGACTGATTAGCAATATCCTTAAAAATTATTCATTCATATTTATTGATAGTGTGTTACGCAATTAGTTTGCTGGCACAATATTATTTCTATATGTTAATACCTTAGTAATTACAGTATACTACATTGAACCGAGGCCTTTTCCTGAAGCAAGGCATGGCACTTTTAAAACATACGCTTTGTGCGCAATTAAACTTATATTAACCCATGCCCTGCCCCATGAATCACATAATAATATGATTCATGTTGATTATAAATAAATAATAAAGTATTTATTTCACAAAAACATAGCACTGTACCTATACATTGTTTGAAAATAATATTTACATTATTATGCAATAGTAAGCCCCAAATGGATTCTGTTAATATTCAAAATCAAAACAGGTGAATGAAGACAGTGTCAATGATTTGTACCTACTAACAGCTGTACAGAAAAAAAAAATAACTACTCCTAAGTAACACAATGAGTGTGAATGACAGCAGCATTGCTTAACTATTGTGTCTACTTTGTGGACAGTAAACCTAATAACGATTAAAGTATCACACACAAAAAGCTGCAATGATCACTTGTGAATAATGAATATCACTTGGGTGGATTCAACCTATAATTACTTGAGTAGGTTAGTTTTATCTTGCGAATAGAATTGCGGTAAAAAGGTATTCGCAGGATAAGATTTAATGAAGATCAGTCGAATCCGCCTGTATGAGTAAACATCACTAAGCACAACAAACGTGTTGACTGATACAATTATGTCCCATTTTTCTAACACTAAACACCTAAATGCATGCCTAAATAAAAATACGCCATTGAACCATCATCGCTCGGCTTACCGCCGTAAGTTGAAAATCCAATAGCGCGGTTTTAATTAGGTGTGGTGTTGTGTTAGCGAAAACGGGCCAAAGTACACACACGTGACATATTTTACAACAAAACACGTTAGTTCAATTTTTTTTTTTTTCAAAACAACGGCTTTCTGACTTGTGTCACTCTTCACGAGGGTACACATTAGCGGATTTACTGTAAAGTGTAAGTTTTCTGCTGTCTCAGGAACGTCAAGAGCATTAAGTTTAAATGAAGGATTACGAACTTAACAAAATATTTGGGATTCGTGCTCGCCTTATGTACTTCTTATCGAATACTTTTGTCGCCCTACCTTAGAAATGAAAGGGTTGAATCATAGATATTCTATCTATATCTGTGGGTTGAATTATGTATCAGTTAATACAAAAATAATCTGTAATTGTTTCAATTCAATTATCTAAGTGCATATCGAATCTCAATTGTATTGTTATCTCTTCCTTTAGTTTATTTATTGAGGGAAACTTAATAAAAAAAACTTACAAGAATTTTTATGTATGACCGAATGAAATAAAATACGTAGGTATTACTATTTTGGCTAAACAAGGCCTAAAATCCTCCCTTGACAAACATTGTAACTTTCTATTCTAATCAATTATTTGTGTTATTGTTTTTTTTTTTTTATATAAGTTATGTATTATTATCGTATTTGAATACGTAGTGTTGAACAAGTTTTATTGAATGACCGTGTCGCGATGGCAATAATGTAATATTTACATATTATACAATAGATTTAATTGTGTCTTTACAATTTATAAGAAATGTATCTTCCGTTGAATAAACTCTAGTTTAACTTTTGTAGTGTTAAAGTACGAACGACTAGGAAACTCTTTATGTGATGATTTTTTAGATTTCTATTACTTTAATTTTGTAAATAGGTACCTACTTCATATTTAATTTTACTGTATGAGAATAAAAAATGCAAATGATGATATGTGTTGTTTTCTTTCTTGTGTAGGTAAGTAGTAACCTATATTGTTCTAACCAATCAGCATTTCTTGATCAGCACCCGAATTGCGGAATACACTTTCAATCAATCATAATCTGAATGATTTTTAAATGTGACTCAGGTTGGCTGGACAAATCTTCCAAATAGCTCGCATTTTACTAGGTCAATAGGGCACGTTATGTGACGGCTAAACACCCTTATTTCAGAATTTGTGACGCTACAGAATCTTAGATAATCGATCGAAAACGTGTCCAGCCAGCTTGAAAAACCACTTTTCGCTGGTCCCTCAATCTCGGTAACGGAAGTGATTTTGACGACTTTTTGCATATCAACGGGCGTCACATAAATTTGTAACAGGCATCGAGATAAAAGTTTTGTGATACGTACAGTGGTTTAGTAAAAAATGCAAAAATCGGTGTCCAGCCACCTTGAATTTACGTATAAAACTTCTGGCTGGCACTTCCGAATCTCAATAACGGGAGCGTTTTCGAATATGGTTCCTTTACTAACATTTAGTGACGCAATGTGTGACAGTAATAACGTTTGATTTATGGCGTCACATGTAAGGGTTTACGAGAAATCAATAAAAACTTAATTTCCAGCCAGCCTGAGTTCAAACTGGCTGGACACATGTATCTCCGCTGCCTGATGATCTATGGCCTTCGAAATATGTTCAAAATTTTGTGACGGGGACGATAATGATAACCTGAATTTGTGACGGAGAAACTTTGCGTAGTTTCAAAGATATTGATCATTTAAATTTTCCCATACAAACACTGCAGTAGGGTTACCAATATTGTAGGTTTTATGTAGGACTAAGTATTATTTTAAGGTTTTTTCTTTAATGGACGAAAATCCGTGTAGGGGAACATGTGCATCAGTGGATCACGGGGAACAGTGAATCATTTGTTAAAACTCTTTATCTATCGTACTCACACATACACGCGTTGGCTTCGCTAACGCTATCCCCTACCTCGCGCCACCCGACTAGTCGCCGTCACTGAATCACAACGGCAGGACTCGCGACCCAGAGGCGTCTCTAGCCCATGTAGCGCCCGTGTGCAAACATTACCCAAGCGCCCCCTAGTTAAAAAAAAGCGTCCCCTAGTAAGCGCGCGGTCAAAATGGAATGGGTACAAAGTTCAAGTAACAGCACATCAAGTTACCACAAATTGTCAAATTTCCCCAATGGATAATAAACTATTGTTTGGAGATGAAGAAGAAATTCGTCGGTTTTGGATAGGTACCTATTATGATATTTAGAATTATACAGGGTGTTCTGGTGTTTACCCTAACAAGCCAAAACGTACCCATATTAACATGTCTATTCTATATCTATACTAATATTATAAAGCTGCAGAGTTTGTTTGTTTGTTTGAACGCGCTAATCTCTGGAACTACTGGTCCGATTTGAATGATTATTTTAGTGTTGGGTAGTTCATTTATCGAGGAAGGCTATAGGCTTTTTCTTCAAAATTAGGGATCCGTAATAAAATTGCTATTTTGTAACACAAGGTGTAAAATCGAAAACCTATTTTTGCGTGCGCTGCAAAAACTATTGACAATAGAACAAAATAATGTACTACGGGTTTGTAGAGCCCATTAAGACCTACAAAAAAGTCCGCGAGAACATATATCTAGCTATCATGGTTTAATCACAATAACCGATTTTGTGTTCAAAATAATTATTAAATCGTCTGAAGAAAAAAAAACTACGTTAAATATGTATCGTAATATTAATCTTTATCGAAATTAAGCATTATGTTATCAAGAGTATTTATGAAGAAGTAAAATACTTTTTGTTTCATCTCAATCGGATATTTCGTTTAAAAGTTATCACGTGTGTAAGATGTTAAGAGTTGGTACAGACGCCAGCACATCAAGTTACTATAATCTGTCAGATTTCTTTAATAGATTTTCGACTTTATTGCTAAAACATAAGGTTCAAGGTTGATTGGGAAAATCTGACAGTTTCGGGTAGGTTGACCTGCTGGCGTCCGTACCTATTAAGGAGTTATGGGCCATAGAGTTTTTACACTAATAATAAAGCTGAAGAGTTTGTTTGTTTGAACGCGATAATCTCTTTAACTACCGGTCAGATTTGAATTCTTTTTGCATTTGATAGCCCAAATCTTGAGGAAGGCTATAGGCTATTTAACATCACGCTATGACCCTTAGGAGCCGAGCAAAAAGAAAAAAAACTCAGAGTGAACGGTAAGCGAATACGAAGTGTTGCGACGCGACGGGGTGGGGGTACAAGAAATTTCACGCGGACGAAGTCGCGGGCAGAAGCTAGTAGATGATATGTTACATCATATCAATGTCCAAATTTTGAAATTTCTTCATTCTAATTACGACCTGATATCAAACAAAGTTCAATATCAATATTGGGAACATTTGACTTTGGGAAGCTCACTGCGAGCGAGGGCCACTGTACACAACACACGGATAAAAAGTATTTTTAGGAAGGAAAGAGTGACAAGAAAAAACAAAGCACCAGTTTATGGTTTTTTTTTTCAAAAAATGATTTGTTTTTTCAGTTTTCAGACTGAAATTTGGTAGCGTAGCTAAATAATTTTTGACGAGTGCTCCGACCCCGTCGAAATTCGCAACAGTTGTGCTTGTGGCAGACTAATTCAGCTAATATCAAAATTAAATCTTACTTATTAGGTCAATCAAAAGAAAAGCCGCAAATATGAAGTAAATTTCATATTTACATGTTTACTCAAATATAAAACTTAATCCATGGCGCCAAGGCTTATTTCGCAAAATTACGTGTAGCGAGCGGTAGAACAGTGCGGCACGCGCCACGCGTACTCATGCTTTTCAGAAATGCCGCGCGCTTGACGTTCGTCCATGGCATGGCAATTTGAACTTTATTGTCTATCCTAAACAGTTGAATTCGCATTATTCGCAATATGATTGTCGGCGTGTTTTCAAACGAATCATTGAAACAGGTGCCGCCGAGCGATGCGACACTCGCACTACACTCAAAAAGGTTTATTTCATGTTGAAAAAAAGTTGATATTGTAAAAGCCGCTCGCGCGCTCGTGGCGCGGCTTGCTTTGGTGTAATTCGACAAATTTTATATAAGAAGAGCTCCAGATGCTATACAAAATGTATGGAAAGCGGAGCTCTTTTTACGTTGGTCATTGTAAGTGCCGCGGCCGGCCATCGCGCGCGCCGAGTGGGGCTCCGAAGCGAGCGGCGCTCGGCGCCCCCTAGGACCGCTACGCCCGTGTGCAACGCACACCCTGCACAATAGGTAAAGACGGCCCTGTCGCGACCGCACATTATGGTCAGTAGGTAAGTACGAAAAAATAATTTACGTAATGTTTGAAATTACTTTTGTTCAAAGTTATTTAGATATTTTAAAGTCTTTGCATATTTTCCTTCAGTATGTGTGTCTAATTGTATAAAACGGTATTAAGTTGTGTGATATAAGCGATTTATATTTTGTTAAAAATATTATTTCTGTTATTAGTAAATGGGTTACAGTGAATCATGTGGTAATGGGGTTCGTTGGATCGTGATCCACTGTTCCCCAAAAAGTTTCGAGTTTCAAAGTATACCTACTTGTTTACAGGTAAACATGCCACGTGATAGTCAAAGGAAGACACAGATTGGTCTTCATACAGAAGAACAAATGCGCAACGCTTTAAACATGATAGTGGACGGTTTTTGTTCGTTTTTGCCGGTATGATACAATGATAGTCAGTGGTATGATATTTTATTATATAAAAGGAGAAACTGACTGACTGACTTAATCAACGCACAGCCGAAACTACTGGGTCTACGAATGTGGAATTTTGCATACGGCTTCCTTTTATAATGTAGGGGAGCACTAAGAAGGGGTTTTTGGAAATTCAACCTTTAAGGGGGTGAAAAGGGGGGATTTCGTTTGTATGAAAAATCTTATTCCTCTAGATAATAAACTTGAAACTTGGTACGAATACTTATCTAGGTAAATTATGAAGTTTGGCATTTTTTATTTCCTAAAGTACCCCCGAAGGGGGATTGGGGGGTGTCAAAATTTGTATGGAAGAATTTTAACGCGCGGTCCGATTAACTCGAAACTCAGTATTTATACTTAAGACCAAAAATAAAGAACCACGTCATTTTTGCAAGATTGAAGTGCATTTTTTGTTATTTTTATTAATTTGTTCTATTGTTTATGTTGTTACTCAAGATTTTTAGGAGATTTACCCATGTTCAAGAAGATGTTTTTATGTTGTAAAACTAAATAAAAGTAGTAGAAGTTGCCAATTTTGTTTACTCTTATAATTTTCTGTACCTACTATTAATCTTATCAAGTATATGTGATTTTGCAACTAAGACTGATAAAGCAATGACTGCTAATTATATTTTATTTGAAAAATAAAGAGTTTAATTCATATAGGTAATAAGTTTTATTGAATTATAAACGCTTATGATTCATAGTACCCCATTCGATCCACTGTAACTCAAACCCTGATTCAATGTGACCCATTCATGGGTCACAATGGATCAATTCCCTGTATGAAAAAAAAAACAATCTTGTAAAGTAAACCAAACTGTAAAAGAGGCATTTGAACAAATTATGTTAAACATTAGACATGCTTTTATATATTGGATTAAGAACCTCGGTCATAAAGCAGAAATTTAACCCAAAATAGCTTTTGAAAAAAAAGTGATCCACTGATGCACATGTTCCCCTATTGGTGATACTAATACGAACAACTGTATGTATTTAAATCGATAGAAGACAAAAGTGTAGAAGTGAGGAAGGTGGGGGGTCATTTTTTAATGTTATACAAAACTTTTAGCTCGATGCCTGTCACAAATAATTATGTGACGCCCTTTGATATGCAAAAAGTCGTCAAAATCGCTTTTTCGATCGATTATCTAAGATTCTGTCTGTAACGTCACAGATTCTGAAATAAGGGGGGTGTTTAGCCGTCACACAAATGCCCTATTGACCTACTTAGTTAAATGCGAGCTAATTTGAAGATTTGTCCAGCCAGCCTGAGTCACATAGAAAGTTACCTAGGAGTTGAGGTAAGTAGGTAATAGGCGCTATGTACCAAAACATTTTCCGAAGGGTTTACCTTCATAATCAAGTTTAGCTAGGAAAATCAGAACTTCTGAAACTCAATTTTCCCAATAATCAAAGGAGGCTTGTAATGCAAAATGTTTTCGTCGTGCGACTGACTTGAAAACTTTTTGAGTGACAAGTTTTTTTTCCCTAGTAGGTAGGTAGGTGCGGAGATGTCAGCACAATCGAGGGGTGAATTTGAATGAATCTGGAGGAATAATGTCTACGTACCTACAAGCAAATTCTCTGTAGGTGTGTTTGTCTTTTTTTAATACAGTTGCTCAAAAAGTGGTGTATTGCAGGGACGTATAGCGTTCGGGATGTGGGCTATTACATACTAGTGCTTTTTTTTACCTTTCCCGAACTCGTGCGTTCTCTTTCTCAACTGTCAAAATAATGTCTATTAAAAAGAAAAACCAACCATGTAGTTTTTACTAAAGAGTTTTTGTGATTCATACAAATAGATACGTATATTTCTAAAAAGAAGCTACTAATTTATTTCATTATCAGATTTAATTGAATGAGTTAGGATAGGTTTCATTTCATTTCATCTCATTAAATTTCATTTCAAATCAATAAAAAAAATATACTAAAGACTAAGCTGTATTAATAGTTCCCTTTGCCTACCAAAATGGGTGAAGAAAAAAAAAACTCTGCTTATATTCTACGGTTGGCGCCATTTTCCAGAAATTTTCTTTGCGAGTTTAGTTGTTTGTTGCACAAAATGAGTAATTTCGACCCTATTTTTTTTTAATTAACACTACCGGAACTCAGTATAATTGCACAAAATGCTTCGGAGAACATTTTACCGGAAAAGTCAAAAAGTCGTTACATATCCACATACGACTAATTTATTGCGTGGAGAGAAGAGAAAAAAGCAATATTGTGTTTTTATTATTTTATTAAATTGCTTCATTTTTTCGCAACTGTATTAAAAATAGTCGTTCAGTACACCTGCGGAACCGTCATTGCAACTTGTTCCGACTGTCAACCCTCGCCTTCGGCTGCGCCTCGGCTCGGGTAGACATTTGTCGGAACTCTTTGCAATGACAGCCTTTCCGCACTTGTAATGAAATATACTATTTTACAGAGGTACCTACCTAGGTAAACACTTTTTGCCGTGGCAAAAAAGGCAAGGCATAGTCTACAGAATACCAGCAAATTGCGTAACACTATTATTACAGTACTTAGGAATGGTTTTCATTTTGACAGTTCAACAACATTCATTGCGTTTTTAGGGGAAGGTTGCTATGAATGGACCACATAACTTTACGACCTCATACCTCAAAAAGTGTAAGTGTTAAAATGAAAGCAGTTTATTATTTCTATTTCGTAGGACCTTTATTTATAATAATCAAACGCACAAACAATTCGGGCTTACACTTTTTGCTATAAACGAAGAAAACAAAATCTTGAGCTGTTGCCTTCTTTGGACCATGGGCACCTTCAATGAACCACCAGGTTGTCATCAATGGACTTCGAGAAATTTGTTCTAGTGGTCCAATCGAGGCAACTAATTATAATTATCAATATTACAAAATTGTGACATACGAGGAGAGACAAACATTAGGTACTCATAACATACGACAAGCAAACAAACTATATTTATAAGCTACATATTTAGTATCTAATAAAATTTTACATTTGGCACATTTAGTGAGACCAACAAGTCATCAAAATTAAGATACAGTCTAAAGGAAGCTAAAGTCGCTTGTAGTAATAGCAATTGTTGCTTTTGGGACTCCATATTATATTCTGCTTGCTTCACTTAAACCAACTCTTTGTTTCCTTACTGATTCTAAAGCAAGGTTCATTCTTGTTTCATTCCATGTAAAGTACTTCCTTTTTTCGGCGACATTCTGGAAGTTTTAAATTTATAACAATTTTTCTGTGGTTTTTTCCATAATTAGTGAAATACTCGGGACCTATTCCCATAATTATAAGCAGGAAAATACAGTAAAAAGTTGCTATGATTGGACCGGTCCAACGGTGGAACTCTCTTGGGGTCCATTGATGGCAACAAGGTATTTGTTAAGAAAAAAATAAAATAAAATATACATGGTCATGATTAGACAAAATTGAATAACACTCATGGAATCACAATTAAATTGTCTAATAGTTCATAACAGTGCACGCAGACAAATATGAATGCAATGATACTTACGTCAAATTGTCCTGAGTGTAATATTTAGATTTTGATCGCCGCAAAGACAACGTCACACGTCTCTCCTCGCCACGTGACGCAACGTCACTGAGGTAAGAGGGGGGTGCAACTGAGTCGTCAAGGACTCGTTTCGACTAGTTTGGATATTGCTAGCTTGCACAGTTTTGGAAATACCTTGGTGGTCCAATGAAAGAGCTAGTCCAATGATCGCAACCTTCCCCTACTTTGTTGAGCAAACTAATTTTTCGAACATATGAAGCAATAGATTAGTAATATGATTTAGATTGTGATTGATAGTGCCCTATATTATTACCTAATGTGCAGGTCCTACAACCAGCTGAGATTCTTAAAATATAGGTAGGTGCCTACCTACCTACTTTTTTTTTTGGGTGGGATATCAAATGACTCCTTCCGCTCTGGGCGGAGCGAAAGGGAGTGTCAGACTCTTACTGACTAAAACCCACCCGTGTTCCTTCTATGTTCCGGGCTAGCGGTAACCCTTTCGGACAATCCCGCTGACGTCTCTAACTTAGGTTATTCCTTGGTTGTTGGTTCCTTGGTTGTTAGGTTTTGTTTTGTTTTTTTTTTTAGGTTTCCCTTTTTCTTTAAGATGAGTTTTAATAAAAATCACACTAAAAGGTATGCAAGGTACCTATAGGTAAATAGAGAAAGCTTTATGTAGGTAATTACCTATTAGTGATAGATTTCTCATATAGATCCACTACTTAGTCCATTTGATTTTTTTAATGCATTTCGCACGTCGAGTGTAGGGTAGGTAAGTAGGTACTTACACCATGTGTAGCAATAAAATTTCAATTGTGTCTGCTAATTAGACTCGCGACGGATTACCTAAGGGGAAAATAATGATCTAAAATATTAGATTTCAAACACCTTCCTAAAAGATTTTTCTTAACTATGTGGGTGCCTAAATATAAATAGGTAACTACCTAATTAAATATTTTTAATATTTATAAAATTACACACTAGCAATCACAACCGTATGCATTCGTAGGCCCAATCATTTAGCGCCTGTCAATTTATCGGCGAAGTATATCGCCAGTCCAGCGAAGTGGTTTGCCATGTTAGCCCGGCTTCTCCACAGTGTCCGCCCACTGCCTCTCAAGGGTTCGATTAGTTCGCACGCCACTGGAGCAGCTTGAGCAAATACAAGGGCAAACACTAGATTGTAAACAGAGGTCTACTTGGGCTGATAAGCTCACTTATAAGTTTTGAAGTGGTGCTTAGGTCCTAAACTTACCTAATCTAGCTAAGTACCTACTTTGGTACTTAGTGACAGATTTCAGGACTTAGTAAAGTAGTTTTGAGTAGGTTACTAACTACTTACTTCAGGTAGGTAGATACCTAACCACCTCATCATAGCTTTTTTCCCAAATAAGTTGGGGTCGGCTTCCAGTGTAACCGGATGCAGCTGAATACCAGTATTTTACATGGAGCGACTGCCTATCTGACCTCCACAACCCAGTTACTGGGTAATACGATACCCCTTGGTAAGACTGGTTGTCAGACATTCGGGCTTCTGACTACCCGAAACGATTGTCAAAGATCCACGAATGACAGCCAGGACCAACGGCTTAAAGTGCTTTCCGAGGCACGGAGGGGTCTCGGTATGTAAAGATGGTTGCCATCCACAGACCACCCGCGACAAGCGTAGCTTAACCTGATCGGTCGACCAGTGCGGCTATTATTATTTAGCCACGGGCCCGTAGGAGGCACGTAGGATTTAATATGAAACTTATCCTTCATAGAAAAGAAAAGAACCTAAGTAGGTAATCAAAAGTGATTGGTTGACACTTCTTTATTTATTGTAACGAATTTTTCACAGTGACTTCGTATCGCAATCATCAAACATAGCATAATCAGCCTATAACGTTCCCACTGCTGGGACGCAACGAGTGGGTCCAGTGCATGTTGGCAGATGTCACATGTCTTCGGAATTTTTGGTTCTAGGACATGCCGGTTTCCTCACGATGCTTTCCTTCGTTTTGAGAGCAGTGATGATAAAATAATTTACACAAAGTAATGCGCCTGCCTAGGTTCGAACCTACGACCTACAACTCGTAAGTCGCGGCCGATGCCACTGGGCTACCACTGCTCACCATCACCAAACATGCTAAATAACAATAGGTAGGGTATCCGTAGGCAGGCGGGGCTGGTAGGTAGTTTTCGTGAAAAGCCTCCACCATCACACAAATCATCAAACAAAGGACAATCGCTTGTACACAATAATGCACCGATTAGTTACAGATTCACAGCATCCGCTAAATTATTCGTGAACACGCTACGTTCTCATAAAATTACGTGCTTTCTGTGTTTTGCTACTCAAAATGATGCTTCTATTGAAAATTGTGAAAGTTCACGAGGGGTTGTGCAAATTTTTCAAAGAAAATATGGGCGAGCTCTCGAAACTTGGGCAATAACGCCAGAAGTGCAGAGCTAGAAGACTCGTAGCACTCAACTCTATGACCTGTATCAAGAAATTTAAAAATATCGATACATGTTGCAGAAGTCGGTACCTAGGTAGGTATGTACCCGAACGTTGGTACGTACCCTCCCTGTCCCCCCGTGTCCCCTGTAGGTACGTAGATATGCATATCACTATGCAGGTAGGTTGTTATAGTGTCGAGGTTACATCGTATAGGGATTTTGGAGTGTCTATGGATTTAACTAATTTCAGTTTTTGTAAGTGGATAAACACTGATCTGTGACGTAGGTTAGGTACAGTCAGTCTCAAAAAGATGTAAGTACCTATACATCGACAACAATTTAATTAAGTAATTGTCTAGGTACAATCTATAGGTATTCTATAATATTGTATCAATGTGTAATACACGTTGGGTACCTACCTAATTACAGCTTTTTGAAAATGACTGTAGGTACCTTCGTACCTACATTTCTAGTCAGACAAACCTCTATTCAAAAGTCGATACATTCTTAAGTTTTAAACCGACAGCGTTAATAACAGCTTACCGACTAATCCTACCCGAGGATGAGTAACGAGAACTAATTGGCTAAGCACAAATTGCACACGGCCAGCGGTCAATTTTCCCAAATTACCGAAAACTGGGTAACGTAATGCTTTTAATTGCAGGTACTCTTTACTCACCCTCTTGGGGCCGAATGAAGAGTGAGGGGTACCTACGTATTGTAATAATTTGTGTGGATGTACAATAGAATAAACATACACACACATTTATATAGGTATCTATTCTGTAATCATGTAGTGTAAGTACAGTCAGCAACAAAAGTCGATTAACACAACAGTTTTTTAATCTCAGTTATTGAGCAAAACTTTCTTCAAAATTGCAATATAGGTACTTCTGCAGCAATTTTGAACAAATATTTTGCTTTATAATTGAGATTAAAAAAACTGAAGTGTTAAACGAGTGTTATTCACAAGTAAGTCGCAGCCGTTACCAAGCGGCCGCCACTGCTCCAGATATTCAATAATTACTTAAATTAAATTAATCATTATTGCAATCAATAATGTGGGTACACATACAGGTCAATAGGAACAATTATGGACCCTGTCGGGCACTGCAACATTTCCATCCAATACATCATCAATCACTATTTATTTTAAAAGCTGGCTAAGTTGGTAACTTCAATGAATAAATAGGTACTTACCTCCCACGGGTTAACTTTCTAAATTCCGACCGATTAGAACTTAAAATCGGGCTTTGGTTTGATTGGAGAATAATTGAGGAAAATGATTAATCAAATCGGTTAAGGATTCTGGAGACAATCGGGGATTACATTAATTACTTAAGTTGAGGTAAATTGTGGATACGAATAATTAGGCATGCGGTCTACATTATAAAACAGTTTCGAAAGACATCAAACAGCTTAAACCAAAGCGTAAAATAGGAATTTCGTTTGAGAGAGGTGATCCACTGATTAGTACCTTGGAACCTCACCTCTTCAACCTTTAAAAAACTGGCCAAGTGCGAGTCGGATTCGCACACGAAGGGTTCCGTACCACAAGGAAAAAACGCCGAAAAATACACGTTTGTTGTATGGAAGCCCCACTTAAATATTGATTTTATTCTGTTTTTAGTAAGTATTTGTTGTTATAGGGGCAACAGAAATACACCATCTATGAAAATTTCAACTGTCTAACTATCACGGTTCATGAGATACAGTCTGGTGACAGACGGACAGACAGCGAAGTCTTAGTAATAGGTTCCTGTTTTTACCCTTTGGGTACGGAACTGGCCAGTTTTTTTTATTAATAACCGACAAAAAAATTCAACGCGAGGGGTCCATTGCGCGTCGATTTTTGCCACCATTTACCTATAGGTATAAGTAAATTACTCTTCCTCTAAAGTCTAAAATATTCCAAAGCGCTTGATTGCTTGATGAGACAGCACTTAAATCTCAAGGTACCTACACATTTTCATACCCAGCAACTCTTAGAACATTTTTCAGTTAATTTTGAACCACGTACAAGTTCATGGTAGTAATTAAGTAGCTAGGATGAAGTTTCTCGGGCGTCTACGTATAGACGAGACGCCAGCACATCAAGCTACTACAATCTGTCAAATTTCTTTAATAGATTTTCAACTTTATCGCTAAAGCATAAGGTTCAAAGTTGATTGGGAAAATTTGACAGTTTCGGGTAGCTTGATGTGCGGTGGTAGGTGGTTATGATAGCTTTTCGTAACCGTATCTTGCTGCTGAGTACCTACTGCAATGTTTTCATAGAAATACGTCTTGAAGCTACTTAGATAGCTTTTATGTTCAGGCCGCTCGTTTATGGAATGCATTGCCAATTGCCAGTTCAAATACCTACTTAAAACGCGCGCAATCGTTAGCTGTGTTTAGGAGACTCGTGAAAGAACATTACTTGTTGTTGTGATCTTGTTTTTGTAGCTGCCATATACTGTACTCATCATTTATTTTCGTTGTTTATATGTATATTTAATAAATATATATCTATGTACCTATTATAGTATATTATTTTGCATAACTGACAACCCCATTTTTTATATCCACGCAATCACTGCCCATTCCATCCAAGGTTGCCTGGAAGAGATCGCAGAAAGCGATAAGGCCGCCCATTGTATGTTTTGTATTAATAATCGTATTTTTTGTTATGTTTTTTCTGGTGTGTACAATAAAGTAAAAAAAAATACGAAAAAAAAAGAACACAAAAACACTTCACGGCTGTAATCCACGAAGGGTTAGAGACAGAGGTGTACCTTAGGATACCCACATTTCGCTAGTTATGTTTAAGTCCCAGGTAATAAAATCCTATGGAAAAAGCCCAATAAGACTTTGCCCGGCCTGGGAATCGAACTCAGAACCTCATACTCACTAGTAGCGCTTGCGACTACTAAACCGAGGTAGTCGACGAAGTAGAAGACGAACAATAGTCTATTAACAATATGGCGATGGATAAAAGCCCGCTCTTATTTTAGGAAGTGTGTCTGACAGAAATCAAAGCAAACACTGGTCCATCTTGATATGAAATATATACCTAGCTAGGTATTAATAGTCCTTAATGTGACCACAAAATTCTTAGGTATAAATATTGACTATGGACTGAATTGGAAGAAACATATTGATCAGGTTTGTAAAAAATTAAACCAACAATCCTATGCCCTCTACATGCTTAGTAAAGTTGTAAACGAGAGTGCATTATTAAACGCCTACCATGCATATGTGGGCTCCACGCTAAAATACGGCGTTCTGATTTGGGGAAATTCTCCTGATAGAGAAAAGGTTCTTAGAGCCCAAAAAAGATGTGTGAGAAGTATAACCGGACTTAAACCGACTGACTCATGCAAAGAAGTGTTTAGGAGGTTAAAAAATTTAACTCTGCCTTCATTATATATTTATGAAGCGGCAATAATGATAAAAGGCGATAATAGTACATTATGATACATGTGTGCTATGTTGATCATTATGCACGAGGCGATATTATCGCGCGAGCCGCAGGCGAGAGCGATAAGAAAGCCGAGTGTATATTGATTAATGCACACGCGTTTCATACGACGTTTTTCAACACACTTGCGAGGAAAAAATACAGACTTGTATTGTTAAATATTAACTTGTATGGAAAATGGCGCGCTGGTTTTGTTTTCCCGCGCGCCGTGCTAGCCAGCACTAGCGATGCGCGCGCAACATTGACTCATTTTAAATATATTAATCTATGGCACAGACAAAACCGATACAGCCTATAGAAAAAATATAATAAACACAAACCTGAAAATTGCAAAAAACCTAAGAATTTCGCGGTCTACCACTGCGCATTCACCTTAAATTGTCTGTGGTCCCCTGCGAGTTCATTTTGCGACCAAGGACAATACAGACTATTAAAAAAAAAATTGAAATATAGCCCGCGGATTTTTTCTTTCGGCATGAAGTCTCTTTGGGCGCTTTCCGAATTAGCTATAATCGCTCACATCACAGCGCTCACATCATCTCCATGGACGTAATATTACGTCCATGCATCATCTCACATGCGTTCCGATTTCAGTTCTTCTTCTTTGGTTAGGTGGCGACTGTCAGCCAGAAGCACAATTTCAAAAATGCCACGTTAGTTTAATTTAAAGATGATGCAACTCAAAACAAAACTCACACTGACACAACCTCATACACACACTGTCATTTTTGACAGCGCTCACGGTGATATTATTCTAGGGCATGGTCGGCATTATCGCAAGATGGCGAATGTCATGACGTCATCTATGACGATTCACGGGACATCGTTATCGTTATCGCGCTCACGCTAATACGGTTATTTCCCAATTCGGAACACATCGATTATTTCCCAATTCGGAACGCAGGGTTTGATGAGATTAAAAAAGCGCGCGTCTCCGACTAGTAAATAGTTATCTGTGGTATTACAGAACATGTGGATTAAAGTAAAGAAAAAGCACGCGTTCGTAATACACTCCATTATGGACCTAAAAGCGGTTCAATAAGAGCCACTTTACGAGCAAGTGTGTTGAAAAAGAAATTATGAAACACTTAGAAGTGCACGATATAAAAATGAGCTATCCGGAATTAGGTGTAGAACAGTCAAATTTAAATCTAGTATATTTGGAATGGGAGTAAAAATTTATAATAAAATACCAAACGATATTAAAAGTATTTCAGCCATCACTATCTTTAAACTTAAGCTCAAGGAATTCTTGATAGGTAAAGCGTACTACACAATAAACGATTTTTTGAATGACAAAAACTTGGACTAATGTATTTTGTTTAATTGATAATGTGTATGACTATTGAATGTATGAGTTTTTATTTTAATGTATTTGACTAATGTATAATTATTTTTAATGTAAGTATAGCTAAAACATATTAATTTTTTATAATATTTTTTAAGGTATAATTTGATTAAAACAAAGAGTGACTAGACCCTGCAAGAATGTTTAATAATAATAACGTAATAGAATATTGTAGTACACCTTATAGGTATGTTACAGTGATACTATAACAATATTAAGATCTTTTTCTACATGTAACAAACAATAAACGTATTTGAATTTGAATTTTGACCACTTCTTTAAAGAAGACATTAAGGACTTACAAATCAGGAAATCTCTGCTGGGCTGAAATCGGCCCGTTTATTTTAGAATTTTTCGATATCATCAGAATTAGGTATGAACACGCTGTATAAATTAAATTAGCAATCAGGAAGTATTCTCCAAGGCCCGTAGGTTTTTCAATCAATTCAAATCTCCGAACGACATTCCAACATACCTAAATGTATGTCCAAAAATCATTCCAGAATACGAAACATTGTCATAACTGCCTCCTTTAATAGGGCTTCCAAAAACGAACTTGATAGACATTCATTACCGTTGCTATTCGTGACAAAACCCATCAAATCCCCGTCCTTGGTGACCAAACATTTGGCGTGGGCGAGATTTCCCTTACGTTAGGGCAAGCATCATTTATCTTAATAAGGCACGTTGATTGTCACTGGCGCACGTCGACGTCACGTCACTCGCTGCAGGTAGGTACGACGATGAACAAAGAAAAATTGTGTACGGAAAATGTTGGCTTTTTCCTAATTGTTAAGAGAGATTTTACCCTAGGAGGGTTTTTAATTAGGTTGTTCTGATTATTAAGGTACTGTAGGACATCATTAAAACAATACCTTTTAGTTACAATACCTAATTATTATCCTTTTCATTCCGCTTGTCAGTCAAATCTACGTACCTAAGATCGACTTTTGCAGACAACCTTTGCTTCAATCAATACTTAGATGGTTTAGTAAGAACCTACTTACCTATAACGATTTAGATTAACTAGTACCTACCACTAACTCAAAATCATGTTATTTATTTCAGTCTTTGTATAGGTACAAAGCGGTCTTGAAAACCCAAACTTTTAGCTTGAAGTTAGACCTTGTCTACCTAGCTTGAATCCACGAAATAATGCATAAAAGATCGCTTTAGAATGTGCTTCACGGTTTTATTACAATAACTGCATCAGCGTCTTTATGTAAAACATGCAACCGAAATCCCATTACCCAAAATGACATAACAAACTCACATGGAATAACATCTTGAACAAAAGTTGCAACGCGTGGCGCTTACATGAGATTCTACATCTCCTAGAATTTCTAGTGGAGCGGAGACAAACTACGGAACTAAATTCCGCTCCCCGGAGTTAAAATATTGCCTTTCTGCATACGTCCTGAAATATGGTCGTCATCTGCAATGTTGCTTGATATAAATTGCTACAGGGAAGTATTCTAGGAATCCTCACCTGTAATTAGGGAAACGTCTCGTCTAGATGCAGATTAATTGTCTTTGTGAACGTTTTAATCTCATTTGCATTTCTGTTGCGACAAGCTGGGAAATCGTCTTTTAACGAGGCTTTCCTTTAGTAGGAACCCGTAAGCTTTTTAGCGCCATGTTTTTTTTGGAGCGATGTTATGGCGGACTATTGTTCGTGGCTAAACGATAACAGCCGCTCAAGTCGATAGAAGGTTAAGCTTCGCTTGCCGCGGTCGGTTCGTGGATGAGTGACTATCTATTACAAATATAGAGACCCTTTTTTTTTTTTTTTGGGTGGGAAATCATCAAATGACACCTCCCGCTCTGGGCGGAGCGGAAGGGAGTGTCAGACTCTTACTGACTAAAACCCACCCGTGTTCCTTCACTTGCCTGTGCCAGGGGCCACGGAATCTCTTTCGAACTACCCGCGACCCTGGCGGGCATCGGCCCTAGCGAATATTTTCTTCAAAGACAAGCCAGGCATTACGAAAAGCTTTCTAAAAACATTCGGGAGCATTCGTAGATACAAATAAATAAATATTACTAACTTACATCATAGCAATATTCATTAGTATTTAGGTACCTTAGCCATAGTTTACACGGTATTTCCTACATACACGTAGGTATTCCGAAAAACTATTATCAAAACTACTTAGTATTAGTGATTCAAACTCCATTTTAATTCTACCTATCGATCCTTATAACAACGACGCGGTGGTCGTTTCGATTAATTTCCCAATCGGAAAATTTCAGTGGCACTCTGGCCAGCAATTAGCATATAAATTAATTCCGTATTATTATACCTTCCTGTGTCGCTGTCCATCGGGGGCTCATAGATAAGGGAATTTCATAGTTCGCTGAAGCGTGACGATTTTATGTAAAATCATAATTATTTTGAGTAGGTATTGATTGACAGCTAATGGGTTTTCTTTAATTAAAATTAAATTCAAGGATTTGTCGTTGTTATCTATGCCTTACTGGAGGGAATTCTTTTAATTCAATTCAAATTATCGAGGGAAGGAAGGTAAGTCGTCGCTTACTATGTTGATAGGAAAACACCGATATATGCTTGTTTTCTTGACCTATCGAAGGCCTTCGACCTGGTCGATTATAATAAGCTGTGGACTAAGCTTGGGGAGGTCGGGGCTCCCACCGAGCTCACGAATATATTGTCTTTTTGGTATAACCACCAAAAAAACTTTGTCAAGTGGGGAAACGTATATTCTGAAGAATATTCACTTAAGTGTGGAGTGAGGCAAGGGGGACTGACCTCTCCAAGACTTTTTAATCTGTACGTCAATCAGCTAATAGGTGAGCTCAGCGACAGCCATGTCGGATGTCATATAGATAACGTTTGCGTCAATAACATCAGTTACGCGGACGACATGGTGTTGCTGAGTCCATCTGTCGGAGGTCTAAGGAAGCTGTTAAGTATCTGTGAGGCCTACGCTGAGCGTCACGGCTTAAGATACAACGTTGGAAAAAGTGAGTATATGCTCATCAGAGGTAATAATAAACTACCTGAGCATATACCACCAGTGTATCTCAACGGGGTATCTTTGAGTCGGGTCTCTCGGTTTAGGTATCTAGGGCATGTTGTGACCGAAACTCTGCATGATGACGCAGATATTGAGAGAGAGCGGAGAGCATTGTCGGTGCGCGCTAACATGTTGGTACATAGGTTTGCGAGGTGTACAACCCAGGTAAAGATAACTTTGTTCAGAGCCTACTGCCAAAGCTTTTACACCAGCGCCCTATGGACCAACTACACGCAGCGGGCCTACAATGCTCTCAGAGTGCAGTATAACAACGCCTTTAGGATTCTGGTGCGACTACCTCGATTTTGCAGTGCATCGGGCATGTTTGCCGACGCGAGGGTGAGTGACTTTTATGCTATAATGCGCAAAAAGTCAGCCTCATTAATTCGCCGAATTCGAGGGAGTGGCAACGGAATCCTAAGGATGATTGCAGACAGACCAAATTCGGCAGTTGTGGGAAGGCTCATCAGGCTGCATGTAACCTGATTCCGTTGTATAATTTTAATTTAATCACTTATTGCAATTTTATTTTCATTTTAGTCCATTTAAAATTATTTATTTCAATTTTACTTTAATTTATTGTCAATTATTTATTTAAGAATAATTTTAAAATAATAATTTCAATTTTTTTGTCAGCCTGTTGTTTCGATTTTTATATTAAATAGGTACTTTAATACATATTATTATTTGATCTCCTCGTGACTAACATAGTTTTTAAATTATCTTAATACTAACAAAATATGGACATTTAAATGGTCTGAAATAAATACATTTTATTTTATTTTATTTTATTTTTAAATGGTGGCATTTACTTGCGAATGGTAAATGGCGCTTATCTCAAAATGGAACTAGATTTCCATTTCATTTTGAATTATATTTATTTTGTTTGCCAGGAAAATTATATTTGGAGTACTTAATCTTATATAGATACCTATACAGAAAAAAGCATTTTACCTACCCCACGTAGGTTACTATCCTAAGGGCTGATTTTTCAATCGACGGATAATTTTTATTCCTGGAACAAAATTGACGTCTGACAGTTTTTGAATGGAAGAACTGTCAAAAATTCAGTGTGTCTGTCTGTTACCTCTTCACGCCTAAACCGCTGAACCGATTTAGAGATAGTTTGAGTCCCGGGAAAGGAGATAAGATAGTTTTTATCCCGATATTCCCACGGGATCGACACTTATGCGAATGAAACCGCGGGGCGCTGCTAGTTGTTTTATTTTGCTAAATTAAACATATCAGTTTTGTGTAATTTACTTACTTGGACAACAAACAAACGAAAGTTATTCACAAAACTTTATGATCAGTTCCTAGTAACGTTGCAATGTACTTAATTCCTATAGATTTTAATTGGCTCGGTCGTTTGTTACAAATCACTGGACCGTAATTTAGCGGTGTTTTAATGAAATTCCTATCAACAAGCAAACTATGTACCTACTTATAGATCGAAACAAGATTATATTGTTTCAATTGAAACTATGTAATTCGGTAATGTTTATTTTAACTGATATTGCCAGGTACTTTGTTTAAATACAGGGTGTAATGACCTCCTCCTTTTTGGAAGTCGGTTAAAAAGACACATCACATAGCCGTCAACTGCGCTTTCTATACAGACGCCAGCACATCAAGCTACCCGAAACTGTCAAATTTTCCCAATCAACTTTGAACCTTATAATGTAGCGATAAAGTTGAAAATCTATGAAAAAAAATTGACAGATTGTAGTAGCTTGATGTGCTGGTGCCTGTACACCAAATTATGTACCTAATATTGCACAAAAATTTGATTGAAAGTATTTTTTTTTTTTAAGAAATATAAAATATTTACACTAGATACTAAATTAAATGACTAACTTATTATGTATAGGTACAAATAAATACAAAAACAAAGAACACTTACAAAGTACTCGTAATCCACATCGCTGTCATCCGGAAACGTTGTGTTATAACATTAAAAACTTGTTTTCGTAAAAAAACGTCAGTAAAAGTTGAAATTTTGACCTTCAATGTCTCCGTAACCAGAAGGTTCCCACTGTTCCCAGCTGGCAGGTATGGTCCAGTACAAAACATGATTACAATGTCTGGGAGTAACCTACCGCTTCGTTTCGAAAAACATTTCATCTCAAAAAACATAAAAAAAGGAAACCCCTTCATTAAAATTTATTCAATTTAAAGTATCAATAGCCTAAAATAGACTAACGAATGAATAGAACAGTTATTGATTGGACAAGGCAACGTAATTAGGGGTGGCACGCAATCCGGCGCGGGGGCATGTGACGAGCATACTAAATGCAACACGCGGTCCACTCCTCTGTGTAAATTATAAACGTGCAAATTGTGGGTGGCATCCCTAATGTTGAATTGGTTTAGAGTAGTAGGTATTGATAATTGGGTTACTAGGAATTTCGAATAATTGAGGTAGATTTGGTAGGCTTGCGTTTGTTTGTCAGTTTGGCGAATTTCGTGGTACACTGCCACGTCAAATACTGAAAACTTCCGTCTATCAACGCTTTAACTTCAGCCCGGAGTCTACGTATGCTAAGCAGTAGCAAAACACATTCTAACTTCGAGTAGATGCTACCTAGTAGAACACAATTAGCAAGTAAAACATACTTTTTCGTATACACCATGTACCTATTGTACCTATACCAAAAAGTATGTTTATTTTTTTACACACATGAAGAATATGCAAAAAAGCATGTTACATACTAGGAAATAAGCTGGCTTTTTGGGGTTCCGTACCCAGAAGGTGCCAACGTACCCTATTATCTACTAAGCCTCCGCTGTCCGTTTTTTTTCCTTAAATTGTGGTACAACACCCTTCGTGTGCGAGTCTGACTCGTACTTGCCCGGTTTTTAGTTAAACCGACAGCTTCTATATATAATACTAGCTTCTGCCCGCGACTTCGTCTGCGTGACATTTCACCCTCTTAGGGGTGGAATTTCGAAAAACCCTTTCTTAGTGGATACCTACTCTTCACAAAGAACACACCCTCCAAATTTCATGTCTCTAGGAGCAGCGGTTTAGACTGTGCGTTGATATATCAACAATCAGTCAGTTTACCATTTTATTTATATAGATATCTTAAGTAGGTAAAATGAAAAGGTCAATAGCCTCGGACTTACACAGTCGCCAATTAGAGGTTTACCTAAAAAAAGTGTCTATAAAGACTTTATTTTCTAAAGACAAATATAGTTAGTATTTGCCTCTAGTTTCAGTAATTAAACTGCTCTCTGGAGTGAATTCCCAGCATTTATACCCTGTTGATTTCTCTTAGCTAGAGCAAAGTAATTGCCCTTTACGTGGAAACAACTAAATTACAAGACAAACAGCTGAAAAGCTATTTCTGTTACATTTAAGATCGAAACACAATTTGCTGCAGTTTATATTTATTTACTCTCTAACGTTGCAAAGGAATTCTTTAGCTAAATACCTATTTACTTATTTATTCTATGTAGTATAAAGCAACAAGGAAATGTGGGGGTATTTTCAATTAATAAAGTAACCATCGCCATATTCACTAAGCTGCACCCTAATTGCATAACACACTATCAATCACAATCTGAATCATTTTGAAGGATATTGCTAATCCATTGCTTCATATATTCGAGATTTGTCTGCTCATCAACGTTAATAACGCAATGAATGTTGCTGAACTGTCAAAATGAAAGCCATTGCTACTTTTAGTGTGTTATGCAATTACCTACCTAGCAGGTCGGTTATTACTCTTGGAAATTTATTTTACTCGTAAACGATTACAGAACATGGGTCTAAGGGAAAACCGTAATACCTACGTGTTGCAGATACTTCACAGATGGCAGTGGTCTTTGCAAGTAAGTTAATAAAGTAACTGAATAGAATAGAATCTTTGTTTTGCTTAAAATATGTTACACAAAAGGTCTTAAATATAAATAGTTCTTAATAGGTAATAATTAAGTAGCTTCGGCTGCGTGAGAAGAGAGGTCAAAAATGGTATAATATTCCGAAGATTTTTAAACGCTAACGCGTGATGTACCTTATTAGAAAGCTTATTTATTAAGCTACTCGATTATAGTTAAGTAAATATATGATTTTTTCAGGCGCCTGTTTTTGTAAAAAAGTGAAAAATGTTTCAGTACAAACAAAACGCATTTATATAATAGCCTTTATTTATTTATTTCTATGCATTATAATTATTTTAAATGTGACTAAAGTTTCCGTTTCTATTTAATACTTTGAGATTTTATTATAATTTTAGCACAAGAATATACACGAAAGTGAGTAATAATGAAGGATTTTTGAAAATTCATTCCCTAAAGGAGTAAATAGGGGATGAAAGTCTGTATGGAAATCTCATCAGGCTTGTAGATACCTAAGCCTTTTCCAATAATGAGTCGACAGATCGAGGCCTCTTTAAAGAAAAGCTCGACATTTAACACAAAGCCCACAGTATCCATATTATATAACAGTATTAATAAAGTTCCATACATAGGTACTCTATCATCCGTACACTAGATATAAATGACAATATCACTATTCTCTACAATTTCATATCGCCTGCGAACGCGAGTGGAATCTTGTTATCCAGTGCGCGCGACTAGCTATTTGTCACCGTATGTAATCCTATCTGGTGCAACCTGGATGTATAGGTATCTACTGGGAAATTCTAGCCAGCTACCTACTATTCTACTCCACCTTTATGTATTTTTCATGGACAAAAAGAAAATTAATTTTACCCGACTACGGAGGGCATAACTATGATTTTAACAGGTATGTATGTATGTTCATCAGTTCCCTCATAACTTCAAAAGTACTTATAATAATATGACAAATGAGGTATCATAAGAAGCGTCTTGACCGACCGCTAGTTATAGGCTATGTGACGTCACACTAAATTTAATATGGCGCCCTCTAGAGGACATAAAATAATAAATTTAAAAATAAATATTTTAGGATGGTGCCTTGTTGGGTATCAAATAAAAGGGCTTAATTAGCACATTTCAAAAATATAAATATTATTGAAATAAACCCCAAAATAATTAAATAAAAATAATTTTAAAAATTAAAACCCGACTACTGAAAAGGATGAAACAAGAAAGTACCTTCCCGTGGTCGCATGCTACCATAGCTTTTAATTATGTTAGTACAGTGGAATGCAACCACGCATGGTAGGGACGTCTCAGCCTAACCCTTTGAGGATTATAGGTGTGATGGTTTCTTGTGATAAAGTTCATAACGTTGTCTTAAAAGAGATACTTATGGCAAAAGTTCTAATAAATATTTGTATTAAGTAGGTATTTTATCTACAGTTTTGTTAGTCATCTACCTAACCTTTTTCGAACTATGTATGTTGAGGTCGGTTTCTAGTCTCACCGGACGCAGGTGAACACCATTGTTTTACACGAAGCGACTGCCAATCTGATCTCCATAACCCAGTTACTGGGTAATACGATACCCCTTGGTAAGATTGGTTGTGCTTTCGGGCTTCTGACGACCCGCAACGACTGCCAAAGATCCACGAATGACTGTTGGGACCAAAGGAGAAATGTGCTTTCCGAGGCATGCAGGGGTCTTAGTATGTAAAGATGGTCAGCCATCCACGTATCAACCGCGGCAAGCGTAGCTTAACCTGATCGATCGACCCGTGCAACTGTTATTACTTAGCCACAAGCCCCTTACAGCCCCTACAGTTAGTTAGTGCTTGCTGATTTTATTGCAGTGCATTATAAGATCCTTCGGCCTCAGGAGTGACCATTTTGTAATACGTCCGGCACATGATCACAGACAATTTACATTTCATCGCCACTTATTCAGTTATATACTTTACTGAAATGTATTCTAAATTGTTTTTTGAGTGACCATTTGTAACAAAAAGATCCTAATAAGTTTTTGATTGCAATGGAATTTGAATTTTGTTAAAGACATTCAGTTATTTTTTTTTTTCTTTTAAGAAAACATTGCCCTACACTAGGAATTTCTCCTGTATTGTGGGTGCGTTTACAAACATCAAACAGCCAGACCCGGAACAACAGACTATTTGTAGGTCATACAAATATTTGTTCCGTGCGGGAATCGAACCCGCGACACGCAGCGCAGCAGTCAATCGCTTAATCACTGCGCCAACCGTGTGCAAAGTTTCAAGTTTCTTGTTCCATAACTGAAAATTGTAGACAGTAATTCCTGCTAGTTCTCTTCCTTCCTCTTAATAGGTTGTGGTGTGTTCCCTTTAGTTGGTGCTAAATAAATGTATTTGCTTTCTTCTTTGTTTTCTTTATAACTCGAGCCAACATGTGAGGCGAATATTATTTTGTTATGTAAACTGTACCTACTTGGAACATGACCACTGTATAAAACTTTCTAAAAAGTTTCGTCGGAGATCGATATTATGAATCCAAATAATCCTAAAACTTATGAGACCTTTTAACATAATGATACGTGGAACCTTTGTATTAAGTTTGTAAGTACCTAACTCAACCCAGCCTATCGCAGTCCTCTGCTGGACACAGGCCCTGTCCTCCGCCCTTCCGCATCCAACCAGTCCCAGCTACCTTCTTAAGGTCGTAAGTAACTACGATGCCAAAGTATTTTACTAACGCTTTTCAAGACGAGAATTTTATCGAACAGAGACCGTTTAATTCAATCTCCGGTCGGACATCAGGGGTCCGTCAAGATAATGCTCGAGCTAATCTATCAGACGCCAGCGGGTTGTCTTAGTTCATCTAACAGGTGGATGATAAATATCGATTTTATTGGAACATGAGACAATACTGCTTTTATGTTGTTTGTGACAAAAAAAAACAGAATTCCAAAAAAAAAACCCTTCAAAGTGAAAAACACCTAACTTTAATTTCGGAGTCAATGGTTAACATACTCAGAACCTAAGACACCGAAGTCAGTTGTTTTTTTTTTTTTCGGTTTTTATTTTTCACTTTTTAGTTGTGGTACTTCCCCATACCAATTCGTATATTACTACTTGCTATGTAAACGAAAGAGACATGAAGTTTCTTTGGGACCTTACCATAATCAGCCTATAATGCCCCCACTGCTGGGAAACAGGCCCCCTCTCTTCTAGAAGGAGTGGGCTGTGTAATCTACCCGCGGGCCCAGTGCGGGTTGGTCGATTCCATTTCTGGTTCTAGGACATACCGGTTTCGTCACGATGTTTTTCTTCACCGTTTTGAGAGCAATAGTGATGAAATTATTTCCACAAAGTAAAGCGCCTACCTGGGTTCGAACACAACTGCTCTTTTTTTTCTTTTTTTTTTTTCGCTGAGAAATGACGTTACGCATCTCCGCTCGTCGGGGGAAGAGACGGAGTATGTGGGACTCCCTGCCAGGGTGGCAGTATACCCACTAAAACTCAGCGGTGTTCCCTCATCGCCTTGATGGGGAGGTCATGGGAATCCGGCTCAGCCTTTGCATCCACAACCCCCCCGGCGCATGCCCGCCTAGCTGGCGGGCCCCGCATGTCCCCCCGTCTGGGGGGCTACGGGAATGGCCAGGTGTTCCCGGCACTGGTGGAAGCCTGTGCAATACAGGCGAGGGTGCCGCACCCGTCGCCTGCTGGCTTCCACCGAACACCACTGCTCTGCGCAAGCTTACCAACTGAAAACAGAATTTTCAAAATCGGTCCACAATTGATGAAAATATTAACGGATAAAAAGTAATTTAAAAAAATTAAACCGACTTCAAAAAGAAATTAACTCAAAATTATGAAATAACTTTAATTTCGGAAGTCGGTGTCTTGGGATCTGTATTTTAGTTTTATGCCACCGACTTCCGAAATTAAAGTTATTTCATAATTTTGAGTTAATTTCTTTTTGAAGTCGGTTTAATTTTTTTAAATTACTTTTTATTTCGTCATTTTTAGTTTTTGCACTAGTATTTGACCAAGGTTTTGAGATGTTTTCCCTTTGACACTACACCCGTAGCTCTTATCAATAAGCCAGGCCGTCACACTTACACGTATTAGTCCATATCTTGAAAATTACTGAATCGATCTTGATGAAACTTGCACTGTTCCCTAAGTTGAAGAAAATGTAAGCCAATAAAAAAAAAATGGTCACGATCCGATTAATAGTTCCGGAGATATGCGTGGACAAACATACATACATACATACATACATACATACATACATACATACATACATACGTCTATGAAATTTTGTATATTTGTTTGGAAGCCCTAATAGATCATCATATGTGAATATAATGCAAATCCAATAATATTACATAGGTACATACGTATCGAATTGATAACCTCCTTTTTTGAAGTCGGTAATAAAATTTGAAATAATTTATATATCTACAGTTCGACTTTAAAGCAAAGCGTAGATAATAACACGAAAGCGGAATCTTGTAGATTCCGCTTTGGTGTTATTATCTACACTTTGCTCGCTCTATTTAGGTAAATGTTATGCCACAATTCTAAAATAAACAGCGATTAGGTATGACTGTGTTATTTCAATACTTAATTATCAAATTATACAGGCTGTAAGGGACATCGACGCAGAAAGTGTATTTGTAACAATGCATTCAGCACGTAAGTCTAGACCTCTAGACCTTCCAGCATAGAAATTTTTCGTCGGTTATAAAAAAAAAATGTTGCTTCAAACACAAGTACACACGGTCAAAACCTCTACGTCACGTACGTGTGGTATGCTGCGCTCCATTGCTCTTTGGCAAACCTCAAGGCGAACTTTTGCGACTCGGTGAGCAACCGTTTTTTGTTTTTCTATTATTTCACAGTACGAAACCAGCTTACGTCAAAGTAAATATGCATGTCAGTCTCAAGAGAAATTTAGGATATGTATCCTAAATTACAAAAAAACATGTTTGTATGTACAAAAAGATATGTACTACGTACACAAGTCTCGAACTAAATGCTGGCTACATGAAATATTCAACTGTGAAAAGGGTACGTTCGCCAGGGAGCTGTAATTTAAATAAATATTATTTCACCACATATTTTATGTATAAGCAGTGCGACGAGAACTACGTTAAATGTGCTCCTTTGTAATGTTAACGAATAGCTAGAATTAGTAATTGATTGGTCTCACTCCAAGGGAATCCCCTTGGATTCACCGATACGATGTTCAACGTCAAAAATGTTATTCTTGTTTGAAACGTGAATAACATTTTAGACGTTGAATATCGTCTCATCTTGAAGCAACTTTTATAAATACTTAAACCCTTGTATCGTTGTGTGCATATCATAAAATTTTAATATATTTATCTGCATCATCCTCTAACAAAATGCAACGTCTTTATCTATTTGTTCGTTAGTGCGCTAATAACCGTAAGTAGGTAATTGGTGGCAATAGGCTCATCTCATCCCTATTACATGGGACTTAAACATAACTGGTGAAATGTGGGTGTTACTATAGATGCACCCCTGCTCATTCATAATTATCATAATTATGATGTAGGTAGGTAGGTACCTAAATTTTCTATTAGGTAGTATAATTTACATGTGATCTTCTGCTTCTTTAGGTACGAGTCGATGGTAATTTATTACTGGGCCCAGTATGTGGCGACGCCATCATCGCGGCATCAGTGGCGTTTTTTAGCAGAAGTGCACATGTGCGTACTTATGGCCACTTTGGACCATACGCACATGTGCACTTCTGCTTACCAACATAAGGGGCATGGTATGTGATAAACCCGAGAGTTCAAAGTAACGCCTATGTCACCTATTGTCTGTTGTTACTGCAAACGGAATATCCATACTAATATTATAAATTCGAAAGTAACTGTCTGTCTGTATTTTACCTACCTTTTCACGCCTAAACCACTGAACGGACCACTGGACGCACCTGTGTCTGCACACACACTCATGCACTATAATATCTCCCGCGCCGAAGGCTAGTTCTCCGTTGAAATTGGCCACGATGGCTAAAATACGGTCTAGAGATTATAATGATTAAGTCCGTAGGTACTCCAAATGCAACCTCCACATCGCCAAAAAAACGCATTTGCAAACGAACGCAGGAGCAGAACAGGTTATATTTACGGGCGCATACCGCCTGCCCAGCTCACGTATCGGACATTAGTTCGGCAGTTCCCGCGCCAGCTCACTAATGGCTCTAACGTACGTGCTCGATCATATTCCAGACTATTCTGTAACATTATACGTTTTAGAGCAGAAAAAAGTTTGGTCTGGTTTGGGTGGTGGGCATTCCGATTGACGACTCGGCTTAAATAGTTAGAAATGAAAGTGGTGTACGTATTTGGTGCTTGCCTCTGCAAGTCCGTTCAAAGTTATTGGGAACAAATACGAGACAAAAATGAATTCAGTTTAAGATTAGAATATAAAATGCCTTCTTCGGCGTGTAAGTTGGCTGACAAGCCAAGTGATAAGGATAAAATTGTAAATAACAATAATTCCTTAATTATTTAATTCATCTGAAAGATATTGTTTAATTGATTTACTTACCTCCCCTACAGTATCTACCTACCTAATTGTACGACCAATGCGCTAGCTTCCTCTATGAAATAGGTATAATTAGGTTCATAATTATATGAAAAAAAAAACAGGTAGGTAAATCAGCCCTAAAATTATCGAGAAATCAATGTAAGTAGACTTACAAAGAAACCAAGTAAAGAAATTCTTCCTTTTAAGAAAACTCAATTTATGAAGAGCCAGCTTCAACAATATTTTAGCAAAACGTTTACGGGATCATGGACATGATACGATATTGTTATGTAAGGGTCCGATGGAACTTGTTTAAAAACCAGTAATTTCTCTACCTTAGCAGAACGTCGTAAAACTACTCTCTCCGGCTCCCCCTGCACAATCTTTTAAAAAACCAGAAACTCCATTCAGTCATGTTAGCCACCTACTGTAACATGTGCAGTATTTTTAGCTTACTCACCGCTTTCTCTGAGCTCAAATACACTGACACATCCCTTTCCAATCTCTAATGTAGGTACATCTCCTCGATATCTGCTAAGTTACTTACATAAATCACATCCTCAATCACAAAGGTGTACACGGGTTTCAATTTGACAGTCTCGTGCTTCGTTAAGGTGTGCAGCACACATGCGAGATTTCATTAACACTGCCTTGGCACAGTGGGCACTCCCCCTTGCCTTTATTGAGAGAATATTGACTAGCTAGGTTTCAGTGGTCGGCAGTGTTTACTTCGTATCCTTCTAGTAAATTGTGAAAATGGACCCTGAATGGAACTGAATATATGTGGTTTCAAAGGAAAGGCAGGATGCACTTTGCTGATAAATTATATCTTTATGATATGAAGCCCATGAAGCCAATGGCCTTGTGAAGGCCGCAGGAACCCGTTGGATGCGAGAAGCACAGAACCGGTCGAAGTGGAAGTGCTTGGGGGAGGCCTATGTCCAGCAGTGGACGTCTTTTGGCTGAAATGATGATGATGATGATGATATGAAGCCCTGCATCCTTATTGCCTAACACACTATCGATCTCAACCTGAATTATTTTGAAGGATATTGCTAATCCATTGCTTCATATGTTGGAGAAAATTGTCTGCTCAACCACGTAAATAATGCTATGAATGTTGTTAAGCTGTCAAAATGAAAGCCATTGCTACTGATGGTGTGATAAGCAAATACCCCGCAGTTCAATATTTTGATACAATTAACACTGCCGCCATGCCGGCAACAAGATTAGGGTTCTTTGGTATGTCAAAAGATTATAGTCATGGTCTGGCAGTTTGAGTAATTTATGCGGCCTACCCAGATGTCCTTTCTTTGGTAGGTATTGTTCGTCGAATCGTTGAGCTCCTTAAGTTATGAGTTGGGCTGCATGATTGCAAATGCGTGCACTGACTGTACAGGTCCACTCAATCTGTGTGGTTCTTTCCTTAAAAGTTCATTTCAGACCCCAATCTACATGGTCTTCATATGATCTGACCAAGATTATGTGTGGACTTTAAAAGAGACTGTGACCTCTGAGTTTGTTTCGGCCTTTCTTCTCAGTGTAGTCAGATAGGAAACGCGGACCTCATCTCGTTTTTAATTAAAAATATAATTGACTTGTAAGTGTTTGTACAAACCTACTTACATAAATAAAATCATTTATAATTTACATCTCAAAAAAGAAAAGAAAAGTAGAGGCCCATTTAAGCAAAACGTTTGTTGGAATTGAATCAATTTCATCCAGGACTTTCCTGGTGTCAACTTCAATATGGCACAAGTTAATGGTAGGTATGCCGAAGAGTTTCCTTCAAATATCAGCTAAATGAAGTATCTATAGAATGTGGAAGTCAAAATAGCAAAATAAAATGTTTTCTGTTAAAATCTGAAAGTGTACAGACAGCCTAGAAAAGACCATCGACCATAATTCATTTAAGGCAAATAAATGAAATGTCTACAATCTTTGTTCAATTATATTGTATCAATGTGTAGACTCAATTCAATAATTGTAGCTACACAATGATACCTACACAGATTATTACACACACACACACAATACTTTTTTTATTTTTGTGCGTTTTGTTTGTGCAGAAAAACAATCATTCTTTCTAAAATTTTAGAGGCTGACTGTACCTGAACCTAATATACCTACAGAGAAAGATTTGAAATGTTTTGAAGTCCCGAGATCCTTCGTATTGCCGTATTGTGCTATTGTTCATATCCGCGTAGCGAGCTCCGGATTGTACTTGAAACTTTGGATCTAGCTTTAACTTTTAAACAATCGATCAGTTTCGAGAAACTTGGGCAAATAATGTATTTATTGTGTTATAAATATTTAATAGACTTCGAAGTTGTTTGTATAGTTTGGGCTTTTCTTGTGCGAAATATTTAGGTTTACTTTAAGATAATAATTGTACTTTTCGATGCCCTAAAAAACATGAGGAGATTTTTTCAATCTGTTAAAAGTAGTAACATAATTTTTCAATCCGTAGGTAATGCCAGTTATAAGGGATTCCTACGTTACGTTCAATTTTCTTTTTCTTTTGTCCGGCCTATTTTTAACATCAAATGATATGATGCGATCACACTATTATTATAAAGGCAAAGTTTGTGAGTGTGTGTGTTTGTTTATATGTTTGTTACTTCTTCACGCTCAAACGGCGCGACGAATTTTGATAAAATTTTGTATGGGGGTAGCCATAGATATCCGGGACACCCTGGTTTAACATATCTATAGGCCAATAACACTAAAAAACCCAATAACACTGTCTGACCTAGGAATCGACCCCACAGGATCCGCAGTAGCGCTGGCGATCGACCAACGAAGCAGTCAAAGAATCAGCTTGTGTTTTATAGAATACCTACTAAGTAATTTTGTCAAGCTGTTGAGTACACCTAATTTTGATTACTATTACCAACTTATTTTGGATTCTTTTTTTGAATTTATAGCATACTAGCTGCGCCCCGCGGTTTTACCCGCGTAAATGTCGATCCCGTGGGTATATCGGGATAAAAATATTCTATGTCCAAGGCCAGGTAATGGTCTACCCATGTGCCAATCTTCTCATCCAAATATATTTAGCCATTTTTGCGTGAAAACGTAACAAACGAACATACAAAAAATCAAATCTTTTCTCTAATACTTACAATAATTATTAGTTTAGACAAATAAATTAAATCACGTCAAACCTCATTATGTACCTACGAGTAGAGCGATTCAATTTCATTAAAATAACAAAGAAGACGTTAAATCATAAGGCGTTTTTTATCAGAAAAAGTTAAAAACTCTTTAAGTTTGAAACTTCACTCTGCTCAGGTTAAGTTTAACAGAAAACGCTTGAAAAGTTCACTGAAGCTTTCATCTTATATTTTCCATACAGACAAAAACAAAAAAACATCGAAAATCAAACAAATGAACAGAATTGTACCAAACCCAAGGGACAGATAACATTTAAAACAAAGTATTCCTAAAAGACACAGATTCGGAAACTCCAATCGTGCAGAAAGTCATTGTTCGTCGAACTTTGGTTCATCACTAGTGAACGGTTACCGGAATTGAAAATTTATCAATGAACTCCACCATTCGTCTACCCGCCTGGTAGCTATTAGTCCCAGGACTCCAGGTATGCTACTAACCTAATTTATTTTACGGATAAAGCTAGTTTTACACAAACTGTGTAAGTAATTTCTTTGGGTTGGAGTTTACGCGTTTTTTAAGTATTAAATTAGGTACTGTAGAGACAGTAGCTGTGACCTGACATGTTTGTAGCATGCAACCTCCGTGACTCCGTTTTATGTAGATGGCACAAATACGAGACAAACATTGATTTGTATTTATAATAGAAGAAATAACAGAAGGAGTCAGTTTAGCTGACAAGCGAAGTCATATCAGAAAAAAAATAAAAATATATTAAACGCAGCACCGTTTAAAGGAATAAAGGTTCCTTCAAACAGGCGTGACACGCGATAAAATCGCGCGCGACACAAAGGCACCGCAAGTCGCGCAACGAGTGGTGCCTTTGTGTCGCGCGCGATTATAATATCGCGTGTCGCGCCTGTTTGTAGGAGCCTTAATTTATTTATGAAAGTTATTCGTTTAATTAATGATCCTAGTACCGTGAGCTCGCAGAAAGCTCAGTACATACGTGGTAAGGTGTGTTTACTTTTTGGTATGTAACACCGATGGTTTATTCACCGCCCAAATAGCCGTTTACCACTCTTGATGGTCACTGCCAGTTGACACCTGCCAACCATTACCTAGGTCAAAGATTTTCTTCAACGTGTAAATTTTTCGCCCGCGGCAGTGATGTCAAAAAGTGAGATTTTATAAGTAAATCGGGGGTTTTCGGAAGTGGGAGGCGCGGATACGATCACGTCCGGATATTGCAAGTCACGTGGCGCGGATATTGCCTGAGAAGGCATATTTTATATCACTATTCTTGAAGCTTATACATTTTACCATTCTCTTTTTAAGAAGGATTTGAAAATTCGTTTATTTTTGTTAAAATTTCAGGAAAATCGTATATTTTTACAATGTTCGTAAATATGACCACCAACCTATCTATCACTAATTAAACTGTCAGTGCTTCATTTTTAATTATTTTTACCTACTGTGTTATAGTAATTTTATTCTAGGTGCATGGTATTCACATATAATTACAAAATTAATGTTACAAAATATTGTTAAACCTTTTTAACGGTGGATTTTCTTGCCCATTCTTCTCCATACGAAACTACCTTTTGGAAGGGCCGACTAGAATCGATTCTATTTTAAAATAATTTATATTGACGTTCAAAAGTTCCTTTTATGTTCCTATTTGAAATAAATGCTTTGACTTTAACGTTCACATAGAACTGGAGTTGACGGAGTTCATTATTTCAGCCGAAAGACGTCCACTGCTGGACATAGGCCCCCCCACCCCCAAGCACTTCCACTTCGACCGGTTCTGTGCTTCTCGCATCCAACGAGTTCTTCCATCGACGGAGTTCAGTTACACATAAAAATAAAATATCAACTCTTAATTCCAAGATAATTAAATATATTAAACGGGCCCAAAGAATATTAACAATATTCGCTTAGGATGGTCAACCGCTCCTCAATTAAATTGTTTTATTGACTTTACTAATAGCACATTGGCATACTACAGATGTAGGACTTAAGCACCTATAACTATCTTAAACAGTGAACACTCAACATACAACAGTCCCTAGTGCAAAGCAAGCGCAAATAATTGAAAGAGAAAGAAAGTCAACATTGGCCCACAAAGTTTCAGTTACGTTCAGTTGATCCCTGCACTGGCTGACTTGCGGCTAGTGACCGCACTGCTCTGACAACGTGTGGACGATACGCCGCAAGTTAAGGCTTACTAGAATAGATATGAGATGTTTTGTATTCCTTTCAGTTACGTTTAGTTGATCCCTGCTGTGGCTGACTTGCGGTTAGTGACCGCACTGCTCTGACAACGTGTGAACGATATGCCACAAGCTGTAATTTACTGGAAGGTAGAATACTTGGTTAACAGCAAAACCTATTGCAAATGGAAGCTTAGATATTGCGATTAAATGTCACTTCTCCGTTAAAAGGTTGCTCAAAATGTATTCAACCAGAACCGATTTGTCGTTTAAATGTATTGAAGCATTTGAAGCTTTATTGTGGGATTGTTCGTTCATTCAAAGCTTTGTCAAATCTTTACCGTTTCTGTCGGAACCACGTTCAAAAGATAAAAAACTTTAGTCTAAACTAATATTACGAGTATAAAGAAAAAGATTTGATTTTTAGTATGTTTGTTTGTTACGCTTTCACGCTTAAACGGCTGAATGCATTTAGATGAAATTTGGTACATGTTTAGACAATGACCGGGATTAGGACAAAGGATACTTTTTATCCCGTTATTCCTACAGGATCGAGACTTATGCGGGTGAACTAAAAAAATAAACAAAAATTGTAGAGTTTCCATTCGATGCCATTTTCGATCCGTGTTCTTTAGTTTAGTTTGGCTCTTCGCATGTTTAGAATGTTTCGGTTTCTGGCTCCGTTTGATACAGTTACGTCTGATAAAGTACAATTTAACTAGCACTCCTAATTACTTAGGTACCTCGTTACCATTAAATAGGTACCTACGTACATATCACAATTCTTTCGTGCATATTCGTTTACCGTACACGATAATATTAAATAATAAATTACTAGCAGCGCCCCGCGGTTTCACCCGCATCAGTGTCGATCCCGTTCGAAAGACACGTGGCGCCATCTATTATCATAATAACGTTATAATGAGTTCAACATTTGAAAATATCTCAACTAACTTTTGTCGGGTACTGTAGGTATCGCACCGGATGGCAAGAGATACGGTCTACAATATCCACGCTTGCCTAAAAGTTACCCAGGCCATGCACTCAAGAGTCCAGACATGAAAACCCTCAGGTGCCATCAGCAGAAAAGGTTGCTAGCTAACCGCTGATTTTTAATTTGCTTATCTAAAATGACAGCTGCGATCGACCTTTTTAGGGTTCCGTACCCAAAGGGTAAAAACGGGACCCTATTACTAAGACTCCACTGTTCGTCTGTTTGTCTGTCACCAGGATGTATCTCATGAACCGTGATAGCTAGACAGTTGAAATTTTCACAGATGATGTATTTCTGTTGCCGCTATAAAAACAAATAATAAAACACAGATTGAAATAAATATTTATTGGGGCTCCCATAACACAAACGTGTTTTTTTCGGCGTTTTTGCCTTGTGGTACGGAACCCTTCGTCTGCAAGTCCGACTCGCCCTTGGCCAGTTTTTTTTGTCGATACGACATCATTTAGTACCTACATATTATACCTATTAGCTGCCATTTTGGTCTAGCTACTTAAAAACAGACTATTTTAAATAATTTCAGCCGAAAGACGTCCATTGCTGGACTTAGGCCTCTCCCAAGCACCTCCACTTCGATCAGTTCTGTGCTTCTTGCATCCAACGGGTTTCTGTGGCCTTTCACAAGGTCGTCGGACTACCTTGTGGGAGGCGCAACGCTACGTGTTCCGGTATGCGGTCGCCACTCCAGAACCTTTCGGCCTCATCGGCCATCATTCCTGCGAGCAATGTGCTGCCCACTGCCACTTAAGTTTGGCAATTCTTCGGGCTATGTCGGTTACCTTGGTTCTCCTGCGGATCTCCTCATTCCTGATTCGGTACATCGAGGTGCTGAAGTGTCTGTACGAAAACGCCACAATGACTATTTTCTAATAACACAAAAATAGTTTATTCTCTTTGTTTTATGTCAACAAATGAACGCAAAAATATACACAATTCCAGGATTTACGTTCAACCAGCAACAGTTGTTCACTACAAAAAACAATGAGATAGTTTTATACCTAAAAAACATGGGTATTTATTTTCAGCTTTGAGCATCAAAGCTGAAAATAAATACAAAATGAAAAGTTTAAATAAAACAATATTTTATTTTTCCGTTTTTGAAAATATAATTCAGTTTTTAAAATTGAGATAGATTTAAAACATATCCCTCTAACTGAAAACAAATTAACTGGCCTCTGCTTTTGATTCATATTATTTAGTCTACTAAGCATGAAAATACCAGGGGATTCTATAACACCAATTTAAAATGTTTTTTATAATTTTATCGATCAGACATGGCGCGGTCGGACATTATTCCAGGGTCCTAAGTTCCGAAGTTATAAAAAAAAGTCGAGAGGTGTAGTGGGACACCCGTTTGGAACGATGTTCTTTACGCTTTTGCACACTTGGCGAATGAGAGCTAGACCAAACATAAGGGTTCCGTTTTACCATTTTGGTACGGAACCCTAACAAGGTCGGTTTAGCTCTAATTTGCCAAGTGTGTAAGATATAACTTGCAAGTTATTCCGGGCTGATCTCCTGAACCCCCCCACCACCCCGCCTCCTCGATGCCCTGCTAGTTCTTCTTCTGTTTTAATCTCTGTCTTATCCACTATAAACTTTCTCATTCCGGTTTGAGCCGCTTTTTCTTTTGTTTTTATTCTTGAAGGACCGTCAGCAACAAAATATACGTACAGGGTTTATTGCGATGAAGAACAACATTCCAATTACGAACTACATAGGTACTTCGTTTACCAAAACATTTAATAATTAACAGCTTTATTAGGTATACAGGACCAACACAACATCAAACATGACTAGCCAATGAGTTAACCACAGCTAATAAATTCAAATCGTAGCTACGATCAACACTCGCTCCCAGATGAAAGGGACCAGTGTAAATAAATCAGTCATTTTTAATTAAAGTGTTAAGGTAGGTATAATTTATGCGTAGAAAGGAAAGGGTAATTAGTGGCCGCTGTCCTCTGGAGTGATTTACGAAGAAAAACGTCAAGAGAAAAGTGTACCCAAAGAGGATTGTTCTAACTACCCACCTCAGCGTAGTTTTTATACTAAAGCAAAGGAAGTAACGAGAGACATTAAAGTTGATTAAGAATACTGAAATGAGGAGAAATGACGTGTTTCGTTGTTTTAAAAGTTTGTTGGAGCATTCGTGCTGCTTTTAAACAACTGAATAAAAGAAATTTATATAGGACTATAACTCAACCCGCCTGCGACCACTTTCGCGCGAATTTCGTACTTTTCCCTACAAACTTCAACACCCCTTCCACCCTTTTATAGGAGTTATTCCGAGGGTAGTTTTGGGAAATTAATGATTGCGATTTTTATTATTTAGGTAGTTACCTAAAGAAGTACTACTTATTTGCGCCAAGTTTTAATTTTCTAAGTCAAAGGAATAATATCATTTATACAAACTATACAGGGTCATTAGTAAAACATTAACAACCTCTCAGGACTTACTAACATCATAAAACAACAACTTTTGTTCTATGACTTTTATTAATCAGATTTAAATTCATCAGAATTTCAACAAAAATAAAGTATTTTAATTTAAAGAATTGAAATATTCGATTTTCTCTTACGAACTCTACACGAAGCAAAAGAAAGCTCTAGTTAGGTAAACAAACTGCCGTGTCTAGGACAAAATGCAGCGGAGGGAAGCGGCGATTAGATAGAACAACGAAATCTTAAAGGTTTGTTTTTGGTTAATGTTTTATGTTTTGTAAAATGTCATAGAACACAAGTAATTGTTTATGAAGCTAGTTATCCAGTACTGCAAGGTTCTTAGTGTATAACCAATAACCCTGTATATCCTGCAATTGGCCAGAACATTGATGATTTTCAACATTTCATGATAATATCTACTCAACCCCAGTGGTGGTGTGTGAGTGGTGGCCCAGTGGTATCGGCCCCGACTTACGAGTCTTAGGTCGTGAGTTCGAACCCAGGCAGGCATTTTACTTTGTGTATTTAATTTCATCGCCACTGCTCTCAAAACGGTGAAGGAAAACGTGAGGAAACGTCACATGTCTTAGAACCAAAAATTCGAAGATAACCCGCACTGGGCCCGCGTGGTGGATTATGGCCCACTCCCTTTCACAGAGAGGAGGCCTGTGTCCCAGCAATGGGAACATCATAGGCTGATTATGATGATGACTTAACTCCTACGAGACAGCAATACCGGCTGCAACTTTACCACTCACTTTAACACACACGGCAAATAAACAAGGAACGCTATTGGTTACCACTTTCACAGACTTTGTTGGCAATTTTAGAATAAGTCCAGATTTTCTAATGATGCTGTTGTTATCGTTTTACCTGTGAGAGGTCGATGGTTTAATTACCTCCCCTAGAAACGAACATGTCATCATCATTTCAGCCGAAAGACGTCCACTGCTGGAGATAGACATTAACCGGATCTGTATTTCTTGCATCCAGCGGGTTACTGCGGTGTCCATAAGGTTTATTTTGTAGGAGGCCTTCCAACGCTACGTCTTTCGGTACGCGGTCGACACTCTAGAACCTTTCAATATCAACCCCATCGGCCGTCTGTTCTGCGAGCAATGTGTCCTGCTAACGAGCACGTAATTAACGATAATTATCGAAACTGTTTCATTCCGTATTGTCAACTCAGTGCGTCAAGTAGGTACCTAATATTTACGAACACGCCTCACTGAATATTCGGAAACTGGCTCATAATTTTCCGCAAACCGCAGCAATGCATTTCGCCGATGACTAAATGTGGGTAGTTGTGAACGAAGCAAAATCGGAATGAGAGGAATATTGGTGATGAGTTGGAGTGCTTAATAAATTTATGGTGGGAAGGTAGGTGTGGGTATTAATTAAGAAGAATATCCCAAAAAGACTAATTGAAATGTTACCTACGCATGTTTTGAGAAAAAGGTTTGATCCGGTGCATCAGTTTTAAAAAGATCAGTCATTCAGATACGTTGTTTTTTGTTTTTAGCGATTGCCAGGCTTTCGGCTTTCCGACTACCTGTAGATGAGGACTGTCAAAGATCTACGAATTACAGCCAGAACCAACGGCTTAACGGTATTTCCAAGGCACGTGAGGGTCTAGGTATGTAGATAATGAACCCATCTACGGACTGACCTCGGCAAGCGTAGCTTAACCTTCTATAAACCAGTGGGGCTATCATTACCTAGGCACGAGCCCCTCCTCATATTGTCATACTAAGTGAAAAGTATACAAAAACATTTTCACAAGAAAAAATATAAAATAGCCAACAAAAAATAAACACAAAACTTTATATCTATTGCTAATACCTGCAGCAGACACGGTTAATTTACGAGGAGTTTCGTTTTACCGGGAAATGTTACCTTTAAAGGCTATTATTGACACCTGCGGGCCATTCAGTTAGAAAGCCTATAAATCGGCCAAATAGCCGCTTATTCGTGGGAACTGACAGTTGCATCCACTAACCGTATTGCTTGTGGTTATTTTTACAGATTTTGGCGGGAGTGTGCGAGGGTAATGAAAATTGAGAATATTTTTGTGGAGGTCTTAGAGGGATGGCGATAAATGGTAACTGTGCTTCTCGTTATGAAAATGTGTTTAGTTAAAAGATTTCAATACGCTAATTGCAATCCACAATGAGTGCGTAAGAGTTAACTTTAAATTATAATACCTATGTGGCACAGCGAAATCGTAGGAGAGAGGACGCTTTGAAAAACTTAGTCAGTCTTCTGAACTAAATCTAATATTATTAAATTATAGTTTTTGAAGTATATTTATGTAGTTAACTGTACCTACTAATACCTTTGTTATTACATAATAATATATGCAGGCGCGGTCCGAAGGGGGGGGGGGGTCACAGGGGACATGACCCCACCCAAAATCTAAGGTCAAATTGAAAAATCTCAAAAATTTGCCAAATAATAAAAGGAAATTTCTAGCTATAAATTTATAATAACAGCGATAAATTTATAATAATAAAATTGTGTCTTGTGCAATAATGTTTATTTTATTCCAGATAGGTACCTATTTTTTATTAGTGTAGTGATTGACCCCCTCCAAAATTTCAGGCTGCGACCGCGCCTGATTATATGATTATACTGGTTATTTATAAAAAAATAAGTTTTTTTAATCTTTCTTTTAATACCTAACACCATACTTTGCTCATTAAACCTGAGAGTAGAAATTATGGCAAAATACTCTCCCTCACGATTATTCAGCTTTAGGAGCAAAGCAGTATGGAAAATTGCTAAGAAAATTATTCCTTATTTACACATAAAAAACTAATCGTGGCAAATTGGTACCTAACCAAAGTAAGTTAAAAGTTCTAAGAATATTGATTCCACGAAGATATCCATAAATTAATTCTAGTGGTGATATATCATAAAATATCAGAATTTTTCAATAACACGCTCGTCTGCTTTGCAGTTCGAACGTTTAATATCAGCGGTGCAGGTGACGGTGCATGGCCACAGTAGTGAGATGAAGCGGGATTGCTCATTTTATAGGTAAAATCCATACTAATATTATAAATGCGAAAGTGTCTGTCTGTCTGTTACCTCTTCACGCTTAAACTGCTGAACTGATTTAGACGAAATTTAGTACCTATAAGTAGAGATAGTTTGAGTCCCGGGAAAGGACTTAGGTTAGTTTTTATCCCGATATTCCCACGGGATCGACACTTATACAGGTGAAACCGCGGGACACGCGGTTGGTTCGTGGATGGGTGATCATCCATTACATATCGAGACCTTTCTGTGTCTCGGAAAGCCCTTGGTCCCGGTATTCCAGTCATTCGTTGATCATTGACAATCGTCACGGGTAGTCAGAAGCCCAAAAATACTGGTCCAGTTGCATCCGGTTAGACTGCAACTGGAAGAAGAAAAAAAGGGTAGGCAGATGATGACCTAATATTGAGATGATTTGATAAAATATTTAGCTATCAGTTAGGAAAGTCGGATATTATTGGTTCGTTGAAACAATAAGTAGGTATCTCAGTTAAGTGTTTAGCCAGCTACACAATCGTAAAACTTACAATAATTCATCATTGTGAACAAGTGGAAAAAATCGTATTATTGAAGCTAACTCAAAAACTACCCAAGCAAAGTTAATTATATGCGACCACCCCTGAAGCATATTTATGTACCTTATCCATTAAAAAAGAATTTTGCGTCCTTTAAAATCCGTATAAATATGACGAAGTTATGCCCAAACATACTTAAAAAATATAATATAAAATATTACACATCCAAAATTGCGAACCTCCTCCTTTTTTGAAGTCGGTTAAAAATCTCACCATGAAAACTTAGGAGAAGTGAGCTTCAAGTGAGCCGTCCACTAAGTACACTAAACCTAAGTTTTCTTGGCAAGATTTTTCTGACTGTTCTCTCATAACTTAGAACATTTTATTACCGATTCCCTTCTAAAGTATTAATTTTCAATAACAGGTGCGCTGTGTAGCATTTGGAATCGAATTCATTAAATATTCAGAATGATTTAGATCGCGCCAACGATTGCTTCATGAATCAATCCACTTAACGATTATAACATAACAGTTAATTAATATTAAGTAGATAAAATCGTTGCAGATAAAATGTTAAAATTCACGGTCGTCTTTTTATTTCTGACACTATGTTATTTAGCAAAAAATAATCCTTATGATGAAGCCTTTCGACCGGTATGATAAAGCTACAGGCTAATTTTTTTTCTCGTGTAGCGGGTTCGATTCAGTTTAAATTGTTTTTTAAATGTCTTCTTTCAGTAAAATGTTCCATCTACAATATTCAAGGTATTTTCCTTCCATGTGGCATAGCCGTGGGACGCCCTGTATATCTATTATAAGAAACGCGCGAAAAGCATTCTGCCTTCGTCCGTAATTGTTTACTCAAAATTGTATGTAAATAAATAAACGTACTATTCTTATTCACAAGTTACCCTTACTTATTTTTTCATAGAGGGTGATAAAAAGTAGAGTGTCAACCTCGGGAGCAACACTATTTTAAGCTCGAGTGACGTACTTTGAATCCCTCGCTGCGCTCAGGATTCAAAGAAACACTCTCGCCTTCAAAATAGTTGTTTGCTCTCTTGGCAAACAATCTACAATATTTACACCCCGCACCTGTTCGATACTGTCAAATTATTATATCATGCAAACCTAACCTACAACAAGTCATGGCATTGTCTCTAGCCGGGCAAAAACATTTTACTGAATTTTATTACAACCAGCTGGTCAAAAATGTCGTTTGAATTTGGAATCTCAAAAATTAAAAAAAAACAGTTACCTCAACCAAAAAGTTCTCACTTCATAAGTTTAGGTACGCTGTGTAGTCGACGAAGAAAATAATTTTTGAGGTAATGTAATGGCAGCGCGTCATCGTAACAGCTGATCGGTTGCTGTGGCGCGTACCTTCGTTTTAGAATGTTGGATTTGGGCGTCATATTTACGAATTTACGATATTGTGTCTCGTTCAGTTTCCTTCAACAGATTAATATATCTTTCCACATGAATGATCCACAGGCACTGGGTATCGTACTGCTCGTATATTGTGGGGAATGGGGCACACAATCACAGAACACAATGTTTTTGGAATAAGTTTTACGAAACGAGGGTACGTGTATTCTGTGCGTGTGCGCGTCGCTCGGTGAGTCGGTAGTAGGTAGTCAGTTCCTTATCTTTACGTTTACACGTAGCTCTCCGGTATTGCCGTGTTATGGCGCAGCTAATCAGGTTGCAGGGACAAAATTTTAACATAAAAATCAGTTTTTGTCTGCCTGAGGTGTTTTCAAGACCCGTGAACAGCACCCTAATTGCATTGATGCGTTTACTTAACACACTTTCAATAGTGTAAATAGTTAGTTGTGACCGATAAAGGCAGGTAGATCTAAAGAGTCAAGCTCTATATACCTTCACATATGGTTTGAAAATAAAATGATGTGGTGGGCAACTCGAATCCTTCGTTGCGTTCAGGATGCAATATAGCGCCCGTGACATTAGACATTGCTTTATCTACTTAGTGAATATTACTTGATGTTAGAACAACCGAGAGGTACCTATCGATTTTTTGGTAGTTTTGAGGGCTGATTTCACAAAAGCAGATATTATCGGTGGAATAAAATTGATATCTCACACTTCTAGTATGAAAAAAAAACCGGCCAAGTGCGTGTCGGGCCACGCACAGTGGTTAGGGTTCCGTAGTAGACCGTTATGTTATATTTTGTTTTTTAATGCAAGTCTTTACCCGTCATAAACAAGTAACTACTTCGTCTTAGTCACTATATAGGATTAATGCTAAGGATTTTGTATTTGGTACAAAATTATCCAACACCCAAGTTCAACGACTATTACTGCTAAACTAATAAAGTTATCTTAATTCCTATAGTTTTCCTTTAAAGTTCATGAAATGCACTATCATCTTGAATTTTTCCAGATTTTTCAAGCTCGCAGTTTAGCTTTTAGAGCGGGAGGACAGCCCTACTGGAACAAATATTTTCACTTTAAAGTTTAATATTTCGTAAATGGAGCATTAAATCGAAAAATATCTTTAGCAACCCTAAAATCATTTTAGAAGACCTATTCAACGATACTCCACACGATGGGGTAGACGACGAAAAAAATATTCATTCCCACTACACATGTAGGGGAGCTACCCTAAAAAAAAATATTTTCCAAAATTTTATTTTAACACTTAGTCGGTGTAATTTATATACACACTCCTGCAAAATTACAGCTTTCTAGTACTAACAGTCTCTTAGCAAAACCTCGGACAGACAGACGGACATGATGAAACTATAAGGGTTCCTTGTAGGTACTACGGAACCCTAAAAACTGTAAAAAAAAAATCTCAAGATAAGACTTATTCTGCGTATAAAAAAGTGGTGGAAGTCATCTTTGATTTTTTGTTTTTTTTCTGATTCATAGAAAAAGTTTAAAAGGTTGTTTAAGTAAGCCAAAAATTGAAGCAACAGATAACTTTCTACGAATAAGTAGTCCAATTTGTCCCATCTTAATGAGGTAAACAAAAACCTTCATTTTGTCCTGTTAAAATTACAAAAAATAATTATGTATTCATATTATGTAGAAAGTGAGGTTTAAATACAGCAGGATTAGTGCAGAGTCACGCCTAAGGGCGGTAGGCATCTTGTCTTGCTTTTAACATAATATTATGGAAGAAAATGTACACGAAAAATGAAACGCAACATAATTTTATATAAACTTTAATGAAAGATAAAAATTACAAAATATTATAGCAAAAATACTGTTAACTTAGCCTTAAGCTGTTGCTTGTTTGGGATTTCGGATATATCTATGAATAAATAATATAGTTTTAGGAAAAAGTAAGCTATTTCAAAATTTCTGAATTAAAAAAGTGACCAAAAATACGACTTATATGTATAATGAACCAAACTGCTCTTTTTTCTTACTTATTAATAATGTTTTTTTTCCTTTTCATTTTCTTATAAAATTCAAATTAACAATAGTTTTGCTATAATCCGTAAATATAGACTGACTTATTCTTTGGTATGAAGATAAAACGATTTTTATATTATGTTATATTATAAAATAAAATCTTTTATATTTTTTATGATTTATGAGGTTACATTTCTTTGCTGCACAGGTTTAGTACATAGTTTGCTTTTCAACAAAAAGTCGTGAACTGAGGTACTTACTTACCTAAAATATTAATAAAGGTAATTTACAGTGTTATAATAGGTACATTTATTCAATAAAATAATTCAGATCTATTGTTTAAATCAATAAGGTACAATACGACCGACAGCGACGTAACCTGGCGGGCCTGAACATAGGCACTAAGAACTTTCGCGCATGTTCTCTCACTCGCACTCGCCTCATGTCACCATTTAGTTCCTAAAAATCTTACTGCGCAGCCTTCTGCGCAAAGTTCGGGCTCGCTAAGATACATCGGTCGTATTGTAACATTGATGAAGATAATAATTATGTAAATGGGTACCATATACAGGGTCTAATTAAATTAGCTAGCGAAACTTCGCAGACGTGATGCGTATCGGTATCTCAATATAAAACAATAAAAAAAATAATTTTAATAGTGTAAGTTTTTTTAGTGTCGACGACCGCTGGTAGTGTGCTGTGTGTTGCTTGAGTACGAGTTGAGAAAAACTGTTGTTTTTTTAATTATCATGTTTAGATGTCTCATACACCCATCACGTCTGCGGAGTTTCGCTAACGAATTTAATTTGACCTTATTTATGTATTAGTCTTTGTAACATTAAAGGCACTTTTAATATGTTTGTACTGTCATAATGAGATATAATTAAGTATGTAGGTTCCTAAAAACGATGTTATTAATAAAACGAAAACAACTTAGAGTTTTAAACATAATAATTTAAAAAAATATTTACAAAGTATATAATCAGGGTTGATTTTAACTGAAAGTTAACTGCGTAAGAAATTAAATCCATTAGTCAATGTACAGATGCACATCAAGCTACCCGAAACTGTCAAATTTTCCCAATCAACTTTCAACCTTATAATTTAGCGATAAAGTTAAAAATCTATTAAAGAAATTCGACAGATTGTAGTAGCTTGATGTGCTGGCGTCTGTAGGTACCTGTAGGTACAGTAGGCCGCACGTCATTGGTAACACTTTGATATTCAGCTGAAAAAATTTAGTACGGAGTTTCTACGAGGCCAGCTTGTATTCTTACCTACTGTACTAGATGGCCATCATTGGATTCAGATTAATAAATATAATGAGTATGACGCTTTTTCTTTTGACCCACCTCGGCACATTTCAGCGTCAATAACTCAAGTAATTTATACGGAAATATTAAGGAAAATTACCAAAAATCGACCGTTTAAAATATGACATTAATAAATATTTTTTTGTACAAGAATATTTGTTTTATTTGGCGTATTATGAACAATGAAGCATAGACATAAACATACTTACAGATAATATAATATAAGTAGGTACTTGGATAAAGTAATAAAAAAATAACACATACAATTAAGAGTCGACCACTCAATAAAATATATCATTACAAACATAAATCAACTTTACACATTACTGTCTTACAGATTCACAATATCACTTTCACTTAAGTGTGGCTTAGATTATGAAACTAGTGTTGTGAAACAGTAGCTAGACTGTCCTGTTTCGGGCATAAATTCAACTCCTGACCGAATTTCGGCCATGTTAGCCAATCTCAGAGGAGACTGATGGCTGATACTCTTCCCTCACTCGCATAGTCCGATCGGACGGCAATACGACACGACCGGAGTTAGGTCAGGCGCAGGATCAACAGCTTGCTTTTTGAGTCACGGAGGTATCAAATCGCCAACTTCCAAACTCCGGGTTGCTACTGAGAAATTGCTAATGGAAAACCCCCAATAAAATTTTGCTCGACCTGGGAATCAAACACAGGACCCCACGGTGAGTAATCGCACTTGCGACCAACGGGGCAGCCAATACGCTGTCGTATTTCATATTGTTAACTGCTTAAATTAGTTGGCTGACATAATTGTTATTTTTTATTCCATTTATGCGCTGCCATAATATATAGAAATATTAACAGTTATGTCAGCAGAATTTATCAGCTTATTCAAAATCCGGGTGTTAGTTAGCTATAGCCCGAAACTGAACTGTCGACCTGCTGTTTCACGACACTAGTTTCATCATGTAAACCCCCTTTACAATAGAGGTAAACCGTACGATTGTTTGTCACAATTTGGTGCCATTATCCTTTTCTCATTCACATAATTTCACAAGCATGGTTATATCAAGCGTTCCTTGGCAGTTTTAAAGCGATGAACAACACAAACGATAAGATTCTAAAGACTTTTATCTATAAAAATTAGAATAAAAAAGCTGTCCATGCAAAGCGTACGCTTCCATTATCGCTACCGGTATATAAAAAGACCCAACAATGACATCAAATTTCCCGACAAAAATCGCACAGTTCACGTCATCTCAAACGTTTTAAAATTCTTTACTCTAAACAGAGGAATGTTTCCCGGTAATAATGCCCGTGGTCTTATTGTATTCGTACTCTTTGTGCCCATTCTTAGGCCTCTTCAAAGTATCATCTGTGCCAGATTCTCCGTTGTCTTTCAAGAGACCTTTCTTGTCACTGAAAATCAATAGGATCTTTATAGATTGTGATTTTTAAGGCTTCAAGAAAAAAGACGTCGGGTCGAGGTTAATGTGACGTGCCAATTCAAGACAAATTATTCCCGATTTTTCATTAATCTTTTTTCCGAATTTGATTTTGCTTGATTAAATTCGGGATAGCTTAGTAAATTTTGATTTGATTTGTCGTTTATTACTTTCTTTTTAATAAATTGGTGGGAGGATTTCTGAAGTTAGAACTCCGGGAGCGTAATTTTTGTGATTTAATCGTTTTTAATAGCCAGCTCAAGTCGTGATGTAATTTGGGAGTTTTTAATAAAAAATAGAATTAGAAAGATTGCGAGGAAAATGAATCTATGTACTACGATGATTATGTCATTAAGCTTAATCTAATGATGATCCTACATTAACTTGTGAGGTACTTGTTGAGATACTAAATACCATTACAATAGAACAGCTGTCCCTTATATTTTACTCTGAGTCTTAAAATCTTACCGTGCGTTCAAAGGATTCGGTTTCCTTTTCTTACTCTTCTTGCAACAGCAGCTGGCTATGATGCCCTGCTTCTTCCAGAAGTACAGTAATAAGTCCAGCAGTACTAGACATATAACCACTACAACTATTGATATTCCTATGACCGCTCCTGCAGATAAAAGTGAGGTGGATGCGCCTGATTCACCTGTAAATGATAGAAATGATTTTTAAGGTATCATAAGTTAGGTCTATATCCCAATTTGAGAAATTAAATTTGAGCTGCACGATTTTTGACAAATGCGTGCACTGACTGGACAGGTCCTCTCAATCTGTGTGGTTCTTTCCTCAAAAGACCACCTCAGACATCGATCTACATGGTCTTCATATAACCTGACCAAGATTATGTCTGGACTTTAAAAGAGACTGTGACCTCTGAGTTTGTTTCGGCCTTTCTTCTCAGAGTAGTCAGATAGGAAACGCCGACTTCATCTAGTTTTAAAAAAACATGATTGACGTGTAAAAGTGTTTGTACAAACCTACTTACAAAAATAAAATCATTTCATTTCATTTCAATTCACTTGGGTTCAGCATGTTTTCTTCTTCCATAGATCTCTATCAGCCATCGTCCCAATATTTACCAGCGGGTACAGTCAACAAAAGACATAAGTATGCAGGATCGTCGGATATAGTTAAAGTTTAGTTAGAAACCGATAGAAGTTCGCAAATAAATTTTAATAATACAAAACAAACGGCTCATTTATCAAATTAAATGTCAGTCGACAACATCCATCGGTTTCTTACTGAACTTCAACTATATCCGACGATCCTGCATATTTATCTCTTTTGTTGACTGTACATAAAAGCGAAAACACGTTTTTGCTATTAAAAACTCCAGCCAAAAATGTGCTTTAGCTTTTTTATGAACTTCTATCTCTATTTTATTGAGCCTGTAATGTTCCACTGCTGAGCAGTGGCCTCCCTATCCCTTTCCCAAACACGTATGGGCTAGTCCTTTCGGTAGGAGTAAAGTTCGTCCCACCATCTTCGTCTTGGTCTGCCGCGATATCGCCTAGCATTAAATGAAAAGCATCACCTTTGTACCTATTTTTCTGTTCTGTTTTTTTCTTGTTGTGTACATAAATGGTAAAATAAATAAAAATAAATAAATTAGAAGGGACAAGTCTCCCGATGGGAGCTGTAGTCACCAAAAATGAATTAAAATAATTTATATGAATAACAATCAAATTGTAGGCAACAGCTAGTCCTAGACCAAATTGTGAAAATTAACCTGAACATTACAATACATTTATAAGCCAAAGTAAAATATCTCACCCATAGTAAGTGACATATTAGCGGGCGTAGAATTCCCCTCGGAGTTGTGCGCGATTAGTTCAAAGTAATAAGTCGTGTTGTGCTGCAGATCGCGCACTTCCAGCTCAGTTGCTTCCAGTTGGTATTCTTTGCATAATGACTCGTCTAGTTCCTCTTCCATCTGTAGAAAATAATTTGGAATAAGTTATATTACGATTTTTATTTTATTTATTATCTACCTGTAATCTATCTGCCTGTAAATCATCCAATTATTTGTCTGTCCACAAACTTCCAAACAAATCTCAGTTATAGTCGCAATTATGGTAAATATACGTTTGACAGGAATAAAAGATGAAACATCGTTGAGTAGGACAAGCTTTCATAAAGTCACTTGAAATGAGCTTCAGATTTTATAATGGTGACAGTTAAATTACCGAAACCGACTGATAAAGAGGAAGTTGTAAAATAAATGATGGAAGAGATATTTGTGAGAAACAAAGACTGACTAGCAACAGAGCCTTACTTGTAATATTGATTCTTTTATATTCTAAGTATATCCTCCATAATAACAACCAGACATTTTTTAATGACTTGAAATAGACAGCAATAAAAGACTTTCGTTCGTTCCAATATGAAATCCTACTAATTCTAGTAAAACAGATTACATTGCTCACAAACAATTGCCCGTCTTCTTTTATTTTCGTTGCTTATATAATTTAGTATGTATGTATCTAAAATTTTGGATATGTATGTATCTGTGTATCTATCTTAGTGTATTGTATACATAATAATTGTACCAACGACAGCCCCATTTTATGTCCAGGAAAATCACTGTCCATTCCAAGGTTGCCTGGAAGAGATCGCAGAAAGCGATAAGGCCGCCCATTGTATATTTTGTAATATTGATGTATCTTTTTTCATGTTATGTATTTTTGTGGTGTACAATAAAGTATATATAAATAAATAAACAATTCACCTGCCGTGTTATCTCTCCATCACCCTGGACTTGGTTGGTTGGTAGAAAATGCCTAAGGCTAATGCTTTCTAAAGGCGGACTATTAAGCCCGCCTTTGTATCTTTGTAGTGCACAAAGTTTAATATATAAAAAATTAAGTTGTTTATTGATTTGGAAATTGTTTTTTTCTGAAGGGCGTTGTGTCGAGCTGGTTTAAATTAAATGTATAGAAAGTGTTTAATTTTCGGGTTGGCCAGAGTTCAGAACATTTAAAACACACAATAAAACCTTGTAATTACAGTAGGTAGGTACCTACATTCCAGTTACGACAAGCTCTCACTCTGTAACTTCTCCAGCCATGTAATGACGTCACGCATACGTACCGGGCAGTATCGTAAATAGTAGTAGTCTATGGGCTGGCCGTTGTTCTCCGGGACTTTCCACTTCAGCACCTTGTTCGAAGATAATTCGAGCGCGTCCACTTGCCATATCGGAGGTTCTGGGGCTGACCTACAAAGATAATAAATCGTAAGATAAGAAAAAAATTTAAAGTGTGAGTTGGACGCGCACACGGAGGGTTTCGTGCCACAAGGAAAAACCTCGAAAAAAAAAACAGGTTTCTTGTATGGTGAGCACTGAGCACCTTTAATTTTTAACTTTATTTTTATTTTTTTTATTTGTTGTTATAGCGGCAGTAGAAATACACTCTAAATTTCAACAGTTTACCTATTACGGTTCATGAGATACAGCCCGCTGAAAGACGAACGGATGGACAGACAGCGGAGGCTTAGTAATAAGGTCCCTTTGGCACCCTTTGGGTACGGAACCCTAAAAAGGGGAACATTTTAATCGATACGCTGTATTGATTTAAATTTTCTCCTTTTTACCCATCGATCACTAATTTTGCCGTATTATCATTCACATTTTCTATAGTATAATTTAGTTGCGACAGATGGTCCACTGATGACCTTTGGTAGCTGTAGCGCTGTACCAAAGCGATTTCGCTTGTCTTTTTGGTAGAGAAGAGAAAAAAAGACTAGAAGTATCCTAATCAACGGAGCCCTTTTTACTAAACCTCTGTTAGCATTTTGTGCCAACTGAAAGGGTATCTGTCACAGATATAGACCTAGATAACGCAAGATAGAGATCTGCGACTACGATCTGTTTGAAAACCAAGCGTGCCATTTTTTGACTACCTACTATGACGTCACAAGCACTATTTAGTGATGGGAAATCAAATCGATTCAAAGACGCTGCCGCGTGCGGCACCCGTCTCGCCCCGCCCTCGGTGCCTAGCACCAGCGGTCACGCTCATCTAACCAGCAGCGGTGCTAATTCTATAATAATCTCACCGTGAAAACTTAGGTGAAGTGAGCGTGGAGTGGGCTGTCAATAGTGTAAATTCCAAGCAAAATCAAACTCACTTCACCTAAGTTTTCACGGTAAGATTTTCACAGAATCGACCGGCTGTACACAGGACTGAGCGCGAAAGTGGCGGCTTACGATTTTTGTACGTAAGCTGGTGCGATTTTTAGCACGCGAAGTAGTTGCTCTTGCATTATCTAGGTGTATCTATATCTGTGGTATCTGTAATAAGGTTCGAAGCATCGAACTGACAGCAATGAACGATCTTCCCAATTTCCGAATGTCCAATCAATATTTTTTTGATGGTAATAAATTTAATCACGAAGTACAATCCTGCAACATCATCTTAGTTAAATCGAAACGTTTTACTCGATAATGACTGCGACGGGTCATATTATGGAGCGTAAAAAAACAATACGGCTCGTATAACGTTAAATTGAATGCGTAGGAGACGGAAATATACAACAATATGAGTCACGTATGTGGTTTATGGAGCACTGTAAGTATTTTATTGATGAGTTTCTTGTATTGGTATACGGAATACTTCAAACTGTATAAAAATATTAAGCATTAGATATTATAGGGACGATTTACAACGGAGCGGAGCAATTTACAAAGAATCTCGACTTGACATTGTGAATCAATAATAATTTATCAGAGACTAACGCCAGACGTGTTAGTTTTGAAACTTTCAGTCTTTTGAATGAAATAACTTAAAATATTATGATGTTTGATTTGTAAACAAAAGACGATATAAGAAACCGTTGTAAATAAAACAGACATAAACAATATAAAATCATAAACTTACTTATCCATTGTATCAAAGCTGAGCATCCCACTCCATTCTCCAGTGCCAACCCGATTGATTGCAGCGAACCTAATGTAGTACGTAGTGTTAGGCCTTAGTTTCTCCAGCTTGAAAGGGATGCCAGTAGCCCAAGTCCTGTTGGGGTGAATGTTAGTGACGTCATAGTTGTCAGCTTCGTCATACTCGGCGATGAAGCCGATGACGTCAGGACCCTCATAGTCAATTGGAGTAAGAATGGAGAAAGAAGCCGATGTTGCTGATTCGTCGATTGTTGTTGCCTAGAACGACAGTGATAGTCTTGATTTTTTTACTGAAGTGACAGTTAAAGAAGTAGATTAGGTGTATGGTGTTACACACAACAATATCAAAGGAGTTGATAATTCCTTAGTTGCCTATTACGGTTTTAAGTATACTAGCGTTAAGCTAAACGAAGGAAGGAAAATAATATGAAATATAGCTTCCTTTAAATACATATGAATACAAACAATGTTTTCCTAAAAAGTAATATTTTCATTTCTCGTGAAACTTATTTAAATATTTAAAAGATAGAATTAAAAAAAAAAGAAGATTGATTGAAATTTCTTTAACGATCTTTGGTGGTATATATTGTAGTAACAGTTAGTGTTTAGATTGTACACAAATATGTCTTATACATAAAAATATATTATACATAATTATATCTGCCTGTTCTGCTACGCCTTTTTTTTTAGGATGGGAAATCATCAAATGACCCCTACCGCTCTTGGTGGAGCGGAAGGGAGTGTCAGGATCTTATTGACTAAAACCCACCCGTGTTCCTTCCTTAGCCCTTTATATTCCGGGCCCGCGGTAACCCTTTCGGACAATCCCGCTGATCCGGGGCTTCGGCCCTACCGGGCCCCTTCATCTGATGCTGACATCTCTTTGAGGCGCGCGTGGAACACGTACGCGCCGCCGTCCGGCACGGGCCTGCGGTGCTATTTTGTAAAAATCGCACCGTGAAAACTTAGGTGAAGTGAGCGTGGAGTGAGCTGTCAATAGTGTCAATTCCTAGCAAAACAAACTCACTTCACCTAAGTGTTCACGTTGAAATTTTTACAGAATCGACCGGTTGATCCTGATAGGACGGTGTGCTACCCATTAGGCCCGCGCCTACGGTGGCCGGGAGTCGTCACGCGGCTCCCAACGCCCGGAGCGTCCCCCGCGGCGGCTGGGACGGCAGGCTCTCTCCCTCAGCCATCCCGCCACCTCCTTCGCTAGCTTCTTTCTTGTTCTTTCTGCTACGCCTTATTACGTCTTGTTGTTGTCGTCGAATATTGTCCTCTATAACTAACGATCCCAAGTAGCCATGACTAAGTTTATTTCAAATCTGACGATTTAAACACTGCTGAAGCGGTTGATTTAATTTCATAAAGTAAAGAAAGTCATTCGATATAACAAATTAAATGATATGCATTTAAACTTAAATTGAAAATTTATATAACAAAGAAAATTCCTGAAACATCATTACAAAGTAATACAACAAAAGATGAAAATACAAGTTTGTTGCTCAATTTCAAAGAAGTAAGATTTAACCACAATACCAGAATCTATTTGTGATTCAAATTAACTTTGTTTGTTTAGTTAGAGTTTAAGAGGCTTCACTCATAAGCCACTTAATGTATTCAAAATTCTTTAGTTGTATGGAAAAGGTCTTGCCTTAATTGTTCGCAGATTGTTTGGCGTGTAAAATACAGTTATGTCGGCAGTGAGACACGACAGTAGTTTGTTTTTAAACGTAAAAACCAGACCAACACGTGGGCTGATGACGGAGGTTAATTATAAATGTTAAGACTATGCTTTATCAGATGTTGTTTATGATAATATGAATATTTACAAAATCTTATCATAAATGATTGAGTATACCGTCTCAGACACCTAATCTGCATGGACCTCATATGCCTGACCAAGATTATGGCTGGACTTTAAAAGATACCTCTGAATTTTTCGGTCTTTAAGATAAGATAAGATTTATTTTTTCTAGACTTTCTTCTCAGAGTAGTCGGATCGAACTCATCTAGTCTTTAAACATAATAATTTTCTGACGCTAAAAAGTATTTATTGAACCAATATACAGAAATAAAATATAATTTATCATTTACATTCAAGTTATTGAAATAATATGCATAGGGGATTACAACGTTTTACTTACATCTTCAATGACTGAAGGAACAAATCCTTTTCTGATATGAAAAATTTTGATTGCATCGCCATACTCATTGCGAGCTCTACACTCATGTTTTCCAAACGGTGCAAATTGGTTTGAGAATGGAAACGAATGTTCTAATGAGGTTTCATAATCTAGAACTATATTGTCATGTTCTTGTTTCTCTATCGTTGAATAATTGCCTGAAACGTAACTGAAAAGAGAAAAAGTTACATTAAGTTATAACACTAAGAATATACATATGCTTGGTCCCAGGTCAAAATGGTCTCGGATGAAGTCTCCGATTTCAAAATGAAACAAGTCGGAATTTTCCATAAAATCATGTACCTAAGCAATATTATAGTTAAAGGCAAATCAAACTATTCAAACAAAAAAGAAGCGGTTCTGAAACCCTGAACAGTGAGGTCAAAGATATGAATTGTATAAGCTTCTTTTCTTCTTCGGATAAATATTTATGTAGTTAATAATTCAAACATACTTCCAAGTAAAATTCGCTGGTGGGTTACTCGCATGCGCACAGCTTATGTTGACAGTTTCTCCGTTCCATGCCCAAAGAGGTTCATATGTTTTGTCAAAATACGGCTGATGCAGTACTGACAGGTACATTAACTTCGTCTTCGTATCCACTAGTATTGATAGGAAAAATATAATATTATTAGAATTTTATAACATTTAATACTTGACTCGATATTTGCCTTACAGCAGATGGTACCTAATGCTAATTATCATAATGTCTTCGTCTTAACTTAAACTAAATATAAGGACAAAACACTTTTTTGAAATGGCAAACGTTTAACGTTTAACAGATACATTAACGCAGACGGGTCAAAATATATACCAAACAATATAATTTTCAATTTTTTTATGGATGATGTACCTGTGCTTAGCAAGACGGCCATGCTATTTTATGTTCTGCAAAATATTCAAATACAAGTTCTTGTTTACTTTTAAATGAGTTTTCTTACCATCATTGGTAGCGTTGCAAATATATATTCCTTCACTAGATCTGGTTACTTTAATTGTCGAGAAGTTTGGTATTTCATCATCATAATCCGTTTCCCTAGAATAAACAATAATTTGTCGTGGGCGATCAACAAAATCTATGATATATAAACGTGGCAATACAGCATCAACGATTTCAGCCTCAATTAGCTCCTAGTTAAAAAAAATTACTTAATTTCAAATATTTTCTGATATCTAATAATGCAAATTTTACAAACCTTTCCTCTTCCAAACTCTTTCCTTCATAAGTAATCGTAACATTTGGTGCAGGCAAGCCAGTTGTATTACAAATGATTGGTAACATTGATCCCTCCACCACCGATCTATTTGTGAATCCTATGATCTCAGGACGAATTAGGACCTGAGGATATGATAATGAGTCAGTTCTTTGACATAGAGTGTGAAATTAAAAACTTGATTTTAATACGAATATTTTTTTTATGAATATACAATGTGGACACACCAATACGACATTAAATGAAAACACTGGCAATACTAATGCCTAAGAGTATTTTGGAACTATTAAATAAGTCCTAGCATCGAAATTAAAAAAGTGTTTTTTTTAACCCAACTAAAAAATAGTGATAGGCCGACTATGGATTTTGCCAATCTTTGACTAGCTACATTGACTAAACTATTAGATATATTTAATTGAATTTTCGTATGCATACTGGGAACATCTTTAGATATATACGCAGTTCAATTTACTGTCGTATTGTCGTATCCACCTTGTATTTGCTTATATAGTTAACTTTCTTGGATCATATACTATTTAGAAAACCAAATAAATGCTATAATAGCCTCATAAACCTCTTAAAATTCAGCAATATTATTTTTAATGTTTTACTATATCAATAATTTGTTACCGTAATATTTATTTGCTTCTTAGTGATTCCAACGAAGTTTCTAGCAATGCATTCGTATGTCCCAGCGTCTTCAGGTGTTATGCTTTTAAAACGAATAGTGTCGTTCGTTTGTTGAGTCCAACTAACAGTCTTGTTTTTACTGGGGGTCTAAAAATAAGGAACAAAAATATTTTCTTGTACTGTACAATAGGCCGTACGTGAAGTCAGTGGTTAGTTACACTTTGATCTTGAACTGGCCTATATTACGGATTTTCAATATAATAAAAGGCCAGCTTATACCGGGTCCGTTACCACAGACCTGCAGACCGCACGACCGAGGTAACCAACCATACCGCTAGCTCAATAAGTATTTCACAGATCTTAGGACTTAAATTTTTGGGACCTGTTCGCTAGATCTGGATTTTCTACTAAGTACTTTTACAAAATCAAGAAAGCCAAGAATGTTGTTAAGTTGCAACTAAGTAAAGTATTCAAACTATGAATAAGTTCATGAATATAATTCTCCACAAACAGTTTCTAAAGAAATCTCGAGACTTTACACCAGCACCTCAATTACTTTCAGTCAACTTTTGCTCTTGCTATTAACCTCTCCGTAAGTTGAATACCTACTTGCAAAGTACTAAACAAACTTGGTTTTATGGTCCGTTCGAGTTATGGAGCTACAATGAGTCCTTAGTGACTTTAAGGTAAGTGAGCTGTCAGATTTAATAAAGGTTTACTACGTCGGAGAACCTCTAGAGGGTTCTCTAAAAAGTTCACCAAAAACACGGTAGGTATATACCTACTGTTTAGACAGTAGGTATATACCTACCGTGTTTTTGTGTGTGAAAATTCTTACACTTTGCTTGTGACAATCCAGCATTCATTTTGAAGGCTATTGGTAATTCACTGCTTCATCAAAAAATTTGTCTGCTCAACAACGTAAATAACGAAATGAATGTTATTGAACTGTCAAAATGAAAGCCATTCCTACTGTTGGTGTGTTACGCAATTACCCCGAAGACTTTTGACAGTCCCTCTCGTATCTTTTAAAAGAATATTTACGGCTTCGTACTAGAAATACCTTTTTAAATAGATTAAATCCTTCATTAGGGACCAAATCACAGGCCATCTCAGTTCTTATCTTTTTGATCTTACCGCAGGTAAGAGCAATAAGGAATTACGTTAAGGGAATGGCAGTTCAGAAAAACCAACATGATAATTATTGTTTGTTCTAACTCTAACACAGGGTCAAATTAAATTAGGTAGTGAAATTTCGCAGACGTGATATCGATATCTAATAATGACAAAACAAAAAAGAAATTAATTTGACAATTTTTTTGTTGGGTCACCGACCGGAGTTAGTGTAATCACTACACTTTTTTTTGATAAAATAAAAACAATTTTTTGTTTTTATTATCGTGTTTAAGTATCGATACCCATGACGTCTGCAGAGTTTTGCTAGCTAATTTTATTTGACTCTGTATACATAGTTCGTTCAGCAATGAATATTTATGGCATATACATAAAAATAGTAGTTTTTCTTACCGCTTCTGGTATTTTCTTCCATTCCACTTTAGGTTCAGGCAACCCTTCCGCCATGCACTGTATCATCAAAGCTTCCCCTGAAGCCAACACTGCTTCTGGACTGGCTGTTAGTTGTGTGATTACTGGTATTGTCATTACCTGTGTGATAAAAGTGTTGTGTAAGAATTTAACCTACCTCGATTTTTTTTATTAAAAATCTCTTGCAACTTATCAAAACGACTACCTATAGATACACAACTCTATCATTTACTGTCACACAATTTGGAAGACAACATTAACGTATTTATTATTTTAAATTACATTATATTTATTTATATCGTAGTGATAATAATATTTGCTTTGGAAGTATGTATGTTTAAGTATAATATATTATCGTATTTTACGTTTATATTTAAATTCGTGTTTTTTTAATTTTTATTTAGGTACTTTTTCTTTTGTACTCTTACAAACGTTATCTACATCTTTTTTTATATACTTTCCTATCTTTTTTTTATGCTAGAAGAGATTTCTTTAGAAATGAGCATCACCTTTGTACCTATTTTTCTGTTCCCTTCTGTCCGTTTATATGTGCATGGATAAATGGTTAAATAAATAAAAAATATACCTTCCAGCAGAGTCATTATTTCGCTACGGAAATTTATTTTTTTCGTATTTATCAAGCTGACAAGCTTTATTATGTCTTTGCGTGTTATATTTAGGTACCTTGGTATCTATATCCAGCTCAACTTCTTCACCAGTAGACAATACTGATGCTGAACACTTGTAAATCCCTTCATCATCATTATTAACATTCTTTACAATCAGTCCTTCATGCATGATCTGATATTTAACTGTGTCGTTGGATATCTGCAATCAATTTAAAAACATGTTCAATAGAAATAATCAGGAGAAATAAACGAATCGTTTTCTTCCCAAGGGCATTGCAGGCTAGTGATGTTTAAAAAAGTAACTGATAAATTCAGATGAACATAAGTCGCAGAGGACTCCAATCAGTTTGATAGCTATGTTGACAGGAAATGAGTAGCCTGAGGGCATCATCAACAGGCTAACGAAACCGGGTATCACAATATGCTCACACATTCAACCGATTATTGGTTAGACTGCAGCCATCCCATCCCATTATTTACTGCAAAATGGCTTTTCCACATCATGGGCGGTGACGGACAGTACCTTTCTAAAGCTGGATGTTTCATTATTTACACCTGGGTATTGTAAGGTGTGTGTCACATGATGGATCGATGTGAACCTCAGAATGACTGGCCAAAATGACCGATCAGCTTTAAAATATTACTACAATCTAATACCTATTTGCTACTATTCGACGAAGTGGTTAGAGTCACGGGACCAGTCCTATAGGCGACCAGGTGCCCTAAAAACGCACATGGAATGTGCGTTTTTATAGGAGGACGTGTGGTAGTTGGATCGGCTACACTTGGTGTCTAGGCGTGATGGGCTGATACCAGTCGGTTGTGCAGCGAATATCGGGCCCCCGATTCATGGTAGTGAAAGGAACTGTGGGGTTTTCGTCGGTAGGAGTCCGACATAACTCTCCTTTCTCCCCAGCTGGAGGGTAGGTATCCATGAGGATTTTCCTAGATAAAAAATAAGGGTCGCGGCAATCAGCTGGATATGGAAAGCTTAGAGTGACTTTGTTGTGGCAATGCTTGGGGCCTACGTTGAGCAATGGACGTCTGAATGATGACTGTAATGTGTAGGTGAGTTTTAAAATATATTTCTTACCTCATTCTGTCCGTCTTTTCCTCTGTACCATCTGATAAGAGGTGAAGAGGCTCCCTTAGCTTGACATGTTATTAGAGAATTGTTGCTGTGAACCAAGTATTGGTTCATAGCGGTCCCATAGAAGTATAACGGGTCTGTGAATGTACATAATAACGTTAATGTTAAAAAAAAACTACTACTACAACTATACTACACTAAAAGTGAACTATACTGAAATACTGAAACACAACGAACGAACGAGACACAATAGAAGTTTTATTGTTATTACGTCTGGGGGCGTTTTATGACCCGCAAAGTATTAATCAGTTTTCGCGCTAAGGCTTCGAAAACGAGTTTTGGATTAGTTATTCTCACAGACCTACATAGATGTAGATTGGAATATGGCATTTTCCGTAAAAAAACAGCGACTATTCCTATTAGCATTCAAGTGATATAAGAAATCGTATTTTAATATTACATAGGGGAAAAGCACTTAGTTGTCTTACCAAATACATCCAAATTATGAACTTGAGAGTGTTGCCTTGTTTCGAAGGTCGTGACGCATCGGTATGCTCCTGATAACGTCTTGCTTGCACTCGGGATATGGAGAGATATGCAGCCAGTCTGCTCCTCGATGTACATATTTGAATCTGTACCTGGTCTTGTGGAAACAATGTTCTTATTTAGGACTTGACAGCAAAAACAATGAACAAAACGGCAAATTCACTAAAAAAACATGTACTTTTTACCTTAATTACGTCGATTATGTTAATGTCTTGGTTATACGTATCGAGTACAAAGGCGAGAGTGGAGGGTCGGTACGTGTAATCATATATTTTGCGGCAAGGCTCCTTTAAACAGGCGCGACACGCAATAAAATCGCGCGCGACACAAAGGCACCGCAAACCGCGCAACGAGCGGTGCCTTTGTGTCGCGCGCGATTATATCGCGTGTCGCACCTGTTTGTAGGAGCCTTTACTCGAAGCCCCAGAGAAGATAGCAATTAGTTAAAAAAATATAAACGAAATGAAGGTTTTTTAGAATTTTAATCAAACGACGACGACGCTCATTGAAAATATTTTACAAACATTTTTTGTAATGTCTAGTAAAGTATTAAACATATCACATACCCCGCAATAGGTTTGTTGTACGGATCTAGCCATAGCAGATGCTTCAGCGTATAACCTTCTTCCTCACAGCAGCACTCTTCATAGAACGAACTGCCTGTAGTTACACTCCTGTTGTTGACTGAATTCTCTTGAAAACACGCTGAACAATCTGTAACAACAAAAAAAATATGTTTAGATGTATGGTAATCACATTAGTGAACGAAATGCCGCGTCCAATAATACTGAAAATAGATAAGCCCTCCCGGACAAAAGGACTTAGAAAGTTGGAGACCTTATGAACTGAGTCATATAATATAGTCCTAAATAGTTATTTTAAGTCTAACGATGTTAAGACTGACGAATTAGTAGAGCTTTCCAGTTGTTCTCAAAACAATTTGAATGTTGTATGAAATGGTTAGACATTTTGAAATTGTATAGCAAAATACTGCTCTTGATAAACAGCCAGTGGTTTGATCCAATTCTAATATCGTTTTCATATTAATTATTCGCAAAACCACACGCTTGTTAATTAGAATATATTAGAATAGAATACACAGACTAAACTGCTACTTTTTATATACTGTAATTTAATCAAATAATAATGAAGTAGACAATCTAATCAAATCAGCATTATTAGGTAACTAATTATACACAATAAAACCTTTTATTAGAGAGAGCTGTACTTATACTTGACGTGGTAGATTGGCCGAATTTTCGAATGGCGTAGCTTATTTAACTTTGCCCAAAGTCAGTCGTTGGGAAAGATCGCAATCCCGCGCTTTCGACGCGTAACGTAATATTAAACTTTTATACAAGTTCATTTATCGGATCAGTCGAGTCTGTCGTAAGGCAGGATTAGATTGCAGTTAAATATTATCCACAAAAATCATACAAGTTCTGTGTAATGTGAAAAGTTTTATAATAGATGAAAATGATGTGAAAGTAGTCAATGATACGCATTGAAATGTTAATTATCTCGGAGAAGTTCTAAAGTTAAGTATGTTGTTTCTAAGACGAGGCGGTTCGAGTATATTATAGATTTCTAGCCTATATTTGACATCGCATCGCAAGTCTCTTTTCAAATAAGTATTTTCGTGGCGATCAACCACCACGATGAAAAAAAAATGGTTTAATATTGTAACAAGCATAGATATCCGTGGTAAACCCACGGATTAAACCTAAACAACTAGTGATTGGAACCTACTTGTAAGCTGATAAGCCTGTGTCACGAGACTGCGCTTTTCCATAACTAAAAGTATTATTTTACTTCTTATATGCAATTGTAGGTAAAGGAAATCTATACTAATAATAAAGCTAAAGACATTGTTTTTTTTTTAATTTGTTTGACCGCGCTAATCTGTGGTACCTACTACCAGTCGGATTTCAAAAATTATTTTTCACATGATAGCACAATTCTTGAGGAAAATTAAAGGCTATTTAATACCACGCTACGATAATAAGAATCCGAACAAAAAGAAAATAGAACGCTAAAGGAAAAGGAAATATGAAATAGCGCGGGCGGGCGATGAGATGCGACACGGTGGGTCGGTGGCCGAAATTTCACGTCTCAGGCAGAAGTTAAGAATTTAACATAAAAAAGAGAGAATTACAGCTGAACCTGCAGCATACGATGTTCACTGTGTGTTGCCAATTTCGGATCATTAGTAGGTAAATAAATTAGTAGATATTATGACTAAAGATAATATTTAATTCTAAACTAAGACAAGGTAAGCTTCTACCTCAAAACATAATAACAAATATAACATTATTCTCCACGTGTCCCTAAGATTTCATTCCCCACATCAAAGACACCTTAAGCTTCCCTGAAGTCATTATTTTCGTTGTACGATATTATTAGGTGGAATCCCCACAGACAACTAATCAGATGAAATTGACGTACCTAGTGGCCGAAAATTGTGACCAACCTGTGTCTCAGCGTAATCAATAGCGACGGTTTGTATGGGGAGATGAAAGGATCTATTCAATGTTGCTAACGATGGTATTGGTTATGTTATTTTAGCTATTCAACTGAAATATTAACATTTCTAGGGAAAAAAAAGTGGCTTAGACAGCCTTTTTTTGTCTGGCTGTAGATTTTTTTAATATTTAGAAGCATTCATTTGATCAAGATTAAATTATATAAATATAGGTTTTCTTGGTATTTTTTTTGGGTTCCGTACCTTAAAAGGAAAAACGGAACCCTTATGAGATCACTTCTTTGTCCCTCTGTCTGTCTGTCAGTCAAGATCCTTTTTCTCAGGAACGCCTGAAGTTATCAAGTTGAAATTAATATCAAATACCTACTCAAGGCTGGAATCCCTTGAAGCAGTGAAGCAGGCGTTTATGTTCCGAAATCAAAACCTATAGGGTAGTTCCCGTTGACCTAGAATCATGAAATTTGGCAATAAGCAATGTCCTTTACTTGTGCTACATCCCAAGTAAAGGAAAAAATCAGAAAACCGTAAATTTGTAGTTACATCACAAAAAAAATTAAAACTATTTACATACCTACGGAGCCCTCGGTGCCTGAGTCCAACTCGCACTTGCCCGGTTTTTTTAGATTGTAAGCTTTTACGTAGACCACCTATACAAAACTTTTCAATGTAGTTTTTTTTTTTGACAATATTTAGAAGCCTTAATTTGATCTAGGTTAAATTATAATTAAGGTTAATTATTGGTTAAGTGATTGCTGGTCTATAGGCTTCTACTCCGTTCACCTTTTATACACAATTTTTCTCCAGACAGTAAAAAAAGTCAGCCGGTACTTTTTTGTGATTGAAAACTTTTGCGTAGGTGGTATGAATCTAATAAAAGGTACTATAGATATATGGTAATTAGATAGAGATATATCTTAGTGAGGCAACGAATATATAGAACAGCCAAGCCAAGATGGTGCAAACGTAAATCTATGCTGTGATTAATTGAAATAGCCTGTCCAGAACACATCGCATTCCCATTTTCTACGTCTGCTAAATGAGAAACGGCTTTTCCACCAATGTCTAGGTTTGATAAAAGAAACAATATAAGCGGGGTAATTGGGTAACACACTATCAGTAGCAATGACTTGCATTTTGACAGTTCAACAATACTAATTGCGTTATTCACGTTGTTGAGGAGACAAATTTTCCGAAGATATGAAGCAATGGATTAACTCCTTTTTTTTTTGGGTGGGAAATCATCAAATGGTCCCGCTCTGGGCGGAGCGGAAGGGAGTGTCAGACTCTTACTGACTAAAACCCACCCGTGTTTCTTCAGTTGCCTGTACCAGGGGCCACGGGATCTCTTTCGAACAACCCGCAACCCTGGAACAACACGCAACCCTGCTCTTTCAAATTGATTCAGATTGAGATTGATATTGTGTTGCGCAATTAGGATGTTGGCTTTCAATTTTCTTTTACAACTGCTTTCAGGATTATCATCGCCGGCCACATGTTTATACACATGGGATTTTCAACTAATTATAACTCGTTAAAAACAATGGAAGTTAATTGCCCTCAACATTAATGACCTGCAAACAATGTAAACAAACAAAAAACTATTTGATGATCCGACGTTTAGTAACGTAGGTACACACTTGCGCCGAAACATAAAATTTAATTATCCCGTAGTAAACTGTAATTTTATAAACTTAAATTTTAGGGGTAAATAAAGTCGGTATGTCATTGTGTGATATTAATGGTTTTGGCTCTAGAATTTATAGCGCTACTCAAAATTTTGGCTTAAACAATTTCAATGAGTTGAAAATTAATTACCTACCTACGCAAAGTTATAAATGGTACCTGAAGTCTAAAAATTAGGTAAGTTTATCAACTGCTCTTGGATTCCATAGCATTCATTTACAGACAAGTTTCAGTAAAGTTACAAGGAGGATTAAATGTTAATCGATTTAAACATCATTGGCTGAGAAGACTGGTATTTAGAAGCTCTACGTTGTAAATGAAAATAAATTAGCCTTCAGAACTTTCATAGCCATTGTTATTAGGATAAGCATTAGCACAATCAGCCTATAGTGTTTCCACTGCTGGGACACAGGCCTCCTCTCTGTGAGAGGGAGTGGGCTATAAACCACCACGCGGGCCCAATGCGGGTTGGCGGATATCACATCTCCTCAAATTTTTCGTTCTAAGACATGCCGGTTTCCTTACGATGTTTTTCTTCACCGTTTTGAGAGCAGTGGTGATGAAAAAAATTACAAAAAGTAAAGAGCCTGCTTGAGTTCAAACCCACGTCCTACAACTCGTAAGTCGCGGTTGTTACCACTGGGCCACCTGGGCCACCACTGCTCACCAGTTGTTATTAGATAACAACTATGATAAAATGAGTACATTCATACATTTTTCCAAGAACGCTATTACACAGTTAACCATATTATGCTGAAGTCTGAAACACAATACACATGCAAATAGATTCAACAAAATTACAGATCTCAAGATTACAGTCCCTTACATCACTGCTAAAGTCAAAGATGACGGTTTTTATGTCTATTTAACAAAGCAGTGGATGAATAACATAAGTTATGTGGGGAATATGTGTCACGTCTTTCAAGGAATGCAAGGTCGGAATCATTGAGGCGTTAGAATCATCAATAAGGAGCAAAAGTAAGCCATTTTTATTTAGCGCTTCCTGCCTTTTTTATTGTGACGTAAGAGCTTCTATTTTTGTCGCGTAAAATGTCGGTTAACGAACCAATTAGGCAATTTGTGGTGAAAATGGAAGTAGGACACTGATATAGGTGGTCCCTGGGTAACAGTTGATTGAAAATATTTCTAATGATATAAATATACTTTGCTACAGAATAGAGTTTTCCTTGCCTTGGACCTGTTAAATTTTTGGATAGGTAGTGCCAATATTATTTTGTACGTTTACAATATTTGTTAGGTATTTTGTGTAACTTTTTAGATTATGATATCAGGCCAGTAGAACGTGCTTTTACGTTAAAAGCGGCTTCATTTTGTTTGTCTTCGACAAAGCAGTTAATTATCCTTATTTTCCCATTTCGCCTTTTACACAGAACCGCGAACAAATACATTTCGAAAAGGCAGAACAAAACAAGGGAAAATCGAACAAAAATAATGTAAATCCGAAGAAAAGTTCTCTACTCCCCCTAAATTATCGGTTCGTTAGTGGAAAAGCATTGGAAACGGGGCAAACCACTACGATTTAATGTTATTTCTCCCAAGTGTAGGAATTAGCACATGGAAAACATCGGGGGGTGAAGCCCTATCGTTATTTTTATGGTTCAAATGGAAAAAACCTATAAAATGAGCGTGAGATTTAAATGAGGAGGGTTCGTATCAATATCGTTTTGTAAGTTGCTCATATTTTCGGGCAATACAACTACGTTAGTTTGTAAGTTGTTAGTTTTTTTTTGTAACCGGAAGTTATAACGACTTTCAAATGTAGGTAGATAAGTGTCTTATGAAACTGTTATAATAAGTACATAGTCAGTATTATAGAGTAGTGGTGACCCAGTCGTAACGGCCCCGACTTACCTACTAGTTGTAGGTCGTGGGTTCGAACCCAGACAGACGCTTTACTTTGAGTAAATGATTTCATCACCACTGCTCTCAAAACGGTAAAGTAAAACATCGTGAGGAAACCGGCATGTCTTAGAATCAAAAATTCGAAGACATGTGACAATACCAACCCGCATTGGGCTCGCGTGATAGATTACGGCTCTCTTTCTCAAAAAGAGAGACAAACACATTTATTCGTCGGATATGGTAGGGTACAAAGTTGGTTGGTATAATATGGATAAGTTCAACACTGAACAGATCCACCATCATTAGCGGCATACGAATATTTACAATGTGAACCACCACACCACACGTGGGTATAAAAACTAACTTATAAACTACTTATACTCTAATAAGTAGGTAATACGGACTGGTTTCCGCAACTCCACTCTAATAAACAATATAAAATAAAAACACTACAATAACAAGATTTCTATTATACAACTAAATAAATCTACCTTAATAGTAAACAAATATTATTTACCCTTAAAATAAAAAAAATATTTTAATGTGTAATTTTTTTTTTGGAAAACCCAATTTTTTTATTTAGTTTTTGTAGTGAAGTGCTATTACAAAATTGTTTTTTTTTAACTTGGTGTGAAGGCCTGTGTCCCAGCAGTGGGAATATTATAGGCTGATTATACTTATGCTAAGTACCTAGTCGCTTATCTCGTAAGTTCATTATATTCCTCAACAAATCACCCAATCGAAGAACGTATCATCAGAATTCATCAATAATTCATTCAACCAATACTTTAATTTTTTCCAACTACTCTAGTAACCTACTTTTCTTTTTGAAAAATGAATATTTCAATAAAACAAAATTTTAACCTTTTTTAATATAAATTAGGGACTGACACGGTTAACAAGCAAATAAGTAGTCACTTATCAAATAAGATTTGACAAATAGCTCGGCTACTCATAAAATATTCCGTCCGAACAACGCGGCAACGTATCATCAGACTAATCGTTCCATAATTTTGTCGCCTCAGTATCGACACTTAAATAGCTCGGCTACTCATAAAATATTCCGTCCGAACAACGCGGCAACGTATCATCAGACTAATCGTTCCATAATTTTGTCGCCTCAGTATCGACACTTACCACAAGTTGCCTGTCGCGCGAAGTATTATTAAAGTGACATAAACTATCGTCGCGCCGCGCTGTCTTTCAATTAAGCCCCATTATATTGCCGCTGTATGTGTACAAAGTGTTGTTTATAAAACATGTATTGTTGTTTGTCGTATCGTTTTACTGGAGTGCTGCATTGTTTTTCCGCTTTGTTGTGAGAGTAAAATGTGCATTTATATTTTGCTGTCGGATTGAGATTTATAAAGCAGAAGATACGATGTGAGATTATTTAACTTCACTCCAAACTTCTGTTGTTAAAAAAGTGTATAATACTTTTTTTATTAATAAAAAATATATATTCTACAACCAAGCGACACAATCTATATAATATACATATAATAAAACAGTAGAAAAACTGTGTCTGTACATTGAAAATATTAAAAAAAAAAAAATTGGGGGGGGTTTAGAAACAGTAATAGGGTACGAATCCGAAAAAAAAATTCTGTCTGTTTGTCTGTTTGTTTGTACACGCTAATCTTCGGAACTACTGGAAGGATTTGAATGATTTTTGTTTTGTTGTATAGGTATTATGTCTGGGCAACATATAGGCTATAATTTATCTTGGAAACTTGAACACCTGATGCAGAACCGCAACAGACCAGCTAAACTAACAAATAAAAACAACAAATAAAAACAGATACAAAAATGGTACCATAGCAAAAATTTGAAGAGAATAAATTTGAAGATCTGGAACACCTCATGTGGAACTCCAAGAGCCCAGCTACACCATAACATATATAGGAATGACGTCTTAGCAAAAGTTGTTCGGTCTGATGGGCATTTCCTGTTGACTTATAAAAAAACTGGCCAACACGAAGGGTTCCGTACCACAAGGCAAAAACGCCGAAAAAAACACGTTTGTTGTATAGGAGCCCCCCTTAAATATTTATTTTATTTTGTTTTTAGTATTTGTTGTTATAGCGGCAACAGAAATACATCGTCTGTGAAAATTTCAACTGTCTAGCTACCACGGTTCTTGAGATACAGCCTGGTGACAGACAGACGGACGGACGGACAGCGAAGTCTTAGTAATAGGGTTCTGTTTTTACCCTTTGGGTACGGAACCCTAAAAATCGAAGATCAGAAACATCTGATGTGGAAATTAAAGCTATCACTAATTTCACTGTATAAAATAACATATGCTGGGAATATAAAATAACTTAAGCTGGGAGTACCTCCACGCGGTGAAGGCGGTAACACTTGGACTGATTTTCGATGACGATGGTATATCATTGAAAATTTGACTCTACTGGCCAAAACTCCCATTTATTTTTTTATTTTATCGAATAATTATATGCTTTCGGGCTTATGTTATTTGAGTGTTTAATTTCTTTTTCCATTTATCTTCGTGACACGGTAGCCTACCCGGTAACGCAGAGGAGCAGTCACTTAGATTTTAATTGATCAGGTATCTTCTTCACAATAAAACTATAACCATGTCTAGAAAGAGGTCAAATTTTTCCCAATGTTCCAAAGGGGCTAAAAGATTGAGGATCATAAGATCCCAAGAATCTACCGGAGAGCGTCAGGAGAGACTTGATGCTGTTCGAGAACATCAGGCTGCAACTCGATCCGTGGAAACCTCTGCGGCGACTGACCGCTGATTGTGAACGACATGCATTGCCTCGCGAATCGGAAACGTTTACCGATACAGAATCACGCTTGAGTTTTCAGCGTATTCGCTCATCTGAAACGAGTGATGAACGTGATGCGCGACTAACTACTGATAGAGATTATCTTACACTGTCCCGAACACGCACACAACAAAATTTTCATAATCAGTTAGAAAGTGAGAGAGAAAGAATTGCTGGAGTACGGCATGAAAAGACAAGAAGTGCGCAACGAACGTATGAATTCTGATACATATCTGATCATATACAATAATGCCTTTCAAATGACATAATATTTTGGTGCGAAGCAGATTTCAGAAGACCCATTTATGCCAACATTCAAAGTGCAAGGCCAAGTTTATCAGCTTATTGGTTCATTATTGCCTGAAAATGACGTCTCGAATCGTCTCGCTCACCCCGGTGTTTTCCAGTACAACGTATCGCTGGCATAAGCAACAGCATCCGCGTACGAAGTCGCGGGCAGAAGCTAGTCGATAATAAATCGATTCGATCTAAAAACCTAGGTATCCAAAAATAGGTAGCTAAGTATACGCTTATTTAAAAAAATACGCATGAACACTTAATTCATGACCCTTGTTCTATCGATTCATCAGTATTTCAGAAGCAAATTCTGCATAAACATGTTTTGCATTCTTCCATGCGTTCTCATTTATGTAATATTTGCACTTCATTCATTCACACCTACATTCAAGCTAATTCTGCACAGCCGGAAGGGAATACAGCATAACGATACATGATACAATGAGTTTCAAAGTTAAAACGGATATCTGCTAAATTCCATATTCCATCCATTCAACATCTGTATGAAAATAACCCAAATAAAATACACTAAATATTATATGACCGTTTGACATTGAGTGCAGATGCGTGTTAATCACTGTCCATCTAAATAAAACAAGAATAGATTACACGTCACGGTTTTGCTCGCAAAACAATGTGTGTGTTCCTAATGCCTGGGCCACACTAGCGTTTTCGCGAGACGAGGCGCCAGGACTTAGGAAGAGACCAGAGAAATCAAAGTAATTTTGAGCGCAGTGGTCTAGAGATGTCCCGAATGGAACTCGTTTGCTCCAGAGACGCCTAAACGACAGTGTGATACCGACCTGAAACAACTAATAATTGGTTAAGCCGAACTCTGTCTAGTTTTGAGCTGAGTACCTACACAGTGGGCAAATTTGCGCAGTACTGTGTTGTTGTAGGCCATTTAAGTGGGATAAGTAAGTTCTTGTGCGATATTATCGACGTAATTATCCGAACGGAGGAGTTCGGCGATATTTGGGGTAATATTACCTCATTAGAAGCTTTGGATTAATTAGAATGTAATTATCTACTGAGAAATCAATCCCCTGTTTATAAACAACGGCTTTATTCGGCACAGGGGAATATTATTGAGATGATATTTTATAATTAGCCAATGTCTTAATACTTAACAATTAGTTATGTTAGATCAATACTTCTGTGTTTGGAACATGAGTCCTGTGTCGTCAGCGAGACATACAAAAACCTAGGATTTATTATGCGTACATGTAACTTATTTACTGCTATAAAATGCATCAAGATACTTTATTTTGCGTACATACGCAGTATTTTAGAATACTGCAGTAATATCTGGAATCCGCACTACTTGGTTATATACAGCAATTAGAATCAATTCAATCTAAATTCGTTAATTATATTAACTTTCGCATTGGATTCGGATCTACAGATTATCTGCTATCATGCAAACACCATAAGTTATGCTACCACTGGAGAACAGATGTATGATTCTTGACATTTTATTTCTTTATAATATATGTAATGGGAACATTGACAGTAAGTATCGTTTTAAATAACTTAGTTATAAAGGTGCTCCGTCTCGACGGACTAAGCACACGCAGTTATTCGATGTACCACACAGTGGTACAAACTACGCTTAAAATTTAGTCATTGGTGGGATGCTAAAAAGTTCTATTCAGGAAGCAATTAATAACTTTAGTATGTGACGAATTGAAATAAATCTAAATTAAATTAAATTGAATAGAAGGTATACATACCACTATTACATACTCACACCCATTCGTATCTCCTCATGCACACTCCTACACAGTACTACACACTCACCCACACTTGCACTTACCAATGCTTAGATGGTGCTAGCAGTTCACTTCATTATGTATGTTTGTTTCTGCTGCATGCAGTATATATAGCTATTAAATTTTTATAAGACTAGTATATATATTTTAAAATAAAATTTCAAAGAGCTGTGGATTTTGTAAATAATAAATAAATCCATACTAATATTATAAATTCGAAAGTAACTCTGTCTGTCTGTATGTTACCTTTTCACGCATAAACCACTGAACGGATTTCGATAAAATTTGGCAGAGAAATGGATTGCATCCCAGGGAAGGACAAAGAATAGTTTTATCGACATAACTCGCGGGCGAAGCCGCGGGCGGAAGCTAGTAAATAAATAAATTAAAGTTCTCTTATATTAGCCTCGTTTTAAATATGAGATTTGAGTAGCCAAACATAAATTTCAGTCATATTTATTCTCAGTCGTGAAAACTGAACAAATGTAACTTGATTTTGCACTAATCTATAAACTAATATTAAAGCTAAATAAAGAGTTTGTTTGTTTGAACGCGTTAATCTCTGGAACTACAAGTCGGATTTGACAACAATCTTTTTGCATTTGATAGCCTAATCCTCGAGGAAGTCTATAGATATGTTATTTAACATCACGCTAAAACTCTTAGGAGCCGAGCAAAAAGTAAGAAAGAATGCTAAGCAAAAACGAAGTAATAGGGCAGTCTATGCGCTGCGACGGGGTGGGTCGGGTGAGTAAGAAATTTCACGAAGACGAAGTCACGGTTAGAAACTTGTCATTCAATATATTATACGCAAGTACAGCTAACAACAAACTGACTAACAGCATCGTTACATCTCAAACATTTAACAAATGCATAGTTGATTGGTCTCATTTGTCCGGGTGTCGGCCACAGTCATGCAAGTCATCAATCTTAGAGAATAAGGAACAATTTAATTTGGAGCGGAGTACGCGACCAACAGTATACCAGCCAACCAACCAGTTGCTATAATGTTAGACAAATCGTAGCGAGTATGACCGACACCCGATGACGGACGAAAATTGGTGCATTCGGAATTGTATTTCGAAGACCGACCGTTCGTCTACACAATTCTATGTAAACTGCTACCATTGGTTGAATGATTTATCAAAAGCTATTCGCAGCAGTTTACGCGCGCTTGACAATTTGTCACATTAAGGGCAGGCCCAATGGAAAATCTTCTATCTTAGATTAGAATTAAACAGTAGTGAATCATGTTCAAATTGGAAAAAAAGTATATGGCAGGAAACTTCATTATAAATGTGAGGGTCGACCCAGACGAAAACACGATACGATAAAATTTTCTCGATAGAAAACCATCACAAAGTTACCTCTAATTTTCATCTAATTTGGTTTGCATTCTATTTTGGTGCATATTACTGAACCACAAATTAGACAAATAATAACACTCATTATAACCTAGCGATGACCCAAGCGATTTTTTAAAATAATGTCTATTTTAAAAGATAATCGAATAAAAAGCATTTGGCGCTTACTACATTTTTAATCCGCGAGATACGCTGTCTTCCGTCTCGCGTGACACGAGCTTGAGGCATCAGTTTGTTTCACCAGTCAGTACCCCTCGCTCTGTTGAGACGGGAAGTCTATGACAATTTTCTCCGCGCCTAGCAACTATTATTATTATCGACATTTTGTTGAATAATAAATGGGAAACAAAATAATACAATGAAAAAGCGAGAACTTAAACACTTGAAGACTAAAATGATTGCTAATTGCCGAAGTCGAAGGTTTGTTTTTATATCAAGGTACTTATGCGTATAGTATACGCAAAATAAACAGATGATTTGACCGCTCGATATGATCGTTTATTGTTTTCGTGCGAAATTATATAATTTAGCTAGAATTTATTTTTGATAATATGTGAGTGTTGTCCACGCTTCCTCACTAAAATTAGAAATACGAAAGAATTACAATATCCCTCCCTCTCGACCCGTCTCTTTCTTTGTTTGTTACTTTTTTACAACTAGTCGAGTGAGGTATTAAAACAAAGAATATAAGATTGTTCCAAAAACTCGCTTGTTTTAGGTATCAGTTCCCGGAAAAGGATATTAATCTAGTGATCGAGTTTGTTGATGGTTCTATCGGTAGTACCATTGAGGTCGAAAACAATTTTAAACCACCACCCTGAGGTACACCGGCAGAAGTATAACAACAAGAAGAACACGTCTGTTCTATGCATATACGTTGCCGGCGGCCATACAGGTAACTACGAAGCGAGCGAAGCATGCCAAGCAGGATATCGAAATTGACGATATTGAACGCATTGCTTAAATCCAATAAGCAAAGAATAGTCAGATTTCCTCCCCATGCCTAAGCGTATGTCATTAGTAACGTTCACTAGCGTACAGTAGCGGTGCTGTGACCAGGACGAAATCCGGATTGGAAAATATTCAGCAGACTATTCTTGCAAAGAAATGCACTAAGCTGATTGTGAACAAGGTGTTCAAAGACTTTGGAGAGGAAAGGCAAGATGGAAGTAGCTCGGTATTCTGAAAAGGAAGCAAGATTAGATTTTATGGGTAAAGCAGTGATTTTTGGCTCTTTTCACATCGGAAGACACTTGACACTACACCCGTAGCTCGTATCAATACGCCAGGCCGTCACACTTACACGTATTAGTCCATATCTTGAAAATTACTGAACCGATTTTGATGAAACTTGCACTGTTCCCTAAGTTGAAGTAAATGTAAGCTAATACAAAGTCACGATCCGATTAATAGTTGCTGAGAAATGCGTGGACAAACATACATACATACGTCTATGAAATTTTGTATATTTGTTTGGAAGCCTTAGTAGATTGTCATATGTGAATATAATGCAATTCCAATAATATTACATACATACGTATCGAATTGATAACCTCCTTTTTTTTGAAGTCGGTAATAATATGTATCTAAGAATCGATGCTTGGCGTGATTTTAACTTTCATGGATTTATGAAATTTCCAGTTTTTACCTAGATCTCTGTTTTCAAGTGATGTGTGGTTATGGCGGCGTTGGGAATCTCTACCGGTAGGTATTATTGTTATTGCAGCGATTGTGAGCATCCACAAGGACGGTTTGACGAAGAGGGCCGATACTTCAATTTTGTTTTAGTTTCAGCTTTCTTATGCATGATGCTTGTAATATCGTCGCAGATGCTTGATTTTTACTGCATGAATTGAGCGTGAACATCGTATAGCTGATTGTCTGTCAGCAGATTGACTTTTTCATCCATTGAATCGACACTGAATAAAGGACCCGACGAAAAATAAATTCAAAAACAATCATTGTGATGATTATAAGATATTTCTTATCACTGTGTTTGATTTGCTTTTATACCTTTTGGATTTTTTATCACCTATTTTATCACTTCTAATTTTTTATGGTGGAATGGAGTATACAGAACTTTTATTTCTCAACATACAAACACAAAATAGGATTGCATTGTATATATTACACAAGTAAAGACATTCTTATCCCTGCACATTAGCACTGCTACATTTTGCGAATTGATGATTTTGTGAAACCGAGAGCGTAGCGCATATTACTATTTTGTCCAAAGAAATTTAAAAATAGAATTTAAAAAAAAGTCTTTGTTTTCAGGGTTCCGTAGTCAACAAGGAATCCTTATAGTTTCGCCCTGTCCGTCTGTCCGTCCGCAGCTTAGCTCAGAGACTCTTAGTACTAGATAGCGATAATTTGGCATGGATATTATATGTCGCATTACTGGATGGCCGAGATGCGATACATCGGGTCTTCTTTACGATCCAACATAGTTTAGATAGGTGTGGGCACTGCAGTGGGTACTCGAACGAAAAGATTATTTGAATTTGAAGTAACTTTAATAAACTAGCGATTAACAACCGAAACGCACACGTGTGTCGGGAACTAACACGTGCGTTGGTATTGAGCGTTTGCCTAGAATGTCCGAGCTCGACTGTCGACTGTCGCAACACTCGGTCTCTCCACCAGTCCTCGCTGCATCCCGTCCACCGATGATCGTGTCCAAGTGGTAGGGCTCGCTTGCGTTTCCGATCACATGATTTTTCTGACATTTAGCTGACAGGGGTTCCCCCCTGCCATCTAAATGGTTGTCTTTGGATATGTGAAAAAATTCATTGTAGTAGTATATAATAACGAAATTAAAAGGAAAACTATCACGGCTAAGTAGGCTTTACAAGTTTACGAATAATAGTCGACCAACTTACATGTATGGGAGAACATGATTTTCAACTATAATGTTAAGTTTGTTCTTGGGTAAATTCATTTCAACTACGGAACTCTTCATTGTGCGTGGTCCGACACGCACTTGGCCAATTTTTATCTGAATATCCTGCATATACTACGCAAACGCACTGCACTTGAAGTTTAGTGTACAGAGTTTCGTTGCGCGCGTCGTCACGCCACCCGCGGTTGTTATTTGCACTAATGCGGGGGTTGGGAGACGCGCGGGTGAAATCAGATTTTATCCTGTCATTGGGCCCACTCTTAATTTTGCAACATTAATTTTCGTTCGAGATACTGGCCGTAATGCCAGCGTTGCACGAGGCTAGTTTTAGAAGCTAGGTTACCAAGAAAGTAATAATCTTGCTTATTATCCTGGCTTGTCACATGTTAGAGCCGTTTAAACGATTGGAATGACGTATTCCGTAGAGTAAAATGATCCGATTGGATTACTAGCTTCGTCGGCCACACGAGGCTAGTGCACAAGCCAGCGCGGTTATTGCGTAACAGACTATCAGTAGCACTGACTTTAATTTTGACAGTTCAACAACATTCATTGCATTGCTGAGCAGACAAATTTTTGAACATATTATGAAGCAATGGATTAGCAATACAGGATAGTAAAATCAGTGGCAGTAAAAACACTAGTTCATAAATAGAACCTCATCCTATTACTCTATCACACTATAGTTTACTATCTTTCTTACTATTGCCTAAAAATAAGGACAGTTATGTATAGGAGAACCTATACCCGTGGCCAAAGTAACTAGCTTGCTAGCATACTAGGCTAGCAAGCTAGTCACTTATTAGGGCTTAGCTTGCGAGGCTAGTAAGCTTCGTGTAACCCGGGCATTGGGGCTGAGTTTTATTTATAAGTGCAGACGCCAGCAAATCAAGCTACTACGATCTGTCAAATTCCTTTAATAGGTTTTCAACTATATCGCTAAAGCATAAAGTTCAAAGTTGATTGGGAAATTTTGACAGTTTCAGGTAGCTCGATGTGCTGGCGTCTGTGCTCGGAAAGTACCTTATTACTATTTTAAAAATGAGGCAGAAAGTACATTATTACTGTTGTACTTTGCGGGACGAAATAGTGTAGGTAAGGAAATCCATTGTTACCCTGGTGTGTTTTTTTTTATTATAGGGTAATTCAGTAACTAGCTTAATTAAATATAGTAGGTAGATATAATTCCAAAAGACAATAAGTTTTTATCACCAAGAGCAAAATGATACTGACCCCATATTTTTTCTGGCCGTGCAAACTTTATTCAAACCAATATTAATCTCCATGGAAAAAGTGAACATTGAGTTTTTATAACTATAAAAAAATTAATAAAAACTTATCTTTTAAAAAAGAAATGTTTTTTCCTCGTAGGTATAGTTAGTTTAAAGCACTATGAATCACTCGGAAGAAAGTGCGATTCCCAACTCGTGTGTATTAAGGCCGTCGCTTGGGCCTCGGGCCTCAAACTACACCCTCGTTAGTAATCGTTCACTTTCTCCCCGCGGTGAACAATGTACTATTTTGTTTACCAGTTATTCCATTCCAAAACTGTTAAAAATTATATCTCACGGTATCTCGGAGAACTGAGCTCGTACTGGACAATTTAGCAAATCCGTTGTCGGTTAGAAAAATGGGTCGTCTGGTACCTAAACTAACTCGTGTGAATATTATTTCTCTAAACATTATTTCCTATCAACCTATGTCAAAAACTTGACACGGGATACGAATTTGACACCTTGCAGGAATATAAATATTTCCTGTTTCGCCGGGAAATATGTCCTTAAAAGTATATCAGGTGAATATACTTTTAGGGAAACTGTATCGTATCATAACTGTATATATACGGTATCTTATCGTAGTATTTATAGGTGGCGCAGGTAGGCGCGATGCGACAATTAAGCAGGACTAGGTATTAGGAATTTGACGAAATAGTAACAACGGTCACACAAAGTTAATAAATTAAAACTTTCTGATACCACTGTTGACTAAAAAAACTTATAAATTTCAGAAACGTCAGTATATCGTATTCCTTATGCAATATGCAAGAAATACTCCTTTATCTTTTTGACAACCCAATGGGGTTTATTCAAATTATTGATGAGGTATGTTGAAATAGAACCTAATAATTTCTAAATAATGACAATCTATTTAAAAACAAGCTAAATATAAGCTTGTAATACAGGCAAATGAACCACTTTGCACAATGCAGATCGCCAGCGGAAGTACCTAATCGAAATTGTGTTATATTTTTCTCTCCTGCATTTAGCTCTTTGGCCACCAATCCGATCTTTCCTATCCCCGTCTCCTGCACAAAATCCCGAAATAGGAATGACCGTTAAAAGTTAATAGGTCACGGAGCATATTATTCCCTATAAATAGTTGGTCGTCATCTGGTATTAATTAACGTCCATCGTATCGCACGTAATATGAGTTTGACGTAATTATAAGATTATTATCGAAGCTACCCGATATCCAAGGTGATTTTTTTTGCTAATTAGCAAACGAGATGAGGAGGAAATGTGAAACGTTAAGTTTATAGATCTGCATTATCATAATATTTATCATAATAGGTACGTACTGTAGAGGCTGTATAGTCCTACCTTTAGCAGTAGGTACTGGTTATAATTGTCGGTGTGTTCCATTCGAACTATGGTTTTTTGTTTAGTAGAAAGCAGTGCTAGAAATACCATGAAACTGTAAAGTCGATAATATATTGTATTATTCAAGTCAAAGCTTTTTAATTAAATATCGACAATACCTACTACTATTTTCTATTTATAGGGGCTCGTGGCTAAGTTAAAGCTGCAAGGGTCCACTTCACACCGACAGTGCCTCGGAAAGATCGGCGGCTGTCATGATTAAATACTAGCTTCTGACTTCGTCCGTTCGTGAAATTTCTTGTTCCCCCGCCCCACCCCGTCGCATCGCATCGCCTACCGCGCTATTACTTCGTTATCGTTAATTCTGCTTTCTGACTTTTTATTCTTTTTGCTCGGCTCCTTGCCCTCAAGGTCCTAGCTTGATGTTAAATATCCTATAGCCTTCCTCAAGGATTGGGCAATCAAATGCAGTCTGTAAACCATTGTTATCAAAGATTATGGTGTCAACCAGTTACTGGGTTGTGGAGGTCAGACATGCAGTGATTTAAAAATAAATAATATCACAATACTGGTACAGCATAGTTGGGAAAAGTCTAAGCAAGCTAAGTTTTTGCTTTCAGGAGATGTATTTATACTTAACGTATTCGTATGTTCTCCTGAGAGCTTTGAAGATATACTTTCACTAGACACGTCCTGTCTCCAGAGACGGTATCAGAATCGATTTTTCTTGATACTTACCTATGAGCCTACGAGTGAAATGGAATCTCGTCTCAGGTAGTTTATTTCTACCATTTGTAACCGATCGATCGTATAGCCATCATGTAGCAGTTTCTTATCTTATTTATATAGTTTAGATTGATAGATAGTGTAGTAGGTCATCATCATCTGCCTAGCCTTTTCCCAACCATGTTGGGGTCGGCTTCCAGTCTAATCGGTTGCAGCTGAATACCAGTATTTTACATGGAGCGACTGCCTATCTGACCTCCACAACCCAATTACTGGGTAATACGATACCCCTTGATAAGGCTGGTTGTCAGATTTTCGGGCTTCTGACTGTCAAAGATCCACGAATGACAAATGTAAAGATGGTGTCCCATCCACAGACCAACCGCGGCAAGCGTAGCTTAACCTGATTTATCGACCTGTGCGGCTGTTATTATTTAGCCTATATCGATAAATTTATTTTTTTGTTTTATTAATTAGGTAGAAACACAATTTTACTGTGAGTAATCCTACTAATATTATGTTTTATAATATTCATATTATCTTATATAAAAATCTCGTGTCACAGTGTTTGTTACCGAACTCCTCCGAAACGGCTTGACCGATTTTTATGTTTTTTTTTTTTGGATATTTGGTGGGTCTAAGAATAGGTCGTAGGCTATTTTTTTAACAATTCCTACAACCACGCGGGCAAATTCGCTGGCGAAAGGTAGTGGATGATAAAATGATGGCACTTATTGTGTCATAAATTTATCGTACACTGCAATGACGGCTAATTATTAAATTAGACTCATAAATTATGTTTGTATTTACTCTACATTAATGACTGTGGATTAAAATAGTAGTCTAGATTAAAGCAAAACAGAATATATTTTATTGTTTTATAGTCCTAATTCGTGGGATAGAATATAATATGTTGTGTATGTAAATAATAATTTAACCAGTAATTATGAATAATAAATGACTTCTAGGGCGACGAACTAGGTACCTACTCACTGGTTTTGGGCCCGACGTTTTGTTTTAAAGAATTTTGGAAACAAATATTCATGATTCACAAACATATATAATACACTCACGCCTTCTTCCCATTGGGATAGACAGAAACTACAGAACGCTACCTGCTACCATCCTTTTTAGAAGTTTTAATAACTATATCTGAAAATGACCTACACTATTGTCATTGATACACATTTATACAGCCAATAGGTAACTTACATCCATCAAAATGCGTTAAAACAGAACAAATTCAGCCAGATTCCATACTAATATTTTTATCTTGACCGTAACCCGTGTAGCACCAACAAAACAAAAATATGAAGAGATTACACCAACACCCAAAATATTCCTTATTTAATAAAAACAAGGTCACTCTTCCCGACTTGTCTTATATCAGTCAGTCACGAACAGACATCGTTATTATCCAATTGAATACATTTAGTGAGCGGTATTAGTCTTGCAGCTTAATAAGGGCAAATCAGGAGTAAGTGTTTGAGTTTCGACCTTTTACTTTTATCGTAAAAGTAAAATAAAACTCAGATATAGGAACATACCTACGTCGACCGTCGTTTGCAACTAGTTGACGTAAAATAAAAGTTAGATGGAAAAGGTTTTATACCTACGTAATTTTTTTTTTGTTGTTCGTTATCAATTTAATTTCGGGCTGGTTTTTCAATAGTCAGATACTCTTTATTTGAGGAACAAATATGGATTTTGGAGGATTTTGTATTTAATCAACATTCCAGTGCTCATTTTAAACCTCGTTTTAGCAAATAAAATACAATATATTCGTATTAGGCGGTTTACTTCTTTACTTACGTAACTTTAACAATATTTAACACAACTAACTATTTACATTATATCCGTAAACTGCTATTTCATAGTGTTTTTAATCGTCTAATACCTTTGAATAATTCATTTTGACTTGTGCAATCGAATTGGTAGTTTTTTGTTTTATGGGTCGATGTCATTGAGGTGAACAATGTCGAAACGTAGATATTATTTAATCTGCTGATTTTGCAAGTTTACGCGTAGTTTTTTATAAGTACCTAATAAATCTGATGAGACTGGTATTCGGTAGCTCATCAATCTTCGTGAGATTCCCGCTGACGAAATAGTTACACACATCAAAAGTGTCTAGGGATCAAGCATTTTTATGCGGATTTCTTGAGATTGAGATGTGGCTTTGTAATAAATTTATGATTTTATAAATTTATATGGATCCTTTTTGGTGCATTTCATAATTTGAATCAGGAACTGTGAATCAAATTCGAGTAAAAGATGAAAATCAGCTGTCAATATTTTCCCTATAAAAACATACAACGCATTGAAGACATTATTAGTGCTACTGTTTCCCTACTACTGATTAAAACCAACGTTATTATGGAGCGGCGACGTCATTTAAGCAGGGAAGAAATGCTCAGAGCCGTGGGAATGATAGAAGCTGGTTCCCGGCAACGTACTGTGGCTTTAGCTCTGAATACAAGTCAGAGTGTTATCAGTCGACTTTGGACACGTTACCGAAGCACTGGTACCGTGGCTGAGCGCCATGGAGGACGGTATCGCTGCACCACACGGAGACAAGACCGATACATTCAAATCTTAACTCGAAGAGCTCCAACAATAACCGCCATGATGTTAGCCGTGAGGCTTCATCACTCTTCAGGGAACTTAATTAGCGACCAAACAGTCAGAAACCGCTTGCATAAAGTGAACCTTCATTCCCGAAGACCGCTACGGGTACCACCTATAGCAATGCACAATCGTAGGATTCGATATCAATGGGCTCTTGAACACAGAAATTGGGCAGAAGAACAATGGCGTTTCGTGTGCTTTTCTGATGAGTCTCGTTTTGGTATGAGACCGGATACAAGACGTATACGACACTGGAGAACCCCTGGACGCCAACAGCGATTAAAATCCTGCCAGGAAGTCCATCCTTATAGTGGTGGAACCATCATGGTATGGGCGGGTATTTGGATCGGCGGAAGAACTGAGTTGATTTGGATCAGAGGCAACCTCAACGCTCAAATTTATGCTGAGACGATTGTATCAGACGTCATCGTTCCTCTACAAGTGCAAATCGGTCCCTTATTTCAGTTAATGCATGATAATGCACGACCGCACACCGCAAGAGTTGTAAGACAGACTCTCGCCGCAGCTAACATCAATGTCCTGCCCTGGCCTGCTCAGTCGCCAGACTTGAACCCGATTGAGCATGCATGGGATATGCTACAGAGAAGAGCTCTGCCGAATATGGAGGGTATCCAGTCGCAAGAAGACCTTTTTTTGTTGTTGCAACGAACATGGGCGGCCATTCCACAGCGTGATTTGGATGAACTCATTTTGAGTATGCCAAACCGATGTTCTTGTGTTGTTAGTGTTCGCGGTAGAAACACGGATTATTAATTGTTTAAGTTACCCAATAAAATTTTAAAGAAAACTGTTATTTCAGTCTTTTTTTCGAACTTTTGTGTTAGTGGTTCAAATGTCAAAAATCCCTTTATTAGGAAAATGGCAAATTTCTTTATTAATGCAAAGGTGACTTGGTTTATCGTTACTGTGACAAACGAAAACACTTTATTTGATGAATCCTTAAAGAAAATTTTAATTAATATCAATCAGGAGAAAAGTTATTGCAAAAATATATGTTGATCCCTAGACACTTTTGATGTGTGTATTTGTCTTTGAAATTCTAACAGGCTCATATAAAAATCACAATGGAGCGGTAGGGGTAAAAATATTAATAATAAACATGCTTTACAATAGTGTTGATCGAGTTAATAATACATGTCAATCCGTGTACTGTTGATAGAAATGTCACTCGCCCAACGATTTAATTTTTTTGTCTGATTAATGCCCTAGATTGATGAGGAAAGTGGTGTGATGACTGGTACCTAGGACCTACCAAATTATTTTTCAGCTTTTAGTTCATTATTTACATCATTATTTTCATTAAAATCGTTTAACTTAAAAATATTTTTTTACTTATTTTATTTTCAAGTTTTTAGTTCTTATTTAAACTCTATGATCCGCCATGCACTGTGTTATACTTGTAAAGTCCTTTCATTTGATACCCACCATTATCCATATTGAAACAAATAGGAAATTAGAAATATTGAAACAAATATGAAATCTGGCATTTTGTGCCGGCGGCAATCTTAGATTTGAAATTTTTCATAGTGTACAGTATTCTCCTAGTCAAGTCCTTTCATTTGATACCCATATTGAGGGGGTTGTGAAAAAATATGTAGGTAATCCGCCATTTTGTAGCGGCGGCCATCTTGGATTTACAATGATACTGATTAAATGAAATTGTATTGTCATCAAAACTAAAGGTGTGTAATTAAGTAAATATCAGATCAATCTGCCAACAGGAAGGGGGTAAAATTTACTTCAACTTTAAGCTTTTCAGTTTAATAAGAAAATAACACATTTTCTTATTAAACTGAAAAGCTGAAAGTCCACGCCTATTTTTTGTGTCAAAGATTTTGCTGTCTATTATCATAGGCAAGACATAGTTGCCTGAAAAATGAAAACCTTTAACACAACGCAGGCTATGAGTTATGCGTAATTTACATTTTCTGTAGTTATTAAAGCATCTGCAGTCTCTAGTCAAGGCTACTAAATTAAATGGCAAAACATTACACAAAAATTCTTCAATTCAAAAGCCCGAACACGCGTCCCATTTAGCAGCACCATGACACAAATAATGGGGCTCATAATTTCAGGAATTGATAACGTCACGTTTGCTTAACGAGCTCAACTAGCCGGCGACCGAACGAACGCATCAAATTGACGATGCAGGCTCCTAATGTTACGCTTTTAAACATTTTGTTACCGTAACTAACACTTGTGGAATTTGTTATATAGGAATATGTAGATTATTAGTGTGTTTTTATGGGTAGTTATCGGTAAAGAAAGAATTTTATTATGGCTCGAAGCAGCGCCAGATATGATTCCAAATTACAAAAGAAAACTACCAAATAGTCCACTGGTTTCTGCAAGGTTACTCCAAGTAAATATTTTAAAACTTGGTGTCAAGATCTGATGAATGATCGGATGTTGTTATTTTCTCCAATCAATCACAGTAGCTAAAATGATTAAATATTTTTTTAATGTCAAAAAAGTTAAGTACGGCGTTGTTATACAGATATTACATTTACAACATACACAAATAGTATCTTAAATAAGTATAGGGCCCTTGACCCCCAAACTAGGTTTATACCTGCGACTTATAAGTCAGTGTTCCTCGATTTAAAAAAGTCATTAGGTATGTCGTTGGTAATTAAAAATGTTACTACAAAGAAAAACAAACGGCACATTGTGAGATTTGAATTGACATTTGATAAACTATTACTACAGATACCTTTCAGAATTAGGGTGTATTTAGTGAAATTTTTAGTTGTGTTTCTACACTTAACTAAAAATTTTGCGGTTTAGTTACCTAGGTAACTGCTTACCTAAAAACACAAACACACACGAACACTAAAACAACAACTTTACAGGTTGTGTTACTAATTAATGGCAAAGACGTGTTTGCAACTCTTACATGAATAAAAATGAACAAAGTGAACACTGACGTAACTTTTATAAAACTGACATCAAAATCCAAGAACTCTTTCCTGAAACGTGTGATGGTTTACATTATTCGCACCTATCCTGCTTTTCCATTATTTCGTTTACACTATCTCGCGACTTCAGGTGTAAGAGAAAAATATAAACTTTATTACGTACCTGGAAGAAAGTAAGTTTGTCACTGAGAAATGGTTTACTTTAGCGCTGAAAGTAGTGTAGCTACTTTATGCCACTACTAATAAAACTACAACTACCTACAATGTTGACTACTCACTTAAGGGTTTGACCTAGTTTAGAATTATATCTGCTTCTGAAACTGCACTGTCGCTTTAGTATTTAGGTGGTTAGCTGCACGAGTGTACAAATAAATAAAATTGTTTAACACTTAGTGTCGGAAAATTTATTTACCTCTATAAATTCGCAATTTTCATCGCTATAGCAATAAGAACATAGATTGAACTGCCTTAACTTCATTTGAAACATTTTTTCCATTTCCCGATGCCTAGCTAACCAAACATTTCGCAACGTGTGCTGAAATCCTTAGACCCTTATCCAAACTACCAGCTTGCAGCTTTTGAAAAATGGACCAGTTTTCAGTGCGCATCGACCAAAATGTAAAACTCTTTCTTATTTTTTTTAACGTTCCGAATAACCCCTCGAATAGATCTGGGTTTGTTTTGTCTAGAATCTGGATGCCTTGAACCCGATCGTAACAACAACATTATTGATTAAACATTAACTTGTTTATCTTAGATTCCGATTCGGATTAAATTTCAAACATTTAAATGTTTGATTTTGACGCGAGATTTATACTACCTTTCAGACACATAAACATTTAACAGAAATTGTTTATAGATCTCAATAAATAGCTTTTGCTATGTTAAAAGATTAGATCGTGCCATAGGAAGTGACTTATAAGCTAACATCTGGGAATAGTGATCAAAGGAGATGAGCCTATTTTTATTATTTTTACACCTGTGCCGTACGGCAAAGAATAGTTATAATAGATAGATGAAGATAGAATACTCTTCATAAGAATTTTCAATTCTACAGATGTTGGAGAATTTACTAAAAAAGAAAGATTACTGATACTTACGCTAATGTAGGTAACATTTTCATCACAAATCTGTTTCTCTTAGCTTTTTAATTCGTTTAGAATATAACTTAAAACACAGGATTAAACTCTCAACGTGTTGAGCCCTAGTTTACTACAATTTAATTTTCTACGCACACTCTTACCAATGTAAGTAACTTTATTTTTATTTCATAGGTCTAATGTAGAAATATCATCAATTCATAAATATCTAAAGGTTACATTTCATAAAACCTGAAGAACACCCGCATCAAAATAAAAAATCCATATTATATATCCATCCAGCTCACCATAGCCTGTAAGACGCTCCGTGGCACTATTGACGCGCCTGATCTACATGCTGTGCTGGCTCGCTTCTTTGCGCCAGACAACTACTGCCGCGGCAGAAAGCACAGGCTGTTTGCTGTGCCTCCATGTCGCACAGTTGCGCGTGCTAAGTCCCCAGTACCACGTACTCTGGCCGCACTTAATGATCTCTTGGACTCTAATCCAACAAACGATCGATCTGTTTGCGGACGAATGGACGAAGATTTTGTCGGCATGTCAGGAGTACTGTGAGAGGGATGTATGAAAGTGTTGTTAACTTTTTACTTGTTTTTATATTCAATGTTTTATGTGTAAATTGTCTTTAATTCCTGTAATTGGTTGTAAACCGTTTTAATTAAGGATTAAATAAATAAATAAATAAATATTCCTAGAAAAGTATCAATGAAAATGTTTTACCATTTATTTCAATTTTCCCGATTTCGGTTATCAAAAATTATATTTTATTCCGCTTTGACTCACAATTCGGGGAAAGCTTTCGAAATGGTTTCTCGTTTGATAGACAGTATGATAACAAAAAAAAAAAACGACTTCCAAAAAAAAACACTACAAACTGAAAAATAACTTTAATTTCGGAAGTCGGTGTCTTAGGGATCAGTATTTTAGTTTTTGCCACCGACTTCCGAAATTAAAGTTATTTTTCAGTTTGTAGTGTTTTTTTTTGGAAGTCGGTTTTTTTTTTTGTTAAAAAGTTTTTATTTCTCGCTTTTTAGTGGGTCTGTTTATAATTTATCTAAGTTACAATAGCCTAATGTCAACTTGCCCATCGCCTTTTTATAAAATATTCCTTTTCTCGATGCAGGGACGTTAATTGTTGAGGAGTTCTCCTTTTATTAGTTTTTAGATTAGATGCTGATAATCCTGGCTGCAGCATCAGGCCAGACTTATGTCAACATTGCATTGAACTTAAAATTAGTCCTGTTTAAAATGAGCCCAAACACGACTACGGTGCTGTAATTTCAAGGTTTGAACTTTTTCTGATGCTCCTGGCTTCAGCATCAGGTCTTCGGTGTTCCTCAGTAACAGCACGTTTATCCACACATCGAGCCCTTTTCAATGAGCCTAAACACGATATATCTGCTGTTAGTTGTTGAGGAGTTAGGTAGCATCAGGTCATGACTTGATGATCATGAGACCAAATGTGGCAAATGCCCTATCAAACATCAAAACAATTTACTAAAACAGTCCTTGCCTGTTCGAGTAACTTCTTACTGTTAAGGAGTTGTACCTTCCATCATCAGCCCAGCTACCTGAGATGGTGACAACCATACACAAATACACAAGATACTTCATAAAATATGCGAAAAACAATAAGTGAGCCTATAAAATTTGAGGGTTGCCCTCTATTTCTCTAAGATCCCATCATCAGATCCTAACTTGGTGACAATGGGACCACCTCAGAACTATCTACTTTCGAACAAAAAAAGAATTTTGAAAATCCGTCGACAATTGGCGGAGTATTCGATGAACAAACATACAAAAAAAAAAAAAAAAAAAAACATACAAACACCCGAACATAGTACCTCCTCCTTTTTGTAAAGTCGGTAAAAATTGAGTTGCACCAACTTCATATAACGGAACATTGGCACATGCACGCTTTGACAGGGCTATTTTCAGTTTGCTTTCGACTTTGTTATTAAATTTGCTGTTCAATATTCCAAACAAAAAATGTTGGTAGAAAAACCTCCATCTGTTCACTTAGTAAAGTTTAAGGTTCATGGTTCAATTGTTGGTCGTAGTTTATTTATAGTCACATATTATTTATAGACGTTATTAAAAACCTAACCATAGCGATATTATAATGAGAAGAATAACCTTCAATTTGTGTAGGTAATGGTTTTATTGTTGTACTTTAGGTATCTAAAGATAAGGAAAACCGAAATTAAAAACACCTACGTCTTAAAGAAAATCCGTACATAAAAATATGTGTTTTGATGAAGTTTTGGAAGGCTTAATCAGCCAAAAGCTAATGTTCCACTGTTGGGACACAGGCGCAGTGACAGGGAGTGAGCCGTAATCCCACGCGGGTTCAGTGCGGGTTAGCAGGTGTCACATATATCTTCGAATGTTTGGTTTTCTCACGATGTTTTCCTTCACCGTTTTGAGAGCGGAGGTGCTGAAATAATTTACATAAAGTAAAGCGGCTGCCTGGATTCAAACCTACGCCCTACAATTCGTCAGTCGCGCGCGGCCGTCACCACTGGTCCACCACTGCTTGTTGCAGTTTTGGAAACAGTGAGTATTATTTCAATAACAAAAAAAAAAAACTGGCCAAGTGCGAGTCGGACTCGCACATGAAGGGTTCCGTACCACAAGGCAAAAACGCCGAAAAAAACACGTTTGTTGTATGGGAGCCCCCCTTAAATATTTATTTTAATTTTATTATTTATTATTAAAGTAAAAATACAACTGAGTAATTTGTGAATATTTCAAGTGCCTACCTGTTGCCATTATTGATATCGAGCAAAAAAGGGCAATAAAATCGTGTTTGTTGTATGGGAGCCCCCCTTAAATATTTATTTTATTTTATTTTTAGTATTTGTTGTTATAGCGGCAACAGAAATACATAATTTGTGAAAGTTTCAACTGTCTAGCTACCGCGTTCTTGAGATACAGCCTGGTGACAGATATCGAGAAAAAAAGGGCAAAAAAATCACGTTTCTTGTATGGGAGCCCCCCTTAAATATTTATTTTATTTTGTTTTTAGTATTTGTTGTTATAGCGGCAACCGAAATACAACATCTGTGAAAATTTTAACTGTCTAGCTATCACGGTTCATGAGATACAGCCTGGTGACAGACAGACGGACGGACGGACAGCGAAGTCTTAGTAATAGGGTTCCGTTTTTACCCTTTGGGTACGGAACCCTAAAAAAGACTCTACTGGTATTGTTATATAAACTATCTTTGAAGTCTTCTTACGGAAGTCTACTTACGTACCTAATATTCCGCGAAAGTCCTTGAAATTAAATACTGCAAATTTACATGACACTGAGTGTCGGCCAAGATCATTGTCTATTGATATTATACGATAATTGACCTGTAACTTGTATTGGGAGATACTTCTGCGAAATTACTTCGGCCTTGTGGTCATGCACGCAAACTTCCCGACGCCAGACATTATTAGTGTAAATTATATACAATAAACACTGCATATATGTACAATTGTACATGTACTCCTAACATGTCTGTACATTATCTACACTAATTTAAACGAGAATTCGAGTATGACTCCTAAAAGAGATTTTTTTTTGGCAAAAGACGTAAATTTATTTTAACTCTTTAGCTATGAGGATATTCAAATCCCAAAGGATAAGACCATGGTCACAGTAAGTATCTATCTATAAGTATGTACTAACAGATTCGCATTAACTTGACGGGTTTCACAATTGCATTATAGCTATAGGTTACAATAGCTTGTTAATACGTCATTGAACTTGATATCGCGGTGACGCTGATAGAAAAAAGTAAGTAGGTACCTATTGTACTGACTGTCCTGAAGACATAATAGTACCAAGAAATCTCTGACGTTTTAACTAAACATTACATTCATATTATTAGTAAGAATGTAGTGATGTAATATATTGGCCTCAAATAATTAATTATATTCATTGTTTTATGATTATTACGTGTTGCGCCGACCCCAAGTAACATGGGATAAAGGCAGAAGATGATGATGATTGTTTTATGATTATTATTGTACTAGCAGCGCTCCACGGCTTCACCCGCGTAAATGTCGATCCCGTGGGTATAAAAGTGTGTATATAGGTATAGGTATAAAAGTATCATACATAATATGTGTTATTCTGATGTGTAAGCTACATTACTGTAGTTTCAGAAAAATCCGTTCTGTAGTTATTGCGTGAAACAGTAACAAACATCCATCCATCCTCACAAACTTTCGCGTTTATAATATTACTAGCTGCGCCACGCGGTTTCACCCGTGTAAATCTCGATCCCATGAGAATATCGGGATAAAAAGTAGCCTTTACGTTAATCCAGGGAGTGAGCTACCTCCATACCACATTTTATCAAAATTGGTCCAGCCGTTTGAGCATAAAGAAGTAACAAACATTAACACACACACACCCTCTCACAAACTTTCGCCTTTATAATATTAGTGAGATTAAGTAGGAAGTAGGATACTTATATGTAAATGGTACACCACAGAGTACCTGCAGTATTGACTCTCCTTTCACCCATAATCCATCCGCTTTTAGAGATAAGACCGCCCATTGTGTCACCCCTTGTAAAATTTCTACCTTTATATCTGTAATATTTATGATGTTCTATTATTATCTATTCACAGAAAATGGTGATAATTTTTTTTCGTAATAATTTTCGTCTGTGATTTTGATTACCCCTACCGTAATGAAAATTGATAAGAGTTTTCCCAAAGTGTTCATGAAATTGTTAGAACATACAAGTTTTCCCAAAGTTTTCATGAAATTGTTAGAACATATTCAGTGTTTGTATTTAAATAAAAATAAAAAAACAAACACAAAAAAACAAAAGCTACAAAGTTACAAAGCATAGGTAGGTAGGTACCTACCAATGCCTTGTTATTTGATTACGGAGATAAGATTACTAAATGCTAAGTAGGTAGCTTCTTACATAATTATGGTAGGTAATTGTGAAGCACTATGCAAGGACTTGTTTCTTTACTTAGATTTTGCATGTTAACGACTCGGGTCAACCGGATTGCAAAAATATAATTATTGAACACACACTGGTTTTCGAAGGAGCGTCTGATTATGCAATTAAAAACGTTAAGACTAATTGTTTACAAAAAAAAAACTAACTTAAAGAGTAACCTAAAACTTAACAAAAAAGTAAATAATAGTTTGGAACTCACCATTTGAAAATAATATCACGGAAACAGCATAAAAAACAAAATTCTTCTTCATTGTGAAAAATATTTTTCCTTTTACGAAACAAAACACAAACAACAGATAATAAAAGTTCAAGGCTCAGGCTGACACATTCTATTTTCGCGGCTTTTTTATTTAAATAAGTTCGAAAAATGTAGCTACGTTCCAAATCAAGTGATTGTTTATGGTTCGTGCAGATGCGGACAAGGCTTGACGCGACTGATGTTTGTGCCTCTTTTACTGACACTGTGAGCTCGGAAACGGGACGTATTATTGAAGTATAAACATCACGCTTATTTTTAGAGCATTTGAACTGCTGGAATGTCACTCGTATGGTGTACTACTACTCACCCGAAGATCTTTAAACGGTTAAATTAAAACCTTACGTAACTTTTTAACAAGTGGATTGTCGGGTTGTTTGTTCCCTTTTTTTATAAAGGCAAAGGCGTTGTTTTTTGTTATCAGTTTAATCGTTTTTCTCCCGTAAATGGGATGATATTTCAGATTTTTATTCTTGCGGTGCAATCGCCCTTTTGAACGTCTAAGGGGTTCTTATTGCGCACGAAAATGAACAAGCTGTGTGCTTCCCCACTTAAATAAATTGTTCCTTGTTACTGAAAAGAACAGCATTAAGATGGCGTATAATGGTTTTTGGAAACTAAAGGGTAGCTCAAAAGTGGCAACGTTGCTTAATCATGTTTGAAATGCGTTCTAATGGATTAATCGCGCTTAAAAGCACCCAAATTGCTGACAAGAAAAGTAATCCAAACAATAGAACCCCTCCGTACAAGCTACTTAAAAATAAAATTATGATCGAGTTGTAAAAAGCTTGTATTTTTTATTTAAAAAACAAAACCATTTTATGGTTTTTTTTCTTCAGCACAGAACACAAAGTAAAACTTTATTATTTGCGTCACTGATTGCCAGTTCATTATTATATTCGGTTATATAATTAATTTTATGGGTAACTAGCTTCAACTTTCTGACTAACTGACAGACTATTTAATTTTGACAATTCAAAAGTGCCTGTACAAGGTTTAATTAAAATAAATGATTTGAGTTTGAGTTTTAATTAATTGGCAATCACAATAATAATTTAATCGTCCATACAGTTCAATTACAAATTAATAAATCTAGGTAAACTACATAAAATGCATGTTTCCAGCGTTTTCCCGAAATTGTTGGAACAATTTCTGAATTTTGTCCCTTTTAAGTGTTTGCCCGAACAATTTGCCTAATTGCCTTCCTACAAAAACAAGCGGCTTAAACCTTAGGCAAACACTGACAATAACATTCCGAGAAGGGGAACGCCGATTATTTCGGAACCCATTGTCCAAACCTTTCTGGGATGCTGTTTTCCTGTTATAAGGCCATTTTGGTCACCTTTCTCTTAATTGTAGGCAAACGCCTTAAGCGACGACCAAACGTTACCATCAGATCTTTTGTTACAATTGTGTTACATGTTTATGTCTTAGGGCGTATACAGATAGTACATTTTCATACTGGGTTTTCATTTTCGCAGGTTTGGCGTTTTGTTCTCTGTTCGTATTACTGCAACACCAAGGGATTATTGATGCATAGCGCCGACATAAATATATCTATAGTAATAATAAAGCTGAAGAGTTTGTTTGAACGCGTTAATCTCTAGAACTAAAAGTCGGATTTAAAAAATTCCTAGCCTAATTCTTGAGGAAGGCTACAGGCTATTCACCATCACGGAGGATCATCTAGGACCCTAAGGAGCCGAGCAAGAAGAGGAAATACATTCAAGATTGACAGATAAATTGGTGCTCGCTGTATACCTATCTACAAGTTAACACAACTGCGGTGCTATTCTGCAAAAATCTCACCGTGAAAACTTAGGTGAAGTGAGCGTGGAGTGAGCTGTCAATAGTGTCAATTCCTTGCAAAAACAAACTCACTTCACCTAAGTTTTCACGGTGAGATTTTTACAGAATCGACCGGCTGCACTCTATTACCGCAGCGCCTCTTCGAACTTCGAAGGAATCACATGGCATTTTTAGTCTATTTCTTCTACTGAGTCATTCATTCAATTTTGTTCTTTGTTACGAGTATTTCATACTTCGTTAAAAGAATGATGTCGCAAACTCGCTATAAAATAATTAGTTAATTTAAGAGCGTACGCACAATTCATTAAATGCTTCTTTCATGAAGGTCACGGCTCATATTTAAATCACAGATCTATTTTTTATTATGGAAATGTTTTCACTTATACCGATACGGCTGCACAAAAAGATGTTATGTAATTGGTCACTACAATTTCTTCGTACATGCAGTAACGTAATCGAACGACTCTGTCTGGCCTTGTCGACCACCCAATTAGTTATCTACTCGGATATTCTAAGAATATTTAAAGTACTTATACGTTGTTAGACTTTTGGGCTCATGAATACTCTGAAAGGCGGCCATACCTATTCAAACGACAACACAGATTAAGCCGAAGTTAGCATAAACGTAAAAATATCGTTGCGGGATGGTATCGCGCACTGAATTTTGAACTCTCGGTGTTGAGCCGAGCATTCAGAATACAACAGACCGGATCCCAGCGCGTCAAAAATACACTGTTGGATTTTGAACTCTCGGCGCAGTAGCAGCAGTGCATTGAAAATCCAGTCCGCGAAAAAAATCACCGCGGGAATACCGCGCCCGTGTAAACCTGGGCTCAGGATAACAAGTTCTACATGTCAAGGATCAGTCTCGAAGCCTCGGTTTGTAAAGAATCTTTGCATGCTTAGTTACTATTTAGGCTCTAATTAATCTGCAGAGTATTTGCGTAACACACTATCAGTAGCAACGGCTTTCATTTTGACAGTTCAACAACATTCATTGCGTTATTTACGTTGGAGCAGACAAATTGTTCTAACATAATGAAGCAATGGGTTAGCAATATCATTCAAAAAGATTGGAGGATGCTGTACTTAACCTATCGTGTATTAATTCTTCACTATTTTGTTTCCCATGTAAACAGGGCCTAAGAATACTTTTATCTCCCGATTGTATGATAAAATCTCTTTGTGCCAACTCTTGCCTTTCATACGCGTTTGGATTTTCCTCTATGTGAAATAAATTTGTGCTGATACCAGATTTAGCTATTACGCCCTTGGATTAAGTAGATTTCAGTTAAAGAATACCTACGTACGTTTAATTTCAAACATGTAGAAACTGAAAAATGTTTCAGAAGCTGCCTATTATTTAGTTAACGACATTAAAAGTAGGTAAATACACAAGCCAAGCCACAGTATAAACGAACTCACAAGTTGTATTTTGATAACTTTGCTATGTTCACATGCACGCCGTGCAGCCCGGCGGGCTGCCTGGCGGGCTGCGCGGCATGCAGCCCGCCCCAGGTCGGCGAAAATTCAAGCTGTTCACACGCACACCGTCGTGTCAGTCAGTGCCAGCATGGCGGGCAGCGAGGATCTCGGTGTTGTTGCTGCCATATCCTTTGGCTTAACTTATTTTTATTGGAAAAAGAAACAAAAAAAAAATACAACCGACTTCCAAAAAACACTATAAAGTGAAAAATAACTTTAATTTCGGAAGTCGGTGTCTTTGGATTTGTATTTTTGTTTTTTGCCACCGACTTCCGAAATTAAAGTAATTTTACACTTTATAGTGTTTTTTGGAAGTCGGTTGTTTTTTTTGTAAAAAAGTTTTTATTTTTTACTTTTTAATGGGTTAGTTTGTAATTTATCTAAGTTACAATAGCCTAATGTCAACTGCTGATCACCTTTTACAAAATATTGCTTTTCCCGATGCAGGGACGTTGATTGTTGAGGAGTTCTCCTAGTAATCCACTCTCCTAGCTAATAATCCTGGCTGCAGCATAAGGCCAGACTTATGTCAACATTGCATCGAACTTAAAATTTAGTCCTGTTTAAAATGAGCCCAAACACGACTACGGTGCTGTAATTTCAAGGTTTGTACGTTTTCTGATGCTCCTGGCTTCAGCATCAGGTCTTCGGTGTTCCTCAGTAACAGTACGTTTATCCACACATCGAGCCCTTTTCAATGAGCCTAAACACGATATATCTGCTGTTAGTTGTCGAGGAGTTAGGTACTCTGCAGACTATCCTGACTGCAGCATCAGGTCATGACTTGATGATCATGAGACCAAATGTGGCAAATGCCCTATCAAACATCAAAACAATTTACTAAAACACACTCGAACAGGCAAGGACGCCTGTTCGAGTAACTTCTTACTGTTAAGGAGTTGTACCTTCCATCATCAGCCCAGCTACCTGAGATGGTGACAATCATACACAAATACACAAGATACTTCATAAAATATGCGAAAAACAATAAGTGAGCCTATAAAATTTGAGGGTTGCCCTCGATTTCTCTAAGATCGCATCATCAGATCCTAACTTGGTGACAATGGGACCACCTCAGAACTATCTACTTTCGAACAAAAAAAGAATTTTGAAAATCCGTTGACAATTGGCGGAGTCTTCGATGAACAAACATACAAAAAAAAAAAAACATACAAACAGCCGAACATAGTACCTCCTCCTTTTTGTGAAGTCGGTAATGATGAACGACGGAGAAAAAGACTGCAAAGAAGATCCACTCGTCACGAAAGCGCGAGAGAGACTGACTGCCCGCGCGCGTGTAAACAGTCACCGGGCGCCCGCACATTCATCCTTTGAACTTTGCCAAAAAACCGACACTCGCCCGGTTCGCGGCATTCACGTTCACAGGCGCGTTTACGGGCTCGGGCGTACCATTTACACGCTCGTGAATGTGAATGTCGAGTTGAACGCGCGCGTGTGAACGTAGCATTATAGTTTAGGCTGAACTTTCTGATGTAACATGTAATGCTATGTTCACACGCGCGCGTTCAACTTGACATTCAACGTGCACATTCACATTCACGAGCGTGTAAACGGTACGCCCGAGCCCGTAAACGCGCCTGTGAACGTGAATGCCGCGAACCGGGCGTGCTGACTGACACGACGGCGTGCGTGTGAACAGCTTGAATTTTCGCCGACCTGGGGCGGGCTGCATGCCGCGCAGCCCGTCAGGCAGCCCGCCGGGCTGCACGGCGTGCATGTGAACATAGCATAACATCAATATGGCGGGTGTACCTTAATTTTAATACAATTTCGTTCTGAAGAAGGTACAATTGTTTTAAACCTAGATACTAAATAGTACATTTTAGGTACATTTTTTTGGTGTAAGTAATTAAATTTTATGAGTAATGGTTAAATAATAAAATACTATAGAACACCCGCCATCTTGACGTCAATATGGCGGGTGTACCTTAATTTCGAAATAATTTCGTTCTGAAGAAGGTACAATTTTTTTAAACCTAGGTACTAAATAGTGCAATTTAGGTACATTTTTTTGGTAAATGGAAGGATTCGATTAGTTAAGGTACACCCGCCATTTTGACTCTCATAGTTATAAAACTATCCGTTATAAGCTTATTAAATAATATGATTTTTTTTTTTCACATAAACAGTTTTATGTTTATAACGTTCACTAGGATTAGGATTATCATCATTCTCTTGCCCTTATTTTGGATAATGATTTATTTGGGGTCGGCGGCGCAACATGTCTTTTGCTTCCATACTTCTCTACTAGTAGAATTATTATTATACACTTCTGGACACATCTATTGGCCCACCTTGTATTTTCAGTTTCGTTTGGTCCTAGCTAAAATTTTATATTAGGTCGAGCAAAAAGTTTTTATGTAGTTTTGAACCTGGCACATTCACAATTTCATTCAATAGTCTTTTTTTGAATTTCGAACACAGAATTTAAAGAAACAAAAGACAATTTGGAACCTGTTTGTTGATATCAAACAATCGAATACTAAGAAAACTTTGTTTTATTGGTTTACTTGGATTTAATTCTTGAAAAAGTGATTGATATCTTTGGTTTTGTCACAAACATTACTTATTCTTAACATTAAGGTGAGGTTCTATCAATAATCTATGGATACTTCACCTGAAGTCGCCGCCCAAGCTGTGGCACTTATTCAGGCCGGACACAGCCAAAGAAACGTGAGTGCTCAACTTAATTTAAGTCGATCTGCGGTCCGAAATGTTTATCGGAGGTACCTAGAGACTGGCGGCTTTGTTCGTCGCCAAGGAAGGCCACGATCTCGGGTCGCAACTGAAAGGCAGGATCGATTCATCGTGACGACCAGCTTGAGAAATCGTCACCTTACCTCCATTGAGATACAAAACCAACTTCGCGACTTCCACGGAGTATCTGTGAGCGCTCGAACTGTTCGGAGAAGGTTAAAAGAACGCGATATGGTACCACACAAGCCAGCTAATGGGCCCAAACTAACGCGAGCCCACCGAACAGCGCGCCTTCATTTCGCACGCAGTCATTTAAATTGGACACAGCAAGATTGGAGCCGTGTACTCTTTTCTGATGAGTCTAAAATTGTGTTACATGGCAATGATGGAAGGAAGAAGGTCTACCGACGTAAGGGAGAGCGTTTCGCACAATGCTGCTTTGAAGAGAGGGTTGCTTATGGCGGTGGCTCATGGACTGTCTGGGGCGGTATATCCGCGAGCGGCAAAACTCAACTTGAGGTTGTTACAGGACCACGGCTGCCAACATTAAATGCTGAAAGGTACATTCGTGAGTGCTTAGAACCTCACGTGATACCATACGCGGACTATGTGGGCCCAAATTTCCATGCGGCCGGCATCGTCAGGGAATATCTTCGGGATGTGAACATCACAGTTATGGACTGGCCAGCCAGAAGCCCAGACATGAACCCCATTGAGCACATGTGGGACGAGCTAAAAAGACGTGTTAGGGCTCGTCAGCCAGTTGCCCAGACGATGCAGGAGTTGAAAACTGCCATAGAAGAGGAATGGGAGATCCCTCAAAATTTCATAGAGCGGTTGATAAACTCTATGCCTAATCGTATGAGAGCTGTGGTAGATGCCCATGGAGGCAACACGCGTTATTAAATTAAACCTTTATTTGATAAAACATGTTTTTTATTAAAAAATCAATTGCCTTTAACAAGGCGCATATCCGACTTGTTAGGCGTAGCTCCATATCGTATGGTATTCTGAATTCAAATTTAAAACAATACGATCGAAAAAGATGGTAAAATGTATCAGGTTTAAAACTGCATCAACAGTTTTTGTTCAATCTAGCAATCATATTTCGGTAGGGGCCATCGAAACCTAAACTCTAAGGTGGGCCAATAGATGTGTCCAGAAGTGTAGTATTAATAATATATATATATATTTTACATAACTCGGGACCATGCGGTCCCGGTCCTTTGGAAGGCGTACGAGGGGCCGAAGCCAACTCGCAGAGGCCCCTTACGAAATTTTAAAGAAATGCGGCACCAACAGACGATTATCCCTGTATGCACTATGCAAGTGCACCCAAGGATAACCCCCGGTTGGTGTAGGACTTTTATGTAAAATATATATATATATATTATTATTATTATATAAATTGGGAGATGACGACTAGTCGTCATCTCGGTTATCACCCCCAATTTAACTATATCATCATTCACACAGTCCATCCATCGTTTTTTTGGTCTTCCCCTGCTGTTATAGCCATTGTTACATTCATACTCAAAATTTTCCTCGCGACATTTTTCTCATTCCTCTATACCACATACCATACCATGACAACCGATTTCCAAGATTTTCCTTTCACCAGGGCTATATACCTACTCATATTTATATAAGTGTATCTCATCTGTACCTACACCATGTGTACCCTTCCACTAGTTTGTAAAGCAATTCACTTTAGTTCAACTCCTTGATTAAATTTTAAATCGTCTGGCAGAACTAATATCTATGGTTGACATCTGTTCGTAGTGGCGGGAGCCTTGTACATGTACGAATGTCAGGAGCCATCACGTTGTGTGATGCCTCTAACTTTATTACGGGAAAACTTTCTGTGACGGCATCAGTGGTAGGTAATATTGTAGGGTTTGTGTCTATGGATATTGAAGGTTTGTTATTAATCTGTTATAAGCTAAGGCCTCGCCTTTCATGCACGAGGTTGTGGGTTCAAATCCGGCCAAGTTTCAATGTGATATTTTTAATTCGTAAGTAAACTTGCGGTGACCAATGCCCGTGCCTTCTGTGTATGAGAAGAGGGCTTTGTCCTGCAGTGGGTAAATAAAAGTCTGGTACAGACGCCAGCACATCAAGCTACCCGAAACTGTCAAATTTTCCCAATCAACTTTGAACCTTATCCTTTAGCGATAAAGTTGAAAATCTATTAAAGTAATTTGCCAGATTGTATAATGTATATAGTAGCTTGATGAGCTGCGTCTGTACAAAGCTTGTAATTTTATTTAGTTATTGTTATGTTATACATACATAGAATCTAATTAATTTATGGACCACTCCAAACTTTGAATTCCAAAAGTATTCACTCGATCATCCCGAAACAGCTAAACTATTAATTTGGGTCTTTGCCATTCAGGTAACCGAACTCTCTCCGGGTTAGGTTAAAAGTTAGAACCCAGAATAATTTTGGTCCCAACAAAAACTTTTCTAGGAATCCAAAATGTTGGAATAAAAACTCGATTCTATGGAAGAAAATTATTTGTTTGATTGGAAACTTTTGGTTGGAGACATTTTCAACTTTTCCAATTGATAAACCTATAACAAAATGTCATTTGCTTTAAAAATCCTCGGCTCAATTTTCAATGAAAGTAAAATAGGAAACCAAACTCATCAGTTCCGTGACAAACTCCGGAACTACTCTATCTTCGTGGCCTTAATAAGGAAACTCGAGTTTCGACGAGATTCTACTTTAGGCATTATTCTCACTTGAACTTTTATATTGAATTACTTAGGCACCTACACAGGACTGTAGGAACCTCCTTCACCAAAAATTGCTTGAAGCTTCTTAGGTGCCTGCCTTCCCAGTGCCGCGTAGCCTATAGGGTTACCACTTTTTTATGTCAAATACAGTAGGTATTTTCGAAGTCATTGCCTGTAAAAACATAGTAGATGGCGAAAAAATAAAAATAATAATAAGGGATGCATACTTTTTGCTTCTTTGAGCCTTTATTAACAGATTTTTTTTAATGTCTTAAAATTACTTATTATTAGACTATAAAATAAGGTTACAAAATATCATTTAGAATGAATACTGGTCCTATTGCGGTCATCTCGCTAAAGTGAAATGCAAATAGTTTCGCCTAATATATATATTTTTTTAGAAATAATATAGTATTTAGGCCTCTTATATAGCAGGATGCTATATTATATAGTAGGGTTGGCAACCCTATGCGTAGCTGTAAGCCTGGTTTACACGGTGCGATTTCATTGCCTATTATTATTATGAGACTGTGTTGTCCCACTGCAGGGCAAAGGGATGCCTTCCCTCTTTCCACTTTTCATTGCCTATAGCATAGATATGCTATAGGCAATAAAAAGTGCAACTTTTGTTGTTTCTTCGTTCTTGAAGAAACAACAAAAGTTGCACCGTTTAGACGATGCAAGTCATTTGTTGCTTCATTTTTATTCTATGCCAAAGGCTAGAAACTTGCATTATCTAAATGAGGCTTTAGGTAATACTTGAGAGTATTTATCAAAAGTCCCATAAAGTCGGCTTGCACCTTTAGTAGCTATAAATAGTTCGCAATTTCCTCTTTCTTAACTCAGTGTTGGAACTGCTGGCGCAAGAAATTGTGTTATGCAGGTTGTTGGCGCCACAATGCCTTGCTTATTCCTGTCTGGAGTATTTCCTTTGTTTCTCTAACTTAGTTTCGCAACATTATACTGAACTTTAGCCGACAGTATGAATTTGTTTTGAAGAATTGAAACCGATGTGTTTTTCCGAGTTATTGGCTTTATTTTTTTGTTTTTGTTTGAGGTTTCTTCGAGTTAGTTTTTAAGGGTGTAGTGGGTATTAAATATTTTAACAACGTTAAGTTTAAAAAATAATTCCGAGCTTTTTTATCTTTCCAATTTGAAGGAAATGAATCAGTACCTATCGATTTAGCACTTACGTTGAAGGGTGCTGCAAGTTCCAACATGATTTGAGATGAATCTGTGTCCACTATAGCATTCAATTGATCGTTGTTCCGGTCGGCCACGGGGCTCATTGTTGAGATCAAAATTTCCAGAACGGAAGCGATCAACCAAAAACGGATCGTTCACATGCGGTAGGTACCATGTCCATACACGTCGTTAATATTGCTTGCTGTCTGTGCTACGTTGGTGCCCCGACGGAACTCCTATTTGGGAATATCGCGCAATTTTGATTTTTCCGTGATTACAGAAACAGCGATATTAAAAAAATATTGAACGGCGGGAAAACAAATGAACAGCTGATTTTGTAAAACAACATGTCAGGCTATACTTAATTTATAAAATTAATTTGAATTTGTAATTCTAAGGGCTGATTTTTCCATCGCCAGATAACTTTTGTTCGAGGAATAAATAAAAAAATAAATAATTGACGTTTAACAGTTTTTGTAAGAAACAGCTGTCAAAATTATTCCTCGAATAGTTATCAGATGATTGAAAAATCAACCCTAAATAGAATTAAAGATATCGATCTTCACAATAGCCAGTATCAAAAATCGGCAATTTCATTGGTAAAGGCCTATTATCCGCAGGCAAAATCTTGACATAACCTTACAAATAACAACATAATGAAAAACAAACTATCATAGTAAAGCTGATAAAATAAATCCGCTGAAAAAATGTAATGCTTACATATTCTATTCCACGATAAAAATACGATTTTGATACGAATTCTGCTTCAGGCTATGCAAGGAATGGCAAGGTAATATTTGAGAAAATATTTGTAACATCTTATTCCGTTTGTAAAATGCGAATAAATATAAGAATAAACATTACTAAATAAACTGCATCTACGTACCACAACTAAGTTTTTCTGGATCTGTATCATAGAGCGATAGATGTGTAATATTTTATAAAGACCAAAGAAACGATGTAGGAACAGTCCATACATAATTATCATCATTAATACAGATTAATGAAGATAAAAGGTAAGGTGGAAAAGGTACACCATATGGTGTAGGTACAGATGAGATACACTTATAATTATAATCTATACATATAAAATTCAAAGTCCTGACTGACTGACTGATATATCAACGCACAGCCTAAACCGCTGGTCCTATAGACATTAAATTTGGAGGGTGTGTTCTTTGTGAAGAGTAGGTATCCACTAAGAAAGGGTTTTTCGAAATTCCACCCCTAAGAGGGTGAATGGGGGGAGGGTGAAATTTCACGCGGACGAAGTCGCGGGTGGAAGCTATTATGAGTATAAAACCCTAGTGAACGGAAAATCTTGGAAATTAGTTGTCATGGTACGGTGGCATGTGATACGGAGGAATGAGAAAAATATCGTGAGGAAAGTTTTTAGTATGAATATAACAATGGCTATAACAGTAGGGGAAGACCAAAGAAACGATGTATGGAATGTGTGAATAATGAAATGGTTAGAAAAGCGGTGACTACCGAGATGACGACTAATAGGGAAGTATGGAAGAAAAAGACATACGAGAGACCCCAAATAAATTGGGTTAAGGACAGAAGAACGGATGATACCTAAATGGAGGCTTTTAAAGAAAGAAATAAAAAGCATTTATAACATTTTACTTAAAGGAGATGGCGGGACGAGCTGGATAGGTTCCATCAAGACTGGAAGGAGGACGCGCGAAAGATGGAAGGAGTGGAGGGAGGCCTTTGCCCAGGAGTGGGACAGCGCAGGCTAATAAAAAAAAAAAAAAAACATTTTACTTCAATTACGTAACACAAGAAAATTGACACAAAATTCATACCTATATACCTACAAAACTAGGAAAATTATTGAGAGAAAAGAGTCTTTAATTGAAGGCACAAAAATACCGCAACTATAATAAAGTATTTTCCTCAAAAAGCCGTCATTGTGTGCACTCTCGAACAACGAGCAAGATTGATTGATATATCAATGAAAAATAAGCAGAAATGAGTGGTTTCCCTGCGGTCTGTGGAGCAAGTTACATAAAATAGCTTTTAAATTAAAAGCCGATGGGTGCCCTTGGGGGTTCTGTAACCTGATGGTGTCTCATGGGCCTGCCATGATGTTTGATTCATCGATTTCGAATTTAGGAAACAGGAATTTTGACCTATATGTTTTTACGTTGGATGTGAATAGAATTACAAATGTAGCATTGATTTCTGTTGTGTTGAAGAGGACGGATATATTGGGAGTGTTTTGCTTGAAATATACGTATATATGTATAAGATAGACCCAAAAATGTACGCTGTGTTATCGTGCACAGTTTGTAAGCTTTAACAGTTACCTACAATCGGAATTTCTGGGATTCATATTAACCCCTCGAAGTCAGCCTATTAGGTATATTGCTGGAAATAGAATTGGGTGCACGGCAATATGGTTCTACGGGTGGGCGGGTGGTCATTGACGTTAAGTACTTTTCAACACACTTGCTCGTAAAGTGGCTCTTATTGAACCGCTTTTAGGTCCATAATGGAGTGTATTACGAACGCGTGCTTTTTCTTTACTTTAATCCACATGTTCTGTAATACCACAGATAACTATTTACTAGTCGGAGACGCGCGCTTTTTTAATCTCATCAAACCCTGCGTTCCGAATTGGGAAATAATCGATGTGTTCCGAATTGGGAAATAACCGAATTAGCGTGAGCGCGATAACGATAACGATGTCCCGTGAATCGTCATAGATGACGTCATGACATTCGCCATCTTGCGATAATGCCGACCATGCCCTAGAATAATATCACCGTGAGCGCTGTCAAAAATGACAGTGTGTGTATGAGGTTGTGTCAGTGTGTGTTTTGTTTTGAGTTGCATCATCTTTAAATTAAACTAACGTGGCATTTTTGAAATTGTGCATCTGGCTGACAGTCGCCACCTAACCAAAGAAGAAGAACTGAAGAAGAAATGTGGTGTTTATACAACGAAATACTGTAATAATATCTTTTTTACATTGTGTAAGCACTGTCATGTGAGCGCGTTCACGAGTGTTCCGAATTGTTGCCAGCTCTCAGCAGTCATAATAGTAATATCTAAATCGGAACGCATGTGAGATGATGCATGGACGTAATATTACGTCCATGGAGATGATGTGAGCGATTATAGCTAATTCGGAAAGCGCCCATAGAGACTTCATGCCGAAAGAAAAAATCCGCGGGCTATATTTCAATTTTTTTTTAAATAGTCTGTATTGTCCTTGGTCGCAAAATGAACTCGCAGGGGACCACAGACAATTTAAGATGAATGCGCAGTGGTAGACCGCGAAATTCTTAGGTATTTTGCAATTTTCAGGCTTGTGTTTATTATATTTTTTCTATAGGCTGTATCGGTTTTGTCTGTGCCATAGATTAATATATTTAAAATGAGTCAATGTTGCGCGCGCATCGCTAGTGCTGGCTAGCACGGCGCGCGGGAAAACAAAACCAGCGCGCCATTTTCCATACAAGTTAATATTTAACAATACAAGTCTGTTTTTTTTCCTCGCAAGTGTGTTGAAAAACGTCGTATGAAACGCGTGTGCATTAATCAATATACACTCGGCTTTCTTATCGCTCTCGCCTGCGGCTCGCGCGATAATATCGCCTCGTGCATAATGATCAACATAGCACACATGTATCATAATGTACTATTACTTTCATTTTTACTGACAAAACTAAACGAAGTAATACATACATTTCAAACTGTTGTCAGATAACTTTTTTTCGTCACAGTATCTGAATGTTGGTCAAGAACGGTCGTTGGCGTGACAATCAAGTTTATAATGAGTGACAAATTGCACGGAATTGTCGCCGCGACAAGATAACAGATTTTTATACGATTATTAAATAATCATTACCTACAGCTGTGGTGGTATTATTAGTTGGAGTTGAATGCAACAAAGAGTATCCTTAAGATTATAGAGATCTTACATTTGCTTGAGTAAATAACTGGGGGCTTAAAAAGGCCACTTTTGCGGAATCATAAAATGATAACATAATGGACAGTTAACTGTTAAGTTAATCGTATCAAATCCCTTTGGTCAAGCATTTTCAGTTATTTGTTTTTGTCTGTGCTAAAATACCAATCAATCCTCTTTGATTGTACCTACGTAGTGCAGCAAAAAAAAAAACACGGACTGTCTTCGTCATATTATAATTCTTAATGTTATGCTTTTAAGATTCTCCAAAGTGGCCTTTTTAGGCCCCCTGACATTGGAAACGCTGACGTGATGACTTAGAGGCGTTCATGAGAGATGAACACACAGGAAGGAATGGAAAGCTGTGCTCGACCTTTGCCCAGCAGTGGAACAATAAATGTAAAAAAATGTTATTGAATAATAAAGTGGACAATGTTTACTTGCTAATCTTTGAAGATTTATGGTCCAAGTTGTTTAAGTTTTTCTTTAAAAGTTGGTTGTTTAATTATGAGTCCGTCTACTGTCTCTGATTGTTTACACCGAGTTGTTTGCAGACGTCAACTTGCACTAGAGGACATCGTTGAACAGGCTTTGATATATTAATTACTTTATCAATCGATTCTTGAGTTTTCAAAACGAATAGTTTACATTTTATTCCTGTATGTAGGTATATATTTACACGTCAATAATATTTTGAATAGGCCTTTGCCCAGGAGTGGGACAGCGCAGGCTAACAAAAAAAAAAAAAAAAATTGAATACTAGATGAGATTAGTGTTTCTTCTCCGATTACTCTGAGAAGAAACACAGACACAAACAACAAACTCAGAGATCACAGTCTCATAGCATTGGGACAGTGAGTTTCTGCTCTCAAAACGCACACCTAGGTAAAGGTACATATAAATTGCATTTATTATTCAAAATGCCATAAATAAAACACACAATACATAATAACCCCATAAATTCAGTATTAAATACATATTTAATCTCCCGAAAGGGCAATTGTACCTACTTACAATTTATTCGAAGTTATTATTTGCGTTGAACAAACCGCCATGTTCAAATATTGGTGCATCTCCCTAGGGGAGACGCGGCACAGATGGTCCACTTATATTACC